>JAQPPZ010016945.1:10000000-11200000 GCA_028583015.1 Wollemia nobilis
GAAAGTTTTGTTTTTGGGCACATGCTTGTTCCCTGGGATGATGAGTGCGACATTTATAGCAAAAGTATCTTGATGGTTGATCATTTCTACGAAAGGAATTGTTGCGATACGAAGGACGACTATAAGTTTCACGTCGTGCATACAACTGAATTCTCTTCTCAACCAGCTTGGCTATTCTTATACAATCGTTCAACGAGGTTGGATTTTGAATGTCCACCTCCACCCTAATATTTTCTTTCAATCCATTGCAAAAAGCTCCTACCACTGTGTCGGGACTGAGGTCTAATGTATATGGTAGTAAACTGGTGAATTCCGAAACGAACTCGCTAACCGATCCTTCTTGTTTAAGAGATAACAGTCTTACTGTGTATGACGATGTAGCTCCTTCATCAAATCTTTCTAAAAAATAGGTAGTGAATTTTTTCCGGTTAATAGTAGCTCCTTTCTCTCGCTTAAGCCATACGAACCATTGGTAGGCCTCAGTGCCTAATTTTGATGCAGCGAAAGGGACTTTATCAAAATCCTTAATTTGGTATAAGTCGAGAATGCCTTCCATTTTGGCTATCCAACCACGAGGATCATGACCCTCAAAAGTGGGCATATCAATGCGTGGAAAATTATTAGGGCCTCTCGGTTGGTGATAACCCATATCCCTTTCCTGATCTTGGTTATACCGCTGTCTATGATAGCGATCCCTATAATTATCCGGATTGCCTCTTTGCTGCTCCCAATCGTCATCCTGGTCGTCATTTTCTTCATTCCTTTGTGCATGGGAGTGATTTTGGGGATTAGTATTGGGATTAAGTCGGTTTTGTGCGCTCACTAGGTCTTTTAGGTTGACACTAATTTCGCGCATACCATCTAGTAAGAGTCGAAGAGTTTCATCCGTGGTAATGGCCGAGTTACTTGAGTCTCCTTGTGTGATGTTTTCGTGAGTTGGGGGAGGGTTAGTAGCCATAGGGTCTACCAGTGGATGATGTGGATTATAACTGCCAATTTTGAAAGGAGAAGGAGAATTTTTTGTACCTGGGCTTCGATGAGGTCTTCGTGCATTGTTATTGGTTGTCTCCGAGCTTGATAGTCGACCGTCAGATCCTTTGGTCCAACTTCTACTCATGCACTTTTCAAAATTTCCTGCTTAGTAATCCTTGAGCTTCGATTTCTATGACAATTCGGTTGAATTTGGCAAAAATTTTGTGTTCCGCTTCAACTGTCGCTCCCACTGCGACGCGGATTTGAATTTTGTTGGCTCACCTCCTTAACAGCCACTTTTGACAACTTTCAACAATTTTGACAATGTTGGACAACTTTCAGCAATTTTGACAACTTCTTGACAAGTTCTTGATGACTTGGGACAACTTTAGCAAGTTTGAAAAATTGCTAAGACACGACAATGACTAGACCAAGACACGACGCGACACGAGAGAACACCACACTGCGACTGACACGACAGGACACCGAACGACACGTGGGACACAGATGGAGGCGAGGAAAGCTGGAAGATACGGGAACGAGACAAGGAAGACTGAAGGACGACCGACGGATAAGATGCGGATGATAGGACAAGATGATAGCTGCAGCGATAACGATAGTCGGACTACGGACAAGACTCGACAGCAACAGCGACAACCAGACTGCTGGCGACGGGACAGAACAGTGACAGCGAAAGCGACGGGACGCGTGCGCAAGGAGACGAGCGGGTGTGACCAAGTCACAATGACCTTAGTGCACCCTGTGAGTTATAAACCCCCTCCTGTGTTTCCCTTAGCTCGTGTGGGATAAATATTTAAGCCCAACGAACTTTAAAAATTTTATCTGACGTCAGCCAAAAGAAATGAAACGAACTGCCTTAGCTTTTGACGATTAATAATTTTATTTCCTGCAATCCTATTGGTCGGCAACGCTCGTGTTTGTGTGCTGGTTGGTTTTGCGTGATTCTGCAGCAATGTTTCGACGAATCGTGGGCGAGTTAGAACGCGGATGGGGTGACCGAAGGGTTTACTATAGTATGGTGCAGCAGATCCCTGTAGCGTCGGTTACAGCTGCGTACGTCTCCTGGTTTTTGTTGCTCGAGAACAATGGATAACAATGGTGTTACTTTGTAGCTGTTTAAAGTGAACGGTCTACTCCCCAGGCGTGTTGGATCTTGCCAACCTGATACCACTTGGAATGATGAAACATATCATCTATTTAAATTGCTAACTCAACTCTCAATTGCAAATTATCAAGAAATAGTAACGAAATGGCAACAGTAATAAAATAATCAAATTGGATAAACTCGCCACTCTGGGAGGGCACGTCCCCGCCGTGAAGGCCAAAGTGCGTATTCGCAGTGAAAGAATAAAAGATAAGATAATGCTTATAATGAAAAATCTAATCTAATAAATATGAATTTTGTACACTTGGAGAACCTAGCCGACGGCTAGGTTTGCTAGGTTTGGTATGTAGCACATATTGAGTCTCTAACAATTCTCTGTATGTTTCTAAAAGAGTGATTGAAAGTGATTGAGCATTGTGATGAGTATAGAGCATATTGAGTCTCTAACAATTCTCTTTATGTTTCTATGAGATTGGAAAATTTCTAGTGTAGACTTGTTGAGCAGATTTGAGGCAAGTCTTTGAGAAGACTTGTGGACATATTTGGGTAAGCTTTTGTGGAATCTTACAATACAGATTGAGAGCAGATTTGAATAAGTTCTTATGAGAACTTATTGAGCAGATTGGTCAAGTTCTAGAGAGGACTTGAGGACAGATTAGTGTGAGCTTTTATGGAAGCTTATAAAGAATATTTGAGACAAGTCTTTGAGAAAACTTGAGAGCATAGTTGATTGATTTGTTCAAATCTTGAGTTAAGTTTTGGGGCAGATCCAGCAAATTTGATTTGATTTTGAGTCAAGCTTTGAGTTAAGGCTTGAGGATAGATATTGAGGATATATTTGTGTTAGACCGAAGGACTGTGTTTAGTATAGATTAGAGGATAGATTTTGGTGTATATTTGAGGATAGGTTTGTGCCAGACCAAAGATAGAGATTGAGGATATATTTGTGCTAGATCGAAGGACTGTGTTTAGTGTAGATTTTAGATAGATCTTTAGAGGTGAAAGAGTTGAGTACAGAGATCTCTAACCAGAGTAGGGAAGACAGGTGTCTTCTACGAATAGATTTCCATTTGCTAAGGGCAGTGGATGCAGAGGTCTTCTAGAGGATCACCAACCATAGCAGATATTAGGATATTGGTGTCTCATGTGGATAGAGATCCATGAACTTGATTTAGAGGATTGGTGTCTCCTTTGAATAGAGGTCCATAAACATTGTAATAGGGAAAGGATTTCCAAAGAGATTGATTGAGAAAATTTTAGTGAAATATTTTCTTCATGGAGTAGCCCACATTGGGTGAACCACATAAATTTTGGTGTCTCTATGGTGTGGTGATTTGTGCATTGTTTTTATTATTGCTATTGATATTGTTGTCTTTACATTGCATAATATTGATTGGGAAAGAAAAGTAAAAAGTGGTCTTATATTGTTCACCCCCGCTCTTAATATAAGATTGTGTTCTTCAATTGGTATCGGAGCGAGTTCCTTCAGAAGAGTTTAACAACTTGAAGGAAAATCTTACAAAAATACAATGGATTCTAAGAATGGATCATCAGATAATACAACACCAATATTTTATGGGAGTGATTATGTATATTGGAGTTTGAGAATGAAAATCTATCTTAAGGCACTTGGCAATGAGGTTTGGGAAGTAGTTAAAAATGGATATGATCCCTTAGTTGATCCACCTACAGATAAGGAAGGTAAGCTTCTACAACATTACAATTCAAAAGCAATGAATGCACTTTTGAGAGATTTGCATAGAATAGAGTCTATAAAAGTTATGCATTGTCAAAATGCAAAAGAAATGTGGGATAAGCTAAAAAATATATATGAAGGAGATAAAGGTGTCAAGAAAGCAAAGATACAAAATCTCAAAGGACAACTTGAAGAGTTAATAATAAAGGATGAGGAAAACATTAGTACTTATCTACTTCAAATTGATGAGGTTGTTAATGATATGCAAGGACTTGGAATGAAGGTTGATGAATCAGATATTTGTGATAAGGTCTTAAGATCTCTTCCAAAAAGATTTAGTGAAAATATTTTTGCTATAGAATATTCAAAGGATGGTGATTCTTTGACAAGAGATATTTTTTGTGGTATTCTTACAAATTTTGATTTAATAACAAAAGAAGCTATTAAGCATAAGGAAGCAGCATTCAAAGCAATCAAGAAGACAAAGGGTAAGAAGTCAAAATCAAGCAATGATTCATCTAGTGATGAATAAGCTAATTATGGTAGAAGGAACAAGGATTCAATAAGATCTAGAGATACAAAATCTGTTAGATATTTCAATTGTGGAAAGTATGGTCATTATGCAACTGATTTTCAATAAGAAAAGAATAACAATAATGAAGAAAAATAGGATCACAGGAACAGGGAATCAGAAAGATACAGGCACCAAAAGAAAAGCAAGGATGGACAAAGTAGACAAGGAAATAAGTTCTTTCAAATTCAAAAGAGGAATTACTATGTGGATAAGGCAAGTAAGTACTCAAGTGATAGTGGTGCTAGTTTTTTAGATAATGATAAATATGAAGTCCTATTTATGATTTAAGAAAAATAAGTCTAGAAAATGGCACCAATAATTCTCAAGTGTTTTAGATGTGGTAACTTTGGACATCTTGAATATAGTTGTACAAGGAATGGTTATAGTTTCAGTGATGATGAATATGAGGATGCACTTGAAGGACCAAATGAAAATCTTCTAATGGCATTAGAATAAAGAGAAGGTGATCCTATAGAAAATAAGCCAAAATAAAATGAAGATGACGACAAAGGCAAACAAATAGAAGAATAATTAGATAAAGAAGGATATGATCTCAAGGGAGAACTTATTTATGCTCTTGAAATAGTAAATAATGTAAGAAGGAAAAATTTTAAATTAGAATCTCAGTTTCAAGAATGTGATGAAGAGAGAAGAATGCTTATAGAGGATCTAGACAAATCAAAGGCTAAGAAAAAGAAGTTCAAGGATAAGCTAGAAGAAAAGGTCTTAGAATGTTAAAGGTTAGTACAATAAGTAGCCCTTCTAAAGGAAGATTTAGAAGACTCCAAAGTCAAGCTACAAGGGTTCAAAAATAGCTCAAAGAACTTAGATAAGTTCATCAAGATACAAAAGCCTATATCAAGCAAAATAGGTCTTGGTTTTGAACAAGATCAAAAGAAACAAGAAGAGTGGTCAACCTCAAGTTCTAAAGAAACTTCAAAAGAATATAGTGTAAGAGAAAGTGATACATCTGAGGATGAGTTGGACAACAGAAAGTTCAACAAGAACAGGAATAATGCACAAAGAAGATACATATGGAACAACAATCAGAATAGGTCAATAGAGACTAAGAGACCAATGAGGTCAAGACAAGGAAACTTTAATGGAAGATGTTTTTTATGTCACAGGTTTGGACACATGGTTGTACAGTGCAGGACACATAAAATATAGGAATATGGGAATAGACAACTTTTCAATGGGTATTGCTACTCATGTAATTAGTTTGGTCACAAGGCAATGAATTGTAGGGTTCATGATAGAAAATGATATGGCTTCACTAGGAGAAATCCTAAGATATTTGCACCTCCAAGGAATAATAACATTAAGTTTTATAAGTGCAATAATGATGGACACACAAAAAAATGGTGTAGAGCAGACATTCCAAAATCAAGTATGAATAGGAACAAGAACAGGAACAGGAAAAGGGATATGGATATGAACAGAAACATGAACATGAACATGGATATGAACAAGAACAGAAACATGAACATGAACATGGATATGAACAAGAACAGGAACATGAACAGGAATAATAATATGGACATGGAGAGGAACATGGACATGGAAAGGAACAATCAGATGAATCAAAAGGACCAAATAAGAAGAAAAGAGGATAAAGGTAAAGAACAGTGCTTGCTAGGAGTAGAAAGACTCCCATCCTAGAACGAACCACCTCAAGAGGAGGTGGGGGAGGGGCTAAGCTAAGAGGCTCATTCTTAGCCCCGAGCCCCAAAGGTGACCCTTTTCCATTGATGTCAAAGGGGGAGAGATTTGAGTAAGGAGGAGAGATTTGGTATTTGAATAAAGAGGAGATATTTGAAGAGAGCATTGATCCAGGGAGAGCAATTTCCCAAGGGAGTAGAACAAAGAAAATGTTGAACTTTTGGTAAAAATAATTTGGGTTGCCATCAATGACAAAGGGGGATATTTTTGGACATTTTGAGTCAAAGTTGTCATTGATGTCAAGTAACAAAGTTGTCATTGATGTCAAGGAATAAGCTTCATTGATGTCAAAAGGTCAAGAGGAACAAGCACAGGTTAAAGGCAAAAAGCTTCATAATATTTTTAATATTATGTGGAATCATATGAAGGCGGTTTTTTATTAAAACCATGGATGAGAAAAATAAAAGGTTTTTCATAAAAACCAAGGAGGCTTTAATTTTTATAAAATCCAAAGGGTTATAAAATTAATTTATAAAATTTAAATTCTAAATTAGAATTTAAAAACTTTATAAATTAATAAAGTCTTTATTAAGCACCGATGTCTAAGTTTGAAGAAAAATTGAAGTGCCAACGTTTATGTGTGGAGGAAATTGATACAAAAACACTATGCCTTAGAGGTATTTAATCATTATTTTTCTCTAATGATAAAGTGTGCAATCATGTGTTGTGAAATCATGCGAGAAAGAGAAGAGAACATTGTTTTGAGCACCAATGAATAAATATAAATAGATGAGCCCCTAATTGCAAGAGCCATCTAGGTAGCGTGGCCTAGTGGCAAGTGGACAGTGGTTAGAGTGCATGGGCGTGGAGTGACCTGCGATTGAATCACGATGGAAGCATTGTTTTGTTGGTTGTGCTTGTGTTGGAAGTGCCAAAGATAGCAACGCACATTTTTTTATAGGTAAGTCGGGGAGCATTATAGAGCACATGGTGCTCTTTACTCTCTAAGTGAGTGCCTAGCTCGCACGGTGGTTGGATGCATGGCTAGGGTGCTGGTTGAGGTTGTGTCGTGAGTTTGAGTCCCACCAAGGAAAAGATAATAAATTTTGAATATAATTTTTATGTTACCTAAGGTTTGACATGAGGTCTTAGGGATAAAAGGATTGTTTTAAAAGGTTTTTAATTGATCATTATTTTTGGTAGATTGGAGGAATAAGGAGTTAGCTTTATTATTTAATAAAGTATTTGTGTCACATTGATGTATTAGAAATTTAAATTTTTGAAAGGACTTCTTGCCATTAAGTTATTTTGAAAAGAAGATTGCATTGATATTATTCTTGGTATTGAATATTATTTTAATTGGGAGATTATAAGGTGTATTTGGTCAATTATTTGTGTATATGTTTATGGATGCTTTATTTAAGATGGAGTGATAAGGTGTATGTGTGTTTTGATATTTGCAATGTATCTTTGAAATATCTTAGTGTTTTCTAACTCATTTGAGCTTGGAAACGAAGTGTTTGTGGTTGTGGCAAATTTTAGAAGTTCCTTCATCATCAAGAAAAAGGTATGAGCACATTCTTCCATAGTTGAGTTGATTGGTTGGTTTTCTAAAAAATAATTTTTGAGTGAAAAGGACTTGATTAGAGTTTCCTTATTGAGTGTGTTGAGTTAATGCTTCAAGGTTTTCTTGAATAAAGAGTTGTTAAAACCTTGTTTTATAAGCATTGTTGTTGAAGCCATTGGTTGAGTGAAGAACTTGAACTAGGATTTGAAAAGAACATGAGTATCATTGTTATGTGAGATTGGTTTATAAGCATTGTTGTTGAAGTGATTGATTGAGTGAAGAACTTGAACTAGGGTTTAAGTATCGTTGTTATGTGAGAGTTGTTTTATAAGCATTGTTGTTGGAGCCATTTGTTGAGTGAAGAACTTGAACTAGGGTTTGAGGATCATTGATATGTGAGAGTGGTTTTTGAGCATTGTTGGAAATATTTTGAGTGAGTGTTCATATGCTTGGACCAGGGTTTGTGAGCAAGGATTATTTAATTGAGTGATTGATTGAGTAGAGTTGGTTGAACCTAGTCAAGTGGATGTGTGAAGTGACTGTTCAAGTTCTATAAAACAGACTATTTTATATTCTGAATTGATTTGAGAAAGTGATTGAGTATTGAGTTGAAGCATATTGAGTCTCTAACAATTCTTTGTATGTTTATAAAAAATTTATTGGAAGTGATTGAGTATTGAGATGAATGTGAAGCATATTGAGTCTCTAACAATTCTCTGTATGTTTCTAAAAGAGTGATTGAAATTGATTGAGCATTGTTATGAGTATAGAGCATATTGAGTCTCTAAAAATTACATTTATGTTTCTATGAGATTGGAAAAGTTCGAGTGTGGACTTGTTGAGCATATTTGAGGTAAGTCTTTGAGAAGACTTGTGGACATATTTGGGTAAGCTTTTTTGGAAGCTTACAATACAGATTGAGAGCAGATTTGGATAAGTTCTTGTGAGAACTTATTGAGCAGATTGGACAAGTTCTAGAGAGGACTTGAGGACATATTAGTGTGAGCTTTTGTGAAAGCTTACAAAGAAGATTTGAGATAAGTCTTTGAGAAGACTTGAGAGTAGAGTTGATTGATTTTTTCAAACCTTGATTTAAGGTTTTGGGGCAGATCCAGTAGATTTGATTTGAGTTTGAGTCAAGCTTTGATATAAGGCTTGAGGACAGAGATTGAGGACAGATTTGTGCTAGACCAAATGACTGTTTTTAGTAAATATTAGAGGATAGAGTTTGGTTTAGATTTGAGGACAGGTTTTTGCCAGACCAAAGACAGATATTGAGGATAGATTTTTTCTAGACCAAAGGACTATGTTTAGTGCAGATTTTATACAAATCTTTGGAGGTGACAAAGTTGAGGACATAGATCTCCAGCCAGAGCAGGGAAGACAGGTGTTTTCTGTGGATAGAGTTCCATTTGCTAAGGGTAGTGGAGGTATATTTATTCTAGAGGATCACCAACTAGAGCAAATATTAGTATATTTGTGTCTCCTGTGGATAGAGATCCATGAAATTGATTTAGGGTATTGGTGTCTCCTTTGGACAAATTTCCATAAAAATTGTAATAGTGAAAGGATTCCCAAAGAGATTGATTGAGAAAATTTTAGTGAAATATTTTCTTCGTGGAGTAGCCCACATTGGGTGAACCACGTAAATTCTGGCGTCTTTATTATGTGTGGTGATTTGAGCATTGCTTTGATTACTGCTATTGATATTGCTATATTTACATTACATAATATTGATTGGAAAATAAAATTAAAAGTGGTCTTATACTGTCCACCCCCCCTCTGAGTAAAAGCTTGTGTTCTTCAATTGTCAATCTGCATAATTATTCCTCCTTCCCTTTAACCTCATACCCCTGTGGTTGTTGTATATAAATATCTTTCTCCAAATCCCCATGGAGAAAAGTTATTTTTACATTTAATTGTTCAATATGCAAATCTTCTACAGCCACTAGGCTTAAAATAGTTCTAATTGAAGTCATTTTAACAATAGAAGAAAAAATTTCATCATAATATATACCTTTCTTCTGTGTAAATACCTTTACAACAAGTCTAGCCTTATGCATCTTTTTACCTCCATCTTCTTCCTTCACCCTATAAACCCATTTAATCTATAATGTTATTTTTCCTACAAGCAACTAAACCAAATCCCAAGTCCGGTTGTGTACCAAGGCATCCATCTCCTCTTCCATGCCTTACTCCGACTTCTTTCTAGTTTCTACCTGCATTTCTTCTTCAAATGTTTCTAGTTCACCAGAATAATTCAATAATACATAATACAATGAAGGAGAGTAACAATTAACCTGGTAGATCCTCTAACAACACTTACAGGAGTTTGAGGTGTTGGCTACTATTGTTGATTTTATAGCACCTTTGGAGTTTCATTTTTCATAATTTAATTAAGTATTGTGTATTCTATGTTTACCTTTTCTTTTTTCTTTCCTTGCAACTGATCTTTATACATGACTTTCTCATTAAATACCACTTCTCTAATCCTAATGATTTTGTGATTTTCATAATCCCAAAAGTGATAACCAAAATCATTAACTCCATATCCAATGAAATTACACTTCTTATACTTTGCCTCAAGTTTTGTTCTATTTTCTTTATCAATATGAATAAATGTTTCACAATCGAAAGTCTTCAAAAATGAGTAGTTAATAGGTTTACCTATTCATACCTCTTATGGAATACCACCATCCAAGAAACATGAAGACCCTCTATTTATTAAGTAAACAACAGTATCCACTTCATCTACCAAAAATTATAAGGGTAATCCTACATGCAATCTTATACACCTAGCATGTTCCATGATTGTCTTGTTCATCCTTTCTAACACACCATTTTCTTGTGATGTTCTTGGAATTATTTTCACTCTATGAATCCTATGGAATGAACAATAACTAGCAAACTCCTTGTAGTATTCACCTCCATTATCTAATCTAAAACACTTCAACTTATTTCCTATCTCATTCTCAACCAAAACTTTCCATTTCTTAAAAGTATCAAAGATATCAGATTTTCTTCGAATACAATAAACCCAAGTTTTTCTAGTTGCATCATCAATAACAGTAACATAATATTAAGAGCCACCAAGAGATGATATATGAGCTGGTCCCCATACATCTTTATACACAAACTCTAAATTTTCACTCTTCTTTTCCTTCCCAACTCTAAGAAATCTAAATATTTTCTATTTTTTGTAAACACAGTGCTTACAAAAGTCTAAATCAACCTGCTTCAAACCTAGTAATAAATTCCTGTGGAGAATCTACATCCCCTTTTCACTCATGTGCCCAAGCCTATGATGCCACAAAGTTGTATTTACTCCTATAGAAGCTAAAGCAATAGAAATATTAGTATTACCAGTACATACATACAACGTACCTTCCTTTTTTCCTTTTGCTAATATTAGTGATTCTTTAGCAACCTTCCACAAATATTTTGAGAATGTAACTATACAACCTTCATTATCCAACTGCCCTATTTAAATTAGATTTCTTCTCAAATCAGGAATATGCTTTACCTATTTCAACAACCATTGGTTTCCATTTGGTAATTTTATTTGTATCTTACCCATTCCAAAAATTTTGCATGGTCGATCATCACCAAAATAAACTTTTCCAAAATCACCTTGAACATAGTCTAGAAAATATTTCATATGGGGTGTAGCATGATATGAAACCCTAATTCTAGCACCCAACAATCATTAATATTATCTAATGAAAGGATTAAAGCATCTTGCAACACATCACCTACTACATTTGCTTCCTAATTATTATCCTATTTTTCATCTCCCCTTTTTTATTTTTGAGACCAACAGTCTCTTTTTAGGTGTCCTTTCTTCCCACAATGCTAGTATTCAGGTTGTTTCTCTTTGGATTTGGATCTACCTTTCTTTGAATTTCCATGATTCCCTAGGATTTTTGCTCTCTCCCTTTATCTCTCCCTATTCTCCACAGTTAAAACATTACCTAATGCCTCACCTATGTTTTTCCATCATATTTCCTCGCTAAGGATAACACCAATAACATCATCAAACTTTAAAGTATTTGAACTAGAGATAGAATTACTCACATCCATTACCAAGCCATTCTAGCTTTTTGGCAATGAGCACAAGATAAAAAGAGCCCTAACCTCATCATCAAATTTTACTCCTACAGAACTTAACTGATTAGTAACCATGTTAAACTCATTTAAATTATCAATAAAAAACCCACCTTCTGACATTTGCATATTAAATAAATGCTTCATAAGAAATGCCTTATTCAAAGCTGAGGATTTTCATACAGTTTAACCAACGCATTCATTAAACCTTCCATTGTATTTTCCTTTGAAATGTTAAATGCCACCGATGCTACCAGGAACAGTCGTAATGTTCCTAATGCCTTTCTATCAAGAATCACCCACTCTTCATTAGATAATTTCATCAGTTTTTTTGCTATTCCTCCTAATGGTAGGTAAATATCCTTTTGATATAGATAGTCCTCCATTTGCATCTTCCATAGCTGGTAATTTTGGCCATTAAACTTCTCAACCCTAAAAATATCGTATTTTTCCATTGCTCCCACTCAAACTAGGAAATCCTCCTTTCAAGTGTGTTTTTCAAACCCTAGGATCTGATACCAGTTGTTAGGATTAAATAATAAAATGTGAGCAATAAATAAACTTGAAAATAAATTGTAAAAAAATAACGCAATTCAAGAGAGACACAGATTTACGTTGTTCACCTAATATGGGATACATCCATGAAGAAAATAACTAGGCCTTATTATTCTATCCAAAAAACCAAAGGGATACAACCTATAGTAGATCTATTGTAACTTCCTCTTCTTTCTATCATCATCAATTACAATTACGTACATTGTGCATTACAATACATTATAGCCACGATACATCGTCCTCTTATAAAAGTGTGTTACAATTTAGGGTAAAAACATCCACCTAAAATACATCATCCAATTTGTGACCTAATAATAAATGGTCTAGATTTACATAGAGAAAAAACATTTATTTTTTTCTTTAGGGGCGCTTCCCCAAAACCCCCATCAGGGGGAGGCTCCATTAAGTGTCTCCGCCCCGCTGGACCCCCCTGGCGAACAATAGTAAGGGGAAATTGCCCCCCTACACCTCCCCTTTGTGGAGTGGGTCCAAATGAAAATGAAAATAAGACCTTCGAATTAGAGAGCAAATCAGGCTCCACAACCAACAACAACTACTTAAGGATGTTGTGCTATTCATAAATGTTCCAACACACATATATTAGAGAAATGGTCCAAGAGAACTTTATACACATGGAGTATGTACCAACTCAAGATCAAGTGGCTGACATCTTTACCAATTCACCTAGGCTTGACAAGTTCTCCAAGTTTAGCACAATACTCTATGTATGTTGTAATGAGAGTCCACATTAAGGGGTAACATATCTAATGTTGAATTACTTTTATATTGTTGACTTATTTTTGTATTTAGAAAAATGCACATTATGGGGGGATGTTAAAATATTTTAATGTGTACTTTTCCTATGCACTTTCATGGGTTGCACATATTTAGGATTAGGGTTTCCTTCTTACATGTGCATAGTTTAGAGTTAGGGTTTTCCTCTCTAAAATTCTAACACCCCTTCTTTTGCTATATATGCATTGTAATCCATGAGCAAATGATGTCAATGTCCATTATTCAACAGGCTAAGGCTTATACTATTTGCATTTGTGTTGTGTTACCATTTTGTGTTATGGTATTATCCCAACACTTATCAATTTAAATATTGGAGTGCCCACTAATCCTAGACCAAGATAAGAAAATTAATGACCTTGGTTAGTTGGCTTATTCATCCGGGTCAATAAATTCCTCCGCTTCTTAACGAAGTGAAGCGCCACACGGTGAAGCATGTATCGGTGAAGCGTGCATCTGTCTCTTCACCTTCGAATGAGAAATCGACACCAACAGATCTCTCTCCCACCCACCCTTCAATCACTAATATTATCTAATGAAAGGATTAAAGAATCTTGTAACACATCACCTGCTACATTTGCTTCCTGATTATTATCCTATTTTTCATCTCCCCTTTTTTCTTTTTGAGACCAACAGTCTCTTTTTAGGTGTCCTTTATTCCCACAATGCTAGTATTCTGATTGTTTCCCTTTGGATTTGGATCTACCCTTATTTGAATTTCCATGATTCCTTGGAATTTTTCCTCTCTCCCTATTCTCCACAGTCAAAGAATTACCTAATACCTCACATGTGCTTTTCCACCATATTTCCTCACTAAGGATAACACCAATAATATCATCAAACTTTAAAGTATTTCAACCAAAGATAGAATTACTCATAGCAATTACCAAGCCATTCTAGCTTTTTGACAATGATCACAAGATCAAAAGAGCCCTAACCTCATCATAAAAGTTTACTCCTACAGAACTTAACTAATTGGTAACCGTGTTACTCATTTAAATTATCAATAAAAAATCCACCTTCTAACATTTGCAAATTAAATAAATGCTTCATAAGAAATACCTTGTTCAAAGCTTAGGGTTTTTCATACAGTTTAGCCAATGCATTCATTAAACCCTCCATTATATTTTCCTTTGAAATTTTGAATGCCATCGATGTTGCTAGGCACAGTCGTAATATTCCTAATGCCTTTCTATCAAGAATCACCCACTCTTCATCTGATAATTTCATCAACTTTTTTGCTATTCCTCCTAATGATAAGTAAAGATACTTTTGATATAGATAGTCCTCCATTTGCATCTTCCATAGCTATTAATTTTGGCCATTAAACTTCTCAACCCTAAACCTATCTTCTTTTTCCATTGCTCCCACTCGAACCAGGAAACCCTCCTTTCAAGTGTGTTTTTCAAACCCTAGGCTCTAATACCAGTTATTAGGATTAAATAATAAAATGTGAGTAATATAAAATACAAAAATAAATTGTAAAAAATAACACAATTCAAGAGAGACACAGATTTACGTGGTTCACCCAATATGGGATACGTCCATGAAGAAAATAACCAGGCCTTATTATTCTATTCAAAAAACCAAAGGGATACAACCTATAGTAGATCCATTGTAACTTCCTCTTCTTTCTATCATCATCAATTAAAATTACGTACACTGTGCATTACAATACATTATAGTCGCAATACATCATCCTCTTGTAAAAGCATGTTACAATTTAGGGCAAAAACGTCCACCTAAAATTCATCGTCCAATCTATGATCTAATAATAAATGGTCCAGATTTACATAGAGAAAAAACATCTATTTTTGTCTTTGGGGGCGCTTCCACCAAAACCCCCACCAGGGGGAGGTTCCATTAAGTGTCTCTACGCCCCTTGTATCCCCTTGGTAGACAATAGTAGGGAGGCATTTCCCCCTACACATCCCCTTTGTGGAGTGGGTCCAAATACGGATGAAAATAAGACCTTCGAATTAGAGAGAAAATTAGGCTCCACAACCAACAACAACTACTTAAGGATGTTGGGCTATTCATAGATTTTCCAACACACATATATTAGAGAAATGATCCAAGAGAACTTTATACATATGGAGTATGTACCAACTCAAGATCAAGTGGCTGACATCTTTACCAAATCACCTAGTTTTGACAAGTTTTCCAAGTTTAGCACAATACTCTATGTATGGTGTAATGAGAGTCAACATTAAGGGGTAACATATCTAATGTT
Organism: Wollemia nobilis; assembly: GCA_028583015.1. NCBI lineage: Eukaryota > Viridiplantae > Streptophyta > Pinopsida > Araucariales > Araucariaceae > Wollemia > Wollemia nobilis. Next base: position 10,015,282 of record JAQPPZ010016945.1, read on the forward strand.
GACTTACTTTTGTATTGTTGACTTATTTTTGTATTTAGGAAAGTGCACAATTTGGGGTGATGTTAGAATATTTTAATGTGCACTTTTCCTATGCACTTTCATGGGTTTCACATGTTTAGGGTTAGGGTTTCCTTCCTACATGTGCATAGTTTAGGGTTAGGGTTTTCCTCTCTAAAACCCTAACACCCCTTATTTTGCTATATATGTATTGTAATCCATGAGAAAATGATATCAATGTCCATAATTCAACAGGATAAGGCCTGTACTATTTGCCTTTGTGTTGTATTGCCATTTTGTGTTATGGTATAATTCCAACACTTATCAATTTAAATATTGGAGTGCCACCAATCCTAGACCAAGATAATAAAATGAATGACCTTGGTTAGTTGGCTTATTCATCCGGGTCAATAAATTCCTCCGCTTCTTAACGAAGTGAAGCGCCACACGGTGAAGCATGTATCGGTGAAGCGTGCATCTGTCTCTTCACCTTCGAATGAGAAATCGACACCAACAGATCTCTCTCCCACCCACCCTTCAATCACACCAACTCTATCCCGCCCACCGAGATCAGTAGCCGCGTTGGAAATGGAATAAATGAAACTTGTTTATTGGGTTGAGATCGGGTTTCGAAGTTGAGAGAAGTATGTAGCTTTTTTTCTCGCGCAGCGGGAGGGGGGGTGTGGGGATTGCAACAACGAAGTTGAGATCGAGGGAGGGTTCAAAGTTGAGATTCGAATCTTTAGCTAGGCCCTCTATTTTAAACAAGGCGACCTCGCGCGGATATAAAAGCCATCCCACCCACCCGAACATGAGAACGAAGGAGAAAGGTTGGGTGCAGCCCTTTTTATATCTTAAGAGGTCGCTTTCTTAGGAAATAGGAGTGGCATATAACATATGGAAGTATCTCTATGAATCACCTTACCCCATTGCTTATTATTCTATTTCTTCTTTTTTATCCTTTTATGCATGCAAACTGCTATTAAAATCTACTATTGGAGAATATTTGATACATCGTAGTTTATTCATATTTCACTAATGAAACCTCTATAACTCATATTTTGTACCTAAACTTTTAGTTATGATAACCAGCCACTAAGCAATAACTCTAATGGTCACATGCTAGCTTGAGTAGATAACTATTGGTTGGCTCTACCATTTATCTAAAATATTAAACAGTGATAAGCTTATTGCCTAGAATATTATTTCTACATCCGGTATGTTCACATGTTCCAATAGAGGCCCTAGTATGTAACATATCATCGATGCATAAGGGTCGTACAATTCATCTCAGTTAGTTAGTTAGTTCTAACTTCTAGTGTTCTTGAAGTTCCAAACTAAAGCGATTCAATCTTGTCTGTCTTTTTCCTCTCTTTCTCCCCTATATTTCAAAAGGGTATCTCAAAATGTGAAATGAATAAGTCTTTGATATATAAAAAACCTTTAAGGCTTATTCTAAAAAGTTCATGGGATTTTAGCTTACTTATTTTTCCCTTATTCAAGTTGATGTTCTTGATTCATTGCTTGACTATGGGACCGAATCCCTAATAAAACCTTTTTTATCCTCTCTCCATATAAAAAATGCATGGGAATTATTTAAAAAATGGAGGAAAGCATGTTTCACTAGTGCATATGAGTGTTGTTAATTCTCTCACTTTAATTCTTTTTATCAATCCAAGGTAGCATCCTAAGTTTGTATGTAATAGAGGTCTTAGAATTACATCTTGGATATTAGGGTTCTAGACTAACCTATGGAAACTAAGAATCACAATGTCTTTGCAACATTCATAAAGAAAACTATACTAAATTTCATGCTTTATTATTGAAAGGAAATCAAATATATAAATATATTAACTAATAACTCATACTTAATTGAAAAGAACTAAGCTAATTCAAACTACAATAAAACACCATCCATGCTAAAGAAATATAGAATTTAATACTGAAATGAAATTAGATCAAATAGAAATTAATTTGCATAAATTAATTGGAAATAACAAGCTAAAATGAAACTGGAATTAGATTACAAAATTTGAAAGGAAAGAACAACACACTTGCAATAAATTAAAGCAAATTACGCTATGCTGAAAAATAAAAATTAATGCAAACAAAGTGAATTTAAAAGCAAACTTATCAATTTTGACTGTACTATCTTGATTGTTGAAATAATTGATAAAATAAATTAATTATAAAAACCTTACAACTAATGCTAATGGTCCTTCCACTATTCTAGAGAGTGGTCCCTTGCTTCGAGGTTCAATTAGAGGAAGAAAGTTTCTGCAAAAAACTAGTCTAAATGAGTCAAAATCTCATAGGCAAGAGAGTTGAATAATTTAGACTTAAGACAACACATGAAAGATCAAATTACTACAATTCATTCATTTGTTCATTCTACCTACTAACTCTACCCAATGGGCATATAGTATTATTTAAAACCTAATTTATAATTGTTCATCATATGAACATGGTGAACAAGGTTTATTTAGGGAATAACCTATATCTTTTTTTTTTTTTTAATGGAAAACATCCCAAAAGGGATGCCACTTTCGGGTAAGACCCAAGGAGGCAGGGGTATCCATTCCGCCAAAAATGCCCATGACTTGGACCTGGCCTACCACCTTTGACATACTCAAGGAGCAAACAAACACACAAAACCAATTTAAAAATAAGTAAATAACAACAAAAATAATAAAATAAAATAAAAAACATGCTCCTTGAGTGTGTCAAAAACAAAAGCACAACCAAACACGCACAATAAGATAAAAGAAACCACAACACAAACCACATAGAAAAACACAAGAACCACATAACAAAACACAAACAAGACAAAAACAACATAACACTACAAAGACATGACCCAAAAAAAACATGAAAAATAAACACAACCAAAACCTAAAAAATTAAAAAAAATAAAATAAAAATAAAAATAAAAAACAACCAACAACAGATAATAAACAAAAACAAAAAACATAGAAAACACTCACACATAAAAACACAAAATAACACAAACAAAGAGAAACCCAAGAACAAGAATGAAAAAAACACAAGAACAATAACAAAAAACATAAAAAAAAAACAAAACAAAACAAAAAAAACACAAGAACAAAAAAAAACAACACAAAGAACACAAAAAAAAAACAAAACAAAAGAACCCACCCACCTTAAAAAACTAAACAAAAAAAAAAGAAAAAAGAAAAAAAAATTGAACAAAACAATGACCTATCTAGACCAGAAGACTATTAAGGCAAGAATCAACAAAGGAAACAAAATAAAGAATAGAATGAGCTAGGGAACTAAAAAAAACTGAATGAACCAAAGAGAAGCAAAAAAAAAAACAAGAAGAAACTAGGTACCTTCAGAATTGGAGCCATCCAAAGAAATGATAGAAAGAAGAGCTTCCCTAATTTGAGAAGCCCACCATATAGGAGGGTGGCCATAACAAGTAAGATCACCTTTGTCCAAAGCCCAATTAGCTAAAGCATCAACACTCTTGTTTTGATCTCTGACCACATGATTGTAATCAACTTTCAAAAATCCCATCCTGGATTAATTGAATCTCCTCAATAATTCTTTTTATTCTCCAATCCACCTTATGATTCTTAGAAGGAGTCTTCAAGAGATTAATCATAAGTTGAGAGTCAGACTCAACTAACACCTTTTCCCATCCAACCTTAGTAGCCTCTTGAAGGCCTCTGAGGATACCATACCCCTCAACAAGGTTATTGGAAAGAATACCCAAATTCTCAACAAAAGTAAAAACCAGGGAGCCATCCGAAAGTCTACCAATTCCTCCCACACGGGCTTTTCCAGGGTTCCCTCTAGAGGCTCCATCAGTATTGAATTTTCCAAAATCCTTAGGAGGAGGTTGCCAATTTCTAGTCCTATCCATCTTACTAATACTCACATTCCCTTTAAGTTGGTTGCCCTTAGAATATTTAATCTTCAATCTTTGCATCACTTGATCCCATATTTGGTGGGAGTTTTTGGGGTGATTAAGGAGTTGATGGACTAATTCAACTAAGTTGGCTATGGTATTTTGCCAAATATAGTGAATATCCTTCCTATCTTGATTAAAAATTTGGTTGTTCCTTTCATTCCAAATATTCCAAAGAAGAATGGTAGAACCCATCCAAACTAACTGCCTAATAAAATGATCAACACCCTCTTGATTAGGCCAATCCCTCCAAAGTTGTTCAAAAGTAAAATAATTGGACCACTGTAAGCCAAGTAAAGTGGCCATTCTCCTCCATAGCTCAAAGGCTAAAGTACACTCAATAAAAATATGGTTGATATTTTCTACATTCTCTTCACACATTTCACATCTAAAAGGGCCATGAAAACCACGCTTCATAAGTTGCTCACCAGTAAGCACCCTACGATGCAATAAAAGCCAATTAAAGAACCTCACCTTAGGCCAGAGCTTTTGAGCCCACAATTGAGAAAAGATGTTAGAAGAATGGTTGGGATTATTATGGCATAAGGTCAAATAACCTTGAGCAACCGAATACTCACCCTTAGTAGTGTTGTTCCATCCAAAACAATATTTTTCATGGGACCAAGAGAGGGATCTCATATGAAGGATGCCTTGGATATCTTGTCTTTGCCTTTATGGGATTTGAATAGGCCAGTCCTCAATAGGGATCCAATATCTACCAACCTTTGAATTACTAGTATGGTACCGATAGTAATTAGCCACCTTTATCCAATTAGCTCGGTGAAGCTCCTCCATCCAAGGCCTCCAATCGGGAAACTGAGTTATCAAAGGCTTGTGACCATCCCAAGAATTTGTCCAAAAATTTGCATGTTGACCATTATGAATGATCCAAAATAATTTTTTCTTTATCAAATCCTCACCAGTATTAAGAACTGCTAAAATGGGAGAACCTTTGGTAGGAAGTTGATAGCGAACAAGGTCTTCAGGACTTTTGTTCTCGACGATATTTAGCACGGAGATTATTGGCCCAAAGAGCATTGGGGTTATGCAACATCCTCCAATATAATTTAGCAGCTAAATATTTGTTGTTATTAATTGAATACCGAAATCCTAACCCCCCTTCACTCTTAGGAAGACATAAAGTATCCCATTTCACCAAGGCCCATTTTCTTTTCTCCTTAGTACCACTCCAAAGGAAACGATGACTAATTTGATCCAATTCTCGAAGAACAACCTTTGGGATATTCAAAATGAAAGAAACATAAATAGGAATAGCTTGAAGGACTGATTTTACCAAGGTGATTCTACCCCAGAAGAAAGCCACTTGTTGGTCCACTTTCCAATTTTCTTCTTGACTTTGCCCAACAACCAATTCCAATATTTTATTTTTTGCCTTTGAATATTTATGGGAATACCTAAATAAGTGATTGGAAGAGAGGTCTTCTTATATCTTAATTTATCCAAGACCATGGATTCCTGTCTAGCAGAGCAGTGAAAGAAAATAACTTTAGATTTGTCTTCATTGATCAACTACCCAGTAGCCTTAGAAAAATAGCTAATGATTTGCTTAATATTAGAAGCTTCCTTAATTGTAGCTTTACCTAAAAGAGTAGAGTCATCCACAAATTGAATATGAGAGATAGGTCTAGCTCCATGAGCAATGGTAACTCCCTCAAGGGTATTATTTTCCCTCTTTTTGGTTATAGTCCTACCCAAGCATTCAACAAGAATGATGAATAAATAAGGGGATAGCGGGTCACCTTGCCTAATACCTCTAGAAGCTGGGAAATACTGAGAAGGTCTGCCATTGATAAGAACTAAGTAGGAAACTGAAGAGATACATCCCATAATCCAATCCATCCAATCCTTAGAAAAACCAAATTAGGTCAAAATTTTGATAAGGAAGTGCCAATCCACTCTGCCATAAGCTTTGGATAAGTCTAACCGAATGAACATGGAAGGAGAATTTTGCATATCCATGGAATGGATGGCTTCCTGAGCAAGAACTATCTCATCTACTATTTGACGTCCTTCCACATAACCCCCTTGCTCTGGGGAAATAATCTTATGCAAAAGAGGCTTCAACCTTTCTTCCATGATTTTAGTAATGATTTTGAGAAGAACATTACATAAAGCAATAGGTCTAAAAGCTGAGATATGATCAACCTCTTGAGCTTTTGGAACAAGAGTAATATAAGTTTTATTGATAACCTTCAAAATTTCTTTGGCTTTCCTGGCTTCTTCCACCACCTCTAATAAATCAACATGAAGGATATCCCAAAACTCTTGGTAGAACTCAATGGGAAAACCATCAGGACCTGGGGTTTTCCCTTTTTGCATTTTAAAAACTACTTGTTGAAGCTCATTGATAGTAACAGGAGCAGTCAAAATAGATTTCTCCTCAGAAGTGATAAGAGAAGGGATTGCTTGAAGAACATTTTGTTGTGAAGCTGAGTCAAGAGGAGTAGCAACAAAAAGATTGGAAAAGTAATCAACAACAATAGAGTTCATGCCATCCCAAGTATAAAAAACATCTCCAGAATATGATTTTAAGGAAGAAATAAAGTTGTGAGATCTTCGAGCTAGAAGATATTTGTGGAAGAAATTTGTGTTTCGATCTCCTTCTTTGAGCCATTGAATTCTAGATTTTTGCTTCCATAAGATTTCTTCTCTTTTTCCCATTCCTCTAACTGAGTTGTGAGTTTAATTTCATCTACACTTCTCTTCTCTGTGAGGCCATCTAAATGGATTTTCTTATTCAAATTTTCAATATGAGAAATAACTTCATGTTTTTTTTATGAACATCCCCAAACTCTTTCCAGTTCCAAGTCTTGATTTTGGATTTAATGTATTGCAGTCTTTTGGAAAAATAGGACATCTTAGTCCCATGCCTAGGTTTACCTTCCTTCCACCATTGTTGCACACGAGGTCTGAAGGAAATGTCTCTAAGCCAAATTAATTGAAAACGAAAAGGAGAGAAACTCACATTGGTTTTCCACATTTCCACCATGATTGGCCAATGATCCGAACCAGCATTATAAGAGTCTTCACTTTAGGAATGTGACCATTGATTAAGAAATTTTTAGAGAGCAAAAACTAATCCAATATCTCCATTATACAAGCTAAGCCTTGCCTTCTATTAGACCAAGTCATAAGGCCATTATCTGGTTGGATATCCACAAGATGGAGGTTTGCAATATATTCGCTCATGAGGTCAGTTCTTTTGTCTAAATTTCTATTTCCCCCCATTTTCTCATCCAGAGAGAGGATGGTATTGAAATATCCTCCGATAAAGATCCAAGCTTTAGGAAAATGAGAGATAATATGAGTAATATCCTTCCACTATCTTCTTTTTTCCTCCAAAGAAGTCGGAGCATAAACAATAATGCAGAGCATAATCTGGTTGGAATGTCTACTTTGAATAGCTATGGCCAACAAACCCCAACTGCCAACCATATGGTGAATAACTACCTCTTTTGGGTCCCAAATACAAGCAATGCCACCCGAAGTCCCTTGGGAACTGAGGGAAACCACTTTTCCAGCTGGCCAAATTTTACTGGCAATTAAGTCCATATCCTCCATTGACATCTTTGTTTCTTGAAGGAAAACAAGATGTGGATGATTTATCTAAATCATTCTTCTAATTTCATTTTATTTTGAAAGACTCCCTTTGAGTCCTCTAATATTCCAAGTGATGATCTTCATTAATACCAGGGCTAAAAAATTTGGGAAGGGCATTAATCTTACCTTCCTCTACAAGCTTTTCACCTTCTTTTACCATATGATATTGATTGGTCTTACGACCTACTTTTTTATTAGAATCCATCTTCAATTTTTTTTCCCTGTTTCTTGACTTATTCCAATTGAATCTAATATGGCTTCTAACCTTGAAGAATGCTCGTACACAGCCAAAATTTTACTATATGGTTCAACGGAGTCTATATTGGGACCTGCATTATTTGAAGTTTTGACATTTGAAATATTGCTTTTCTTGTGTAAATTTTCTCCTTTTTTTTCTGTTGAAAACCTTTGATTTTTTGGTTTGTCTCTGACTTCTTCCATTCATATTTAAATTGTGTTTCTAAGATTTTAGTTTCCATTATTTCCTCTTCCTCACTTGGGACATCATTTGTGGAAAGGACTTCAAACATATTAGCAGATGACTTTGATTGATCCTTCATAACTGGTTTTTTCTGAGTGTTCTTCTTGGGTATTTGGAAACCTGCTGAGTTTATATCTTCTTTCTTTTGATCAGGAATTTTATTTGGGAAAGCCCTAGTCAAATGACCATATTCATGGCAAATTCTACAACGAAAAGGAATGTTCTCATAGTCCACTACTTGCTCCCAAGTGTCTTCCCCAAATTGTAATGTGATATTTTTAGGTAGGGGTTTGTCAAAATCCATTAAAACACAAATTCGAGCATAAATAATATGTTCAAAATTTTGAGTACAATCAGCAGACATCATAAAAGTTCCTAAAGAGTTTCCAATTGAAGAAAAAATAGTAGGATTCCAAAATTCAATAGGGAGGCCAAAGAGTCTAACCCACACGGGAGCTATAGAAGGCATCTTTTCTTCGGCTTTAAATTTAGTATGCCAAGGCTTCATGAAAAGCCCTGCCCTTCCAAAAAGCCAAGGACCCCCTTGAAAAGTTTTCTCTCTATCTTCATTATTAGCAAATAAAACAAGAAAATAACCATTTGGATAAATAGAGATTTGTAACTCACCTTTGGTTTTTTAGCTTTTTGCAGCCCAAACTTTGAAAGCAGATAGACTCGGATGAAAACCCACGAACCGACAAATTAGTCCTCTTTTTTCCAAACTTCAATGCCAATCTGAATATTACCCATATCAAGCTTAACAATAGGAGTTCCATCAGCTACTTTAAGACATCCTGACTCTGTTTTCTTGGGATCAATCTTAGGCATTCTTAGAGGTTTATGGGAAGCCCTAATATTGATATTAGCATTGGGATGAGGCTGTCCACCACGAAGGGCATCCCTAAAATTCATTTTTGGGACTGAGTCTTCGAAATTCTTACCCTTAACAGGGGTTTTCACAGTAGAATTATTTTTTGGGTGCACCTTAGCACCAGATTCACTTGAGATATGAGCCATTTTTTGATCAACTGCTTGAAACTTGTTTTGTGATCTCTTTAATCCTTGCCCTAGATGTCGTGGAAAGGTATGGTTTTCACTTTTCTTTGTGCAGCAAATTGGAAGCTGTTGTCACTCAAGTTCACAGTATGATCTGTTGAAAGATAAATTTCTAACCCATCTTGTATCCCCTGCAACATTTTTTCCTAAATATTGAGCATAATCCACAAAAATATTGGCCGCTAGGGCTCAAAGGCCCTAAAAACTAACCTATGGAGCTGCTTGCACTCAACCCAGATGAAACCCTCGCATAGCCGCTTGCCAAATATCTCGTTCACACATAGGGATGCGCTAGGATCTGTGTTGCTCCTGAATAACCTATATCTTAATTAAATACATAAGCCTGTATATTAAATCTAACCAATCAGATTAAAATAATAGGTTGAGCTAAATAAGTCCTATTTTTGCACTTTTGTTAGCTGTTGACTATCTTGGAATAAATCTAGAACAAATTTGAATCCCTCAACATGTCTTCCAGCACCACTCTACATGTGCCAAGTTTCTTGTCACCAAACTATTACAATTTATTCCTACATGGTATAGCAGGAACAGTTCCAAAAAGGTTATAAAATCAATACCTCAAATTTGTGTGCATGATCATAGATTTGTGCTTGTAATTTTGGTTAGCAACAACTTTAAATGCATGACTCATCACTTTGACCAACACTTACAAGGTGAGCTAATCATTCTATTTGTATTTTTCTTCCCACACATGAATGCTTCGGAGTGGTTCACATCTTATTATTCTAACATGGTATCCAATGCTTATGCTAATATGGTGCACAGTTGGCACATAGGTTATTCTAGAACGTAACTAGAACCAAATCAATGTTTAGGCATGGAGATGTTCAGAAAGAACTCCAAAAAGGTGGTCCAGTCCACTAGATATTTTTATTAATATATTTTATTTCCAAAACTTAGTAAACATTATTACTACTTTATTCTATCCTTCAATAAGAAGAAATCATGCAATTAGTCCCTAAAACACATAAAAATCAATTCAAAACAACAAAAGAAAACATCTTCTTTAATTCACTATATTAACATTTAATATCAACATAAATAATGATTAATACCTGGTAGGTACTATAGTATTTTAATAAAAAAATAGATAAAAGAGTTAAACTATTTAAAAAATGAAACACTTTTATAGTCTCATCACTCCTCCCCATTGATTCTAATCTATGTCCTCATGCATTCTTCCCGACTAGGGTTGCATGGATATCCATTTCCTTATACAAACTTCTCCAAAATTTGTTTATCAAAGAATGATACCCCTTGTTTCTCTGTATATCTTCTAACCAATTCCAAAATTTCATTATGATTGTGGGTCAATATCAAATTAGCATGGAATAGAGGTAAGCATAGTAGATGGGAAAATCGTAGGCCTATCCACTCATGTTATAGTGCTTTGATTATTTTGATCATTTTCATTTCTCTATTGCATGACCACATCATATTGGTCGATAAAATAGGCTCTTTTTCACAAGGTGATAGATAATTCATCCCACCTTTGTCTACATTCCACTCATGCCCTTTCATAGTCATCCTTGTAAAAATCATAGAAATTGGTTATGTTGGCATGGATATAACTAAGATACCTTTCCTTATTGGCTATATTACCCATCAAATAAAAATGTGCACTGATGAGGGCTCTTGGATTTGGTTGATCATGCCATAATAAGAGTCTAAATCCCATATCACTAGACTTGTACTAATGCACCTTGTTTTGTCATTGTATTTGATTATGCATCGTGGAGGTGAATGCTCTTAACTAGACAACCAATATAAATGTGAGGTAAAAATTACACATCCTTTAGGAGTGCAATTTGTGCAAATAAAATTCACACAATAGATCTTTCCATTCTTTTGGGCTATTCAAAAATACCTCAACAAAATGTTTTTGCAATAGATAGCTCATATGGGAGCTTAGATTAGATTCTCATTACCCTCCATCTATAATACTACTCTTTTAGAAATAGGCTATAAATTTAGGTAAGTGATCGACACTCAACTACCTATTGTGTGATGTGTCACAGGTCCCTGATCTTTATCTTTAAAGCTATTATTAAAACTGATTTTATTGATCCCTGTCATAGATTTAATATCACTATTTCCTATCACGTATTATTTTCCTTACTCATTACTGCTATTTTGAGTTGTATATCCAAGACCTTCATATTTTGGTCTTATTTATAGTACAATTGGTTATTTCATTCCCTATTCATGTTTACCCAAACTTGTATCTTTATATCCCATTTTGTTCAACAAATTTGAACCAAATCCTTTAGTATATTTTTCAAAATAACCAAAGATATCATTAGACTGATTTTTATCAATATTAACACAACTCTGAGCATCACTATCTCTATCATCATTTGAGTCCATATCAACATCAATTTTGCTATATTAAGCTTTTTTTGAATAATCACAAACTGTATTCAAATCACTTGTATCACATATAGCATCAATTTTTGTAACAAGTTATTCTATCTTCGTCATGAATTCTAAATCACTAGTGTCATTGCTTGCATCACAATATTTCCTTTCATTTTGACAAGAATCATAATTTACATCTTTTTCTTTTTGAATAAGATCACTAGTATCACAACATGCATCAATCATCAATGGTTTTTATTCTATAGTATTATAACATGAATCTATCGTCTTAGGCCTTAAATCATTTGTATCACAAGAAGCATATTTCATCATTAATTTGTTCTCTACTTCAACTTTTTCTTGCTTTCTCATCTTAGAAATATTTAGAGTGATAATTCCTTTATAGATTATTCTCCATAGACTAATAGGTATAGTAACAAAATCTTCATAACAATCATTGGCATTATTAAGAATACTTTGCATGCATTTTTGAAGTATTGAAAATTCCTCTTTTTCTACTTCACTAGTAATATCAACAAGCCTATTGTTCAAAGTATTTGTTTCATCAATAAACTTGTTCTTCAAATATTTAATCATGTCCTCTTGTTTTATATTCTTGTCTTTTGGACTTCATTAGAAAGTAATGCCATTTTCATGATGGTTTCTATATCATAAGGTAATGTAAAAACATTTTTAAAGTCCTCAAATGCTTCTTCAAGCTTTGAATTTATATAATTGTGAAGCATTGAAGTTTTTTCATTTTTGGATTCTTCCATAATTTTTTGTAAGATTTTCTTTTCCTTCTTTGATGTATTCTTTTATACTTCAATTTTTGGTATCATGTATTTGATACAATATTTCAAATTTTGCAACATTTCATTAGTTTCTTCTAATGAGTCATTTTCAATGTATATTGGTTCTTCTTGAAGACATAGGTTCTCTATTTCAATGCTTTCCAGTTTTTGAGTTTCTAGTTTTGGATCATTTGTTTTCTTTTTCATTTCATTTTTCTTTGTCATGTTCCTTTGAAGTTGACTACCTTATAACTCCCTAGGTTTTGAATGATAGACTAAGGATAATTTTTCAATTTTCAATCTTTATGTTGATAACCTTATGTATCCCTAGATTTGAAAAAAAATAACTAATAGTGATTTTGATGCAATTTTTCAACTTACCAAAACACTATGTTGTATACCTTATATCTCCCAAATTTCAAAAATAATATTTACAAAAACAATATTCTAATTTGATGTTGAAATCCTTATTTTTCCAAAACTCAAATTTTGCAAATATTAAAAACTAATTTACAAAAGTAAATAAATCAATTACAAATCTTGTAATTAATCTTTAAAAATTTCCAAACCTTCAAATTAACTTCAAAAAAATATATCGGTGGTCTTCAAAAAAATTTAAAAGTAATTAATATTGTTTCTAAGGTTCTAATCTATCAATTAAACACCTTATCTCTCCTTCAACATAATTAATATAACTTAGAATAGATTAATTAAATATAACCATAGAAAATAATTTAATGAAATCAACCTTATGATTCTCACACCTTAGCATAAAGTAAAAATTAACTTCAAATTTTTTCAACCTCCAAGAGTTGGCGTGCAAATGTTAGACCTCAATTGAATAGCATCGAATGATTGACTAATGTTCACCTTCAGAAGTGAAACCTCCTTTATTTTGGGCACACAAATAAAATGTAACTTTGCACTCTTACAAACACTCCAATCACTCAAATAGAATGTAACTTTACCTACTCCCCTTCTACCAGGTGCTGACTACATGGAAATGGGCAGACCAATGGTCAGGCTCAAAGACCATTAAATTCTCCTCATCCTTGGCAACTTCTGACCATACCTCCTAGCAACCTGCCACGCGATAATCTATCGGTTCTAGCCAATGAATCAACCTATCCTCTAGGGCACCACAAATTTCTCATCTTCGGTCAACAAATTACTATTGCTCGTCTTCATTCTTCAACTACACATATGTTACGCCTGTGATTCATGTGTGAAATATTCTTCGTCTAATTGTAATGCGTTTGGAAAAAAAGTTCTACAATTTTTCGGTGGTCTCTCCTGACATGCGACACTATGGATTCTTACAACTACTCCTCTCTACGTGCGACAGCTTTTCAAATTGGCGCTTTGATTTTTCTTTGGTAGCTGATGTTTTGATTCTGATTGCTTTGGTTTACTCTTGCACTGACGCTTCGCTATCCCTTCGTTCTTACAAAGCTAGGTTTTCGGTATTAAACATGGCAGTCTTCATTCCCTGTGTATGACTCACGGGTGTTTTCCTTGCTCGGCTAGGCTACGTAAATGGTGCTCTTGGGCGCTTAACTTCAGTAGAGCATTGTGCTCTTTTGTTGTAACATTTTTTTTGGCTCGTAACGTTTGAGTTCACCCTTGCTGAATGATGGCTTCTTGGTGGCATTCCCTCTTGAGTAGTACTTAGCTTCCCCGAGTACTGCACTTTGAGTGTTTTCAATTTGCGCTCACTTTTGATGATTGTATTCGTAAGTGTAGCTTATCTTCTTTATGACACCTTTAATCCTACCTTATCTTGATCCAAATGCTTCAATAATATTGCACTATTTTATCTTTAAAAAATGGCATTCACTATGTATATTTCCTTCTCCTTGTTACTCCTTTCAAACAATTTTCAACTCTAATTTATGTTGTATTTGGCAGGTTCGAAGATAACAAAAATGTCTCTTTTAGGTTGGAGACACTCAACTGCAACTTTTATTTCGATGGCTTTAAAAACTTGTATATGTATCTAATAAAACACTTTCTTTAATGTTTTAATAAAACACTTTTATAACTATCTTTTTGCACACCATGTTTGCTACCCAAAATGGTGAAACCGTAGCTCATTTGCTTCTCGAAATTGCTGCCCAATAACCTACACTATTATTGTCCAAAAGTCTTTTAATTTGTAGCTATTTCTTCTCAAATTTCTGCCCTCAAAATTCTGAAATTTTCAGCAATTTTCCTTCTCCAAATGCTATCCAATCTTTATGAAATTTGCAACTTTCAATGCTGCCTCATAACTTCTCCTTCAATCTCTTCCTTATCTCTTCCTTGTGGCTCTGATACCACTCTTAGTTTTCTGAATATGTTAACTCACATAAAGCTTCAACTAGGATCTAAAAAAAAAAATCAAACTAATGCTACTAACAATGAATCTTAATAATAGCAAAATCTCACTCACGATATATAACACAAATGGACACAATATACCATAATTACATTAATGGTACAACATTGTTATAATTGATGGAGCTTTACCTCCAATATATACTTTTTCATGACTTTTCAATTCTCTAACTATTGCTCTCCTTTTTCATCCTAGATATGCAACCTTTCATATTCCTCTAGTAATGACAAAGATCTCAACTTGCCACATATCATGTGACTCTTCTTACTCTCTTGACACTTTGCACTCTTTCTCATATTACCACATACATTATATAGAATATAATCAATCTACCAAACTAATATTGCAAGGGGGGCAAATAATGTAATATCTCCAACAAATGGCCAAAATCATTCATGTACATGCATGAAGAATACTTACAATATAAATTACTCAAAATTTGTATACAAGCATAATTATCAATGTTTGTTATGTGGTGATCGCTATAAACTGTTTTCCCCTACATTATATGGAGCTTTGTCTCCATAATATAGCCATAGTAATATGACTCTTCAATATTTGTTTGTTGCACTCCTCACATATCTGGGAGATGCAACCTTTCCTATTCTTGATCTTTGGCTTCTTATCTTGTCACTTGTATACTAGACTCTTCACTCTTTTCTTATATGCATATTTGACTCTCTATGACTCTTGCACATTTCTACATGACTCTTACTCTCCTACATTCACTCATAATATAAGATACTTGTGCACATCCTCACATTACATATTTGCACACTTACATACATGACACTTGTACACATTCTCTCAATACACACTTGCACTCTTACTTACATGACACTTGTGCATATCTTGCACATATACACTTACATAAAAGGAAAACATAAATCACTTATCTAAACTATAAACACAAACCCTAATCTATATATATTTATATTTGTATCATAAAGGTACCATGGGGGTACGTTAGCATGTACCAAATGATGTAATATTCTCCAACAAACCTTGAAGAAGGTTTTGGTTGCAAAGACATCCTTTGTTGGAATAAAATCAAACTATGTAGTGCCCAATAGAAAAATTGATCCCCTTCGTGTAGAAAGACATATTTGGTGTAGAAAAGCTTAGCACCCAAATTTTGATTCCAAAATTTGAATTTTCAAATTCAAAACATAGATTTTTCCTCCAAAGTTAAAACGGAGGAAACCTTGAATTTTGCTCCTCAAAACATTGAAGAAGAGGAATTCTTCTAAATGATCAGATGGTACCACTTTGTACCCACTACCATGTTAGATTTAACAATACTTTATAGAAATATTTCAAAGCATAGTATTCACCACAATCAATTGCAAAAAAATAGAAGAGTAAAATAGAATAGCAAAAATATGGAAGAAATATATATAGATAAAATAGGAAGGGATGGGTTCCCATAAGCACCCTATTATATCTTGCATTAATGTGAGTGGTTTGGGGATATTTATAGCATATACCTAATCCTCAATAATATTACATATCATTTTAACCTTAATCCAACATACCTTGTCTTAAAGGTTAACTACTAGTTTAATTATAACCTTACAAGGTTAACCATATTGGTGGTTTAACCGGTACTACTAAGGTTGAATACATCAAATCATGCATATAATCTTACATAAATAATACATTGCACATGCTCGTGGGATTACATCACCACTATCAACCTTGGCCAATAATATTAGATTAATTGTTCAAAAAAATGACAACTTCAACATTGTAGTTCACTAAGAAGCCACTAATGAGGATGGGTACTCAACTTAGAGGCAATGAGATTAATATTACCTTATTTAAGAATTATGTCTAAGAACATTAGAGAGTCTATTTTTTAAATCCCTCTGTGAGGATCTTTGCTATCAAAAATTAATATATCAATTCAAGGAACCGAAACATCATGAGATCAATTAGGAATATAGATGGCACTGCCAGCAATGGAATCCAAATCAAGAGAAAAGTACCATTCACTACCAACCATACTTATATGAGTGCTCGAGAAGGGTTAAGTATGTATTTGGATAAAATAGGAGCAACTAGAATCCTTTCCAAAAACTGTCCAATATAAGTGCTCTAGATCTTACCTGAAAGTCATTCATTGGAAGTGTCTTGAATCTTGTCCTACAAATGTCCTTTAAAAGTGCCCTAGACATTCTGTAAGTGCTTGACAAGCACTACATTATCTTTGGGAGTCTTAGGTCCATTTTTCAATCTTTATTCTTCTTAGGGGAGACATGTTATCATTTTCCTTCCAATGCTTGCTCTATTTTTGGAAGGCCAAGGGCCTTTTATCTTCCAGTATGTTGAGAAAAATTTTCCTTCAATAGCCTCTAGATGCATGTGAGATTTGGTACAAGTGGTTTGACTAGAGATGACCTAATCAATCCTATCATACAAATTTATTTTCATTGTTTAAAGGTACTAGTGAATCTCTAGTTCCAAGCTTAAACGGGGAGGATTGAATGAATTAAGGTGTTCTACAAGAGGGATGGAATAGGAAAGCATGGAGACAATGGTTATGTGAACTCATGGGTCAAAATTATTGATGTCTTTTAGGACACTGTGCTACTCGCCTTGATTCCTTGGATAATGCTTCTTTTGGCTCATACAATAATCATTACTCAAATTTGTTCTCTAGGACACTTGTTTATCTATTTCTAATGTGTAAGCCTATGGATCAAATGTGCACCACTACCGAATGATGAGGCCCATGTAAACCTTAAATTTCTAAAGGTTATCAAAGGCATATTGTTTTGATCAACTCGATGAGCTAATCAAATTGAGATATATCTTTTGCAAGGTTCTGCATCGACACTCTTAGGTTTGGGTAATATGAGAGATTTTACCTAAATCACAATATTATAGAAGATGATTATGTTGGAAGATCAATAGCAAAAAATTGGTCAAAATTACCTAATTGGAAAACATGAATCTGACTGAAGGAGGTTTTAAAACAACTTGCTCACCACTTTGTTACCCTTTACCACCACCATATGGAGCCAAAATAATTGCTCTAATATTTTTTGTAATGAAACAACTTTTAGAAAACTCTAAATTCAATCACAAATTCTAGAATAATAACAAAATAGTATACACCAAAATACTCACAACAAAATCAAATTCCAAAACAATAAATCCAAATAAGTATCATAGATTCAAATTCCAAATGTTAGAAACAATCCAAGCCAATCAAAGTCTTCTAGACACTTAGAGAAGGTGAAGTATCTTAGGCACACCAAAGTTGATAGAATTTAGACGAATGAACTATGATCCAACTACATCACATTCCTTTTATTTATAGTCTAACAAAATAATAAATCTAACCCTAATGCTCAAGGGATGACTTTCCTAGCCTAAGGGCCTAAGCCAAATGATATAAAGATAGTTGGCATGGCTACATCAAGGTTGTTACACAATGAATGTTGATAGGCTGGATGGCATGCTGAGAATTTTGTTACATGATTTTATCTAGGTTGATTCAAAAAGTGGACTTCATTTTTGTCAATTTTATATTCTAATTATTTATAATATTTTATTTTATCTGATAAATGATCAAAAAGCACCTTGAAGAATCAAAGAAGTAAATATCATTGGAGTGTGATCTCCACTACAAACTCACCTTCTCTCCTACCCTCTAAAGTGAAGTCCTTACAAAAATTTAGCCTCTAAAAACTTCATTGTCTAATCAAAACCAAGAGGTGGCCCACCTCTAATCTTATACCATCAACAATTTCATAAACTAGCCATGAAATAATCAAATTGAACATATTCAATGTCCAAAATAAATAAAACAAAAATCCCTATTCAAATGAGCACAACAATAACCATATTGCACAAAGCCAACACAAAGATACAAAATATTGCAAGATATTAATACTAAACTAAAGGATCCAAAAATAGGACACATAAATGATGCAATGATTTATAGGTGGAAGAATTCATGCACTTTATCATACATATTATGGATACCAATAATGTCATACAATGACACATTTTTTTTTTCTAATTAATACAAGTTGTCAATGGTCATGTGGGCATTTTACAAAATATGTCATGGC
Source organism: Wollemia nobilis (assembly GCA_028583015.1). Classification (NCBI taxonomy): domain Eukaryota; kingdom Viridiplantae; phylum Streptophyta; class Pinopsida; order Araucariales; family Araucariaceae; genus Wollemia; species Wollemia nobilis. Next base: position 10,034,003 of record JAQPPZ010016945.1, read on the forward strand.
CCAAATCAAGATTACACAATCTTACAAAAACTACTCATGTTATAATTTATTGCTAAGTGTGTGGTGCATATTGTAATTATGGCCCACATTCAAAACCATTCTTTTTCCTTTTGTTTTGAATATATGGTAGGAAGAGATCTTTAAATTTTGAAAACAATTCCATATATTTTCTTCATTACTAACAATTAACTATTATTTTTCAAGTGAATTAGTATTACTATGCTTAGAAGTGGATAATATTTAAATATGTTGATTTAAATTAACTTATTATTCTTATATTAAGTAAAAGTTTTGCTACATCTTTAAAAGTTAAAATAAAGAGGTAAAAAAATATTCAAACCACTAAATGAGAAATTCATTATTTTATTACTATCTTATAAGTACGCTTTATGAAATAAAGAAAAATATCAAATGTATACTTATCAAAAGGTATTAGCTTAATCGGTTAAATTCTTCAATTTTTGAGGTTGAATGAGGAAACCTAGATTCGAATCTTGCCAAGCATTATATGCATAATTGTCAAGTTGTTGTTATACCATTATGTGGTCATGATGTAATATAGATATTTAAATCCCATATAACCAATTTAAAATAATAATAATAAAATAAATAAATGACCTTTTTTTGAAATATTGTATTATATTTCTTTTCTAAAGTAATAATTATTGCACTTTTTCATCAAACATAAATAAATTAATCAAATTTTATACTTGGCCTATTATAGTGTACAATTGTAATGCCAAAGGCATGTGTGCACACATGCATGCTAATTATGCACTTGTTTTCTATCGTTGTAAAATTACAAATAAATATGACAAGATAATAAAATAATATGAATATAAAGGGTGGCATCACAACCAAATATGGCATCTACATTCACAATTACATAGAAGTAGGTGAAAGGGAAATAAAATGGATCCTATTTATTCTCAATACAAAAACATGCATATCCAAGAACTAAATGAAAAACTGGGATAGTATTATTTAGGTCAACAAATAAAGGAAGATAAAATAATATGGACAACAGATCCCTCAAGTGAATACAATGTAAAATCAAGTTATGAGAACATATATCCATAGGAAAAAGGAGGTTATAATTGGGGAAGTATATGGGAAAATTTTGTCACTCCTAAGATTGAGCTCTTCAGTTGGTTAGTGGTTCAAAATAAGATTCTAACTTTGGATAATCTACAAAAGAGAGGTTTTCAATTCCCCAATATGTGTTATCTTTTTGGAAACAAGAATCAATCAATCATATGTTCCTAGAGTGTATGTTTTCTAGAAGGATCCAACAACTATTATGAAAAGAACTTGGTTTAGCATGGGTCTTCCAAAATAATAATCTAGATTGGATCACGCAATGGGTTAATCCTTTCAGCAACAATAGACTTAAATATTTATGGAATTTAATACCTTCTTGTTTTATGTGGGGATTTAGTTGGAAAGGAATCAAATAATCTTAAAAAATATTAAAAATTTGAGTTTTAGATCATTTCTTGAATATTAAATCTATTATAGCAGATAACTTATATGTCATTAATTTCAATAAAGGGTATGAAACACCATACGAATATAAAATTACAATCAACTAGAATCTTAAGGAAATGAAAGGGGTACAAGAAGATTGTAATAAGAAGGAAATATAGGAGGTAAAATAGGAAAAACCATAGGCTTAAGCTCAATTTTGATGGAGCAACTAAAGGGAATCTAGGAAAGGCAGGGGGTGGAGGGATCATTAGGGACTCACAAGGGAATATTATTGGAGCATATGTAGATTATTATGGAGTAGATACCAACCATGTGGCAGAGGCTAAAGCACTACTGACTAGACTCAAATTGGCCAAGAATATGCAAATAAGAAATTTAATCATTGAGGGAGACTCTCTAAACATATTTAAAGGTTTAAGAAAAGAGAACTCAGTTAGTTAGACAACACATGATATAATTAATGATGTTATCTATATTAAGAATGTTTTTTATCTAAAAAGATCAAGCATATTTATAGGGAAGGAAATTGATAGCGGATTGGATGGCAAACTGGGGAATACAAAGAGGTAGTAATTTTGTTACAAAAGAGTAAAAAATATTCCTAACATTATTTTGGAATTGGCATAGCAGGATGCTACGAAGAGATGACAAACAAAGTGAGATCTAGAAAACACAGTCAAACTGAGATCTAGAAATACAAAAATATGAGAAACACAAATAGACTGAGATCTAGAAATAAAAAAATATAAAAAACACAAATAGAGTAAGCTCTAAAAAAATAGACAAACTAAGACCTAGAAACTCAAAAAATTGAAAAACATAAAGTGATATCTAGAAATTCATAGACAGGGTGAGATCAAGAAACACAAATTTGAAAAACATAAATAGATCTAAAAAGCATAGACAAAATGAGATTTGAATTCACAGAGGGCTAGGGTTTGGCATAGTAATGGCTGAAGAAATACAGACAATGAGATCTAAAAAAAACTCAGACAAAGTGAGATTTGGAAACACATATTGCCTCTAACTAACTTTGGCTGCCTTCACATGTCATTTGGTTGGAGTGCAAGTGGCTCACTTAATAGCAAGCTTTTGTTATTTTGGTTGGTTTGTATCTCAATTACAGTTTGTGGACTGCATTTTGTTTCTTGTTGGCATTCTTAGAATAGATGGCAATCTTATCCCCTTTTTAGTCTTTTGGCTCTCAAACCTCTTTGTAAAAGGGTAAGGTGCATAACTGCATTTTGTTTCTTGTTGGCATTCTTATAAATTATAGCAATCTTATCCCCCTTTTAGTCTTTTGGCTCTCAAACCTCTTTGTAAAAGGGTAAGGGGTATTTTCGGAACCCTTTTCTTACCCTTATAAAAAAAAATATGAATAGTTATAAAATTTATACCTTCATCAAAATAAATATATGAATATTGACTATAGTCTAGTAGTATAATTTTATCACAATGAATAAAGGAAAAGCATTATTTTTCAACATCTAAATTTATAAGTATGAACTCAATTTTGTAAGTTTTAAATTTGCTATATGCTTGACAAAAGGTAACAATAAAATCAAAATGTTAGACGTGTTAGTTTGACAATTTCCATTTTTAACCTAACTACACATTAATATTTTCAAAATATTACATGCTGACCTCTTAAAAAATATCATAACCTTGAACGTGAGTTTGGACCATGGACCACAATATTTCCATCAAAATATGTTTCAATAAATAAATTTGTATTCAAACAAGTTATGTATATCTATGAGCTATGATGAAACTATGGCATGGTAATTCTTAAAACAAGAAGTCTTCTACAAAACGAAAACAAAGAAAAAAATATTTGAAGGTCAAATCTACAAACTTCATTGATCTTCTATTCTCACTTTCATGAAAGTAGAAAAAGACCATGATTGTGTAGGTATTTACACTTAATTGTCTTTTCTTAAAGCACCTAGAAGCATGTTATTAAAATCTTGACATGCATCCCACATTGGCCAGTGTGATGCCTGCACCAAATCAACTTGGAAAAATTAATTTTTAATCAGAAATGACTTAAAAAATAAATATGCATAGAAACTACTTTTCTATGTATGTAAAAAATTGTTAAACGATGAATTACTCTTACCACATTTTGTTTGATCAAATTATCACCTTAATGATTTTTTCCCTCTCAAAACCCAAATTTTAAAATCCCCACAAGGTGCAATATATAGTGTTATGCATAGAAACTACTTTTTTCATGTATATAAAAATTTGATAAACAATGAATTACTCTTACCACATTTTGTTTGATCAAATTATCAACTCAATGATTTTTTTCTCTAGAAACCCAAAGTTTAAAATCCTCACAAGGTGCAATACAATGTTAAATCAAGTGATTTTGTATAAGTACATGCCTATGACTTCATTTATATAGATTAACAATTAAGAAAATTAACTAGACCACCACCCAAAGTAAACATCAATGTAAATATGAATATTTTATTGACATGGTTGCACTCTAACATCATTTAGTTATATTAACATTGCTCAACATCTTGATATCTATATGTAAGTAGTTACCAATTCCACATGTGCCACGAGGAGTAGTGATTGCATTCCCTCTCTTTACAAATATATTGACACCCACTCACATGCAAGTTTAGATTTGTTTTCACTTCTATCATAAATAAATATTGTTCATTTTCTACCCAAGTTATTCAAGACCATACACAATTTTTTAGAGTGACAGAGTCTCAAAATTGTCTCTTCAACAAATGCTTGATCTAAAACAGATGCAAACATTGTTTGACTAAATGCATGCAAATAATCTATCAATCATACCTTATAGATGTCTTATTCAAGCTCTAACCTCAATATTTGACATCAATCATGTATCTCAACCTTAAGAACCAGTCATAGACTTGGATACACCCTATAAAACTACATTTAAAGTGAGACAAAAGTGATGTTGAAGATGAAATGAAATATTATAAATGTCTATGGTGGGCCAAAATAAGACCCAAGGGACTATAAGAAGGACAATAATGACTACCCACTAGAAGGCTAAAAAGCCCAACAAAGAAAAGAACTATGATAAATACAAGATTAAACCCGAAAAACGGGCCAAAGAGAAAGAGAAAAGAAAAGAAAAAGGAGAGCAGATGGGATGAGATGATTTTATTAATGTTCATTGATGGCTAAAGTAGGCCAATCAAACTTGTCAAAATAAGTTGTTACAATGCACTATAGTAACCAAAAATTACTACGAGCAAAGAAACTAGAATAAGCTACACTAAAGTGGAACAATCATATGACATTGCATTACATCCCTTAGGGTTGGACCCAAAATGGGTAAATTTTTTTTTTTTTTGGTAAGTAAAGTTCTTCATTAATTACCGGGTTTTACAGGTTGACCCAAAACCTATTACAAAAGTCAGCCTTATGCTGATGTTGTGGATCCTATTCATGCTAAGGACTTTCTGTCCTTTACTACTGCTGACCTTCCTAAAACGCCTTACCAGGCGGACGTAGCAAACATTAACAAAAACTTGAGACATTTCAAACACAGCTGGGCATATTCCTTGAAAACCTTGACAAAAAAGAGAAAAAAGGCATGAGCCAAGAAAGGATTGCATCCTTTGTACAATACGTAAACAAAAAAGGAACCCCCCGAGGCCAGAGGATCCTCAGGCTTCATCTTCAGCATCTTCCTCAAGCTCCTCGTCCTTGTCATCCTCTTCGTCCTCATCATCGTCCTTGACTCCCACTTTCGGCATGTACCCCTCATTGAAGAAAACCTGAGTCAAAGTTTCGTGGGCCTCCTACATCTGTTGAATTATGCCAGCATAGGATTTCAGGATGAAACGTTTGAGGACCATGATGGTTGGTCCCTCTTCGTCCATATCACTGGCACTTGTTTTGGAACTTTCTTGTATCTGTTTATTCTTCAGCCTTAAGGAGGATCTCGTAGGGGGTTCCTCAATCCTCAGTCTCTTTTTTCCATCCCACCTCTGCTAACAGGTTCCCCCACATGCTTCTTCACTGGAGATACGAAGGCCGGCTTGTTAGTGCCCGGGCTAGCTCTTGCTCCCGAAATTTCTCCATGGTGGCTGGGTGGTATCTCCTCAATGACTAGGGGATCAGGGTTCGGAGCCGTAGCCAACACCCATTTGTAGATCACCTTAAACAATCCTTGGTGCAATGGCATAGCAGACCCCCTCTTGCTATGACAAGCGTTGATAGTATAATTCATCGAGTTCATGAGGAACTATGGGATACTTATCGGGTTGACATCTCGAAAGAAGTTCACGAAAGCATAGTGAAAGCTTAACAGTGTCTTGTTGGGATCTTCCGCCATGATAAATTCCATCACATTCTTCATCACCCCATTCCATGGGGTGGGCAAGTCCATTCTTGTCAGCCCATTCTTAGCTTCCTTAAAAATTTTAGGGTTGTCTGCAGAATTCCTTCAATTCCACCTCCTAGTGGTGTTTTTGATGGTGGATGGACCGTCCTCTTACAGTTTGCCCTATCACCACAGCAAGAAGGTTCACGTCGATGATGAATTCTCTACCCCGAATCTCCACCTTCCCATCTTCCCAAGTGTCCATCACCGCCTGGGTGATATCCTCCTCTACCCCAGAGAAAAGGTCGAAGAATTGAGTGAACCTTCGCTCAGTAAGGATGGCCTGAGCAACAGGTTCCATAATTACCATGCAGGGTTCCATGAACATCATCTTGTTGCTTGCAATTCTCCTCCTCACAGATCTCTCAAACTCATTATGTCTTGTGCTCCACTAAATTCCTCTATTGCTACAGCTAGGAAGGTGGTAGGATTTAAAATTTTCCTTGAATGTAATGAAACCTGTCTTATTTGTCATGCCAACTGTGGTAGTCCAGTCACCGTTATCCATGAGGATCTTGTGCCAGCTGGCCTTAGCCTCCCTCCAATTGGCACTATTCTGCCTCATCCTTGTTGCCCACGTATCAACACATGCCTCAGAAGGAGTGTCATGCGTTGGAAAAGACCAGCCATCTGCTTCCACCTGTGATTTCTGCCCCTTCACGTTATCTGTCAGCCTCATTAGCATTCCAACCACCTTATTGTCATCATGATTCGGATCCTCCTTAAGTGAAGTTATTTCCCATATGTCAGCACCATCATAGACATGCATGCCTTGCACGTGGGAAATCCAATCATCAACCTCCACTTGGACCTCGCTTCAGGTTGCCTTATTGATCGGACTTATCAGCCTTCTCTTAATCCGCATCTCCTTGTGATTTAAATCCTTTTTTTCCTAGCATGGTTGGCAAGATTTGAATTCACCACCATGTGAATCTGAGCACTATTGACCTCCTCGTTATCACCTAAAATCTGGCCAATGGTCATTGTCCTTTTGCCATTGGCCCATCTATGGATATTAGTGTTTTGGCTTGGGATGCTTGCCGTTCCACTTCTCAAAATATTGTCCTGACATTTCCCACAGTTAATATTTTCCGATAGATTTGTCATCAATGTCCACGGGCTCACCCCCGTCTGATTAGGATCTCTTGGCATGGAAGCCTCGTGGTGGTATTGGGCCACGTGGGACTTGACCACCCTCCCACTACCCGCTTTAGGCAATAGATTGCCTATCATTGCGGAGGATGTCCTCAACTTCACGTGGCACTCCTCGCATCCACGTTGTCAAACTACTAGCCTCAACTCCTACATTGGCCAGTTTGTCAGTTGTTCTGTTGGCTTCACGGAAGACATGGTGCACCCCCTTATCCTGTCTACCTTCGAAAAGGATCCTCACCTCAAGGATGGTAGCTTCAATCCTCCATGGGGGTTTTTTGCCATTGGTTAGGAGGTTAATGATGATTTTAGAATCCCCTTCGACCATCAGATTGCCTTGGATCTCCTGTGCCACCTGAAGACCCCTCCAAAGCGCTCTTGCTTCTGCCTCATTATTGGTTTTGGTTCCTAGTGGTTCTGCAAAGGCCATCATCAAAAATCCTTGATGATCCCTGATTACTCCTCCAGCTCCCACCCTCCCAAGATTATCCTTAGCCGCACCATCAAAATTCAGCTTCAACCAGTCCCTAGGGGGAGGCTCCCAGGTGATCCCATCCCTAGGATTAGGCCTTGGAGCAACAACTATCTGATCGGGAAGGAAACCTAAGGACAGGGCAATATGACTTTCCCCAGGAGGAATTGTTTGGTTATCCATAGATAGGATACTAATATTTTCTTTCGCAAAGGTAAGAATTCTATTTAGGATGGTTTTAAGGTTGTGCTTGGAATCATTAAAGGCTCTATGGTTCCTTTCTAGCCAAATTTACCAAAGAAAGTGGTGCCAACAGATCCTCTAGAGGAACTTGAGTTTTGGGCTTACAAAGGGAAGGGGCCATTGTTGGAAAACTTCTATGATTGAGGCTGGTTTAACCCAAGAAATGCTAAAGGCTTGGAAAAGACCATCCAGGATGGAAGTTGCCACTGGGCACTCTAGAAAGAGGTGTTGGACTGATTCCCAACCTGCCCTGCACAAGTAACAATGGTTAGCAATAATCATTCCTTTTTTCAACATGTTGTCAATGGTGAGGATCCTTCCTTGAATCACTAGCCACGTGAAAAAGGATATTTTGGGGATCAAACCCTTAATCCAGACCAGTTGTGACTGAAACTGGTGGTCATCAGGATTGAGGAGTAAATTGTAGGCAGATTTAACTGTAAACTCTCCGCTCTCCATTTCTGCCCATGCCAGATGGTCTTCAACATTCCCTGTGGGTATGACCTATTGCCCTAAGATGAAATGAAGTTCTTCGGACTTAGCTTCAAACCCCTGGACCCTGATCAGCTGCCAACTGAGGATGTTCCTGTCCTGCCTTATGTAATTTGCCACTTTAAACCCTATGGATCGTTCCAAGTGATCTTTGATCCTAGCCAAAAGGGGGTTGCATGATAAGGCCTCAGAATTAGCCCACCTATCTTCCCAGAAGTTGATTTTTTGTCCATTCCCTAACATCCATCTGAGCCCTTTCTTGACCAAATCTCTGCAGGTTAGGATTGCTTTCCAAAAGGTTGATCCCCTGTTTAACAGATTTCCATTGAGGAAGTCTGTTCTTTGAAGGTATTTTCTCCTGACTATTGTTGTCCACTCATTCTCGACATTTGTCAGCAGTCACCAGGCTTGTTTGGCTAGCAGTGCCATGTTGAGAAGGGAAACTCTCCTTAGGCCTAACCCTCCATTAGCTCTGGGTTTACATACCTTGCTCCATCCTACTAAATGGATCCTTTTTTTCTCTTTCATCCCTGACCAGAGGAAATTTTTTTGAAGTTGCTCAATATTTTGGTATACTTTGCAAGGAGCTCTAAACACAGATAAGAAATAAACCGGAATGCTCTGAAGAGAGGCCATAGTCAAGGTTGCTTTGCCTGCCTGAGATAGTAGATGTCCTTTCCAACCAGCCAACTTTTTTTGGATCCTTTCCAGCACGTTATTCCACATGGATCCTTCTGGGGTTTCGAAAAAGAGGGGTAGGCCTAGGTAGGAAGTGGGAAGAGTCGCTATTTGACATTCCAAAATCCTTGCAATGTTGGTTTGTCTGGGGACAGGAGTGTTAAGGAAGTACAATTTGCTCTTATTGAAATTCACTCTCTGACCAACAACTTCCTCATACATCTTTAGAATGTGTTTGATTCTTCTAGCCTCAACCACTGAAGCCAAGGTTAGCATCAACGTGTCATCCACGAATTGTTGATGGGTGACAGGGTTAGTTAAGGAAGTCGCCTTTATACCTGAAATGAGTCCTGCTATGAAAGTAGCTTTAATGGTCCTTCCTAAAGCCTCTGCCACTATGATGAAAAGCATGGGGCTTATAGGATCTCCTTGCCTTAATCCTCTTCTGCTTTGAAAGTATCCAGCTGTTGATCCATTCACCAAAATAGAAAACCACGGTTTCATGATACACCCTCTGATGAGTCTGACCCATTGAGGATGAAATCCAAATTTTAGTAATATTGCATCCAAGAACTCCCAATTAATCCTATCAAAAGCTTTGTTCATATCCAATTTTAGGGCCATAGTTGCTTTCTTAGTCTGGGCAACCGTATGTAGAGCCTCATGAACAGTGATTACTCCATCTAAAATTGACCTTCCTTGAACCGAGCTCCCCTGACTCTGATCAATGATTGCGGGTAACACTTCCTTCAATCTGTTGGCAATGACTTTGGTAAGGATTTTATAGGACACATTACATAGGCTGACCGGCCTAAAATCTGCCATGGTCTTAGGGTTTGGTCCTTTAGGGATCAGGGCTATAAAAGTGGAGTTAAAACCTTTGGGAATATGAGTAGATGTTTGGAATTCCCTGATGGCAGCCATGACCTCAGCACCAACAATATCCCAAAAAACTTGGTAAAATCGAGGTGGAAAACCGTCCGGGCTAGGAGCCTTATCAGGTTGCATGCTGAACAAGGCACTTTTGATCTCCTCATCAGTGAAAGGTGCTATGAGAGAATCATTCGTGGTCTCATCAATAAGTTGGGGGATGAACTGAAGGAGAGAATCCTTAGCTTCAACATGACAAATAGGTTCTTCACCCAGTAGGGAGTTAAAATAAGCAACTACCTCCTCTCTGATATCCTGAATGTTCTGAGTTAAGGATCCATCCGCCCTGGTTAGATTGCTGATTTTGTTATTGCTCCTATTCCTTAACGTAGAAACATGAAAAAACTTTGAATTTGAATCACCCTCCTTAAGCCACAAAGCTCTGGATTTTTACCTCCAGTAAATCTCTTCACAAGCCAAAATATTGTGGAACTCACAAAGGGTGTCCCTCTCTTCTGATCTGGTAGCCTCATCATAAGTGCCATTCTGAATTTTGCTTTCTATCAATTTTAGTTTCTCAACAACTGCTTTCTTATTCTCAAAGATGTTGCCAAACACTTCTTTGTTCCAGATTCTGAGGTTGTCTTTAACCATATTTAATTTCTGAGCTAATTTGAATGAAGAACTTCCCTGGCAAGGTAACTGCCACCACTTTTTGACTTGTTCCCTCAGATCCTCATGTTTAGTCCACATCGATTGAAACCTGAATGGTTTTTTGAAATGGTTGGCTTGAAAGACCTCAAATAAAATAGGACTGTGGTCTGAAGCACTTTTGGGAAGGGCCTGTAGAAGAGAATCACCAAAAGTTGTGATGGCTTCCTTAGAAAGGAAGAATCTGTCCAATATTTCCTGAATCAGTTGGCTCCCTATTCTCCGGTTACTCCAAGTGAACTTGGCCCCTTTTAGCCTGACATCCATCAACTCATTTATATTTATGAATTCATTAAAGTCTTCCATGCTCCTTAATGGTAGACCTGATCCTCCATTTTTATCAGACGGATATAGGGGGTGTTGAAGTCTCCTGCAATCAACCAAGGAATGTTGTTGAAAGCTTGATTCAGATGACCTAGATATTCCCATAACTCTAGATGCCCTTGGATAGAGGTTGGGGCATACACATTTGACATGATCCAAGATTTGTTGTGATCAATATCATGGAATAGCATGTTGAGGACTCTGTCATCGGTCTGAAGCACACTGCCTTCTAGTTTATTCGGATCCCACAAGACCATGAGTCCTCTAGATGCTCCTCTCATGTTGGAAGGCTGCTTCCCCTTGCTTCCAAATATTTCTAGCTATAGATGCAGATTGTATTTTATCTGTCTTTATTTCTTGGAGAAAAATGATTGATGGACTAAACTCTTTCCTTATTGATTTTACCACCCTTTGCTTTGGTGGGCCATTTAGGCCTCTCACATTCCATGAGAGAACCTTCATTTAGACTGTTTGTTATTTTTACCTCGCCCCCTTCCTTGGGTTGGAGGGGGTTTGTCTATTTTGCTATCATCCTGGCTAGGGATAGCTTGTTGTAGAAGTATTCTCTACTTTCCATTTGCAATTTCATTATCGATCCTAAGTCTGTAATGCTTTGCCTTAGTCATCCTTCCTCTCTTTATTTCACTTCCATAATCAATGGGGGACTTAGTTGTGCTTCTGGTTTGTTTTGGACTAAAATGAGGAGGCATATACTGAAGTAATCTAGGGCTATGCTCCATCTCCCCAACTTGAGGGGTTTCATCACTATTTTCATCCTCTTCCCTGTTTTGGCTGAACTCACCTAGTTCGAGATCCTTAGCTATGCTCCATCTCCCCAACATGAGGGGTTTCATCACTATTTTCATCCTCTTCCCTGTTTTGGCTAAAATGGGTAAATCTTAATATGCTTAAAGTAACGATAAAGAGAGAACCAACAATCTAGGTAAAAGAGATAGAGAAAAAAGCTCTAGTGTATCTAAGTGCCAACACTAAAAGCACAATCATTGTCATCACCAATCATCCCAAAAGGGCCTACATAGGATCTAAATATGCTCTTAGAATAATGGCTAGGACTAAGGGGGCCTAAATGGATAAACTTAGGAGCACATGGCGCTCAACCCCTTAAGACTCTTCTACCATCCATGGCCATGGAACCAATAGATGTATGTCTACAACTCTTGGGTATGTAAAGTATAGTCAAAACCCAATGCTAAAGACTTGCAGTTCTATCCCACCACAAACAAGAAAGAACCAAAGCCATAGTCGCTAGTCTCATATCTAGGAAAGGGTGCATAGATTTTTCATTAGCATTTTGGAGAACTGTAGCTTCAAATGGACACTTATTACTCTTGGTAGCAAATATAGAGTGAAAGAATGACGTGATTAGTCAGGTAGCAATTGATTTCGCCTATAATAAATACTGTTAAAAAGTGATAGCTTCCCAATGGTATAAATCCAAGCATTTTTAGTTAGGAAACCTTTGACAAAGTGTTAAACTTGGAAATTAGATGAAGACCATGATAGGTGAAGGAAGTCATAAGCAATTTTGATAGCAACAATGATGATGAGAAAGGGGGAAGCGTTAAGGCACATAGAAATATGTGCATGATGCACAAAATCAAGGAAGAGAGGAAAGATAAGGACATATGCAACATTTGGTATATGGATTGTCCAACAAAAGGACACTAATGCATGTTGTGCTAAACGTAGCTTTTGCAACATCTACAAGGTGGATGTTGCCAGAGTTTGCGTTTAATAAGTTAAAAAATAACTAAACCTTGGCACTCCATAAGGAGGTCAAGGAAAAGCCTAGCACATCCAAAGGAGGTGCAACAAGTGAAGGTTACTAGATTAATTGGTAAGGAAAGAAAAACAACAATGAAGTTCATGAGAATATAGAGAAAAAAATTTGTATACAGTACAATATAGTTGAAGGCCTATCATACAATTTTGTTAGTGTTAGGAATGGGAGCACTTTGCATGAAATTGCACTAATGATGCCAATTAGAAATGCATGTAGACAACAGTTCCAAGCATAAATGTCTGACATGAATGTCCTATGAAGATTCACAATTTTGATCATGTACAACAATTTTGGTAATGTACGAATCATGGAAATGACAAGTTGCAATGTAAAATCAGCCAATCAAATGAATATGGCTTGATTAATAAGTATGCACAAAAGGACAAACACAGTCGTCTTTGTGTTAAGACGTCTAGATTATTTAGACGTTTGGATTAGCTAGACGTCCAGCCTAACTAATCAAGCATCTAGCTGCTGTGTTAGACATTTGAACCTGTCGGTTAGACAGTAAATGCAATTATTAAATATAATATGCAGTTTGGACGGTTGAGACATGTTAGTTGCAGTAACTACCTGATCTTACCTATAAATACCCACCTATTTCATTTTTGTAATCTATCCATACTTGTTTATAATGCAAAGCTATTGTGCAGTAGATTGTTATCCTGAAATGTGTGTTGTACGAGATTGCATCTATGTTATAGTATTGTGTTGCAGGTATTGATCATAGCTTGGTACAAGAGCATGTATTTTTGTGTGTTTTTTTCTTGTTGCAGGGCGTTCTGAGTATCAAAGGAATAGGGGATGAATGTTCAAGTAGGATACATCTAGAATCTAGTCGATTAAACCCTTGCGTGTACCTGTCTAGCCACCTGGTCTCATCGGTAGAATTGTTCCAAACGTCTAGTCCAGACATCTAGCCGACCGCCCAACCCAGACGTCTAGCCGTCCAGTCCAGATGTCTAGTCTCGATGTTTAGTCGCCCAGCCTAGACATCTAGCCAACCAGTCCAAACGTTTGGTTGTCTATCCCTAATGTCTAGTCCATACATTTAGCCATCCGCCTCAGACATCTAGACTGTCTACCTCAGACATCTACTATTCTAAACATCCATAAAGACTTATCTACTCAAACTTGTAGGACATGATGATTGGTATATCTTGTCTTATCACTCCCTCCTATTTTATCATCAATACCTCATCTCGAGAAGGTACTTACCCTTGTCTACATTTGGCACCGTTGTCGAAAAATAAACTTTGGGTTGAGAAGTATAGGTGATAAGACAAAGAGGTGAATGAAAAAAGGAATAATAGGAAGGATTCCAAGATAGCCAAGAAGAAGTGCATGACTAGCGAACCAAAGAATGCAGGACGAAGAAGAAGTTTCACAACCTAAAGTGGAAAGAGTGTGGAATCCAGTGGAAGACGATAATCTGAGAGTAGAGACATTGTTGGCGACAATAGAAGATGAAGAGCAAATAGGAACGAAAGCTCCTAGTATTGAGAACAAGGATTGGACAGTAACACCCAAACTAGTAAAGAGGATTTGGCCAGTGGATATAGAAGTAGGAGACTTTGTACCGCAACAACCATGCATCAGTTCGTGGGGAGGAATACTAGAACCACATCTCGTTTATTCGTGAATGAGGTTGCGAAGTGGTAGTAGGAGGCTATTTTACCACAATTTTGTACCATCAACAGTAGAGAGAGAACTAGATATAATTCCACCACGCTCACCACCAAGACATTCGCCTAGTGGGACAGTCATAATGGCACAGACTACTACTCATGTAGACAGAAAAAAATGTCCACCTTTCCATGGGGAAGGAAAAGACGACCCATATCATCACATGGGAACTTGTACCATCATTTGGACAACACATGGGGTAACACAGGAGACAGAGTGGTTACAATTGTTTCTAGCCACTTTACGGGGAATGGCAATGGATTGGTATTTGAACAACATACCCAACCATTCAGCCAATGGACCCCCTTTAAGGATGCTTCACTAAATAATTTTGACCATTAAGAGATGACACAAATATCATCATTGAACTATTTGCTATGAAACAAAAATCAGATGAAAGTATCAAGAGTTACGATAGGAGACTGAGATAGTTCACAGATAAAATGGAAATGCCATCAGTCGATGGAATAATAAAACGTTGTTTCTTGTATGGATTACTACATAAATATTGAAAAAAGATGAAAGCAGTACCATCCTCGACATATGCAGAAGCCCTTGAGAAAGAAAAGAAATTTGAAAGCAAGGCCAAGAAAACAGTTGCAGGAATCAATGGACAGCCAAAACGTGAAGAATCTAACAGTGATGAAGAAGACAAAGTGCAAAGTGCAATACACTCCTTTTGAAAAGAGTTTGATAAAATTATAAAAGAAGTCAAAGGAGAAGTAAGGAAATATAGGAAGGATATTTGGTTTTTCAACTGTAAAACAGAGGGACATGCTAATACCAATTGTCCAAAGAAAATGTATTGCAACATATGTGATATTGCAAGTCACCTGGTAGCAGATTGTCCATTCAATCTAAAGGGATCAAGGCACCAGACATTAACAATCCAATAGGGAATTCAACCTAATGCTCCAAGAAATGGACAAGGTGCAACAAGCAATGAATATAGAAATAACCGTTGAGGAGGAAGACAAGGAGGACAGAGTTGGCTACAGTACGACTCTGAAGGAAGACCTATGATTTAGTGTTAGAATTGTCAAGAATGGGATAATTTTGCAAATAATTGCCCCCAACATTAGAATACGAACACCACTGGTGGTAATAATGTTACTCAGATGTGTAAGTGGTGTGGTATAGGGAACCACAAGGAGGCTAATTTCCCAAATAAGGCAAGTTCTAGTGGAACACAGAATGTCAATTTGATTGACATTGGCAAAATAAGTACATTAATGGTAAGGGAAGATGAAGTCATGGTTGTAACAAGGCACAAGCTAGGAAATTGGAAGAATACCCAAATCCTGCCAAGGAGAAATAATGATGGCGAGAAGCTCAATATTTGATAAAAATAGAACTAGAAAAAGGTAAGCAAGATAGGCTAGTTTTGGAGAAATATCTAAAGAAGATGGAGATCCCAAAGGATAAACAAGCATCAATAGAAGGCTTGGTGACACAAGTGCTGAATACGACAGTAGAAGTGAAGGTGGCTAGTCTATTTAATATAGTACCTAAATTATACGCTATAGTGGGAGAAGTTGTAGAAACAAAGAAGAGAGAAACCCGGTAGGTAGCGCACATCAAGCAAGGACAGTTTATTAATCCAACGATACTGATGATTGAGGCAGGAAAGAAGCCCGCTTTGGTTCATATGGAAATACTGGACCATAAGTTGAATCGAGTGATCGTTGATGGAGGATAAAGCATGAACGTGGTGGAGCATCGGTCAACCCACAATAAGATCTCCAAACTTCAAATTGTATGGAGCATATCAGTATGGCATTGAGACAATAGGCGTACTACTAAACCAAAAAATGTGCATAGTAGAATAGGATTTCATATTTGATTTCGTTATAATTGCCATGCAGAAACCAGCATATGATGCATTTCTTGGGCGAGGATGGTTACAAATGGAAATATTAAACCACAATTGGGAGAAAGAACATCTGACCTTCAAGAAAGGCCAACATAGATATTTGATCAATCTAAAGAAATGGGCAGTAAGCCAAGATATTGCAAATTCTAATGATTCAGGAGTTTCTTCCTCATACGAAGGGTCAGGATATGAACCAGATGAAGAGGGAGTACTACACCTGGAGGATTGCATGGAAGATGAGTATAACGAATACAAAGGCTTGCTCCACTGGCAACACGAAGACTATGAAGTTTTCTCTCCCCAATGTTTTTGCATTGATGCAGGAAATGAAATCCAAGAGGATGAGAAAAAGGAACCAGAAAAGGTAGAGAGCAGTAAGAAATAGACAACAACAAATAAGGATAAGGAGAGAGACAAATGGACATTTTCCAAGAATTTTGTAGAATATACGATGGGAGACGCAATAATCGAAGACAAACCTGCCCACCCCATTGAGGTTCTTAAAGCAAAAACTGAACCTGAGTCCATTAAATATGAAGGTCCAAGAATGATTTAGGTAAACTTGGGAGAATATGGCAAGGAGAGGATGATTAAATGTAGAGATGATTGGGATCTAGTACTAAGGGCTGCAACTTTTAAAATACTTATGGAGTATAAAGATGTCTTCGCTTGGACTTATAAGGACCTGAAGGGAGTTCCACCAGAACTTTGCGTACACAAGATTCCCTTGATTGAAGGTGCACAACCAGTAAGGAGGCGACCATACAAGATGAATCCCAAATATGCAGCACTAGTGAATGCTGAAATTGATAAAATGTTGGATGCAGACATTATTTTCAAGGTTACGACGAGTGAGTGGGTGTCACCGATCGTGATCACCTTGAAGAGGGAAGTTGACAAAATTCAAAATTGTGTAGATTTTCGAAGCCTCAATGACATAACCATAAAGGATCCCTTCCTGATTCCTTTCATAGATTCTATTCTAGAAGAGTTAGCATGACATGAGATCTATTCATTTTTGGATGGGTTCTCAGGGTATAACCATATTAGCATTGTAGAAGAAGATAAGCTGAAAACGCTTTTTGTGGTTGAAAATGGAATATATGCTTACAATAACATGCCATTTGGGTTGTGCAATGCACCATCTACTTTATAAAGAATCATCCTATATATTTTTGATAAGATGTCCATAGGGAATTTTAAATCCTTTCTCGATGATTGGTCATTATATGGGAAGACATAGGAACATTTGAAGTCCCTAGAGTAATGCATGAGCTTGTGTAGACGAGCTTGAATATCGGTGAATCCAGGAAAACGTTTCTTTATGGTACCATATGGGAAGCTGTTAGGGCATATTGTATGCCAAGAGGGCCTAAAGCCTGACCCAAATAAGATTCGGTTAATACTACTAATGGAAGAACCATATGACATAAGCTCAGTGAAAACCTTCTTGGGAATGGTGGGATACTAAAAAAGGTTCATTTGCAACTATGCATTAAATTCTCATCCACTAGACAGTATTACACATAAGGGAGTTCCTTTCCATTGGATAGAGGAGCATCAAGGAGCCTTTGAGAGCTTGAAAGCACATCTATTGAAGGCACCTATCCTGGTGAACCCAAATTGGGAGGAGTTCCATGTGCATGTTGATGTTTCAAATTATGCTATTGGGTGCGCATTGGCTCAGGAAGGTCAATTTGGGTTGGATCAGCCCATCTACTTTGCAATTCGGTTGTTGTCTTGATCCGAGAAGAATTATAGTACAACGAAGCGTGAAGCACTAGGGATGGTGTATGCAGTACAGAAGTACCAGCATTGTTGGCTAACCCTTTTGCTTTTTATGTAGATCATCAAGCGCTATTGTACTTGATCAATAAGCCAACAATCTATGGATGAGTGAGTATATGGCTCGTCACTCTGCAATAATTCATGTTTCAAGTGGTAGTGAGACCAGGAAAGAAGCACGTAATTGCGGACCAGCTGTCAAGGATTTTCTCAGGAGAACCTACAAAAATAGGAATACCAAATGAATTCCCTAATGCACAGTTGTTCATGATAAGTGTGATACCTACATGGTATAAACATATTGGGTATTACCTATCGACAAGAGAACTGCCAAAGGAGATGATGACAGCTGACCAATAGAAGGTGATTATGAAGTCTACACCTTTTACCTTTATTGCAGGATTGCTATACAAGATGGGGGAGGACCACATTCTAAGATGATGTGTGATGGAATATGAAGTACAATAGACCCTGAAGGAGGCACACGAAGGATTGGCCAGAGTGTAATGTGATGCCCTATTCTAAGTTTGGTTTTTTGACTATTTTTTGGTTTTTGAAGTATTCTGATTTTTTTTGTAATTTTTTCTAAGTTTTAATAGCTTCAAAACCACTAACTTCAAAATTGAACATCTTTTAAAAGTACTTGATTAAAAAAATTCTAAAAACTTGGAAATAGCAAGACAACACCTTCATCTAAATTCCTACAAAAGGAATTGACAAAATATGATCATTACCCGAAAGATATGAATTTTTGAAAAAGATAGGAATAACACTGGTTATCAGCAACTCCAAAAAACTTATATTTCATTTCAAACTTCGAATACAGTGCATCAAATTGTTCATAGATTAGTACAAATAGCTTCTAAATGTTGGGCGACTAGGTACTGACCATAAAATCACTGTAAATTATAGATTTTAGATTGGCACGATTTCTAATGTATTCACCAGCATGTACGGCTAGACATGGAATTGTATGGCCTCCTAATAGAAATTAAATCTAACTTGGAAACAATACAAAACCCTTCAAAACTGGTCGCTAGGCATGGGAAATGGATTTGCAAATATTATTGTAAGAAACCATAGCATAAACACCTCGCCACAATGCTGAAATGGTGGCCAAATGTATGGCCAAGTTGTAGCTGGAAGGAGCTTAAAATGCAACAATTAAATCTGAAACCCTTCACCAAACTCCTCACAAAATACTTTGAAAATCTGCTCAATGTAATCCAAATGCACTCCGTGAGTGAGAATGCCCGAAAATCACCCTGAGGGTATCTCTCAACCCCGAATATGATGATCCTGTTGGAGGTTTCCGTCTCTAAACAATCCAAGAATTCCCTGCAACAGCTACAAGAAAAATACTTTCCAAGAGATATCCAAAAATAATCACCAAAAAACCCTAAAACTCGACATTGCTAAAAATAGCAATTCTAGCATCCTAGCTCCGTTTGACCCCGAACGACCACCAAAACTTAGATTTAAGAATCCAAAAGTTATTTCAAATATCTCCAAAGTCTCTCATCCATATGACATAGCCTACGAAAACCCGTGTATAGGCTAGTCTCAATGTGCTCCCACTAGCTGATTAGAAGGGGACATTACAGTCTGCCCTTCCCAAATATTGCTTGTCCTAAAGCAATATGATCTGTATGCCAGGATCCCAAATAAATCTGAAGAATGTCTCATGATGAAGACATTGCCCTGAACTGTCATCCCAAAAACTGAAAACACTGTCAAGCTCTGTCACCAAACCGATACAATCGGCCTCGATAACTCTATCGATCTCTGCCACTCTATAAAATAATCCATCCCTCAGAGGAATTCTTGGATCCCATATCCAAATAGGGATTTTTTCATTCTCAAAATTTGATAATTTTTGTTGTGCCACTTTGACTACAACTGAATTATTCTGCATTTTAACGGAGAACCCATTCTGGACTAACAAATGAGGAACTCAACAAGAAACTAATTCTACCACTATAGGTAAGAGCACCTCATGCCAAGGTGATACATATAACTCCTTATCCCAACCCTTCTTCCCATTCATATATGACATGGTCAAATCATCAACATGTGGACTGAAAGAAAAACTATGAGCATACCTCACTATACAATCCATCTGAAATTCACCAATCGGTTCCATGGAAAGCTCGGAAGAATCGACCTCACTATTAACAATACATGAATCGGGAGATGTCTGACCAATTTCAAAAAATGCATCAACTTCACTGTCGTTACTAAGGAATTTTTTATCACTTATTTTCTCCTTTCCCCTGAGTGCTTGATAAGACTCCTCAGCAAAATGAACAGCCAAGTCCCTATCAGACAACAATTGTAAATAATCTGATTTGATCTTCTCTAAAGCATTTTTAATTGCTTGCATGCTTTTTACAGAGACGCTTTTTGTCAAACCTTCCTATCGCTCTTGTCGTTGGGGAATCCAGAGGAGGTATTCAGCCAACTTATGTGTGTTGTCCAAGTGGGTTAATGCTTGGACAATATTCCCATCTGTGACCTGCAATTTGTCTTTCCAAGTTTGCTTTGATTCAGGTTCTAATTCATGATCAACAACACACAAGAATTTTTTTGATTTGACCACCTTAGCATAATGATCAATATTAGCATCCCTTTTAACACTACATTCACCAACTTTGTGTATCGAAGTTATAATTGATTCATTCTCAACCCAAGAGTCATCAACAATTGTTGATTTAGCAACCAAATCAACATTCTCCACTTTCTTACTTCCATTGTACATCTCTCTAGAAGTGGACCCACAAGATGAATTAACTTCATCTTCATCAAAAATAGTACCATGATCATAAGGAAAATCATCTCCACTCTCCAATCCTAGGGACCTGTGGGTTATCCGGTACACCATCCAACACCCTGTTGATCCTCTCTACCTCTGAACTCAAATAAGAATCATCATGGGTTTCCAATTCATCATACTTAGGATCTTCAAGAACATCATAATTGTCATCATTATGCACAGACAAATGGCTACTCAACCTGCTATAAGAAATCCCATAACTGTCAATGGATTGTTCTGCATGTAAACCCACAATTTTTGCCCCATCACTATTATCATCAAAATATTCCTTAATCAGGCCATCATGAAAATCTGATATGGATTCAACCTATGACAAACCATCATCTACCAACTCATCACCACCCAAATCATTTTGAGTCTCTATCCTGCTTACCTCCTGAGATGAAGCATCTGTTATAAATTCAACTGTTCCGTTGTCCTGAACTATGTGTGGCTGCAATAAATTACTAACATTACTGGTTCCACAAACATGACCAAATGTCCAAGTCTGGTGACATGTGAAACACATGTTCCCTCTCCTCAACTAATTTTTGCTTATATGAGGAGGTCCTCTATCCTGTGATACTTTAGAAGCCATTGTTTTACCTACCAACTTTTGTTTTCCTTTATCATTTCTTGTTGGGACAACAAGCTCATCTCTTTTAATTCCAACTTGTATTTGCAACTCAGTGTATAAAGGTTCAATCTTGACTAGAGGAGCACCTGTTGGTAAAGAAATTTTCATCATTGCAGCTAAATTTTTTAGGGACTGTTCTATCTCATGTTGGGTCTTATCCCACTTACGATGTCTCTTAGTCCAGTCATTAATAGACGCCATGAATCTGAAATTAATTTGAGGCTTCCACATGCTGGCAGGAATGATCGGCTCTGAATTAACAATACCCAGAACTCTTAAAGCCCAAAACAACCACATGGGTATTCAAATAACCAATACCCAGAACCTAGAAACCCTAGATTTGAAAACGCCAACCAAACCCTAACTTCTGCTAATCTTCTATACTCTACAAATTTTCAAGCAATATAATTTTAGACAAAGAATTATTTCCACCAAATCAAACTTGAGAATTTTGTCTTCGATAGAAGACTTCACAAAATTCGCAATGAAACCCTGAATAGGCTGGCAGGAAAAACTTGGCTCTGATACCACTGTAATGTGATGCCTTGTTCTGAGTTTGGTTTTTTGACTGTTTTGGGTTTTTGAAGTATTCTGATTTTTTTGTAATTTTTCTGAGATTTAATAGCTTCAAAACCACTAACTTCAAAATTGAACAGCTTTTAAAACTACTTGATTAGAAAAATTCTAAAAAACTTGGAAATAGCAAGACGACACCTTCATCTAAATTCCTATAAAAGGAATTGACAAAATACGATCTTTACCCGGAAGATATGAATTTTTGAAAATGATACGAATAACACTGGTTATTAGCAACTCCAAAAAACTTATATTTCATTTCAAACTTTGAATACAGTGCATGAAAATTTTCATAGATTAGTACAAATAGCTTCTAAATGTTGGGCGACCAGGTACTGACCATAAAATAATCATAAATTGTAAATTTCATATTGGCATGATTTCCAATGTATTCACCAGCATGTACGGCTAGACATGGAATTGTATGGTTTGCTAATAGAAATTAAATATGCCTTGGAAAAAATACAAAAACCCTTCAAAACTGGTCACTAGGCATGGGAAATGGATTTGCAAATATTATTATAAGAAACCATAGCATAAACACCTCGCCACAATGCTGAAATGGTGGCCAAATGTACGACCAAGTTGTATCTGTAAGGAGCTTAAAATGCAGCAATTAAATATGAAACCCTTCACCAAAATCCTCACAAAATACTTTGAAAATCTGCTCAATGTAATCCAAATGCACTCCGTGAGTGAGACTGCTTGAAAATCACCTTGAGGGTATCTCTCAACCCCGAAGATGATGATCTTGTTGGAGGTTTCCGTCTCCAAACAAGCCAAGAATTCCCTGCAATAGCTGTAAGAAAAATACTTTCCAAGAGATATCCAAAAATAAGCACCAAAAAACCCTAAAACCCGACATTGCTAAAAATAGCAATTCTAGCATCCTAGCTTTGTTTGACCCCGAATGACCACCAAAACTGAGCTCTAAGAATCCAAAATTTGTCTCAAATATCTCCAAAGGCTGTCATCCATATGATAGCCTACGGGAACCCATGTATAGGCTAGTCTCAATGTGCTCCCACTAGCTGATTAGAAGGGGACATTACACAGAGGACATATGGGACCAGACGCAACAACAAGGAAAGTGTTGTTGGCGGACCTATGGTGGACTAATATTTTCCAAGATGCCAAGAAATTTGTTAAGGCATGTGATATGTGTCAAATAATAGGGAAACCATTGAAATAGGACTTCATGCCATTACATCCATCGCAACCTCAAGAAATTTTTGAAATATGGGGGTTGGATTTTGTGGGCCCACTAAGAACAAGCCACAAGAGGAAGTGCAGATACATCGTAGTCACAACTGAGTACTTAACGAAATGGGTTGAAGCAAGGGCATTACCTAATAATTTTGCAAGGAGCATGACTTGTTTTTTGTATGAACAGGTGATCACATGATTTGGCATACCTCTTCAACTGACGAATGACAGAAGAGGTCATTCTTTTAATGAGATCATTCAAAATTTAACGAAGGAATTTTGGATCTTTCATTCTTTGTCAAGTCTATATTACCCTAGAGCAAATGGGCAAGCGAAGGTAACAAATAAGGTTATGGTTTCTGTTATGTACAAAACATGTGCAATTGAAGGTGCGGATTGGGAGGAGCACTTATCAGCAGTTCTGTGGGCATACATAACTACCTTCAAACCTACCACAAACCACACATCCTTCCAATTGATGTATGGATAGGAGGCGATAGTACCAGTAGAATTCTCGATACCAAGCTTGAGATTAGATGTTGATACCTGCCTAAATGATGATGAAAGCATGGAGGAAAGACTCACAGCACTGGTACAACTAGGTGAGAAAAGGGTGTTGGAACAGTGGGCAACGAAGATTGCTCAACAACGTCAAAAATACTGGCATGATAAGCATCTTCAAAAAATAAACTTGAAGTTTTGTGATTTGGTTCTCAAGTACAATGGCAAAAGGGAGATCAAGCCAGGAAAGCTAAAAACCCTATGGCTTGGACCCTTTTAGGTAAAGAGGCATTGGATAATGAGGTTGTTCGACTAAAGAAGTTGGATGGAACAATTTTCCCTGAAGCATTAAATGGCTCCAAGTTGAAAGTGTATAAAGTACAAGCACAGATCAATATGATCAACTTGAAAATTAAGGACACCTCTGGTAACCCAAATGAAGAAAAGCAACTAGGTATACGATCCTACGAATGTGATGAGCCAAGTAACATTTTTCAAGAGGATGAATCGTCCCACCTGGAATGGTTGTTTGGAAGAGAAGAAGAACTGAAAATAGAACAAAGGGAGTCAAAACCTAATGTACGAATTCTAGAAAGAGAAGTACAAAATCGACTTTAGAACATTGCGTACTTAGCTTCACAAGGGCAAATACCAGAATTGGAGGATTATGAAGGACAAGGAGCTGAAATTCTGCAACGAATTGCTTTGGAAACGAATGATTGCAGGAGGAGTATGAGACTCTTCGCCAATGCACAGTTGAGGGAACAGGTTATTCAGGAATTGGATGGAACTATGCAACAAATACAGCAACGATAGGACGCACGTAGAGAAGAATGGGCTGAAAATATCAAGATGATTTTAGAAGGAGCCCGAATGGTAACTCGCCATATAGTAGTGTATTCTCGGTGGATCTAGATCACTCATCACCAAGATGCTCTCAAAAATAATAGAATCGAATTTTGTAGATAGTTGGATTGGAAATAAGAGAAAATACAAGGAACAATGCAGTTTCCTCAAAAAAATTAGATAGTTCATCCATAGAGACATTGAGAATCATCCTGAATACAAATGACTCCTCAAAAGCAACTTCACCATTAACAAGGTGTCCTCGATGACATGGAAAATCACCAGAAAGGTGTAAAGCAAGGAAATTACAGTAGAACTTGGCTTCTAGTAGTACATATCAGATCAGTCGAGAACAAGCAACTGAGATTCTATGGTGAGATGTCAGGGAAGTACCTGAACAACCAAAATACAAAGTATGGTCGAAATATTCGAGTGAGGATGAGAATCAACCTCGAGATCCTGATATACCACATGCCAGTCCTAACCCAGATCGTCAGAGATAGAGATAAAATCTAAAGTCAGCAAGCAAGGATTAGATTCCTTGAAACTGCATAGGTGATTAAATATGATGAGTCTCTAAGTCCACAAGACGAGTACAATGAAGGAATAGATGAAGATGAGATACTCGAAATGCCGAAACCACGTAGATGGAGAACACCATATGCAGGAGCTATGAGACGTCCTTCAGAATGCAAAGATGTGGCTAGGTATCATATGGCAGTACTCGACTTACGACAACATCAAAGAGAAGTGATACGATTGTAGAAACATGTTCAAGAAACCTCAAAATGGTCAATGAACACTACAGGAGAAGGAAATGATTCAAGTACTGATTCAATTTTCTCAAAAGAGTACCAAGAAGCTCTAACTCACTATTCACCACAGCGACACTTTGCAGAATCAATATGGCAACAACGATTGATAAGGGCGGATAAGAGATTGAGAATCCTGCACCAATTTACACCTGTAAATCAATAACATCCACAAAAAATGTGTACAACTAATAAACCAAGCTCGAAATAGAGAGAACTTGGGCAATCCCAGGAGTTTGTCAGGACTTTCGAATAACCCAAGCTTGTCTGACTAAGGGAGGAGTGTGGTTGACCTCCATACCGGTAGCTCAAGAGGAAGAAATTCCCCTCTTGCTACCCATAGGTCGACTAGTCCATGGACTGGGCCATAAGGACCATTTGAGGACATAGTCCAAGTCAACCCATCACTACGTGTTCCTGATAATAGACCTTCGAGTCTGCCTCAATGAGCTCGTAGGAACCGAAGATGTTAAGAATGAACGAGGGACCAATCGAATCTCGAGCAGCTAGGAGTACGACAACCCCACATTAGAGAGATTTGACAGACAAGAGGAAGAGGACGAGGCACACTAGCTCATGGAAGATAGGGATCCCAAAGTAGGAATCCCTATCAGGATCAAGTAGACCAAGGATGGGCATTTGTTCATCATCATATCGATAGACTTTGAGTTCAAGGCCATGGAAGGGGTAGACTCAATCATAACATTGGATAGAGGGAGAATCATCCTCCCACGGATCAAATGACCAACCATCAAGAACAGGGATGAACGATGGCCTTCTATCTAGATTACTATGTAATAATTTAGTAGGGTGATGGAATAACGAAACGAGTCAATCTGGAGGAAGAATCCACCTACCTAGACCTTGGTAGCAGCCATTTGGATGATGCAGCCACACGTTTGGATGGAGGGAGCTGTTTGGAAGGAAATTAGCCATTTTGAAGACGTCTGGTAGGAAAGTAGCCATCTGGAAGATAAGGCAATTCAAGATGACGTCAAAAGAAGCAGATGTCTAGTAGAAACTGATCAGACGTCTAGGCAAGAATCACGTCATCAACATATAGAAGAAGAACAGCCAGACTAGTGGGTTATCCCACGATGAATAAGAAGACACGACGAATAGTCTCAAAAGAAAACTCCCTAGATCCAGAATAATTGCCGTAGTCGTCGACAGACGGAGGAATAAGAAAATGGTGATGGTTTCAGTAGTTTTGAAACTAGTAGTCGTCATCAAGAAGATAATGTGTCAGATACCTTTGAAGTACACATCGGTATTTTTGTGCGCTTCACCCGATGATGTTAAGGTTGGGAAAACCTAGTTTTTGAAAAAATAATAAAAACAAAAAAAAAAACAAAAATAGAAAAAGACAAAAATAGAGAAAAAGACAAAATACCAAAAAGAGGAAATAAGGTAAAAGATGCCAGACATATTGTCCATGCAGAACTAGTGATGTGGCAAGCATGCAGACAATTGGGAGTTAGGTGGCGGTTGAAAAGGTAGTTACATGGGTGGCATAATTCCTATAAATTGGAAGCGTTGGGCATTCTTTGTGCAATTGCTTTCAGTTTATGCAGGAGACAGGAGCGTAGGAGAAGTGAAGACGAAACAGGGTGGATAAGCGCACCAAGACTTATGCAAGACGAAGCATAGATGTCATTTTTCACTAGCAATCGCAAGCTTCATGAAGGATTTTTTTCTTTTTAGTGCAAGTGTATAAACCCTACCTTCATATAAGCATTTAGCTTTGTCACGATCTGCTAGGGCATCCGTCTAAAGACACTATCGTCGAAACAAGCCAAGCTAGCAGATGTCCAAGGGAAGAAACAAACGTCTTGTAGGAAGCCCAGTCGTCTAACCATGTCGCAATCGTCTGAAGGGAAAAGCGTCTGATGGAGCAAGCATAGGAAAAGGTGAAAGTGTACTAGCCATATGATCGAGGGAGACGTCTAGTCGGCTAGTCCAGACATCTAGCCATCCATCCTAGACACAGCCAGTCATCCGTCTCTAATGCCAGCAAGCACAACTAACTAGTCATCCATCCCAAATGTCCAACCATCAAACCCAGACATCTAGCCATCAGACTCAAACATTTAACCATCAGACTCAAACATCTAGTCTACAGAATTTTGACATCTGAGCAGGAGTGTTCGCTTGAAGTCGAGATGTCTAGCAGGATTGATCCAGCTGAAGTGCAAGAGATGTCTATAAAAAGAGAATATGAGTCACCAAAATTCGAAACAACTTCCAACTCAACCTAAAGCAGGACTCGAGTCAATTGTAGCTAAAAGACTTCATCATCATCAGGAAACGATGTGCGGGCAAGCGCCAAGTCCATACAAGGGGAAGACTTGAGCACAACGAGAAGCAGCAGTTCAGGTAGAAGTCCAAATAAGCAACAAAGAACAAATTTTGATTGAGGAAATAACTTGGACAAACCCTACGGGTGAGTTTTTTGGAAAATTTTGAAAATTTTGATTGACCATCAGTCACTTCTTCCAAGTAAAAATGATTCGCTGATGGAGGGGCCCGAAGTGAGTGCTTCGGAAACTTTCTGGCGAAGTACTTTCAATGCTCTTTCGAGTCTCGCTTCGCTAGTTTTCTGGCTGAAGTGACTGATGGAAATACTTCGGATGCGAAGTAGTTTTCTTGCCTTCTCCTTTGTATTTTACTTCGGCAACGCTGCTTCGTAGAAATCTCTCCCGAAGTATTTGTTGGAAATGCTTCGGGCCCGAAGTAGTTTTCTTGTGTTTGCTAACTCGGACCGCGATCTGGACTTTCCTTCTTCGGCGAAATTGTTCTTTTGGATGCTGCTTCGCTCAACTTTTGCCCGAAGTAAATACTTGAAGCGCTTCGGGCCCGAAGTTCCCTTTATCGCTACCCTTGTATTTTACTTCGGTGATACTACTTCGCAAGAAACTCTACCCTAAGCAGTGTTGAAAATGCTTCGGGTGCGAAGCTCTTTTTCTTCTGAATGTCGCTTCGCTCAACTTTCGCCCGAAGTAGCTGCTGGAAACGCTTCGGGCACAAAGTAGTTTAATTCTCTTTTCTTTGTATTTTACTTCGACGAAACTACTTCGCAAAACTTTTACCCGAAGTAGTGCTGGAAACGCTTCAGGTGCAAAGCTCTTTTCATTTTTCCTCGACGAAGCTCTTTTCATTTTTCCTCGGCGAAGCTCTTTTCTCTAGCTTGTTCAGCAGCGAAGTTCTTTCTTTTCTACTTTATATACAAAGGGGTGGCATTGGAAGCCAAAATTGCTGCAACTTTTCAAAATAAAAAACAACAAAGAAAAACTTTACAAAATACTGTACAAAATTTGACCCTTTTTTACCCCTTAAGAAATGTGACAAAATTGTCAACATTCTTGGCGGCTCGCGGGGCAACGAGCTCGTCTCGGTGGGAGAACCCTTTAATTTTGATCCATTGGGCCATAGTCTTTTCCCGATCCTTCTCCTCCTTCTTCCTCTGGGAGCGCTTTCGCAGCTGGTTCTTGTTCTCCTTCTTCTTCTGCTTCTTCTTCCTCCTCTACTGGCGTGGCCTCCTGCTGTGGTGATGGGACAAGACGGTCACGGATTCTCTTCATGGTTTGACGAACGTGAGCCCAAACCCCTTTCTGAAATGGTTCTTGGTCTTCGAGTGCCTTGACCAGAACATGGAACCGATCAATCTGCCCTATGTCAGCGTGTTTGATTCTTGCACCTAGGTCATTTAGACAGGCCACAATTTTGCAGTGTCTCAAGATGAAGTCGGTGACTTGCCCCTCTGTGACTGGCTCTTCCCACTCATCAATTTCAGAGACGTCACTTTCGAAATGGAGCCACGCTGGATTAAGTTCTTCCCGGCTGAGAAGATTCCCATCATCGTCTGTGAAACTCGGGAAACCCAAAGAAGAAAGGTCTTCGAAGTAACTCATTGATGTGCGCTGCTCCTGCTCAAATATATCTAGGAGGTTCTTCGCCTTTTGCGCTTTCTTCACATTGGAGAAGAAAGCGTGAACAGTGGCTTGGGCAGTAGACCAATCCCTAGCCGTTCGACTCATAGCAGCTACCTGCAGGTCTTGATATCTAATACTTTGGACCTCAAAGGCATGCTTGAGTCGCCTCTTGATTTTTTGGATCACCTCATCTACCATTGGTCCCTTCTTAGCAATGGCATGTTGAGCTTCGGTGACAAATTAAAATCGATGGGGCACTAGAGGCCCGAGATCTGAAACCTTTGAGTAGGTGAGACCGGATCTCCTTGATTCTACCTTTGTCGAACAGCTCCAGGTTTGCTTTTTCGAAAAATTGCTGCTGGGCCTGCAAGATCTTGTTCTCGAGCTCTTTGGATTTTAGCTCATTTTTGGCCTATTTTTGTGCTTGTTGCTCGGTCGAAGACTGCAATTGTAGAATTTGCTGTTTGAGGGCATGTGTTTCTTTTTTCAACAACTTGCACTGTTTTTGTGAATCCTCCAGCTCGGAGCAGATCCTAGCCAGCTCTTCTTCCAACTTGATGTTGGCGTTTTACGCTTCAAACCTGCACTGATTGGCAATATTTGCATGTGCTCAAAAAGTTTCAACCCTGACATGCATGGATGCGGATTCGTCATCTATATTTAAATGCTCCAGGTCCTTGGTCTTCTCCTGGTAGTCATAGTCAGCTGGAGTCATTTCATCCAGAGGCTTTTGAGTAAATGGATGCAACATCTTTTGAAGATAATTGCTTCGGTCGAAATCTTCCCAAACCACAATTTTGAAAGAGGATCGCAGTGAAGTATTTCTCCAAGGCATCGGTGAAGCAATTTTGTCAACGAAGTGGCAAGGACAAAGAGACCCGTTTTGCAAAGTAAATATGTTTCGGCACTCCCCACCCTCGAAGCAGTTTTGCGAAGCTCAATTTTGCGAAGTACAAACCAAAGAGGAGTTTTTGCTTCGGCCCAAAACCATTGTGAAGCGAAGTTGTGAATGAAAACTTAGCGAAGCGCTTCACGGGCATGCGTTCCAAGCCGAGTATTTTCCCGAGGTGATCAAGTGCCTCATAAATGTAATTTTTTGTGCCCGGTAAGCTCGCTGCTCATTTTTGGCAATCAGAAATGAAGTATCAAGCCATGATGGAGAGCCCAACGAGCATGGCGGCCACTCGAGCACCGCACCCGAAGACCAAGGACGTCCAAACGGCTCATCAATGCACCTTTCCATGGTTGACCCAGTCACGGTTGCCAGTTTTGGTAACATATTTGAGAGCTCGATCATGAGAGCCTCGGGGAGCCAAATTCTCAGGGCTCGAGGGCGTACTTCTCATTGTTGTGTAATTATGACTCAGAGGCCCGGGTCCTCTATAAAAACCTAGGCATTATAATAGAAAATGGGGGAACTATCTGCTAAGAAAGTTGTTTAACTTGATGTCCTGTGATTAATACTAAAGAGCTTTGGGCTAAATTATTCTCTTTTACGCTACCTTCTGTGCTTGATTCTTTTGTCTTTCTTCGTTTGTATACCGAGATGCTGAACCCTGTGTCCGATGCGTGATCAGGGACTGTACCCTGAAACTCATTCTGAAGGATACATAGGAGTGGAAAAACGTCTTATTAGCTCTCTTTTATGCTGCCTGCTATGCTTGATTCTTTTCTCTTTCTTCTTTTGTACACCGAGAGAGCTGAACCCTGCGTCCGGTGTGTGATCAGGGACTGCACTCTGAAACTCACCTAGAGGATACATAGGAAGGTCGATATTGTGTTTCTTTCGTTTATTCTTGGTGTTCTTTGCTTCCATTCAGGCTTCAACACTCCCGACCTCCACAACTTCTACTCCGAGGTCTTTCTCTTGTTGGAGGAGTTCCTCCACATCAATGATATCTATTTCGGGGACTGTCTCAGCACTTGGTGGCCCTGCATCCTCAATATTTGCTTCAACTGGGCCTGATGTAGGGGATTCAGCAGGAGTACTTGTAGGCTTTGTGCGAGGGAGATTTGGGTGGCTCGGAGGCACTTGAATTTTCTCCTACCTTTTTCTTTTCTTTCTCTCCAATGGTTTCTCTGCTTCTTCGGCACTTGTATCATGGATTTTCGATGGCCTCTATGGTAGTGTTGCAGGCGTAGCTTCGGCCCCTACTTCCTTTTCTTCCTTCGAGGCATACTTAGCGCCTCTTGGGCTTTTGCCTGACCCTAGGGTAGCCGAGGGAACAAAATCTGCAAAGGATATAGACTTCCAAGTTTCGACATTAGTGTCATAAAGAATCGTGAAGTCTTTATCTGATGCTAAGAGTCCATAAGAATTCACTTTTTGATGATGGACTCTCATTATCCACCATTCTCGAAGCTTTTCCTCACTCCAATATTTTACCTCCTCCTTCAAATCGTCCCTTGCCTTCTTCCAAAATGTGGAGCTTGGAGTCGGGAGGGGGTACTGATCAGGGTCAAACTCGACCTCCATAGGATAGAACTCATGCCATGGAGGCAATGTCCTCATTCTTTCCAAATGCCACTCCAGATATTTTCCATTGGGGATTTGATGACCAACAGATAGGCAGCTGTTGGTCATCAAATCTTCCTAGGAAAGGATTTTGAGTAAGTGTATGCACCCTAGACCTGGACCGACATTGAAAGGCCGAAGGGAAGAGATGCCCCTCGTGCCAATCTTCGGAGAAAGGCCGGCTCCTATACTAAACTACTTGGGTGTTTGAATATAAGGGTGCAGGAAAGAGATAAAAGGAGTGAGGGTTAGAGAAATTGGTGATTTAAGGTGGGAGAGAACAGGAAGCACGATCACTAACTGGAAACTTGAATGGAAGCAAAGAACACCAAGAATAAATGAAAGAAACACAATATCAACCTTCCTATGTATACTCCAGGCGAGTTTCAGAGTGCAGTCCCCGATCGCACACCGGACGCAGGGTTCAACTCTCTCGATGTACAAAAGAAGAAAGACAAAAGAATCAAGCACAACAGACAACATAAAAGAGAGCTAATAAGACGTTTTTCCACTCCTATGTATCCTTCATAACGAGTTTTAGGGTACAGTCCCCGATCACACACCGGACGTAGGGTTCAGCATCTCGGTATACAAACAAAGAAAGACAAAAGAATCAAGCACAGAAGGCAGCATAAAAGAGAAGAATTGAGCCCAAAGCTCTTTAGTATTAATCGCAGGACATCAAGTTACAGCGGCTTTCTTAGAAGATATTTCCCTCGTTTTCTATTACAATGCCTGGGTTTTTATAGAGGACCCAGGCCTCTGAGTCATAATTACACAGCAATGAGAAGTACGCCCTCGAGCCTTGAGAATTCAGCTCCCCGAGGCTCTCATGATCGAGCTCTCAAATCTGTTACCAAAACTGGCAACCGTGATCGGGTCAACCATGGAAAGGTGCATTGATGAGCCGTCTGGACGTCCTTGGTCTCTGGGTGCGGTGCTCGAGTGGCCACCATGCTCGTCGGGCTCTCCATCATAGCCTGATACTTCATTTTTGATTGCCAAAAATGAGCAGCGAGCTTTTCGGGCACAAAAAATTGCATTGATGAGGCACTTGATCACCTCGAGAAAATACTCGGCTTGGAACGCGTGCCTGTGAAGCACTTCGCTAAGTTTTTATTCACAAATTTGCTTCGCAATGGTTTTGGGCCAAAGCAAAAACTCCTCTTTGGTTTGTACTTCACAAAATTGAGCTTCGCAAAACTGCTTCGGGGGTGGGGAGTGCCGAAACATATTTACTTCGCAAAACGGGTTTCTTTGTCCTTGCCACTTCGTTGACAAAATTGCTTCGCCGATGCCTTTGAGAAATACTTCACTACGATCCTCTTTCAAAATTGTGGTTCAGGAATATTTCGGCCAAAGCAATTGTCTTCAAAATATGTTGCATCCTTTTACTTCGGGTAGAAGTACTTCGCACAAAATTAGCCGAAGCAAATGCTTCGCAATGACTTTTGGCAAAGTAAAAATGATTCGCTGATGGAGGGGCCTGAAGTGAGTGCTTCGGCAACTTTCTGGCAAAGTACTTTCAATGCTCTTTCGAGTCCCGCTTCGCTAGTTTTCTGGCCGAAGTGACTGATGGAAATACTTCGGATGCGAAGTAGTTTTCTTGCCTTCTCCTTTGTATTTTACTTTGGCAACGCCGCTTCGCAGAAATCTTTCCCGAAGTATTTGTTGGAAATGCTTCGGGCCCGAAGTAGTTTTCTTGTGTTTGCTAACTCGGACCGCGATCTGGACTTTCCTTCTTCGGCGAAATTGTTCTTTTGGATGCTGCTTCGCTCAACTTTCGCCCGAAGTAAATACTTGAAGCACTTCAGGCCCAAAGTTCCTTTTATCGCTACCCTTGTATTTTACTTCGATGATACTACTTCACAAGAAACTCTACCTGAAGCAGTGTTGAAAATGCTTCGGGTGCGAAGCTCTTTTTCTTCTGAATGCCGCTTCGCTCAACTTTCGCCCGAAGTAGCTGCTGGAAATGCTTCGGGTGCGAAGTAGTTTCATTCTCTTTTCTTTGTATTTTACTTCGGCGAAACTACTTCGCAAAACTTTTACCCGAAGTAGTGCTGGAAACGCTTTGGGTGCGAAGCTCTTTTCATTTTTCCTCGGTGAAGCTCTTTTCTCTAGCTTGTTCAGCAGTGAAGTTCTTTCTTTTCTACTTTATATACAAAGGGGTGGCATTGGAAGCCAAAATTGCTGCAACTTTTCAAAATAAAAAACAACAAAGAAAAACTTTACAAAATACTGTACAAAATTTGACCCTTTTTTACCCCTTAAGAAATGTGACAAAATTGTCAACATTCTTGGCGGCTCGTAGGGCAACGAGCTCATCTTGGTGGGATAACCCTTTAATTTTGATCCATTGGGCCATAGTCTTTTCCCGATCCTTCTCCTCCTTCTTCCTCTGGGAGCGCTTTCGCAGCTGGTTCTTGTTCTCCTTCTTCTTCTGCTTCTTCTTCCTCCTCTGTTGGCGTGGACTCCTGCTGTGGTGATGGGACAAGACGGTCATGGATTCTCTTCATGGTTCGGCGAACGTGATCCCAGACCCCTTTTTGAAATGGTTCTTGGTCTTCGAGTGCCTTGACCAGAACATGGAACCAATCAATCTGCCCTATGTCGGCGTGTTTGATTCTTGCACCTAGGTCATTCAGACAGGCCGTAATTTTGCAGTGTCTCAATATGAAGTCGATGACTTGCCCCTTTGTGACTGGCTCTTCCCACTCATCAATTTTAGAGACGTCACTTTCGAAATGGAGCCACGCTGAATTAAGTTCTTCCCGAGTGAGAAGGTTCCCATCATCGTCTGTGAAACTCGAGAAACCCAAAGAAGAAAGCTCTTCGAAGTAACTCATTGATGTGTGTTGCTCCTGCTCAAATATATCTAGGAGGTCCTTCACCTTTTGCGCTTTCTTCACCTTGGAGAAGAAAGCGCGAACAGTGGCTTGGGCAGTAGACCAATCCCTAGCCGTTCGACTCATAGCAGCGACCTGCAGGTCTTGATATCTAATACTTTGGACCTCAAAGGCAAGCTTGAGTCGCCTCTTGATTTTTTGGATCACCTCATCTACTATTGGTCCCTTCTTAGCAATGGCATGCTGAGCTTCGGTGACATAAATTAAAATCGATAGGGCACTAGAGGCCCGAGATCTGAAACCTTTGAGTAGGTGAGAGAAGATCTCCTTGATTCTACCTTTGTCGAACAGCTTCAGGTTTGCTTTTTCGAACAATTGCTACTGGGCCTGCAATATCTTGTTCTCGAGCTCTTTGGATTTTAGCTCATTTTTGGCCTATTTTTGTGCTTGTTGCTCGGTCGAAGACTGCAATTGTAGAATTTGTTGTTTGAGGGCATGTGTTTCTTTTTTCAACAACTTGCACTGTTTCTGCGAATCCTCCAGCTCGGAGCGGATCCTAGCCAGCTCTTCTTCCAACTTGATGTTGGCGTTTTCTACTTCAAACCTGCACTGATTGGCAATATTTGCATGTGCTCGGAAAGTTTCAACCCTGACATGCATGGATGCGGATTCGTCATCTATATTTAAATGCTCCAGGTCCTTGGTCTTCTCCTAGTAGTCGTAGTCAGCTGGAGTCATTTCATCCAGAGGCTTTTGAGTAAATGGATGCAACATCTTTTGCAGATAATTGCTTCAGCCGAAATCTTCCCGAACCACAGTTTTGAAAGAGGATTGCAACGAAGTATTTCTCCAAGGCATCGACGAAGCAATTTTGTCAACGAAGTGGCAAGGACAAAGAGACCCATTTTGCGAAGTAAATATGTTTCGGCACTCCCCACCCCCAAAGCAGTTTTGCGAAGCTCAATTTTGCAAAGTACAAACCAAAGAGGAGTTTTTGCTTCAGCCCAGAACCATTGCGAAGCGAAGTTGTGAATAAAAACTTAGCGAAGCGCTTCACGGGCACGCGTTCCAAGCCGAGTATTTTCCGAGGCGATCAAGTGCCTCATAAATGCAATTTTTTGTGCCCGGTAAGCTCACTGCTCATTTTTGGCAATCAGAAACGAAGTATCAGGCCATGATGGAGAGCCCAACGAGCATGGAGGCCACTCGAGCACCGCACTCGGAGACCAAGGACATCCAGACGGCTCATCAATGCACCTTTCCATGGTTGACCCGGTCACGGTTGCCAGTTTTGGTAATAGATTTGAGAGCTCAATCAGGAGAGCCTCAGGAAGCCGAATTCTCAGGGCTCAAGGGCGTACTTCTCATTGTTGTGTAATTATGACTCAGAATCCTGGGCCCTCTATAAAAACCCAGGCATTGTAATAGAAAATGGGGGAACTATCTGCTAAGAAAGCCACTGTAACTTGATGTCCTGCGATTAATACTAAAGAGCTTTGGGCTCAATTCTTCTCTTTTATGCTACCTTTTGTGCTTGATTCTTTTGTCTTTCTTTGTTTGTATATCGAGATGCTGAACCCTACGTCCGATGTGTGATCGGGGACTGTACCCTAAAACTCGTTCTGAAGGATACATAGGAGTGGAAAAAAATCTTATTAGCTCTCTTTTATGCTGCCTGTTGTGCTTGATTCTTTTGTCTTTCTTCTTTTGTACATCGAGAGAGCTGAACCCTACCTTCGGTGTGCGATCGGGGACTGCACTCTAAAACTCGCCTGGAGGATACATAGGAATCTTGATATTGTGTTTCTTTCATTTATTCTTGGTGTTCTTTGCTTCCATTCGGGCTTCAACACTCCCGACCTCCACAACTTCTACTTCGGGGTCTTTCTCTTGTTGGAGGAGTTCCTCCACATCAATGATATCTATTTCAGGGACCGTCTCGACACTTGGTGGCCCTGCATCCTCAACATTTGCTTCAACCAGGCCTGATGCAGGGGATTCAGCAGGAGTACTTGTAGGCTTTGTGCGAGGGCGCTTTGGGTGGCTCGGAGGCACTTGAATTTGCTCC
This sequence comes from Wollemia nobilis, assembly GCA_028583015.1. Taxonomy (NCBI): domain Eukaryota; kingdom Viridiplantae; phylum Streptophyta; class Pinopsida; order Araucariales; family Araucariaceae; genus Wollemia; species Wollemia nobilis. The sequence continues at coordinate 10,070,713 of JAQPPZ010016945.1, forward strand.
TGCCTTTTTCTTTTCTTTCTCTCCAATGGTTGCTCTGCTTCTTTGGCACTTGTATCATGGATTTTCGATGGCCTTTGTGGTAGTGCTGCAGGCGTAGCTTCGGCCCCTACTTCATTTTCTTCCTCCGAGGCATCCTTAGCGCCTCCTGGGCTTTCGCCTGACCCTGGGGTAGCCGGGGGAACAAAATCCACAAAGGATATAGACTTCCAGGTTTCGACATTGGTGTCATAGAGAATCACGAAGTCTTTATCTGATGCTAAGAGTCCATAAGAATTCACTTTTTGATGATGGACTCTCATTATCCACCATTCTCGAAGCTTTTTCTCGCTCCAGTCTTTTACCTCCTTCAAATCATCCCTTGCCTTCTTCCAAAATGTGGAGCTTGGAGTCGGGAGGGGGTACTGATCAGGGTCAAACTCGACCTCCATAGGATAGAACGCATGCCATGGAGGCAATGTCCTCATTCTTTCCAAATGCCACTCCAGATATTTTCCATTGGGGATTTGATGACCAACAGATAGGTAGTTGTTGGTCATCAAATCTGCCTAGGAAAGGATTTTGAGTAAATGTATGCGCCCTAGACCTGGACCAACATTGAAAGGCCGAAAGGAAGAGATGCCCCTCGTGCCAATCTCCGGAGAAAGTCCGGCTCCTATACTAAACTACTTGGGTGTTTGAAGATAAGGGTGCAGGAAAGAGATAAAAGGAGTGAGGGTTAGAGAAATTGGTGATTTAAGGTGGGAGAGAACAGGAAGCACGATCACTAACTGGCAACTTGAATGGAAGCAAAGAACACCAAGAATAAATGAAAGAAACACAATATCAACCTTCCTATGTATCCTCCAGGCGAGTTTTAGAGTGCAATCCCCGATCGCACACTAGGCGTAGGGTTCAGCTCTCTCGGTGTACAAAAGAAGAAAGACAAAAGAATCAAGCACAGCAGGCAGCATAAAAGAGAGCTAATAAGACGTTTTTCCACTCCTATGTATCCTTTAGAACGAGTTTTAGGGTACAGTCCCCGATCACACATCGGACGTAGGGTTCAGCATCTCGGTATACAAACGAAGAAAGACAAAAGAATCAAGCACAGAAGGCAGCATAAAAGAGAAGAATTGAGCCCAAAGCTCTTTAGTATTAATCGTAGGACATCAAGTTACAACGGCTTTCTTAGCAGATAGTTCCCCCCATTTTCTATTACAATGCCTGGGTTTTTATAGAGGACCCGAGCCTCTGAGTCATAATTACACAGCAATGAGAAGTACGCCCTCGAGCCCTAAGAATTTGGCTCCCCGAGGCTCTCATGATCGAGCTCTCAAATCTGTTACCAAAACTGGCAACCGTGACCGGGTCAACCATGGAAAGGTGCATTGATGAGCCGTCTAGATGTCCTTGGTCTTCGGGTGCGGTGCTCGAGTGGCCGCCATGCTCGTCGGGCTCTCCATCATGGCCTGATACTTTGTTTTTGATTGCCAAAAATGAGGAGCGAGCTTATCGGGCACAAAAAATTGCATTTATGAGGCACTTGATCACCTCGAGAAGATACCCGGCTTGGAACGCGTGCCCGTGAAGTGCTTCGCTAAGTTTTCATTCACAACTTCACTTCGCAATGGTTCTGGGCCAAAGCAAAAACTCCTCTTTGGTTTGTACTTCACAAAATTGAGCTTCGCAAAACTGCTTCGGGGGTGGGGAGTGCCGAAGCATATTTACTTCGCAAAACGGGCCTCTTTGTCCTTGCCACTTCGTTGACAAAATTGCTTCACTGATGCCTTGGAGAAATACTTCGCTGCGATCCTCTTTCAAAACTGTGGTTCGGGAAGATTTCGGCCGAAGCAATTGTCTTCAAAAGATGTTGCATCCTTTTACTTCGGGTAGAAGTACTTCACGCAAAATTAGCCGAAGCAAATGCTTCGCAATGACTTTTGGCGAAGTAAAAATGATTCGCTGATGGAGGGGCCCGAAGTGAGTGCTTCGGCAACTTTTTGGCGAAGTACTTTCAATGCTCTTTCGAGTCCCGCTTCGCTAGTTTTCTGGCCGAAGTGACTGATGGAAATACTTCGGATGCGAAGTAGTTTTCTTGCCTTCTCCTTTGTATTTTACTTCGGCAACGCCGCTTCACAGAAATCTCTCCCGAAGTATTTGCTGGAAATGCTTCGGGCCCGAAGTAGTTTTCTTGTGTTTGCTAACTCGGACCGCGATCTGGACTTTCCTTCTTCGGCGAAATTGTTCTTTTGGATGCTGCTTCGCTCAACTTTCGCCCGAAGTAAATACTTGAAGTGCTTCGGGCCCGAAGTTCCTTTTATCGCTACCCTTGTATTTTACTTTGGTGATACTACTTCGCAAGAAACTCTACCCGAAGCAGTGTTGAAAATGCTTCGGGTGTGAAGCTCTTTTTCTTTTGAATGCTGCTTCGCTCAACTTTCGCCCGAAGTAGCTGCTGGAAACGCTTTGGGCGCGAAGTAGTTTCATTCTCTTTTCTTTGTATTTTACTTTGGCGAAACTACTTCGCAAAACTTTTACCCGAAGTAGTGCTGGAAATGCTTCGGGTGCGAAGCTCTTTTCATTTTCCCTCGGTGAAGCTCTTTTCTCTAGCTTGTTCGGCAGCGAAGTTCTTTCTTTTCTACTTTATATACAAAGGGGTGGCATTGGAAGCCAAAATTGCTGCAACTTTTCAAAATAAAAAACAACAAAGAAAAACTTTACAAAATACTGTACAAAATTTGACCCCTTTTTACCCCTTAAGAAATGTGACAAAATTGTCAACATTCTTGGCGGCTCGCGGGGCAACGAGCTCGTCTCGGTGGGAGAACCCTTTAATTTTGATCCATTGGGCCAGAGTCTTTTCCCGATCCTTCTCCTCCTTCTTCTTGGAGCGCTTCCGTAGCTGGTTCTTGTTCTCCTTCTTCTTCTCGCTTCTTCTTCCTCTTCTCCTTCGTCTGGCGTGGCCTCCTGCTGTGGTGATGGGACAAGACGGTCATGGATTCTCTTCATGGTTCGGCGAACGTGAGCCCAGACCCCTTTCTGAAATGGTTCTTGGTCTTCGAGTGCCTTGACCAGAACATGGAACCGATCAATCTGCCCTATGTCGGCGTGTTTGATTCTTGCACCTAGGTCATTCAGACAAGCCACGATTCTGTAGTGTCTCAGGATGAAGTCGGTGACTTGTCCCTCTGTGACTGGCTCTTCCCACTCATCAATTTTAGAGACGTCACTTTCAAAATGGAGCCATGTCGGCTTAAGTTCTTCCCGGGTGAGAAGGTTCCCATCATCGTCTGTGAAACTCGGGAAACCCAAAGAAGAAAGGTCTTCGAAGTAACTCATTGATGTGCGTTGCTCCTGCTCAAATATATCTAGGAGGTCCTTCGCCTTTTGCGCTTTCTTCACCTTGGAGAAGAAAGCGCGAACAATGGCTTGGGCGAGTAGACCAATCCCTAGCCGTTCGACTCATAGCGACGACTTGCGGGTCTTGATATCTAATACTTTGGACCTCAAAGGCAAGCTTGAGTCGCCTCTTGATTTTTTGGATCACCTCATCTACTATTGGTCCCTTCTTAGCAATGGCATGCTGAGCTTCGGTGACATAAATTAAAATCGATAGGGCACTGGAGGCCCGAGATCTGAAACCTTTGAGCAGGTGAGAGCGGATCTCCTTGATTCTACCTTTGTCGAACAACTCCAGGTTTGCTTTTTTGAACAATTGTTGTTGGGCCTGCAAGATCTTGTTCTCGAGCTCTTTGGCTTTTAGCTCATTTTTGGCCTATTTTTGTGCTTGTTGCTCGACCAAAGCGCAAATTAAAATTTTTTTTTTTGGGGGATTGTTTTTTTTTTTAAAAAAAATACCATTTTTTCACCAACCCTCCCCCCCCAGGGAACCAACCCCCCCTCTTTTCTCATTTTAATTTTTGTTTTTTTTTCCCCCAACCACCCCCAAACAAAAAAAAACACCAACACAAAAAAACACAACCACCACCCAAACAGACGCAACCAATCAATAAAAAAAAAAACCCACCCCCCCCCCCCCCCCCCCCCCCCAGCGGGAAGACAGAACACATGGACCTTAGGGACCTTCCTAACCTTATGTAACTTTTCGCCCTTCAAGTCAAAAACCGCACATTTTTCAACTTGGGCCAGAGATCGCCCTCTTTTCTTTCTTGCCTCCTTCAGCATTTTCTCCGTATTTTGTCGAGCTAGGAGTAGCTTCTCGGCCAGGGGGTGCTCCTTTATTAAAGATAAATCTATTTTAGAAAAGGCCGAATCTCCAACCAAAGGTGTGAACAAATATAAAGAACTAACGGGGAAAGATTCCCCTGACGGCTCGGAGACGGGTGTAGCAGGGGCTTTGGCAAGCGGGACTATGCTTTGAGCTATGGGAGAGTGGGTTACGGGGCTTGGTGTTGGGACACTACCTTCGCCTTGACCTAGGATTGAAGGAACGGTGGCATGGGTAGGCGAAGTGGTTTCAACGGGCTTATCTTGGTCAGACGACTCGGGAGGAATGGAGCTATGCAGGATTGGACTGGCAATGGGCGGTATCTGAGTGGGGGATTGACCTTGTAGGGGATGGAGAGATTGATGAGGACTTTCAATCGAGACTACCGTGGATGCGTCGAAGACCAAGGCGAAGGGAAGAGAGTGCGTACCTGCGTGCCCTCCTGGCAAAGCGGCCGTGGTGACATCTTGGGTGGTTGGCTCTTGTTCCTTTCGGGCTTCAACACTCCCGACCTCCACAACTTCTACTCCGGGGTCTTTCTCTTGTTGGAGGAGTTCCTCCACATCAATGATATCTATTTCAGGGACCGTCTCAGCACTTGGTGGCCCTGCATCCTCAATATTTTCTTCAACCGGGCCTGATGCAGGTGATTCAGTAGGAGTACTTGTAGGCTTTGTGCGAGGGCGCTTTGGGTGGCTCGGAGGCACTTGAATTTGCTCCTGCATTTTTCTTTTCTTTCTCTCCAATGGTTGCTCTGCTTCTTCGACACTTGTATCATGGATTTTCGATGGCCTCTGTGGTAGTGCTGCAGGCGTAGCTTCGGCCCCTACTTCCTTTTCTTCCTTCGAGGCATCCTTAGCGCCTCCTGGGCTTTCGCCTGACCCTGGGGTAGCCGGGGGAACAAAATCCGCAAAGGATATAGACTTCTAGGTTTCGACATTGGTGTCATAAAGAATCGTGAAGTCTTTATCTGATGCTAAGAGTCCATAAGAATTCACTTTTTGACGATGGACTCTCATTATCCACCATTCTCGAAGCTTTTCCTCGCTCCAGTATTTTACCTCCTCCTTCAAATCGTCCCTTGCCTTCTTCCAAAATGTGGAGCTTGGAGTCGGGAGGGGGTACTGATCAGGGTCGAACTCGACCTCCATAGGATAGAACTCATGCCATGGAGGCAATGTCCTCATTCTTTCCAAATGCCACTCTAGATCTTTTCCATTGGGGTTATTCCTTTGTTCCACAACTTCGGGGTGAGGGCAGATGTGGAAGTTCTTGAATTTCAAATGATCCCTCATCACGCCCAAAGGATCATAGAGCCATTGCTGAGGAATCTGGAGTAGGCCAAAATCGGCAAGCTTTTCCTCCAGGAAAACGTTCTATTTTAGGGCAAAGACTTCGATTACGCCCATCCTGAAGGGGAAGTCATAGGTATGTGCCCACTTTCGACCGTGACCGTATACTGCATTTGTAGAGTCGCTTTGTCGAGTGACTTCCAATGCGAACTGATATTCAGAGGGGTAGACTGGTAACAGGAAGGGCTTCCCTATGAAGCCGAACAAGCGAATCACCAGTCCCTGTGTCAATTGGAAAACGTCCCCCCTTTTTCCCTGCACCACTCTATCTCTCAAACTGAGTGGTACCCGAGGACAAGAACCTTTTAACAGATGCATGGCGGGTCCCAAAAATTGTTGATTAAAAGGATAATAGGACTCTTCCTTCAATAAGAGGGGAGTCCATTGATACATTGGCAGAGGATTTCCATCCTTGCCGCTTGGAGAGATGGCGATATGGGGAAACCGCTTATGAACTTGGTAGAAGTACAACCAGACAAGAAAGGAACAGGGTGCGAAGTACTGGCTTGTTGCTGAATTCTTCATGCTAGTGAGCCTTGTATGCAGGGTTCGGGCCACCCATTCTCGCCAATCAAAGAAAACTGGGTTGGTGTTCGGCCTTGAAGCGTCAGGGGCATAAAACTCCCCTCTTGAAATGCATTCGGCCAAAGACACCTGCCAGGGCTGTACTGAAGCATCTGTTGACAAGCCCGCCACCCATGCAATGATGGAGAAAATATCGATGTTTTTGAAGGCCTCCAAGGGTAAGGGCATCTGGGGTAGCTTGTTTGAAGGTAGCCCGCTCTTGAGATTCTCACGCAGGAATTTCAATATGTAGTTGTTGGAGGTGAATCTCTCCATTTGTTCGCTTAAGATGACATTGCAAACAGAATAGCCCTTGGGCGGACCCTACTGTGGTGCGAAGGCTGCTTGTACATCTTCCTTCAGGATGGAAAATAGTTTGTGACCCGAAGCGTCTAACACTTGCCTGGACGCAGGTTGGTAATTCTGTGCGATAGCGTAGATCAGCTCGGGACAATGGTGAGCAGGCGGGGTTAAAAACTAGTAAATCTGGGAGTAATATGCAGCAGCTCTCTTATTTTTTGGGGTGAGTCTGCTCCTCATGAACTCTATGGTGCGTCGGAGATCGGATACACCTTTAGAGAGTTGTGTGTCTCTGATCTTCTCCCACCCATCAATTGGTGGCTCCACAAGCTGTTCTTCTTCCGAGTCGTCCCCCTCTTCCATTGGCTACTTTTCGGGTCGAAGGGGGAGACTTAGCTTCTTCGGAGTACGCTTTTTTTCTTCCTTGCCCTTCTTTGTTTTTTTGGGGCCTGCAACTTCGGGCTCCTTCCCCTTTTCCTTGGAGTTTTTCTTTCCCATGTTGCAAGTGATGGCAGTAGAATCCTTGATACAGAGGGCTTTAATGCGAACGGCCAGATGCAAAGGATAGGAGGATTGCAGAGTATCGGAAGGCTCTTAGTCTAGCTTGAACTGATGAACAAATAACTTCCCTCTTGCTAGGAATTCGTGTTTTATAACCTAAAAAGGCAACCACCTGAATTTATGGCACCTACTAAAATTAAATTTACACCTCGGACGGAAGAGGCTGCCGTATTCTTAAATTGATTCTGTAGCGACGTAGTACACAGGGCTACACGCTTCGATGATTACACTTTGTATTGGAGATGCAACCCGCTGCCACCTCGTACCTTGGCACGAGCTTTTCTCTTCCCATTTTCTAACTAAATTACCTCGGGAAGTGCTCCACCACCTTTTGCCTTAAATTCATCTACTTCGTACTCCTTTCAAGGCTGCTGTCGACACGTTCTCCGAGGCACATTTCAAATTCTCCACCTCGCGTGTGGTTGGTTCGGCGAAGGTGAACTCAATGTTGAAAATGCTTCGTGGCGAACCTTTGGTTTGGATAGCCTTTTGATGCTTCGGGCCCGAAGTACTTCTCCTTCACCACACTGTCGTTCTGCCTCGTGAAGGTCGCTTACCGAAGCTTCCCCTTTTAAAATCTGCTTCGCAAATTTTTGCCCGAAGTAGCTATTGAAATACTTCGGGTGCGAAGCTCTTTTCATGCCTTTGTTCGAATTTTGGTTCGGTTTCCTTTTGGGTAACATACTTCGCGACGAACCTCCTTGCACTCGCTCCTTCGCATAAAAAGTCCCCGAAGGAGATTTGGAAGTGTAGTACTTGGATTTTGTGATATTGGAGCAGGATGTATATACAACATGCAAATTATATACAAAAGTACATATACATACACATTTTTTTTTTTTTTTTAAAAAAAAGAGAAATTTTACCTTAGCGGTGAAAAGTCTTCAGATGAAGACCATTGACAGAGATCGGCAAAACTTGGCCATCTGCATCTTTGAGGATGAAAGAATTGGCCGAGTTCACCTTCATAATTTCAAATGGCCCATCCCAAAAGGCGTCCATCTTGTCATGATTCCCAGGCTTGGCCTTCCAGGAGTCCCACTTCCATACCAGATCTCCCACTTTGAATGTGCGATCGGATGATTTCTTCTTGAACCAGTCTTGGGTGACCTGAGCATGCTTAGCGAAGTTTTGGTAGGCTTCTTCGTGATCTTCCTCTAGTTGCAGCAGCTGAGCTAATCTGTTTTCCATCGGACTAACTCCATCTTCTGCTTCTAACAGCTACAGTGCAGGGATCTCCACATGGATGGGTAAGATGGCCTCCTTGTCGTAGACCAGGGCATAAGGCGAAGTCTTGATTGACTTTTTGATAGAAATTCGATCGGCCCACAAGGCCCGATCTAGAAGGAGGTGCCAAGTCCTTTTGTTTGTCTCTATGAGCTTTCTTAGCATCCTCAACAGAGTCTTATTGGTGGATTCTGCCAAGCCGTTGCCTTGTGGATAATAATTGGAGGATACTTTATGATATATCCCATATCTGTAGAGGAATTCATTGATTTTGGCACCTATGAAGCCAGGGCCATTGTCCGTGATGATTGCTTTGGGGATGCCAAACTTGGTGATCAATCCTTCTAGGAAGGTGACTACAGTCTCTTGATCTGCATGCTTCGTGGGAATCGCTTCGGCCCACCTGGTGAAGTAGTCAGTTGCGGTCAGGATGAACCTATGTCCCGCGGAGGAGTTCGGTGATACGACCCCTATAAAATCCAACCCCCATTGCTGAAAGGGAGTTTCTACTTGTATCGGATGAAGGGGCATCAAAGCATTTCTGCTTCGGTCGGTGAACTTCTGACACTGCTCGCATTTGCGGCAAACGATGAAGGCATCAGCGAAGAGTGTGGGCCAATAATAACCCGCTTTGATAATCTTTAGTGTCATTGTTCTCCCTACGAAGTGACCTCCAGATAGTCCTGAATGGAACTCTCCTAGGAATTTTCTTTTATCATCGTCTTTGATGCATTTGAGAAGGACCCCATCAATATTCCTAAAAAATAGGCCTTCGGGGTGCAGAGTGTATCGGGAGGACCGCATCCTGAAATGTCTTCGCTGTGAAGCATTTAGATGCGAAGGACAACTACCAGTGTGGAAGTATTCAACTATTTCACTGACCCAATCTTTCTCGTCCTCTTCCTGGTTAGCGAAGCATTCTTCGACTGGTAAGTCATCCCACTGAGATTCTGTCAGCTTCGGCCGCTGCGCTCTTCGCTAATTCTTGACACAATGCGCGACCGCGAACCAATTTTGTGGGCTTGATCTCAATGTCAAACTCCTGTATCTTGTTCACCCAACCAGCTCTTTTGCTTCCCAATTCTCCTTGGATGATGAAATTGCGCACGTCGGGGTGAATGACAAAGACCGTGACCCGACTTTGGGAGATGAACTGTTTGAACTTTCTGAGGGATTTCATTACTGCATGCACCTGACGTTCTATGAAATTATATTTCTCTTCATGGGGATTGATCACTTGGCTCAGAAACGCGATGGGGCGCTCCTCGCCATCTTCCCCCTTTTGTGTCAGGACAACAGCATAGCTTTCGGGCTCCCCTATAGCATATAGGATAAAATCCCTACTGTAATCAGGATTGATCAAGACCGGTGCCTGAGCGATTCGAGCCTTAATCTCTTCGAATGCTTCCTTTCTTTCTTTCATCCAGCTAAATTCGGTGCCCTTCTTCAGGAGTTGGGACATTGGCTTGATGACTTGGGCGAAGTCAGGGACAAACTTCCTCACGAAGTTGATCTGGTCGAAGAAATATTGAAGTCCCTTCTTGTCTGCTGGGAGTGGGAGCTTCATTAGAGCCTCGGCTCTGTCAGGATCTACAACGAGGCCCTTTTTTGATATCGCATGTCCCAACAACTTTCCTTCATTGACTGTGAATATGGACTTCTTTGGATTGATCGAGATGCCAAACTCTCGGCATTTTTTGAAAACTTGTTGTATATGTGTGGGATGATCTTCCCTTCTTCGGGAGAAAATGGTCATGTCATCTAGATAGATGACGATAACCTTATTTAGAAGCTCACCAAAAGCAAGATCCATCGCTCTCTGGAAAGTGGCACCAGCATTCGAAAGGCCAAATGGCATTCGCTGGTAAGAAAATGTCCCCCACTTGGTGGTGAATGTTGTTTTGTGCTGGTCTTCGTCCCTGACCCAGATCTGATTGTATCCAGAAAAACCATCGAGCAGAGAGAAGCGTTGAGCTCCAGCCATCGAGTGCAAGATTTGATCGATTTGTGGGAGAGGATAGTGGTCCTTGAGGGAAGCCTGGTTCAGGTTGCGAAAGTCCACGCATAACCGTATATCTCCGTTATTTTTTTTGACTGGGACCAGGTTCGCTACCCATGAAGAGTGCTTGATGGGATAAATGATCTTCGCCTCGAGCATCTTCAGGAGTTCGGCCTTCATTAGGACCTCGATCTTAGGATTAACCGGTCTTTGCTTTTGTCGAAAGGGTTTGACCCCCTCCTTGCAATTCGATTGTGTGTTGAACCAATTGCCGATTGTATCCCCTGAGATCTTGATAAGACCAAGCAATTATGTCAGAAAACTTTTTGCACAGATTCTGTATCTATTCTATCTCTTCTGAAGTGCAGTCGGTTCCAACCTTTATTGCTTTTCCAGGTTCAAGCTCTAAATCCTGATACTGCTTTTCATTGACTTTGATCATGTGAGAGAGGGCTCGGTCATTCCGATCAAAGAGGCTTTCAAGGGTGATTAGTCCCTTGGGAACGTGGTTATTCTTCAATTGAATCAGCCCTTCATATTCTCCTTCATCAGAGCTTCTATCTTCGATTGTGGCGGCTTCTTGGATCATGAAATTTACAATCTGCTCATCGTTGTCAAAGACTTGCCAATGCAGATCTTTGTCTGGGATAGAGGGTCTGTAGATCATCCTCACAGCTTTGGGCTTGTGCACCATGTCTTCTACTGGAGAGTACTTGGCTACGATGGATGCCAGAACATCGGCATGTCGGTTCTTTTCTCGTGGGATTGACCGCAGATTGAGAGATTCGAACTGGTCGAACAGGTCCCATACCCTATTGCGGTATGATTTTAGATAATGCTTCTTTGAAGTACACTTATTTGTGACCTGGTTGCAAACCAGTTCAAAATCTTCAAAGATTTGGAGATGCTTTATGCCTAACTTGTCAACTTTCTTGAGTCCTAGGCATAATGCTTCATATTCTGTTGCATTGTTAGTGCAGCTCCATGTCAACCGGTAGCAATATTCCTTTTGCTCTCCGGAGGGTGAAATTAGAAGAATCCCTGCCCCAGCACCATTTTTACATCAGGCACCATCGAAGAACAACTTCCATAGTCCTTCCTGGGCACTTGTTCTATTCTCTGGTTGGGAGTGTTTTTTAGGCTTGGCGATCGCATAACACCCTATCTCGGTCTCTACCATGGCGTTAAAGTCTGCCAATGAGAACTCATCTTCATAACTTAGTTGCACAAGAGATTCCTCGACCAGGTCTACCTGCTCTATTTCCTCCACCATTGCATTCATTGGTTCGCTACTTTCTTCCTCGGACATCTTCTGCACAAGAAAGGAAGAAGGCTTTTCATTGTAGATCTTCACCTTCTTTCCTTTGAATGGAATCTCCAGATGAGAGTAATCCATAGACAGATATCCACCCAGCTTTGCCGTGAATTCCCTTGACAAGCACATACTAAAATATGGCTCCAAGTCGACTACCACTACCTCTTGTATGACCGTGATCTGAGGCATCTTATGTAGTCGGATAGGAATGTCCTTGATCACCCCTACAGTCTTCACTGGAGTACCATCCAACTGGAGTACACCTTGGCTGCTTCGCATATATTCCATCCCTATTTCTTTGTAGACTGCTCTTGGCATTACTGTTGTAGCGGCCCTAGAGTCGATCATGCAATTATGTACAATATACCCTTCCATTTGTAGGGATAGGTAGAATGGAGGTGGTCTGTTCTTCCCCATGATGGATGTGGATAGGGTCTGCACAAGAGCAAGCGGTGCCACCTTTTTTGCTTTAATTGTCTTCAATGATTCTTGCAGTAGGTCCACTTGTCCAGGTAGTTGCAGTGCATCGTACAGGCTGATCTTGGCTGGAATCTTCTTCAACTCCTCTACAATGTTGTACGCCAGGGATTTGAGCACTTCGGGCTCCTTTCTGGGTTCATATCTTGTGCGATACTGCTCTGTAGCTTCAACTCTTTGCCGCTTAGTCAGTGAAGGAAACTTGAGCTTTTCCTTAGCCTGTTCCTTAGTTTCTGCTTGAGGTGGCTCGACAGAGGCCTTTTGAGCCTTTTCTTTGATCGGTGTAGGTGGAGGAGCTTCATTCGGAGCCGAAGAAGATGATTGTCCTTTCTTGGGTCAAACTTGCTCTTTTGAAGGAGCCATCTGAGTAGCATCTACTTCTATTGCCTTCTTTCCTCCTCTGGTAAGCACTGCAACCGGCTCCTCCTCGCCAATTGTCAGGTTCTGACTCATTTGCCTAATGACGTTGACTTGACCGCTATGACTACTGTTTGCCAGTGTTTGTACATAGTGTTGGTGCAGGGTGCAGGTATTCTCTTCATGTGGATCATTGCACGTAGAGCACCAATATACATAATCGAAAGTGCTCGGAGCTTCATCAATCGCAACATTTCTCGCCGAAGCCTTCCCTTGCTGGACTGCTTGGTCTTTGGTAAGCGCAGGCGTAGGATAAGATCTTCTCGGTAGGAACTCCTGTTGCGCTTGCTTCTTCTTCACAATGGTCATGTCATTGGACAACATCTGAATTGTAGAGTTCAGAGACTGCATCTCCTGCAGAATTTTAGTTTGTATATCATCGGCTTTCGGAACGAGTGGCAATGAAGCCATCGTCGGTATTGGAGGTAGGGCGGGGTGTTGAGGTGGTGCTGGTAGTACAGGAAATGCCGAAGAGACAGTGGGCTATGGAGTTGAAAATGTAGGGAAGTGGATTTGTGGAGCGGTGATTTGAGACACGATAGGATTCGGGTTCCAAGATGAAATCGGGAGTGCAGGGGTTGTGGAGATTTGCGAAGCGGCTGCGCTTGCATATTGGAATTGAAGGAATTTGAGAAGTATGGGCATCGACATCCTTTGGGGAAGCTTGCCCACAGCTATCAAATCCATTTCTGCCCTCTTGGCTAACTCATACAACTCGGGAAAAGTATTAACGTTAGAATATCTTACCATGAGACTGATATCAGGATTGAAAGCCCGAAGGAAATAGAGTGTTGTAGCTTTGTCGGTTGGTCGAAGTCCAACTGGCACTCTCTGCTAGGTTCGAGCGAACCTAACATTGAAATCTACGATCTCTTCTTGTGGATGCCTCTTGATCGAAGTGAACTGATGTAGGAGAGAAGTAGGATCGAAAGACTCATTGAAGTTTCCCATCATTTGCCCAGCTAACTGGTCCCATCCCGTAATACTATCGGGTGGTAGAGATCTATACCAGTAGAGGAGTTTTCCTCTAAGGGAAAGAACCAGAAGCTTTACCATAATTTGTTCTTCTGTAATGTCATGGATCGTCGCCAGAGATATTATGTCCTGGATATGCTCTAGAGCAGTCTTCCCAGTTCCATCGAACGTTGGGATCTTCTTTATGGCAGCAAGCGACACTTGCCCTTGTCCCGCTAGATTCAGTGGTGACAAAGAATCCCATGCTGGGCACAACCTAGGTGGCTGTGGCTATTGCATTTGTTGTTGTTGTTGTTGTTGTTGTGCCATACTTGCTCCCAGATTTTGAGAAACAAGAATTCTCGAAGTTCCCCCTTGATTGCTAGTAGGACAACTAATAGGAATGGAGGGACTAGGACGCTTCGGTGAGTTGGGAGGATTGGGAGGAAAACTAGATGCTGTGCTATCAGAAGTTAGGCCTTGTCTGCCAACAGAGGATGTTCCTTGTAACAGTGACTCGGGGGTGACCAACCTTGATTGCTCCCCAAAGGCATCAATATCTAGCTCAAAGAACTCGGTTTCCTCTCCTCTATTCTTAACTCTCCATCTCGTTTGCATGAAGGCACAGACTTTTGGTACTTGTCTTTACGACTTAAATATTCTTGGGTAAACAGAGTCGCCAGATGCTAAGAGTCTTTCAGTAATGAGGGCATCGGTCCTCACTACCACTAGTCAAGTGAGACTGACCGGGTCACAATGGGAACTGGTTAGAACTATTGACCCCGGTGAAGACGGGTTTGAGATTTAAAATATGGGACCTTGACTGATTATGGATCTTACTGAGACAGACATAGTCGGTCCCACCGGGCGTGCCAAAAACTGTTGGTCATCAAATCTGCCTAGGAAAGGATTTTGAGTAAGTGTATGCGCCCTAGACCTGGACCAACATTGAAAGGCCGAAGGGAAGAGATGCCCCTCATGCCAATCTCCGAAGAAAGGCCGGCTCCTATACTAAACTACTTGGGTGTTTGAAGATAAGGGTGCAGGAAAGAGATAAAAGGAGTGAGGGTTAGAGAAATTGGTGATTTAAGGTGGGAGAGAACAGGAAGCACGATCACTAACTGGCAACTCAGACCACGATCTAGACTTTCCTTCCTCGACGAAATTGTTCTTTTGGATGTCGCTTCGCTCAACTTTCGCCCGAAGTAAATACTTGAAGCGCTTCGGGCCCGAAGTTCCTTTTATCGCTACCCTTGTATTTTACTTCGGTGATACTACTTTGCAAGAAACTCTGCCCGAAGCAGTGTTGAAAATGCTTCAGGTGCGAAGCTCTTTTTCTTCTAAATGCCGCTTCACTCAACTTTCGCCCGAAGTAGCTGTTGGAAACGCTTCGGGCGCGAAGTAGTTTCATTCTCTTTTCTTTGTATTTTACTTCGGTGAAACTACTTCGCAAAAATTTTACCCGAAGTAGTGCTGGAAACGCTTCGGGTGCGAAGCTCTTTTTATTTTTCCTCGATGAAGCTCTTTTCTCTAGATTTTTCGGTAGCAAAGTTCTTTCTTTTCTACTTTATATACAAAGGGATGGCATTGGAAGCCAAAATTGCTGCAAATTTTCAAAATAAAAAACAACAAAGAAAAACTTTACAAAATACTGTACAAAATTTGACCCTTTTTTACCCCTTAAGAAATGTGACAAAATTGTCAACGAGTTAGTTCCATCAAAAAATGGTGCCCTATTTGATAGAAAACCTTCTTGGCAAGCCATGTGTGTTCTTGTAAGATATTCCTTCAAGTTGTTAGGCTTTCACGAAGGAACTCGCTCTGATACCAGTTGAAGAACACAAGCTTATACTGAGAGGGAAGGTGAACAGTAAAAGATAAAACTTTTCAATCCAAATTATAACAACAATAATATGAATGCAATAATAAATCAATCCACAATTTCCATACACATAAGAGACAATGATTTTACTTGGAAACACCCTCTCGGGAGAAAACCACGGCAAAATATTGCTTATATATTTATTCAATAAATTTCGTGGGCACCAACCCACGGGAGACACCAATCCCCTGTACAATTTCGTGGTCACCAATCCACAAGAGACACCAATCCCCTATACAAGTTTGTGGACACCAATCCACAGGAGACACCAATCCCCTTGCTCAAGTTCGTGGACACCAATCCCCTTGCTCAAGTTCGTGGACACCAATCCATAGGAGACACCAATCCCCTTCTCAATTTCATGGACACCAATCCACAGGAGACACCAATACCCTTCTCAAGTTCATGGGCACCAACCCATAGGAGACACCAATCCCCTCTCACAAGTTCGTGGGCACCAACCCACAGGAGACACCAATCCCCTTCTCAATTTCATGGGCACCAACCTATAGGAGACACCAATCCCCTTCTCAAGTTCTGCTCAAATCTGCTCCAAATTTTGTTCACAAACATTGATCAAATCTGCTCCCAAATATGATCAAAATTTTGCTCAAGTGTGCTCAACAATCTGATCCAAAACCCTACTTTTAATCTTTAAATTCTTCTCTTTTCTTGAGTTTGATTTCTTCAATTTAAAAGCAATCCAGACATATTCTACCTAGAATTCGTTTAACCTCCTAAACATATAGAGAATGATATACTGGTGTTGGAAGCATCAAATGGCCAATATATCCTTTACACTCATTAAGTCTATCATTTCTACATTTCTCACAAAATGTAACCTTAGTCTAGCATTTGATAATTGACCTGTGTGTTGAGTTATAGTATGTTGATCCTTTGCTTTTTCTCAACCTCCAATTGACCATGCAATAGATTGGAAAATATACAAAACCAAAGTCTTCAAAGTAGATGTAGAAAAGTGCACCTTATACTCAAAACAAATAACCTTTCCTTTTGTCTTACAAATCCACTAATATATCATCATCATCTCAGATGCAAATTGTTTGCCTATACTTTACTTATAAGATCAAAAATTAATCTTATAACTCCAACCTTATAAAATCAAAAATTGATTTTATATAACACACCTTATCTCTCCAAAATAGAATAAAGAAATTTATAACGAACTCTTAATTTTTCATACTTATCTCATGACTTGCTGTCACGACGTCTTCCCTTGAAGTCGTTATTCACTTCCTTGAAATCGTAGGGTTTAAACACATTTCATCCAATGCTGACGACCCTGGTAATTCGTTCCACTGTAATCTTCAATTGTTTGCTACTTAATGTCAAATGCCTTCAACGGTTAGCTGCTATGTCAAATATCTTCAACGGTCCTATCCTTTTCAAAGGAATTTGAGTGCTCCAAGTATTTCTTTAAGCTATGTCAAATTATCACCAAAGGCAAACAAAAATTGGTTCGCTTGTTTCCATAACCAATGTTCACTGCTCGTTTTACATGCACGATATCGAGGAGGGAGAAAACTTAACAGCGGTGACCATTGCAGGCGTCAACGGCTCAAAGTCGTGCGTATTTAGGAGAAACGGCCACGAGGGAAAACTTGTTGTGCACCCACACTGCTTTGAGGATAGTAGTGTTGTTGTTCAAGTCTTTGTTCCTTACATCTACCAGATCCCGTCGCCCTGCACTTGTGGAGATAGCAAGGTGCTCGAGGACTTCGCAGGTATCTTCAACAAATTTGGCTTTGTCAACCTAATTATGTCCATGATCCTCATTGCTTCTTGATGCACGATCTCTAGCGGCTAGATAGATCTTCCGACACCTCTATTCTTTCGCTACATTTACTAGCCTCGATTCAATGATGATGCAGCCAAATAGAAACTCCAGTATGCTTCTTCTTGCCTGTTCCTAGACGCGTATTTCTACGATCAAGCTCTGTTTCCCTTGGAGATAACGAACGTTGTCTTCAGAATCCTCTAGCACCGCTACAAGGTCTCGCTTCATTATTGCCACATGACTCGCATGTTCTCCCTCTTTAGCAAAACAAATTTCTGCCTTGACTTATCTTGCACTTTCCACTCTTACACGCCCATCATGCTTCTTCTATCTTCTTCCACTATATGGTCTCTCGGTCGCAGCTCCTCTTTTCGTTCGCATTTTGAACGCGATCACAAGCCACAGTCTCCTCTTCCATTTACCCTTCGAACTTAGTCACTTGCTCTCCTATCTCTCCAAACATAATGTTTGGAGCATATATATATGAAGAAATTTTTTGAATTTCAAACATACAGGTCGGTCCTATTGCCACATTTTGCACGGGGTGCCATGTTTTTGGTTTCTGTAAGTGGGCTGCTCTTTTCCCTTCCTTCTCCTCATTCTCCCTTCCTTCGTTTCTCCCTTTCTCCCTCTTCCACGCAATTTTTTTCCCCCTTCTTCTCTTCCCTTTCTTCCCCCCAGTAAAGTTTCCAGAACAGAGGTGTTCTCCAAAAATTTCTAAGTGTTGGGGCGACACCTAACTTCGCAGCGAAGTCGGAGTGCGCCCCTCAGTTGGAGCGCAGTAGGGAACCCGAAGTGCGCAAGTAGGTAGGATCAAAGCGAAATCTAGCTAAGTGTCAGGGGCGCAACCCGACTTCGCAGCGAAGTCGGAGTGCGCCCTTCTTCTTGGGTGCACTAGGGGAACAATCTGTCAGAAAATCAGATAGTGCTGGGGGCGCAACTCGACTTCGCAGCGAAGTCGAAGTGTGCCCCTTTTCCAGTGCGAAGTCTGAGCAATGAGAGAAGACAAGCACCGGTGTGACACCCGACTTCGCAGCGAAGTTGGAGTGCGCCCTTTGACCGGTGCGCAGTTGGGTAAAACTAACTCAAAAAATGCTAAGGCAAGAAGGCCTTCCAACTGCGTTGTTTTCAGCCTGCGCAACCCGATAGCGCCCGCATTCCTGGCGAAGTTGGATAAACTGCCTTTCAAGGCAGACACATGTCATACATCAGCATCCGAAAAGTGTCCATCTTCGAGATTCGAGCCAAGACTTGACCGCGCAAGGACAAAGCATGGGCTACACTATCGGTGCCAACTGTCACCATTTAAGCCGATGTGAAGTGCCATCTGCCGCACCTACGAGCATTCCTGCTGACCTAAGATTTGACCTGATGCACCGCCACGTAGCTATACCGCCTTCAGGGACACCATGCTAAAAGTACAGTCCGACCCGGCAGAAGTCAGCATCAGCAGTTCCTCGGCCGCTCGTGTCAGCTACTATCTTGTCTGGGACTTCGTGCCCATGAATGTAATCGGGGGGATATTGGGTTATAAATACCCACCACATTTTCATTGTAAGGTGGTGGAAGGGGAATATATTGCTAGGGGACAATTGTAGCTGTGCGTTTGCCTCAAATACAGACATATATTTGGCTCGCTTACTGTCTTTTATCTTGTATGCTGCCTCTCCTTGTCATTTTTGCCTCATGTTTCTTGTGCCATTGCTTGTTGTTGTACTGAACTCTGGACTCCAGAATTTGGTGGCGAGCAAGGAACCCGGGAAACCCGCCTGACTTTTATGAAATTGACATTGACGCTCCAGGTGAGCACGTCAGGCTGGCTGATTACCAAGCTCGCGAAGAAGAAATCCAAGAAGAAGCCGAGGCTGAAACTGAAGAAGTTGAGGCCGAAGAAGAATCTACATCTTCGGACAGTTTCGATACTGAGTACACTACTGGGTCAAAAGCAGACATGGCTGCTCAGCAAGATGATGATGAACTTTTCTCGATGGTGGACTCTACGGGGCCCTTGGCCCTAGCCGGACAGTAAGCTGTGCCCCCTGCTGCCTTAAAGTCTATCCCTACATACGACGGCTACGACAAGACGACGTATGAACACATCCAAGACATTCTCGCCCTGGCTGCGCTACACTCCATTACTGATGAAAGTGTGAAGACCCGTCTCATCGGCCCTTTCCCTAAGGGGAAAGCTTCTCTACTCGGTGGAGATCATCGCCAGAGGTATCCATCATAGGGTGGCGACAGTTAGCTGGCAGGCTTGTGAAAGGATGCAACGAGTCTGCTGATCCCTCTTATTTGCTGCATCAATTCCAAAGTATTCAGAGACACCCCCAAGAGGAGGTGTCAGACTTCAACATCAGGTTTGCGAGGTCTCGGAAACGAGTGCCTCGCGAACTTCAACCGTCAGCAGGACAGGCCGCCTACTACTACCTGAGATCTTTCAACTCAAAAATTTGCCTGTTGTTGAAGGTTGCCAGAATCAACACATTCCCCGCTCTGTACGAGGCCGTGCAACAAGCTGAAATGGATATCATTTCCATTGGCAGGCTTCCGCACAGAGTACAGCCACCCATCTACCCTAATTTTCCTCGATCGTAGTATCCATCAGCTTCTGGTTCGGAGCCGTCTACTTCAGGACAGCAACCCCAGTAGCAATGGAACCCGACATCGGTTGTGAATCCTTACGGCCCGCCACAAATTCATTATCCGCCTCCTCGTCCTCCACGTTTTCCAGCATTTCCTGCTCCTCCACAATATTCAACTCCTACTCCATTGGCTGCATTACCCCCCCTAGCTCAGTTACCACCGCCTCCTGACCATGATATTCAGAACAAAATCCTCCAGGAGGTACGGGCTCTAGCCTCTGGTTACCACACCATGTCCAATGACATGACAGTCCTGAAAAAGAAGCAAGCCCAAATGGACCTGGCTCCAAGGAGGCCATATCCGCCCCCAACGCTAACAAAATATCGGACCCCTGAGCAACAG
Source organism: Wollemia nobilis (assembly GCA_028583015.1). Taxonomy (NCBI): domain Eukaryota; kingdom Viridiplantae; phylum Streptophyta; class Pinopsida; order Araucariales; family Araucariaceae; genus Wollemia; species Wollemia nobilis. The sequence goes on from JAQPPZ010016945.1 coordinate 10,090,754, forward strand.
CTGCAGAGGCGGCCCCCTCCAAGGAATGCTGCCATTGAGGACGAACCTGGTACTTCGGACCAGGTCAACTGGTGCACCACGTGCAACGACCCGCATGCCAAGGAAGACTGTACTCTGCATCAACACTACCTCCAGACCTTGGCTGGCAGCGCCATAAAGGACGAAGAACTCTACATTATCCTGGGCGACGAAAGTAATTTTGCCATTTCAGATGAAGTTCCGATGCCGCCTCCTGCCAAGGAAAGCAGAAAGTCTGCTGAAGTTGCTGAAAAACCCTTAAAGGTGTACGCCAGAAGAGATAATGTGCAACCTGAGGGGCTACCACCCTATAAGAGGTTGTGGCCCTACACAGCCAAAGAAAAAACCCCTCCGGCGAAGACTCCCACAGTCAAGCCCCCTGTAGCCAAGGCTCTCCCGGCTAAAGCTCTCGCTGCTCAGCCTCCAGTCGAAACAAAAGAACAAGCTCAGGAGAAGCTGAGATATCTGTCTCTAACCAAGAGATAGAGAGTTGAGGCCACTCAGCAGTACCGGACGAAGTATGAACCGACAAAAGAAGCCGAGGGAGCTAGCACTTCGGGTTATAGCATAGTAGATGAGTTGAAGAGAACTTCCACAAGAATCAGCATGTATGATGCTCTTCAGCTCCCAGGCTAGGTTGATCTGCTGCAAGAATCTCTGAAGATTATGAAGAATGACAAGTAGATACAGCCCGCTGTCCTGGTGCAACCTCTGACAGTCTCAACTGCCGGGAAGAACAGACCACCTCCCTTCTACCTGTCTTTGCGGATGCAAGGGTACATAGTGCATAACTGTATGGTGGACTCTGGTGCTTCCACGACCGTGATGCCGAGAGCCGTCTGCGACGAAATCGGGATGGAGTACACAAGGAGCAGCCAAGGCGTGCTACAACTAGATGGCACCCCTGTCAAAACAGTCGGTGTCATTAAAGACATCCCTATTCGGTTGCACAAATCCCTCGACATCGTGGTCATCCAAGAAGTTGTGGTTGTTGACCTGGAACCCTACTTCGGCATGTGCCTCTCCAGGGAGTTCACTGCGAAGTTGGGCGGGTACCTGTCTCTAGACTATTCGCTCATGGAAGTGCCCTTCAAAGGGCGGAGATTGAGAATCTTCAATGAAAGGCCTTCCACTTTCTTAGTAGAGAAGATACCCGGAGAGGAGCCTGAGGACTGCATGGTTCAGCTGACGGAGGAAGAACTGGTGACAGTGAACATGACGGAGCAAGCTCTCGAGCAGCTGTAAGTAGAAGACAAATTCTCCTTGCGGGACTTCAACACTGTAATTGAAACTGAGCAAGGCTGTTACACCATTGTTCAGCCTGAAAGGCTTGACAAGTCAGCCAGGAGAGAAGTAGGACTAGCACCTGAAAAGCTGTGGAAGCTTTTCTTTGACGACGCACGATGCAAAAATGGCACCGGTGCTGGAGTACTTTTGGTTTCCCCGACCGGGATCCAGAAGGATTACACCTACAGGCTGGCCTGGAGCTGTACCAACAACGCGGCGGAGTACGAAGCCCTGTGCTTGGGTTTGCAAAAAGCGAAGAGGCTGGGGATTAAGCATCTGCAGATCTACGGTGACTCAGAGTTGGTGTGCCACCAGATTACGAATAAGTGCGCCTCCAAAAAGCACTATCTCAAGGCATACCAAAATCGGGTCTAGGATCTGATGGAGTCTTTTGACTCATTGAATGTCAAGGCTATTTCATGAGAGAAAAACAAGCATGCTGACATTCTGGCGTCTATTGGAGCCAGGTACATTTCGGCTGATGACACTATCCAGAAGCCAAAGCCGGTTCGTACTATTTACAAGCCTTCTGTGCCTGATAAGGACACCCACTGGCAGGTGTTTGACTATGACGAGGAGATCGTCACATTTTTGATAAATGAAGCCTGTTCAATCGAAGGTAGAGACCCTGATGACGAGCAATACGAGGGGTTAATACAATTGAAAAATAATCATGTCCCAAAAGGACTGATTACTCTTGAGAGTCTATTTGATCAAAATGACAGAGCCATATCTCACCGGATCAAAGTAGACCCGAAGCAGTATGTCGACCTAGAGCTGGAACCCGAAAAATCAATCAAGGTCAGGACAGACTGCACCACATAGGAACTCGGGCAGATCAGAACGTTGTGTCGAGAGTTCCCTGACATAGTAGCCTGGAGCTACCAGGACTTGAAGGGGTATGACAAAGAAATAATCCAGCATACCATTGAGCTAGAAGATGGCGCCAAGCCATTCCGGCAAAAGTAGAGGGCCGTCAATCCAAAAATCGAGGCCATGATGAAGGCCGAGCTCTTGAAGATGTTGGAAGCTAAGATCATCTACCCCATCAAGCATTCATCCTGGGTTGCGAACTTGGTTCCTGTGAGGAAAAAGAACGGAGAAATTCGTCTCTGCGTGGATTTCAAAAATCTAAATCAGGCCTCCCTCAAGGACCATTACCCACTGCCCCAAATTGATCAGATCCTCCATATAGTTGTTGGAGCCCAAATATTTTCCCTCTTAGACGGTTTTTTCGGCTACAACCAGATATGGGTCAAGGATGAGGACCAACACAAGACGGCGTTCACCACCAAATGGGGAACGTTCGCCTATCAGCACATGCCTTTCGACTTATCCAATGTTTGCACCACATTCCAAAGAGCCATGGACCTAGCCTTCCGAGAGCTGCTCAACAAAGTGATTGTCATCTACTTGGATAACATGACTGTATTCTCTCACAGGCGAGAAGACCATGTTCCCCACCTACAAAAAATATTTGAAAGATGTCGCAAATTTGGCATCTCCATAAACCCGAAGAAGTCTTTCTTCGCGATGAAGGAAGGAAAATTGCTGGGGCATGTCATCTCCGAGAAATGCCTGGCCGTGGGCCCTGACAAAGCAGAGGCCCTCCTCCGCTTGCCCGCCCCAATCGACAAGAAAGGGCTGCAGTCATTCTTCGGCCAAATCAACTTCGTGCGGAAGTTCGTACCGGACTTCGCACAGGTAATCAAGCCCATGGCCGAATTGCTGAAAAAGAATACTGAGTTCTTATGGACCAAAGAAATGGGGCAAGCCTTTGAGGAAATCAAAGCTCACATTGCACAAGCGCCGATGTTGATAAACCCGGACTACTCCAAAGATTTCATCTTGTACGCGATGGGAGAACCAGAGAGTTATGCCGCAGTCCTGACCCAAAAGGGAGATGATGGCGAGGAACGCCCCATTGCGTTCCTGAGCCAAATGATCCAGCCACACGAAGAAAAGTACAACTTTATAGAGCGGCAGGTTCATGCTGTCATGAAATATCTCTGAAAGTTTAGGCACTTTGTCTCCCAGAGCAAGATCACTGTCTTCATGATCCACCTGGATGTCCTAAGCTTCATCATACAAGGAGAGTCGGGTCACAAGAGAGCAAGATGGATTGCTAAAATCCAGGAGTTTGACATCGAAGTGCAGCCAACCAAGTTAATTAGAGGCCGAGCCTTGTGTCAGGAGCTAGCCCGAAGTGCAGCAACCGAGATATCTGCCTGCGAGTGGGAGGATCCAGCAACACACACAAACCTAGCTAACTCCTTACCCGAGGAGCGCGACTGGACAGATGACCTGGTGAGATACTTATGCACCGGAAGACGTCCAGACCACATGAACGCCTCACAAAGAAGGAGGTTTTGGCTAGGTGCTCTGAAGTACACTCTTCGCCCGAGGGGCTTTACTTTAAAAACATTGACGACATCCTGTTGCGGTGCGTCAGAAAAATAGACCAGTCTAGGGTCCTTGGAGAATTTCACTCCGGGATGCCTGGGGGTCACCATTTCGCAAGGCCTACGGCATTAAAAATAATTAGAGCTGGGTACTACTGGCCCACTCTATTTACAGACGCACATGCAGTCTGTACCAAGTGTGATCAGTGTCAGAGATTTGTTGACAGGAACAGAAAAGCACCCCTGCCCCTTCAACCGATCCAAGTCGAGACTCCGTTTTAGCAATGGGGTCTTGACTTCATCGGGGTGATTTCGCCGAACTCTATAGAGGGCCACAAGTTTATCTTAACCGCCACCGACTACTTCACGCGGTGGGCAGAGGCGATCTCCACAAAGAATGTTGACCAAGAGACGGTCATCAGATTCCTTGAGAGCTTGATTACCCGTTTCGAGGTCCCCGAGTCAATAGTAACAGACAATGGTCCGGGGTTCGCAGGCGCTGTACTCACGGAGTACACCAACAAATTTGGCATCTATCACAAGATGTCTTCCAACTACTACCCACAGGGGAATGGTCTCGCCGAGTCCACCAACAAAAATCTACTGAAGATCATTCGAAGGACAGTAGAGAAAAACAAGAGGACTTGGCACCTACTCGTAGACCGGGCACTATGGGCGAACAAAATTTCATTCAAAAAATCCATCAAAACGTCTCCCTATGCGCTCGTATATGGCAAAGAAGCTTTCTTTTCAACTCACCTTGAAATACCCGCTCTCTGGATGCTTGATGAAGAGAGAGGCAGTGGGGATCCGATAGATGACAAACTTTGCCAGCTTCTGCAGTTGGAAGAAGACAGAGAGAAAGCGTACCAGGCCTTCGCCAAACACGCTGAAGCAACCCAAGGCTGGTTCGCAAAAGGCACCACTGCCCGAGTTTTCAAAATCGGGGACCTGGTGCTGAAATGGGACTCGTTGAAGGCGAAACCTGTCAACCACGAAAAGTTTGATGCCCTCTGGGAGGGCCCCAATCGGATTGCTCGAGTTAATCAGTTCAACGCATATGTGCTCCGGGATATGGAGGGACATTCTCTCCCTATTCTCGTCAACGGGTTCCACCTGAAAATGTACCACCGCTGAAGGCACCCGAAAGGGTCCGTCCTTGTACAGATTTCCCTTTTTGTATTTCCAGTTTTCAGCATGTAAATATTTCAGTTGTTTGTTTATAGTTTCAGTAGCCCAAGTCTGAGGCAAAAACCCGACTTCGCAGCGAAGTCGGGTAGCGCCCATCAAATGGTGCGAAGTGGGGAAGAGAGCAGTTAAAAGAAAGCTGAAATGCCTAAGTCTGGCTGCCCACCCGACTTCGTAGCAAAGTTGGGCTACGCCTTCTCCAAAGGGCGCAGTCGGGTAGCAGACTACAAAGAAGTGCCTAGTGTCGAACTACGCTCATGTTGGTGGGCGAAGTCGGATTGCGCCCGTTTTTCGGGCGAAGTCCGAGTGCGCCCCCATTCTTGGGCGCACCCTGGGTAAGCTGGCGTGGAAAGCTGAAAACGATAAGTGTAAAATCCAAGTTGCGCCCGTTTTTCGGGCGAAGTTCGAATTGCGCCCGTTTTTCGGGCGAAGTCCGAAGTGCGCCCAAATTCTGGGCGAAGTCCGAAGTACGCCCAAATTTTGGGCGAAGTCCGAAGTGCGTCCCTGTTTTGGGCGAAGTCAGACCGCGCCCACATTTTCGGGTGAAGCCCGAATGGCTCATCACGGAGAGAGCCAAAAGTTTGTAAGTGTGGGCCCGGTGCAAAGTCCAGCACATGGCGAAGTTGGGTTAATTAATTGCAAGGTCCTTTGAAAAGTGTGCCCAATTGATGACAGTGACGTCAGCTACGGCACATGGTTCAAGAAGGTTTTAAATGATTGCGCAATTACCCATGAAGATACATTTAAAGGGTAAGGTGCGTTTTGGGCCAACGACTAGTAAAGTACATTTTTCAAAAAAGGCCCATGCACAGCCGCCAAGATCATAACGCCTCCACCAACCCAAATTTAACTACCTTCACTCCCTCCCTTGTGCCATTTAATGCTGCAGTCACTGTCTACAAAAGGACCCTGGCGCAACCAGAAAATCCATAGTATTCGAGCTGACTCCCTGACAACAGGGAATATAACTGACAAGTTCTGAAGCCAAGTTCCCACCTCCGTTGGTTTTGACAAAGATGGATAAGGGAAAAGCGCCCGTACAGGCGCAATCTAGTGGAGAACCGCGCAAAGCTAAGGAGTCTCCAGAGTCTAGCGCCCATGAAAGCGCAGCGCCGCAGAAAGGCAAGAAAGCGAAATCTCGAACGAAGAGGCGCGTAGTTGGCCAGACTCCGCCGCCACCAATCAACCGCTTATCTGGATCTGGCTATGAAACTTGAGGAATTCGAGCGCAAAGGCTTCCAAATCGCCCCCATGTCCCAACTTGCCTCGGAGTGGGCGGATGCAAGGGTAACCTTGCATACTTATTTTGACAGGACAGAAAAAATCAGAACAGCCAGGAAGGCACTGGACGCCTTAGAGCATGAAAGACACATTCTCCTGGCACCCTTTCACATTCTGTCCAAGCACGGGTGTCCGAGCTACATCAGAGATGGTGAGTTCCTCACCCTGGAGCAGGTTAAGAAGAACTGGCTGTCCTTCGAGACAGATACAGCTGAAATTGATAGCTGGACAGAACCAGTTCAGGAAGCTCAGATTTCCCAAATGGTGTCGAAATACTGCAAAATCAGCTCTTCCCTTGAGGAGTTGGGAAAAAGATATAACACCATTGACCTGCATGCGGTCGCTGCATTCCACGCAGTACTCAGAGAGATCAGCGACCTCGCACCCTTCCAAGCCGCAGTCTGGGATCAAGCTAAGGCTGCGTTCGAACGCATAAACAAGTGGGAGGCCGAAAGTGAAGAACCCTCAGATTCAGAAGGCGAGACTGAGGAGGCAACTGGTGAAAGTGAATCAGAGGAACAGTTGCCCCAAGGGAAGCGACCAGAGCAGCAAAAGGCAGGGGAGGGAAGCTCCTCTGCACCCAAAGGATAAAGGCATGGTTCTTTGCGTCGAGGCGAGCTCAACGCCTCGCGAGCCGCTAGGAATGTTGCCACATTTTGCACGGGGTGCCATGTTTTTGGTTTCTGTAAGTGGGCTGCTCTTTTCCCTTCCTTCTCCTCATTCTCCCTTCCTTTGTTTCTCCCTTTTCCCTCTTCCATGCAATTTCGTTCCCCCTTCTTCTCTTCCCTTTCTTCCCCCAGTAAAGTTTCCAGAACAGAGGTGTTCTCCGAAAATTTCTAAGTGTTGGGGCGACACCCGACTTCGTAGCGAAGTCGGAGTGCGCCCCTCAGTTGGAGCGCAGTAGGGAACCCGAAGTGCGCAAGCAGGCAGGATCAAAGCGAAATCTGGCTAAGTGTCAGGGGCGCAACCCGACTTCGTAGCGAAGTCGGAGTGCGCCCTTCTTCCTGGGCGCACTAGGGGAACAGTCTGTCAGAAAATCAGCTAAGTGCTGGGGCACAACCCGACTTCGCAGCGAAGTCGGAGTGTGCCCCTTTCCAGTGCGAAGTCCAAGCAGCGAGAGAATACAAGCACCGGTGCGACACCCGACTTCGCAGCGAAGTCGGAGTGCGCCCTTTGACCGGTGCGCAGTTGGGTAAAACTAACTCAGAAAATGCTAAGGCAAGAAGGCCTTCCAACTGCGCTGTTTTCAGCCCGATAGCGCCCGCATTCCCGGCGAAGTTGAATAAACTGCCTTTCAAGGCAGACACATGTCATACATCAGCATCCGACAAGTGTCCACCTTCGGGATTCGAGCCAAGACTTGACCACGCAAGGACAAAGCATGGGCTACACTACCGGCGCCAACTGTCACCATTTAAGCCGATGTGAAGTGCCATCTGCCGCACCTACCAGCATTCCTGCTGACCTAAGATTTGACCCGATGCACCGCCACGTAGCTATACCGCCTTCAGGGACACCATGCTACAAGTACAGTCCGGCCCGACAGAAGTCAGCATCAGCAGCTCCTCGGCCGCTCATGTCAGCTACTGTCTTGTCTGGGACTTCGTGCCCATGAATGTAATCGGGGGGATACTGGGTTATAAATACCCACCACATTTTCATTGTAAGGTGGTGGAAGGGGAATATATTGCTAGGGGACAATTGTAGCTGTGCGTTTGCCTCAAATACAGACATATATTTGGCTCTGCTTACTGTCTTTTATCTTGTATGCTGCCTCTCCTTGTCATTTTTGCCTCATGTTTCTTGTGCCATTGCTTGTTGTTGTACTGAACTCTGGACTCCGGCATTTGGTGGCCAAGTATTCCTGGAATGCATAGATAGAGGATACATAAGATCGCTAATAGTTGTAGTTTCGATGTATGTTTGTAGATGAATGTTGTTAGTAGTGGTGATTGATTCGTTGCCGTGCTGCTTATTCCCCCCACCCAACTCCAATCACATTTGGAATCCCTTTCTGCACTTTTATCTCTTTCTGCATTTTTATCTCTTTCCCCGCACTCTTATCTTAACACAACCCCACAGGAAGCCGGCCTTCTCCGGAGATTGGCACGGGAGGCATTCCTTCCCCCCGGCCTTTCAATCTAGTGGGCGAATCTTGGCGCAATAACAACAAATCCTTTCCTCATGGCAGATTCGTAACCAACAGGTCCTTACATATACTTTTCAATTTATATTTAAATATTTTTTATTTAAATATTATCAAACTTTTTAAAACATTACTTTAATATTTAAATATTTAATTTAAATATTAAAGCATACACCACCACTTAATATTGAAGCATACATCACCATTTTATATTGAAACATACATCACCATTTTATATTGAAACATACACCATTACTTTATTTTCTCAAGCACCCTTTGACATCAATGACAAAATATTTCTAACAATCTCCCCCTTTGTCATTGATGGCAACCCTGCAAATAAACTATCCTTTACTGCAACAGGATCACAAACTGCTTCCCTTGACTAGCTGCTCCCCCTTACTGAAATTCTCCCCCTTTGACATCAATGGCAAAGGTTCCTTAGGGCTGAAATATGAGACACTTGACAACGCTCCCTTACTCCCTGCTCTTACTGAGACAATCAATGATGAGATGGGAGTAAAACTCCCAAATTACTACGCTCCTCTTCTTGTTCTATTTTCTTTCTCCAAACTTTGGAGGTCATATTCTTTTGAATAGATTGACTATTCTCCTTCTTGCTTGACTTCGAAAGTTCAGGGAACACTGTTCTACACCATCTAGTTGTATGCCCAAAATTATTACATTTGTAACATATGATGTTGTAGTCTATGAGAGGTGCAAATGAATTGAAATTCCTCTTGGTGAAGCCAAAATTATTCTTAGCATGGACCCTGCAATTTACAACTTTATGACCAAGTTTGTGACATGAAAAGCAATAACCATGGAAGAAATATTGAAACCTGTCTGATTGCCTTGGAGGATATTGCCGCATGGTTCTCTCATTGATGTTTCTGTGATGGACTTCGTTCCTTGATGATGCTTTGTTTTCTTCCTCCTTGATGCTTCCACTTCTCAATACATCAGCATAGGTCTTAGGCTCTTCATTAATCATTTTCTTTGATGTTTTTGTTCCTTTTGAGCTTGACTCCGCATTTTGTTTCTTTTGACTTCCTTCAAAACCAAGTCTAGTCTGTATAACCGAAGATCTTTGTGCTTTGATAATATCATCCACCATTTTTGTGCTTCTCTCAAACTGATGTAGCTTATCATTAGATTCATTCACTTTCTTTCTTAGAGAGACAACCTCATGCTCCAGTTTTTCACATTCCAACTCTTTTGCCTTTAACTACTCAGCCATACCTTCTTCAATTTTCTTTGCCTCTTCAACTTTAACTTTCAAGTTAATAAGTTCTTGCGACAACTTTGTCTTTGTCTTCTCATCCTCTTGTACTTGAGTCTTCAATCTTGAGTTCTTCTTTCTAAGCCTTTTCAACTCTTCAAGAGCAACAAGTTCCTCTTCTATGTCAACTATGGCTTCCTCTTCATTTTCTGAATCTTTCTCTTTATCTTGGTTTTGGACATCAGGAGCTTCTTCTTTCTCCTCTATGGCCAAAAATAGGATTTCTTCTCTTTCACTATCGGAGAGACTTTCATCACTGCTGGAAGAACTGCTTGCTTCCTCAACATAAAGACTTTTCTTGTACCTTTGAAAGATTTTCTTCTCATGCTTGTTTTGACCGTGCCTGTTTTTCTTTTCATGATAAAATTTTCTTTCTTTCTTTTTCTTGTATTCCTTTTCTTCTTCACTGCCGCTACTTCCAGCTTGTATTCCTTTTCTTCTTTTTCTTGTAACACAATTTGGAGGATGTAGCAGGTGGACAGCAAGAAGATGCGTGTATTTTTTTCATTGAAGCTCCCCTCCTTGGCTTTGTTCATTATTTTATTGCTTGACTACTATGGACCCAACTGATTTTGGCCTAAGAAACTTAACAAGCAACAGCAAATAAAATAATGAAACTCCTAAAAAATAGACAGCCAACTGAGAACAACCAGAATTTATAGTATTATAGTAAAATAGCCAGAAATTCTTCAAAAAAAACAAAACTGTGTACATTATGAGAATGAAAGCAGAAAGATGAGATCAAATACATTCCTAAAAAGCTATGGGCACCAACTCACACCCAATACAATATCAGAATGGGCACTGTAATTAGCCACAAGCAGTCTTCAGGGCTCCTATGAACATTCCCCCCAAAGAGAACTCATAGTTATAGCCTTTAAGGCCTTTTGTAACTTCCTCTGTTGATCTTTTTTGTGTTGGGATAAACACGATGAATGTTTGCAATGCAATGTATACAGGAATCTTTTTCCTACATGTAAGTTCAATTTATTATAGCTAATTTATTCTTGACAATGACCGAATAACTAACTGCATGATTGTATAATTCCTAGCAAACAGATTTATTCCTAATGATAACTGCATGACTACATGACAAATAACTCACTGACTCATTTCTAGTGAGCATATAACAGGATTCTGAAGATTATGTACGGCTATTGATGACTAAAACATCCATTTTGCCATAGGCATCAGCAGATTGATTCATCTGTACTTCTGAGTCATTTTGATGTGACATTTCAAACTCGATGGGGACATTTACCATAGCTCATTTTAATATTATGATGACAGATAGGTGCCTATGATGGCCATTGACAATAAATACTTGTGATCAAGCAATTATTTATCTAACGTTTGTTTTTGTCATTTGAAAAACTACCAAACAGGTATGCACTGTAACTTATGATGTCAGAAGAAGGGCATCTAATCTTCTATGTTTTATGATTGATGGAATAAATTTTAATTGGGCCTTAATTTGATGTTTAGTTCCCTTTGCTGGCTAAAAATATGGCATCTATGGAAAAAGGCTCTGACCAACTTACAAAAATGTTGGATCTTTGTGGTTCATATTGAGCCTTCAGCTCGTCATTCAAATGCATTTCAGCCAAACCACAACTAACAGCTTAAAGACAGATTCGGAATGACAAACTTGAATTCAGGGAAGCAAAACCATATAAGATAACCACCTATTCACATAAAATTCACAAGCTGCTAAACTGAAATTGACAACAAAGCTTAACTACCTATAGTAATAAACAATAAGATTAGCACAAGACCAAATCAACATCATGCGTAAACCATAAGAAGAGATTTTTCACATGCCCTCATCCAATATAAAGCTTCAAAATAAAGTAATAAACCCCAGATATTGGCAAAATTCAGAAAATAATTTTCTCATATAGACCTCAGCAGACCAAAACTACTCCGATTCATGTCCAGCTTCTAGCAAACTATAATATGCTAGGGCCTAGTGAGTTGTGAACTATTTCATGGTATGCCTTTCCCTCTTAGATTCTATTTCTTAGTTATTTACAGATGTTAGAATGTCATCAGTTGTGGAGGAATATGACATATATGCCTAGTACCCACAACTTTGTGTTTTCAAAGTGACAATCCTTAAGAACAAGATGGGAAAACATAAATGATTGGAATGGATCTACAATAAGTTTGAAATGCAAAACAAAAACTCCAACCTCATAGAGAAATGGTTTTGGAAATAAAAATTCTCTAATGTATCTCATGCTAATAAATAACAGTCAGGAGGTCTAAGGGCCCAGCTCGTTGGTCAAAAGCGCTCCCTTGGGAGGGTGTTGACCACGGATCAAATCCCTCAGGCCTCGTAGAACCGGAGGGCGTGTCATGCCAGCGCCGTCGGCTACGTTAAAAAGTTTACCCGGCACAACTGGAGGTTATAGTGGCAGCAAGGAGCAGGATTTGAACCCACGAAGAGGTGATGAAAACCGTAATGAGTTACCAATTCCTCTAGTATACGCAAAAAAAATAAAATAAAATAAATAAATAACAGTCAGGAAAAAGTTATCCTTTAATCTTCCCTAATAGAGAGAATATTGAAAATATGTTGAAAAGGTAGGGACATTCACAAACCCTTCATCACCATAGCAATCCACATATGAGAATGAAGTCCTAGACAAGATTACCTATATTGCTGATAGAAACAAGTCGTATCAAATTTCGAAAGGATGAGTACAAGGTTTATGGATGCAATAAAAGACTTATTATATACTATTGGCCTTTTGCATGTTTCCAAAAGTTCTTAGAGGTTGAAGAAAAAATAATGTTAAGTTCAAAAACATGCTTCAGAGACAAACCTTTGGCAATCGTAAAATTGAAACTGTGGGGAATATATGTTTTGGAAGATTTGCCAGTGCAGGTACCAAATATTTATCGAGTTCACCCCATATAACAGTCACAGGAATGTGGACTTTATCTCCAAAATAAAAAATGATTTACAAATTATTCTATATATAAGGCATGAAAAGGAGAGTCCAATATGTGTCTCTACTTAATTCCATACGAATTATAACAAGATATCTGTCTGAAAGGAACTTTGTGGAGTCGCATAGTATGGATGAAAATGTTATATTCTGCAAGAATGGATAAAGTGGTGCCAACGTTTCCTTGTAGGAGCTAAGCATGAGAGAGGAAGATGGTTGTAACCTCAGCCCCAGTGATCTGGAAGCTATAGGGATGCCGCCAACAGGTTCATGTCAGGGACATTTTCAACTTTTCCTATAATACTCTTACATACCTTTTGCCTTCTTGTTAAATTACATTTTCTTATGTTCATGAATATATTCGAAAGATAGATAGAGCAACTCTTTTCTATTACTGACAAATTATAAGATATTGTTAGCTTATTATGTTAGAATATTTGCTTAATTTGCTTGATTATTTGCAGGTCAGGGGAGTGTTTGGTATATTGTAAATAAATATGGATAGATGTACAGGACAATGTATGTAGAAGTAATAAAAAATAAATAAATTTTATTAATTGTCCATGAGTGGCCAATGCTAGTCAATACGACTCTGAAATACACCAGTTACAATAGAAGCACTGCAGAACAGAAAAAGTAACTGAAACACAAAACCAATCAAGTATAACTAGAGGCTGTAAACCCAAAGAAGGTAATTGTAAACATGTTATCCAAGAAATCAATTAACTCTAAAGAAAGTAAACCAAAATATGGTAACCATAAACATGTAAATGTGATTATTGTGACTACTACCATTGCTTCCAAAACAAGTTCTATCATGCAATTAGTATGAAAAAAGTGAATGGACTAAGCTAGACTTCATAGATGCCTCGCTTTGAGCATTTTCCACTCCATAAAGTGCCCGCTCACCAAAGTGCCTTTCTGTCTGAGCGCCCTGCTCTCCAGAGCGACCTCACTCCCTGAACGGAGGTTTGTCACACAAGCTGAGGCAGCAAACAGAGCAGTGCAGAAATGTGGAAGAGGGCGCCCCGCTCTCCGAGTGACCTCACTCTGAAGTCTGAACAGAGGTCCATTGCACAAGCCAAGGCAGAAGACAGAGCCAATGGCCTTGTTTGATTTGCCTTTCACTACAATGTTGCTCTACTTGTTGCTTCATTCTATTTTGTGCTAATTCCAAGTTGTCCTTCACATATTGTACAACTTGCTGATGGCATTATGATCTTTGATTGCCTATATCTTAGAGTGATGCTGCAAGTACATAGTGGTGGAAGGTGCATGATAGCTTTTAGAGAGCCTCAAAGGGTGTCACCTTGGTTTCAAAACGACAGTAAGTGTTATGCCATCACTCTGCCATGGGTTGCCACTTGACCCACTAAGCTTGTCTTGAGATGTAGTTAATCTTCACTTGAGACTATGACCAGCTTTCTATTGTGGTTGTGTGTTTGCCCCATGGGCCCATGTGCACCTTAAGGGGTGATTCTTGTATTATTATTGAGATCCAATAAGAGGCTGCTTTTTGTGAATTGTGTTATGGGTGGTATTTATACACCCACTCACCTAACCATATGATATTGGTTGGAGATTCTTTTATTTGTTTAGTGAGAAATTATTGGTGTCCAAGCACACCTTATCAATACTTCATGTTATTTGTTTTCTATGAGTGTTATTTATATTTCCTTAGCTAGCTAATGCAAATGAATCCATTCATTCCTGTGTATACTGCAAAATTCTACATGGTATTACAGCAAGTGTAACTTGCCATTAGTTGATCTCGAAGTTTGACTCTAGGTTTTGCATTTCTTGTGTGCATCACAAGATTACTCCCATGATTGTCATGGATATTTTTCCCCAGTGCACAGTTGGGCATAATGGTGAGTAGAGAAGTGATAAGGACATTTTGGAGAAGAGGTGCATGGTTCGAGTCAGAATCATTGGCTGTTCTGGAAGAAAGGACCATGTGGGCATAGCACTCTGCTATCCCAAGGGATATGCACGATCTTTTTTGTCCAATGTCTGCAGGTGACTGGATAGACCAACTATTGGTTACGAATCTGCCATGAGGAAAGGATTTGTTGTTATTGCGCCCAGATTCGCCCACCAGATTGAAAGGCCGGAAGGAAGGAATGCCTCCCGTGCCAATCTCCGGAGAAGGCCGGCTTCTTGTGGGGTTGTGTTAAGATAAGAGTGCAGGGAAAGAGATAAAAATGCAGAAAGAGATAAAAGTGCAAAAGGGAATTCCAAATGTGATTGGAGTTGGGTGGGGGGAATAAGCATAGCACGACAACGAATCAATCACCACTACTAACAAGCATTCATCTACAAACATACATCGAAACTACAGCTATCAACGATCCTATGTATCCTCTATCTATGCATTCCAGAATACTTGGTCACCAAATGCCGGAGTCCGTAGTTCAAGACAACAACAAGCAATGACACAAGAAACATGAGGCAGAAATGACAAGGAGAGGCAGCATACAAGATAAAAGACAGTAAGCAGAGCCAAGTATATGCTTATATTTGAGGCAAACGCACAGCTACAATTGTCCCCTAGCAATATATTCCCCTTCCACCACCTTACAATGAAAATGTGGTGGGTATTTATAGCCCAATTTCCCCCGATTACATTCATGGGCACGAAGTCCCAGACAAGACAGAAGCTGACACGAGCGGCCGAGGAGCTGCTGATGCTGACTTCTGTCGGGCAGGACTGTCCTTGCAGCATGGTGTCCCTGAAGGCGGTACAGCTACGTGGCAGCGCATCGGGTCAAGTCTTAGGTCAGCAGGAATGCGGGTAGGTGCGGTAGATGGCACTTCACATCGGCTTAAATGGTGACAGTTGGCGCCGGTAGTGTAGCCCATGCTTTGTCCTTGCGCGGTCAAGTCTTGGCTCGAATCCCGAAGGTGGATACTTGTCGGATGCCGATGTACGACACGTGTCTGCCTTGAAAGGCAGCTTTATCCAACTTCGCCAGAATTCGGGCGCTATCGGGTTGCGCAGCTGAAAACAACGCAGCTTGGAAGGCCTTCTTGCCTTAGCATTTTCTGAGTTAGTTTTACCCAACCGCGCATCGGTCAAAGGGCGCACTCCGACTTCGCCGCGAAGTCGGGTGTCGCACCGGTGCTTGCCTTCTTCCGCTGCTCGGACTTCGCATCGGAAAGGGGCGCACCCGACTTCGCCGCGAAGTCGGGTGTCGCCCCAAGACTTAGCTGATTTCCGACAGACCGTTCCCCTAGTGCGCCCAGGAAGAAGGGCGCACCCCGACTTCGCTGCGAAGTCGGGTTGCGCCCCTGACACTTAGTCGTTTTTGCTTTGATCCTGCCTGCTTGCGCACTTCGGGTTCCCTACTGCGCTCCAACTGAGGGGCGCACTCCGACTTCGCAGCGAAGTCGGGTGTCGCCCCAACACTTAGAAATTTTCGGGGAACACCTCTGTTCTGGAAACTTTACTGGGGAAGAAAGGGAAAAGAAGAAGGGGGAATGAAATTGCAAGGAAGAGGGAGAAAGGGAGAAATGAAGAAAGGGAAAATGAGGAGAAGGAAGGGAAAAGAGCAGCCCACTTATAGAAACCAAAAACATGGCACCCCGTGCAAAATGTGGCAACATTCCTGGCGGCTCGCGGGGTGTTGAGCTCGCCTCGACGCAAAGAACCATGCCTTTATCCTTTGGGTGCAGAGGAACTTCCTTCCCCTGCCTTTCGCTGCTCGGTCGCTTCCCTTGGGGCAACCGTTCTTCTTCGATTCACTTTCACCGCTTGCCTCCTCGCCTCGCCTTCTGAATCTGAGGGTTCTTCACTTTCGGCCTCCCACTTGCTTATGCGTTCGAACGCAGCCTTAGCTTGATCCCAGACTGCGGCTTGGAAGGGCGCGGGGTCGCTGATCTCTCTGAGTACTGCGTGGAATGCAGCGACCGCGTGCAGGTCAATGGTGTTATATCTTTTTCCCAACTCCTCAAGGGAAGAGTTGATTTTGCAGTATTTCGACACCATTTGGGAAATCTGAGCTTCCTGAACTGGCTCTGTCCAGCTATCAATTTCAGCTGTATCTGTCTCGAAGGACAGCCAGTTCTTCTTAACCTGCTCCAGGGTGAGGAACTCACCATCTCTGATGTAGCTCGGACACCCGTGCTTGGACAGAATGTGAAAGGGTGCCAGGAGAATGTGTCTTTCATGCTCTAAGGCGTCCAGCGCCTTCCTGGCTGCTCTGATTTTTTCTGTCCTAGCAAAATAAGTATGCAAGGTTACCCTTGCATCCGCCCACTCCGAGGCAAGTTGGGACATGGGGGCGATTTGGAAGCCTTTGCGCTCAAATTCCTCAAGTTTCATAGCCAGGTCCAGCCATTGCCTCGCCTGGTGTTCGGCTTCCTCTACCACAGGCTTTCCCTGGGCGGACACTTCTTCAATCCTGGATACGAAATCCAGAACTGACAATGACTTAACAAGGTTGGGCTTGCAACCTTGTAGCAGACTAGCGCGCATCTCCTTTGCCTTGCTCTTGGAAAAGGCCGTCGCTTGTGATGCTTTCTCTGTAAGTTGCGACTGCGCCTGTTTCAGCGAATCTTGCAGCTTGCGAAACTCGCTCTAGCGCTCGTTTCCTTTGTTCGACAACTGCTCGGTCGTCTCGCTTCGAGCCGCGGTCTCCCCGCCGAGAGGCGGCCAGCCGAGCCTTAAGATCTTCTATTTCTTGTCGTGCTGACCCCAATCGCGCAGTAGCCCTAGCCAAGTCCTCTTCGAGCCGCCTTGTGGTATCCTTGCACTGGAACAGCGCTTCCTGGGTCTCGAGATGCTTGACAAGGAGGTTGTCTGTCCTACGACGAATACCTCGAATTTCGTATTCCTCGTTGATGTCGTCAAAGTTCTTCTCCTTCGTCTGAAGCTCATAGTCCGCCTCGGTCATGTCACGGAGAGGCTTCTTCACCTTAGGAATCAGCTTTTCTGTTGTAAGCACTCTCCGATCTAGGTCAAACTTTGTGCGTTTGACCGGGGCGGCTATCTCTTCGGCCCTTCTGCGCTTGACGCCCGAAGAAAGGAGGCCGATCCCCCCACGGCTCTTATTGCCAAAGGCTGGTCCTCGGTGATACTCATGAAATCGAGGTCTTCCAACGCCTGGGCTTGCTGCGGCATTTTCCCCGCGAACAGTGAAGTAGGAGGGATTCCAGAGGGGGTAGCAGCCTTTGAGGGCGACCGGGTCCTAGGGGTGACAGGAGTCTGAGTGGAGAGCACCGGTAGGGTTTCGGACGGCTGGGGCAAAGGATGCGGAGATGAGGGAGCAGCTTCAGCACTGGCCGCGGGTGAAGGCTCTAGGGTTTGGCTCAGTGATTGGAAGGTGTTGGGATCCTGAGCAAACGAGTCAAATGAGTGCGGGCCGCTAGACGGCGGGGTAGCTTGAGAAGCGGAAGACGCGGCTACGGCTTGCCCTGATGGAGTGGAAGATGGGGTTTTTGCAGGGCTGACGCGGACTTGGGCAAGAGGGACGGAAGACGTACCTGCGGGCTCCGCCTGAGCCGACGCTGGAGGGATGGTCGCAGCTTGGATGTCTGTTTCTGGTTCAGGGCTGTCTAAAGAGACAACCCCGGCGCCGCCGCTTGCGATCGCTCTCGCGGCTGATTGCCGTACCGGCTCCTTAGGCCGCTTGGTCCTCTCGACCTTTTTCTTCTTCTTCTCTCCCGACGCCGTGGCTGGTCCAGAAGAAAGCGGCAATAAAGGGGCGGCAGGCGCTGATGTCCCCACGGTAAACTTGTACCTGGGTCGTGCTGGAAGAATGCCTGCCGCACTCAGGCTACTGGCTGGTAGCGCGGACGTCTTTTCTGCTGGAGGGGCCAGCTCAGGAGTTGACCTTTCTGAACTTTGCGCCGCTTCGGGCGCTGTCATAGGAGCTACAGGCTGCATCGGGCCCACTTGGCTGCCGGTTGGAGTCGCGCTGGAAGTCGCGGGAGTTGACAATGACTGAGAGGTGGCCCTTCTTTTATACCTTATATTTGCGCCTCGGGGGACGTAATTGCAAAATTCGAAGGGCTGCCACGTGTCGACGTGTTCGTCATAAAGTGCCGAAAACTCATCATCAACGGCAAGGTTCCTCCGGCTTGATTTGTCGTGTTGCGTGCGACACCTCATCTTCCAGAGCATTCGAGGATTTTGTCCTTATGCCAGTTGAGTGGCGCCACCTTAGCGAGGAACCTTTTGAAACCAGCTGACTCCATCCGATGGTCCGGGTTTCGCTCAGGATCGTAAGTGACCTCCTCACAGTAAAACTCATGCCATGGTGGCCATGATTGCATCAAGTGGATGCGCCAGTGGAGGTCTGCACCTGTCCTGTTTCTTCTTTCTTGCATGATTTCAGGTCTAGGACAGATGTGAGTGAATTTTCCCCGGACCCCGATTGGGTCGTACTTCCAGCACTGCGGCAGCATAATCAGGCCCATATCAATGAGCTCCCGCTCAAGATAAACATGCTGCCCGATTTCGAAGACTTGAATATTGGCCCAGGTCATAGGATATTTGAATATGTGACCTCTCTTTTTCCCTGGCCGAATTCTTCTTCGACGTAATCCATCTGCCGCGCAACCTCCATCCCGAACTGGTGGTCAGTGCAGAAGTAGGGCAGCAAACACGGCTTTCCCTTGAACCCGTAGATTCGGACAACAATGCCCTGAGTCAACCTGAAGGTATCCCCGAACTCATTGTTCCACAGATACTTTGTCATAACCGCCGGTGGGCGAGTCGCGCCACGGTTGAACAATCCCATGGCCTGGCCCAGAAATTGAATATTAAAATCATAAAATGAGCCCTTCCGGTACAGGACCTCAGTCCATTCGTACACAGGGAGCGGCTCTCCTTGTTCGCTCACTTTCTTCAGGTTAGGGACGTTCATCCGGTAATGCATGTGATACAGGCATAGCCATGTGAGGAAGGAGCAAAACCGGAAGTCCGTGGACTGCTTCTGCTGCAGTCTTACCAGGCTCGAGTGAATCGCGTATGCCAGCCAATCCGCCCAGTCGTAGAAGATAGGGCGCTTCCCGCTTTTCTGCGCCGTGGAATCGTAGAATTCCCCATGCAGGATACACTCGGCCATCGCCAGCTGGAACGGCCGCACCACTCTGTCAGAGTCGCAGCCGAGGACCCATGCCAGGATGATATAGATATATCTGTTTTCAAATCGGTCCAGCGGTATGGGGCCAGTTGGCCACTGTCCGGCCGCCAGCGGAGTCTTCAGCTCTGAGTCCAAAAACTCTCTCATCCGCTTCGTCTGAGAAAATCGGCTGGTCTGCTCGTCTATGCTCACCCTTCTGATAATTGCGTCAGGGCTGTACTGAAGCCCTGGGGCGAACGCTGGCTGAACGCTCTCTCGGAAAAGAGTGAACAACACCTTCCCTTTGTTGTCGCAGACCTGCCGCGCAGCTGGTTTGTAGTATTCCACAATCGCTTCAACCAGCTCCGGGCACCAGTGAGTCGGAGGGCACAGGAACCAATAAAGGTTTGACTTATACGCCGCTCCGAGGTGGTGGGAAGGCGAAACCTTATCCACCCATTTCGCGATATTCAGACGCAGCTTCGAGAGACTGATGGAAAAAGAACCATCTCTGTATCCAGACAAGCGGTTGATTGGTGGCGGCGGAGTCTGGCCAACTACGCGCCTCTTCGTTCGAGATTTCGCTTTCTTGTCTTTCTGCGGCGCTGCGCTCTCATGGGCGCTAGACTCTGGAGACTCCTCAGCTTCGCGCGGTTCTCCACTAGATTGCGCCTGTACGGGCGCTTTTCCCTTATCCATCTTTGTCGAAACAATAGAGGCAGGAACTACGGCTTCAGAACTTGTCAGTTTTATTCCTTGCTGTCAGGGAGTCAGCTCGAACACTATGAATTTTCTGGTTGCGCCAGGGTCCTTTTGTAGACAGTGACTGCAGCATTAAATGGCGCGAGGGAGGGAGTGAGGGTAGTTAAATTTGGGTTGGTGGAGGCGTTATGATTTTGGCGGCTGCGCATGGGCTTTTTTGAAAAACGTACTTTATTAGTCGTTGGCCCAAAACGCACCTTACCCTTTAAATGCATCATCATTGGTAATTGCGCAATCATTTAAAACCTCCTTGATCGTTGTGCCGTAGCTGACGTCACCGCCATCAATTGGGCACACTTTTCAAAGAACTTTTGCAACTCACAACCCAACTTCGCCATGTGCCGGACTTCGCCCCGGGACCACACTTATAAACTTTTGGCGTTCTTCGTGGTGAGCTGTTCGGGCTTCGCCCGAAATTAGGGGCGCAGTCCGACTTCGCCCGAAAAACGGGCGCAATCCGAACTTCGCCCGAAAACGGGCGCAGCTTGGATTTTACACTTATCACTCAGCTTTCCGTGCCAGATCACCCAGGGTGCGCCCAAGAATGGGAGCGCACTCGGACTTCGCCCGAAAAACGGGCGCAATCCGACTTCGCCCACCAACATGGGCGCAGTCCGACACTAGGCATTTCCTTGTAGTCTGCTACCCGACTGCGCCCTTTGGAGAGGGCGCAGCCCGACTTCGCTGCGAAGTCGGGTGGGCAGCCAGACTTAGACATTTCAGCTCTTTTTCAACTGCTTTCTTCCCTACTTCGCACCATTTGATGGGCGCAACCCGACTTCGCTGCGAAGTCGGGTTTTTGCCTCAGAATTTACTTGGGCTACTTGGAAACTATAAACTGAAAAACAACTGAAATATTTACATGCTGAAAACTGGAAATACAAAAAGGGAAATCTGTACAAGGAAGGACCCTTTCGGGTGCCTTCAGTGGTGGTACATTTTCAGGTGGAACCCGTTGACGGGAATGGGGAGAGGATGTCCCTCCATGTCCCGGAGCACATATGCGTTGAACTGATTAACCCGGGCAATCTGATAGGGGCCCTCCCAGAGGGCATCAAACTTTCCGTGGTTGCCGGGTTTCGCCTTCAACGAGTCCCATTTCAGCACCAGGTCACCGATCTTGAAAACTCGGGCAGTGGTGCCTTTTGCGAACCAGCCTTGGGTTGCTTCAGCGTGTTTGGCGAAGGCCTGGTACGCTTTCTCTCTGTCTTCCTCCAACTGCAGCAGTTGGCAAAGTCTGTCGTCTAATGGATCCCCGCTGCCTTTCTCTTCATCAAGCATCCAGAGAGCGGGTATTTCAAGGTGAGTTGGCAAGACAACTTCTTTGCCGTATACGAGCGCATAGGGAGACGTCTTGATGGACTTTTTGAATGAAATTTTGTCCGCCCATAGCGCCCGATCCAGGAGTAGGTGCCAAGTCCTCTTGTTTTTCTCTACTGTCCTTCGAATGATCTTCAGTAGATTCTTGTTGGTGGACTCGGCGAGACCGTTCCCCTGCGGGTAGTAGTTGGAAGACATCTTGTGATAGATGCCAAATTTGCTGGTGTACTCCGTGAGTACAGCGCCTGCGAACCCCGGACCATTGTCCGTCACTATTGACTCGGGGACCCCGAAACGGGTAATCAGGCTCTCAAGGAACCTGATGACCGTCTCTTGGTCGGCATTCTTTGTGGGGATCGCCTCTGCCCACCGCGTGAAGTAGTCGGTGGCGGTTAAGATAAACTTGTGGCCCGCTGCAGAGTTCGGCGAAATCACCCCGATGAAGTCAAGACCCCATTGCTGAAACGGAGTCTCGGCTTGGATCGGTTGAAGGGGCAGGGGTGCTTTTCTGTTCCTGCCAGCAAATCTCTGGCATTGATCACACTTGGTACAGACCGCATGAGCGTCTCATAAACAGAGTGGGCCGTAGTACCCAACTCTAATTATTTTTAAGGCCGTAGGCCTTGCGGAATGGTGACCCCGTGCATCCCGGAGTGAAATTCTCCAAGGACCCTAGACTGGTCTGCTTTTCTGACGCACCGCAACAGGATGCCGTCAATGTTTTTAAAGTAAAGCCCCTCGGGGCGAAGAGTGTACTTCAGAGCACCTAGCCGAAACCTCCTTCTTTGTGAGGCATTCATGTGGTCTGGACATCTTCCGGTGCAGAAGTATCTCACCAGGTCATCTGTCCAGTCGCACTCCTCGGGTAAGGAGTTAGCTAGGTTGGTGCGTGTTGCTGGATCCTCCCACTCGCAGGCGGATATCTCGGCTGCTGCGCTTCGGGCTAGCTCCTGGCACAAGGCTCGGCCTCTAATTAACTTGGTTGGCCACACTTCGATGTTGAACTCCCGGATTTTAGCAATCCATCCCGCTCTCTTGTGACCCGGCTCTCCTTGTATGATGAAGCTTCGGACGTCCAGGTGGATCACAAAGACAGTGATCTTGCTCTGGGAGACAAAGTGCCTGAACTTTCGGAGAGATTTCATGACAGCGTGAACCTGCCGCTCTATAAAGTTGTACTTTTCTTCGTGTGGCTGGATCACTTGGCTCAGGAACGCAATGGGGCGCTCCTCGCCATCATCTCCCTTCTGGGTCAGGACTGCGGCGTAACTCTCGGGTTCTCCCACCGCGTACAGGATGAAATCCTTGGAGTAGTCCGGGTTTATCAACACCGGCGCTTGTGCAATGCGAGCTTTGATTTCCTCGAAGGCTTGCCCCTTTTCTTCAGTCCATAAGAATTCAGCATTCTTTTTCAGCAACTCGGCCATGGGCTTGATTACCTGTGCGAAGTCCGGTACGAACTTCCGCACGAAGTTGATTTGGCCGAAGAAGGACTGCAGCCCTTTCTTGTCGATTGGGGCGGGCAAGCGGAGGAGGGCCTCTGCTTTGTCAGGGTCCACGGCTAGGCCTTTCTCGGAGATGACATGCCCCAACAATTTTCCTTCCTTCACCGCGAAGACAGACTTCTTCGGGTTTATGGAGATGCCGAATTCGCGACACCTTTCAAATATTTGCCGCAGGTGGGGAACATGGTCTTCTCGCCTGTGAGAGAATACAGTCATGTCATCCAAGTAGATGACAATCACTTTGTTGAGCAGCTCTCGAAGGCCAGGTCCATGGCTCTTTGGAATGTGGCGCCAGCATTGGATAAGCCGAAAGGCATGCGCTGATAGGCGAACGTTCCCCATTTGGTGGTGAACGCCGTCTTGTGCCGGTCCTCATCCTTGACCCATATCTGGTTGTAGCCGAAAAACCGTCTAAGAGGGAAAATCTCTCGGGCTCCAAAGAACTATATGGAGGATCTGATCAATTTGGGGCAGCGGATAATGGTCCTTGAGGGAGGCCTGATTTAGATTTCTGAAGTCCACACAGAGACGAATGTCTCCGTTCTTCTTCCTCACAGAAACCAAGTTCGCAACCCAGGATGAATGCTTGATGGGGTAGATGATCTTAGCCTCCAACATCTTCAAGAGCTCGGCCTTCATCATGGCCTCGATTTTGGGATTGACGGCCCTCTGTTTCTGCCGGAATGGCTTGGCGCCATCTTCTAGCTCAATGGTATGTCGGATTATTTCTCTCGTCATACCCCTTCAAGTCCTGGTAGCTCCAGGTTACTATGTCGTGGAACTCTCGACACAATGTTCTGATCCGCTCGAGTTCCTCCGTGGTGCACCTGTCCCGACCTTGATTGATTTTCTGGGTTCCAGCCTCAGGTCGGCATACTGCTTCGGGTCTACTTTGATCCGGTGAGATATGGCTCTGTCATTTTGATCAAATAGACTCTCAAGAGTAATCAGTCCTTTTGGGACATGATTATTTTTCAACTGTATTAACCCCTCATATTGCTCGTCATCGTGGTCTCTACCTTCGATTGAACAGGCTTCATTTACCAAAAATGTGACGATCTCCTCGTCACAGTCAAACACCTGCCAGTGGGTGTCCTTATCAGGCACAAAAGGCCCGTAAATAGTACGAACCGGCTTCGGCTTCTCGGACGTTGTCATCACCGGAATGTACCTGGCTCCAACAGACGCCAGAATGTCAGCATGCTTGTTTTTCTCTCGTGAAATAGCCTTGACATTCAACGAGTCAAAAGACTCCATCAGATCCCAGACCCGATTTCGGTACGCCTTGAGATAGTGCTTTTTGGAGGCGCACTTATTCGTAATCTGGTGGCACACCACTCCGAATCCCCAAAGATCTGTAGATGCTTAATCCCCAGCCTCTCCGCTTTTCGCAAACCCAAGCACAGGGCTTCGTACTCCGCCGCGTTGTTGGTACAGCTCCATGCCAGCTCGTAGGTGTAATCCTTCTCGGATCCCGGCTGGGGAAACCAAAAGTACTCTAGCACCGGCGCCATTTTTGCATCGTGCGCCGTCAAAGAAAAGCTTCCACAGCTTTTCAGGTGCAGGTCCCACTTCTCTTCTGGCCGACTTGTCAAGCCTCTCAGGCTGAACAATGGTGTAGCAGCCTTGCTCAGTTTCAATCACAGCGTTGAAGTCCCGCAAGGAGAATTCATCTTCTACTTGCAGCTGCTCGAGAGCTTGCTCCGTCATGTCCACTGTCACCAGTTCTTCCTCCGTCAGCTGAACCATGCAGTCCTCAGGCTCCTCTCCGGGTATCTTCTCTACTAAGAAAGTGGAAGGCCTTTCATTGAAGATTCTCAATCTCCTTCCTTTGAAGGGCACTTCCATGTGCGAGTAGTCCAGAGACAGATACCCTCCCAACTTCGCAGTGAACTCCCTGGAGAGGCACATGCCGAAGTAGGGTTCCAAGTCAACAACCACGACTTCTTGGATGACCACGATGTCGAGAGCTTTGTGCAGCCGAATAGGGATGTCTTTAATGACACCGACTGTCTTGACAGGGGTGCCGTCTAGTTGCAGCACGCCTTGGCTGCTCCTTGTGTACTCCATCCCGATTTCGTCACAGACGGCTCTCGGCATCACGGTCGTGGAAGCACCAGAGTCCACCATACAGTTATGCACTATGTACCCTTGCATCCGTAAAGACAGATAGAAGGGAGGTGGTCTGTTCTTCCCGGCAGCTGAGACTGTCAGAGGTTGCACCAGGACAGCGGGCTGTATCTGCTTGTCATTCTTCATAATCTTCAGAGATTCTTGCAGCAGATCAACCTGGCCTGGGAGCTGAAGAGCATCATACATGCTGATTCTTGCGGGAGTTCTCTTCAACTCGTCTACTATGCTGTAACCCGAAGTGCTAGCTCCCTCCGCTTCTTTTGCCGGCTCATACTTCGTCCGGTACTGCTGAGTGGCCTCAACTCTCTGTCTCTTGGTTAGAGACGGATATCTCAGCTTCTCCTGAGCTTGTTCTTTTGTTTCAGCTGGAGGCTGAGCAGCGGGAGCTTTAGCCGGAAGAGCTTTGGCTACAGGAGGCTTGACTACGGGAGTCTTCGCCGGAGGAGTCTTTTCTTTGGCTGTGTAGGGCCACAGCCTCTTGTAGGGTGGTAGCCCCTCAGGTTGCGCCTTATCTCTTCTGGCGTACACCTTTAAGGGTTTTTCAGCAGCTTCAGCAGACTTTCTGCTTTCCTTGGCAGGAGGCGGCATCGGAACTTCCTCTGAAACGGCGAAATTACTTTCGTCGCCCAGGATCATGTAGAGTTCTTCGTCCTCTATGGCGCTGCCGGCCAAGGTCTGGAGGTAGTGTTGATGCAGAGTGCAGTCTTCCTCGGCATGCGGGTCATTGCACGTGGTGCACCAGTTGACCTGGTCAGAAGTACCAGGTTGGTCCTCAATGGCAGCATTCCTCGGAGGGGGCCGCCTTTGCAGTTGTTGCTCGGGGGTCCGATCTTTTGTCAGCGCCGGGGGCGGATATGGCCTCCTCGGAGCCAGGTCCATCTGGGCCTGCTTCTTTTTCAGGACTGTCATGTCGTTGGACATGGTGTGGTAACCAGAGGCCAGAGCCCGTACCTCCTGGAGGATTTTATTCTGAATATCATGGTCAGGAGGCGGTGGCAACTGAGCTGACGGGGACCGGGAAATTCAACACCTTACAAATTCAACTTTTTCATTAAAATATTCAGAAAATATTTACATGCATTCAAAATAAAACAGCCCGCAGGCATACATTAACCGATGCTCGGCTCGGTTCTTCCACTGTCACTACTTCCCCTGTTCTCCGGTCCACCATCCTCCCCTAAAACAAAAAAATTCCTGAGTTTTATCACGGAGTCTCGGCTCCCTAGGCAATAAATGCCCCCGCCCAACAACAATTTCAAATTTCATTTTTCCCCCTCCCGGGTTTTTCAAAATTTTGGTCGTAAATGGGCCATCTGCCCGATCCACCACGAAGCCTGCATTAATGGCCTCCTTGACCTGCACCGCCGCTCCGGTCAGACTGTCCTCTGCACTGTTGTCTCTCCATACTGCCCATGCCCTGCAACAGCTGTTTTGTCGAAAAGACTTTCATGAGGTGGTTGTCCCCGTTTAAGGCTCGCGGCTGTCCATTTTCTTTTGTGATACGTGGCCTTCATCTTTACTTTTATACACGCATGCTCCCGCGTGCCAATTTCAACCCTTCCTCCAAATGTTACGTCACTCTTAACACACGTGGCAGCCACGTGTCCATTTCCGCCTTGCCCGGCCACCCACGTGTAAATTTGGTTTGCTTTCTCTTCGGCCGCGATATCACGACCCAACTTACTGTTTTGCCTCAGACTGCTGAACCGTCGCGATATCGCGACGTCGTGATATCGCGACGTCGCGATATCGCGACCAAAACGCCACTGCACCTTTGTCTTTTCAATACGTCGCGATATCGCGACCGTCGCGATATCGCGACCAAAACGCCACTGCACCTTTGTCTTTTCAATACGTCGCGATATCGCGACGTCGCAATATCGCGACCAACTGCCTCCGCGCCTTCGTCATTAAAACAACGTCGCGATACGACGACGTCACGATATCGCGACGGAAACTCTCCCCCACTCTAGCTGCTAAGCAATGTCGCGATATCGCGACGAAGCCGACCCCTGCCAAAGTCGAAGCTTCTGAGGTCGCGATTTCACGACCTCACTCCAACTCCAGCCCAAACTTTGCAAACTTCTCCGAGACTCCCCCACTTCTTTACAAAGCTTAAACTCTCCGATTTCTTTACAAATCTTCCCCCCTTGGGAAAAAGCTGGAACCAAATAAAATACAAAGTACTTCGAAAACTTAGAAAATTTAGAGGATGCAAGATTGCCCTACTGTTGCCGGATGCTCCTGCATCAGACACCCGGGGTAAAAAGGAGAAGTGACCTTCACTTCTAAGTTGTTCGGTCCGCGTCCCTTGTAATATCTCCGAACACTCATCAACCTCTTGCAACCTGCTCAAATCCTATCTCCTGGCAAAAATTTTTGCCCTCTACCAGACAAATTCTGGCATTACTGCACACTTTCTCATCTTCGGTCTGCAATGGCTTCAACTTGTGCCGCACTCCATCTTTCATCAAGGTGTAAGTATTTGCACGACCATCATGCACTGCACTTCGATCAAACTGCCATGGCCTTCCTAACAGCAAATGGCAAGCATCCATGGGGAAAACATCACACAGGACTTCATCCTGGTATCTCCCAATCTTGAATGTGACTAAACACTGTTCACGGACCCAAGCTCTGTGGTCCTTCCACAACCACGCAATCCGATATGGATGCGGGTGCCTCCTCCTCTCCAACTGCAACTTAGAAACCATCTCCTCGAAAACTAAGTTGTCTGTACTCCCATTGTCTATAATGACATTACAGACTTTGCCTGCACTTTTGCACCGGGTGCGGAACAGGCTTCTCCTCTGTTCAGATTTGTCTTCCTCCACCAGCATGGTCCTCCTCACAATCATTGCTTCTCCTTTTTCAGCTTCTTCAGAATGTTCTGAGTCAGCATCTTCAACTGCCACAACTGCTCTGGCGAGACCCACTTGTTTCTTGTTTACTTTCTCGGGGTGCTGGGGACACTCATATGCCCGATGCCCCTCTTCTCCGCAGTGGAAACATGTTCCTCGGAACACTCCCCTTCCATACCCGCGTCCAGATCTACCTCTTCCTCTTGGGTAGCCATCATTCTGAACTTGCGGTTTGGGTTCTTCGTCTTCTTTCTGACCTCGGCTGCTGCTCTCCTCTTCTTTCTTCTCTTCCTTTCCTTCCCCTTTTCTTCCACCGGTCTTTCCTCCCGGTCCTTTTACTCTTTGCTTGCTCTCAAACTTCCGGTTCAGTTTTTCTTCCACCTTTAAAGCAAATTGGTAAGCATCTTCAATGGTGCTTACCCGAACCAAGCTCAACTCCTCCTGAACACTGGGTCTCAACCCATTAATATAACGGGCCACTTTTTCCTTACTTGCTTCTAAATGCCCGGTTCTGATGGAGATTTTATAAAACTCCTCCGTATATTCTTGGACAGTTTTGTTCATCTGTCTCAAACTCTGCATTTTACGTAGCAGGTCCAGTTCATAATCTACGGGGATGAACTGTCTTTTTAATTTCTCCACCATTCTGTCCCATCTTGTTATCCGCTCCTTTCCTCTTCGGTTCCGTTCCAGCTGTACTCCCTTCCACCATATGCTGGCATGACCCTTTAATTTAGTTTTGGCAAATCTGACCCGCTCGGGATCTTCAACCTCTTCGTATTCAAAATATTCCTCTAAGTCATTTATCCAATCTATTAATTCCTCCGGATTCAAGTTCCCGGAATACGTAGAAACTTCCATCTTCGGCCTCTTCCCGATCTGGGATATGGCCTTGTATAGTCTGGCTTGTGCCGGTTCTACATCTTCTTCCTCTTCTTCAAACTGATTCTCCTCTTCATCAACTTCATCTTCACTGTCTGCATCTCTTCTCGGCTCATGTCCTCTGCGCAGTTCTTCTTGTAGGGCCTGAACTTGCCGCTGCAAAGCCCGGAAATCTTCCGCTGCCATGCCTCTGCCACCCACGGGGTTTCTTCTCGGAGGCATCTTCACCTGAACTCAAGCCCTCCCACAAGTCCTGGTACAACTGCCTCTCCTTCGGCGGTCTGCTGTACGCTCAGGAACCACTGGCTCTGATACCACTGACGGGGACCGGGAAATTCAACACCTTACAAATTCAACTTTTTCATTAAAATCTTCGAAAAATATTTACATGCATTCAAAATAAAACAGCCCGCAGGCATACATTAACCGATGCTCGGCTCGGTTCTTCCACTGTCACTACTTCCCTATTCTCCGGTCCACCATCCTCCTCTAAAACAAAAAATTCCCGAGTTTTATCACGGAGTCTCGGCTCCCTAGGCAATAAATGCCCCCGCCCAACAACAATTTCAAATTTCATTTTTCCCCCTCCCGGGTTTTTCAAAATTTTTGGTCATAAATGGGCCATCTGCCCGATCCACCACGAAGCCTGCATTAATGGCCTCCTTGACCTGCACCGCCGCTCCGGTCAGACTATCCTCTGCACTGTTGTTTCTCCATACTGCCCATGCCCTGCAACAGCTGTTTTGTCGAAAAGACTTTCATGAGGTGGTTGTCCCCGTTTAAGGCTCGCGGTTGTCCATTTTCTTTTGTGATACATGGCCTTCATCTTTACTTTTATACACGCATGCTCCCGCGTGCCAATTTCAACCCTTCCTCCAAATGTTACGTCACTCTTAACACACGTGGCAGCCACGTGTCCATTTCTGCCTTGCCCGGCCACCCACGTGTAAATTTGGTTTGCTTTCTCTTCGGCCGCGATATCGCGACATGTCGTGAT
Organism: Wollemia nobilis; assembly: GCA_028583015.1. NCBI lineage: Eukaryota > Viridiplantae > Streptophyta > Pinopsida > Araucariales > Araucariaceae > Wollemia > Wollemia nobilis. The sequence goes on from JAQPPZ010016945.1 coordinate 10,120,839, forward strand.
ATCGCGACCCAACTTACTGTTTTGCCTCAGACTGCTGAACCGTCACGATATCGCGACCAAAACGCCACTGCACCTTTGTCTTTTCAATACGTCGCGATATCGCGATGTCGCGATATCGCGACCAAAACGCCACTGCACCTTTGTCTTTTCAATACGTCGCGATATCGCGACGTCGCGATATCGCGACCAACTGCCTCCGCGCCTTCGTCATTATAACAACGTCGCGATACCGCGACGTCGCGATATCGCGACGGAAACTCTCCCCCACTCCAGCTGCTAAGCAATGTCACGATATCGCGACGTCGCGATATCGCGACGAAGCCGACCCCTGCCAAAGTCGAAGCTTCTGAGGTCGCGATTTCGCGACCTCACTCCAACTCCAGCCCAAACTTTGCAAACTTCTCCGAGACTCCCCCACTTCTTTACAAAGCTTAAACTCTCCGATTTCTTTACAAATCTTCCCCCCTTGGGAAAAAGCTGGAACCAAATAAAATACAAAGTACTTCGAAAACTTAGAAAATTTAGAGGATGCAAGATTGCCCTACTGTTGCCGGATGCTCCTGCATCATGAGCTGGGGGAGGCAAGGCAGCCAAGGGAGGAGGAGTTGAATATTGTGCATGCTGCGGAGGTGCAGGAAGTGCTGGAAAATGCGGAGGACGAGGAGGCGGATAATGAACTTGCGGTGGGCCGTAAGGATTCACGACCGGCGCCGGGTTCCATTGCTGCTGGGGTTGTTGTCCTGAAGTGGACGGCTCCGAACTAGAAGCTGATGGATACTGTGATCGGGGGAAATCAGGGTAGATGGGCGGTTGTACTCTGTGTGAAAGCCTGCCAATGGAAATGATATCCATTTCAACTTGTTGGGCAGCCTCGTACAGAGAGGGGAACATGTTGATTCTGGAAACCTTCAGCAGCAGGCAAATGTCTGAGTTAAAAGATCTCAAGTAGTAGTAGGCGGCCTGTCCTGCCGACGGTCGAAGTTCGCAAGGCACTCGTTTCCAAGACCTCGCAAACCTGATGTTGAAGTCTGACACCTTCTCTTGGGGGTGTCTCTGAATGCTTTGGAACTGATGCAGCAAAGAAGAGGGATCAGCAGACTCGTTGCATCCTTTCACGAGCCTGTCGGCTAACTGTCGCCACCCTGTGATGGATCCCTCTAGCAGTGATCTCCACCAGTAGAGAATATTTCCCCTTAGGGAAAGGGCCAGCAGACGGGTCTTCACACTTTCATCAGTAATGGAGTGTAGCGCAGCCAGGGCGAGAATGTTCTGGATGTGTTCATACGCCGTCTTGCCATAGCCGTCGTACGTAGGGATAGACTTTAAGGCGGCAGGGGGCACAACTTGCTGTCCGGCTAGGGCCAGGGGCCCTGTGGAGTCCACCGCTGGGAAGAGGTCATCATCATCTTACTGTGCAGCCATGTCTTCCTCTGACCCGGTAGTGTACTCAGTATCGGAACTGTCCGAAGATGTAGATTCTTCTTCGGCCTCAACTTCTTCGATTTCAGCCTCGGCTTCTTCAATTTCAGCCTTGGCCTCTTCAATTTCTTCTTCGCGAGCTTGGTGATCAGCTAGTCTGACGCGCTCTCCTGGAGCGGCAATGTCAATTTCGTAAAGGTCAGACTGATCTCCCGTATTTCTTGCTTGCCAGCTTCTTGTTTGCATGAAGGCGTTAGGACCGGTCTTTTCGGACTCAGAGAATATTCAGATTTGCAAAGTCGCCAGGTGCTCTGATTTTGAAGAGCAATGAAGCGAGCACTAGTACTTCGATTCTGTTTGGGGGTGGGAAACTACCATGTCCCACCGGGCGTGCCAGAGAAACTGTTGGTTACGAATCTTCCATGAGGAAAGGATTTGTTGTTATTGTGCCCAGATTCGCCCACCAGATTGAAAGGCCGAAAGGAAGGAATGCCTTCCGTGCCAATCTCCGGAGAAGGTCGGCTTCCTGTGGGGTTGTGTTAAGATAAGAGTGCAGGGAAAGAGATAAAAGTGCAGAAAGAGATAAAAGTGCAGAAAGGAATTCCAAATGTGATTGGAGTTGGGTGGGGGGAATAAGCAGCACGGCAACGAATCAATCACCACTACTAACAGCATTCATCTACAAACATACATCGAAACTACAGCTATCAACCATCCTATGTATCCTCTATCTATGCATTCCAGGAATACTTGGTCACCAAATGCCGGAGTCCAGAGTTCAGTACAATAGCAAGCAATGACACAAGAAACATGAGGCAGAAATGACAAGGAGAGGCAGCATACAAGATGAAAGACAGTAAGCAGAGCCAAGTATATGTTTATATTTGAGGCAAACGCACAGCTACAATTGTTCCCTAGCAATATATTCCCCTTCCACCACCTATAATGAAAAAGTGGTGGGTATTTATAGCCCAATTTCCCCCCGATTACATTCATGGGCACAAAGTCCCAGACAAGACAGTAGCTGACACGAGCGGCTGAGGAGCTACTGATGCTGACTTTTGTCGAGCAAGATCGTCCTTGCAAGATGGTGTCCCCGAAGGCGATACGAGCTACGTGGCAACGCATCGGGTCAAATCTTAGGTCAGTAGGAATGCGGGTAGGTGCGGCAGATGGCACTTCACATCGGCTTAAATGGTGACAGTTGGCGCCGGTAGTGTAGCCCATGCTTTGTCCTTGCGAGGTCAAGTCTTGGCTCGAATCCCGAAGGTGGATACCTGTCAGATGCTGATGTATGACACGTGTCTGCCTTGAAATGCAATTTATCCAACTTCGCCAGGAATTCGGGCGCTATCGGGTTGCGCAGGCTGAAAACAACGCAGTTGGAAGGCCTTCTTGCCTTAGCATTTTCTGAGTTAGTTTTACCCAACTGCGCACCGGTCAGAGGGTGCACTCCGACTTCGCTGCGAAGTCGGGTGTCTCATCGGTGCTTGTCTTCTTTCATTGCTCGGACTTCGCACCGGAAAAGGGGCGCACTCCGACTTCGCTGCGAAGTCGGGTGTCGCCCCGACACTTAGCCGATTATCTGACAGTTCGTTCCCCTAGTGCGCCCAGAAAGAAGGGCGCACCCCGACTTCGCTGCGAAGTCGGGTGTCACCCTTGACACTTAGTCGTTTTTGTGTTGATCCTGCTTGCTTGCGCACTTTGGGTTCCCTACTGCGCTCCAACTGAGGGGCACACTCCGACTTCGCAACGAAGTCAGGTGTCACCCCTGTTGGTTACGAATCTGCCATGAGGAAAGGATTTGTTGTTAATGCACCCAGATTCACCCACCAAATTGAAAGGCCGGAAGGAAGGAATGCCTTCCGTGCCAATCTTCGGAGAAGGCCGGCTTCCTGTGGGGTTTTGTTAAGATAAGAGTGTAGGGAAAGAGATAAAAATGCGGAAAGAGATAAAAGTGCAGAAAGGGATTCCAAATGTGATTGGAGTTGGGTGGGGGGAATAAGCAGCACGACAACGAATCAATCACCGCTACTAACAGCATTCATCTACAAACATATGTCGAAACTACAGCTATCAGCGATCCCATGTATCCCCTATCTATGCATTCCAGGAATACCTAGCCATCAAATGCTGGAGTCCAGAGTTCAGTACAACAACAAGCAATGACACAAGAAACATGAGGCAGAAATGACAAGGAGAGGCAACATGCAAGATAAAAGACAGTAAGCAGAGCCAAGTATATGTCTATATTTGAGGCAAACGCATAGCTACAATTGTTCCCTAGCAATATATTCCCCTTCCACCACCTTACAATGGAAAAGTGGTGGGTATTTATAGCCCATTTTCCCCCCATTACATTCATGGGCACGAAGTCCCAGACAAGACAGTAGCTGACACGAGCGGCTGAGGAGCTGCTGATGCTGACTTCTATCGGACCGGACTGTCCTTGCAGCATGGTGTCCCTGAAGGCGGTACAGCTATGTGGCAACGCGTTGGGTCAAGTCTTCGGTCAACAGGAATGCGGGTAGGTGTGGCAGATGGCACTTCACATCGGCTTAAATGATGACAGATGGTGCCGGTAGTGTTGCCCATGCTTTGTCCTTGCGCGGTCAAGTCCTGGCTCGAATCCCGGAGATGGACACTTGTCGGATGTTGAGGTGTGACACGTGTCTGCCTTGAAAGGCAGTTTATCCAACTTCGCCAGGAATCCGAGCGCTATCGGGTTGCGCAGGAGGAAAACAGCGCAGTTGGAAGGCCTTCTTGCCTTAGCAAATTTTTGGGTTGACTTTACCCAACTGCGCACCGGTCAAAGGGCGCACTCCGACTTCTCTGTGAAGTCGGGTTGCGCACCGGTGCTTGGCTGTCTTCATCCACTGTTCGGACTGCGCACTGGAAAAGGGGCGCACTCCGACTTCGCTGCGAAGTCGGGTTGCGCCCTCAGCACTTGGCTGAATTCCTGACAGACCGTTCCCCTAGTGCGCCCAGGAAGAAGGGCGCACTCCGACTTCACTGCGAAGTCGGGTGTCGCCCTTGAAACTTAGTCAAATTTGCAATTCTTTCCTGTCCTGCTGCGCACTTCGGGCTTCCTACTGCGCTCCAACTGAGGGGCGCACTCCGACTTCACTGCGAAGTCGGGTGTCGCCCCAACACTTAGAAACTTTTCAAGGCACACTTGCTGAAGTTTTTGCTGGGGGAAGAAAGGGGGAAAGAAGAAGAGGGAGTGAAGCTGCAAGGAAGGGGGAGAAAGGGAGAGAGAAGAAAAGGGAAGATGAGGTGAAGGAAGGGAAAAGAGCAGCATACATGCAGAAACTAAAAACATGGCACCCCTGTGCAAAATGTGGCAACATTCTTGGCGGCTCGCGGGGTGTCGAGCTTGCCTCGACGCAATGAACCATGCCTTTATCCTTTGGGTGCAGAGGAACTTCCTTCCCCTGTCTTTTGCTGCTCCGGTCGCTTTCCTTGCGGCAATTGTTCTTCTTCAGGTTCGCTTTCATCGGTTGCCTCTTCAGTCTCGCCTTCTGAATCTGAAGGCTCTCCACTTTCGGCCTCTAGCTTGCTTATGCGTTCGACCACAGCCTTAGCTTGATCCCAGACTGCGGCTTGGAAAGGAGAGGGGTCACTGATCTCTCTGAGTACTGCATGGAATGCAGCGACCGTGTGCAGGTCAATGGTGTTAAATCTTTTGCCCAACTCCTCGAGAGAAGAGTTGATTTTGCAGTACTTAGCCACCATTTGAGTGACCTGTGTTTCTTGAACTGGTTCTGTCCAGCTGTCGATTTCAGCTGTATCTGCCTCAAAGGACAGCCAGTTCTCCTTAACCTGCTCCAGGGTGAGGAACTCACCATCTCTGATGTAACTCGGACACCCGTGCTCGGACAGAATGTGAAAGGGTGCCAGGAGGATGTGTCTTTCATGCTCTAGGGCGCCTAGCGCCTTCCTGGTAGTTCTGATCTTTTCTGTCCTGGAAAAATAAGCGTGCAAGGTTACCCTTGCATTTGCCCACTCTAAGGCAAGTTGTGACATAAGGGAGATTTGGAAGCCATCGCGCGGATCTTCACTAGATTGCGCCTGTACGGGCGCTTTCCCTTTATCCATCCTTGTTGAAACAATCAGAGATAGGAGCAGCAGCTTCAGAACTTGTCAGATTTATTCTCTGTGGTCCGGGAGTCAGCTTCGAACGTTATGAATTTTTTGGCTGTGCCAGGGTCCTTTTGTAGACAGAAACTGCTCATTAATGGTGCGAGGGAGGGAGTTAGGGCAGTTTGCTTTGGGTTGGTGGAGGCATTATGATCTTGGCGGCTGTGCATGGGCTTTTTCTTAAAAAAGCGTGCTTTATTGGCCCAAAACGCACCTTACCCTTTAAATGCATCCTTTTTGGTAATTGCGCAATCATTAAAAGCCTCCTTGATTGTTGTGCCACTGCTGACGTCACCGCCACCATTCGGGCACACTTTTCAAAGATCTTCATAACCCATTTTAGCCATGTGCCGAACTTCGCCCTGGGCCCACACTTGTGATTTTTCATTCTTCATGGTGAGCTGTTCGGACTTCGCCCGAAATTCGGGGCGCAGTCAGACTTCGCCCAGAAAACGGGCGCTCTTCGAACTTCGCCCGAAATACGGGCGCTCTTCGAACTTCGACTTAGGCGCTTTCAGCTCTCACCGGGTTACCCAGGGTGCGCCCGAAATTGAGGCCGCACTCGGACTTCGCCCGAAAAACGGGCGCAGTCCGACTTCGCCCAGCAAAATGGGCGTAGCCTGACACAACTTTTCTTTTGTAGTCTGCTTCCCAACTGCGCCCTTTGGAAAGGGCGCAGCCCGACTTCGCTGCGAAGTCGGGTTGGGCGGTCAGGCTTAGACATTTTAGCTCGTCTTCATCTGCTTTCTTCCCTTACTTCGCCCCATTTGATGAGCGCTGCCCGACTTCGCTGCGAAGTCGGGTTTTTGCCTCAGACTTGGGCTACTTAGAAATTAAAACTGAACTGGAATATTTACATGCTGAAAACTTAAAATACAAAAAGGGAAGTCTGTACAAAGAAGGACGCCTTCGGGCGCCTTCAGTGGTGGTACAATTTTAGGTGGAACCCGTTGACGGGAATGGGGAGAGGGTGTCCCTCCATGTCCCGAAGCACGTATGCATTGAACTGATTCACCCGGGCAATCTGATAGGGGCCCTCCCAGAGGGCATCAAACTTTCCATGGTTGCCGGGTTTGGCCTTGAACGAGTCCCACTTGAGCACCAGGTCCCCGATTTTGAAAACTCGGGCAGTGGTGCCTTTCGCGAACCAGCCTTGCATTGCTTCAGCGTGTTTCGTGAAGGCCTGGTACGCTTTCTCTCTGTCCTCCTCCAACTGCAGCAGTTGGCAAAGTCTGTCTTCCACCGGGTCCCCGCTGCCTTTCTCCTCATCGAGCATCCAGAGAGCGGGTATTTCAAGGTGAGTCGGCAAGACAGCTTCTTTGCCATACACGAGCGCATAGGGGGACGTTTTGATGGACTTCTTGAATGAAATTCTGTCCGCCCATAGCGCCCGATTCAGGAGTAGGTGCCAAGTCCTCTTGTTATTCTCCACTGTTCTTCGAATGATCTTCAGCAGATTTTTATTGGTGGACTCGGTGAGACCGTTCCCCTGCGGGTAGTAGTTGGAAGACATCTTGTGATAGATGCCAAATTTGCTGGTGTACTCCGTGAGTACTGTGCCTGCGAACCCCGGACCATTGTCCGTCACTATTGATTCTCGGGACCCCGAAACGGGTAATCGAGCTTTCAAGGAACCTCGATGACCGTCTCTTGGTCGGCATTCTTCGTGGGGATCGCCTCCGCCCACCGCGTGAAGTAGTCGGTTGCGGTTAAGATAAACTTGTGGCCCGCTGCAGAGTTCGACGAAATCACCCCGATGAAATCCAGACCCCACTGTTGAAACGGAGTCTCGGCTTGGATCGGTTGAAGGGGCAGGGGTGCTTTTCTGTTCCTGCCAGCAAATCTCTGGCATTGATCACACTTGGTACAGACCGCATGAGCGTCTGTAAACAGAGTGGGCCAGTAGTACCCAGCTCTGATTATTTTCAAGGTCGTGGGCCTTGTGGAATGATGACCTCCAGGCATCCCGGAGTGAAATTCTCCAAGGACCCTAGACTGGTCTGATTTTCTGACGCACCGCAACAGGATGCCATCGATGTTTTTAAAGTAAAGCCCCTCGGGGCGAAGAGTGTACTTCAAAGCACCTAACCGAAACCTCCTTCTTTGTGAGGCATTCATGTGGTCTGGACATCTTCCGGTGCGGAAGTATCTCACCAGTTCATCTGTCCAGTCGCACTCCTCGGGTAAGGAGTTGGCTAGGTTGATGCGTGTTGTTGGATCCTCCCACTCGCAGGCGGCTATCTCGGCTACCGCGCTTCGGGCTAGCTCTTGGCACAAGGCTCGGCCTCTGACTAGCTTGGTTGGCCGCACTTCGATGTCGAACTCCTGGATTTTGGCAATCCATCCTGCTCTCTTGTGACCCCGTTCTCCTTGTATGATGAAGCTTTGAACGTCCGGGTGGATCACAAAGACAGTGATCTTACTCTGGGAGACAAAGTGCCTGAACTTCCGGAGAGATTTCATGACAGCGTGAACCTGCCATTCTATGAAGTTGTACTTTTCCTCGTGTGGCTGGATTACTTGGCTCAGGAACGCAATGGGGCGCTCCTCGCCATCATCTCCCTTTTGGGTCAGAACTGCGGCGTAACTCTCTGGTTCTCCCACCGCGTACAGGATGAAATCCTTGGAGTAGTCCGGGTTTATCAACACCGGCGCTTGTGCAATTCGAGCTTTGATCTCCTCGAAGGCTTGCCCCCTTTCTTCAGTCCATAAGAACTCAGTATTCTTTTTCAGCAGCTCGGCCATGGGCTTGATTACTTGCGCGAAGTCCGGTATGAACTTCCGCACGAAGTTGATTTGGCCGAAGAAGGACTGCAGCCCTTTTTTATCAATTGGGGGGGACAAGCGGAGGAGGGCCTCTGCTCTGTCAGGGTCTATGGCTAGGCCTTTTTCTGAGATGACATGCCCCAACAACTTTCCTTCTTTCACCGCGAAGACAGACTTCTTCAGGTTTATGGAGATGCCGAATTCACGACACCTTTCGAATATTTGCCACAGGTGGGGAACATGATCTTCTCGTTTGTGAGAGAAAACAGTCATGTCATCCAAGTAGATGACAATTACTTTGTTAAGCAGCTCTCGGAAGGCCAGGTCCATGGCTCTTTGGAATGTGGCGCCAACATTGGATAAGCCGAAAGGCATGCGCTGATAGGTGAACGTTCCCCATTTGGTGGTGAACGCCGTCTTATGGCCGGTCCTCATCCTTGACCCATATCCGGTTGTAGCCGAAAAACCGTCTAAGAGGGAAAATCTTTGGGCTCCAAGCAACTATATGGAGGATCTGATCAATTTGGGGCAGCGGATAATGGTCCTTGAGGGAGGCCTGATTCAGATTTCTAAAGTCCACACAGAGACGAATGTCTCCGTTCTTCTTCCTCACAGGAACCAAGTTCGCAACCCAAGATGAATGCTTGATGGGGTAGATGATCTTGGCTTCCAGCATCTTCAAGAGCTCGGCCTTCATCATGGCCTCGATTTTTGGATTGACGGCCCTCTGTTTTTGCCGGAATGGCTTGGCGCCATCTTCTAGCTCGATGGTATGCTGGATTATTTCCCTATCATACCCCTTCAAGTCCTGGTAGCTCCAGTTACTATGTCGTGGAACTCTCGACACAATGCTCGATCCGCTCGAGTTCCTCTCGTGGTGCGATCTGTCCCGACCTTGATTGATTTTCCAGTGTTCCACCTCAGTGTCGGCATACCGCTTCGGGTCTACTTTGATCCGGTGAGATATGGCTCGCTGCTCGATCAAATAGACTCTCAAGAGTAATCAGTCCTTTTGGGACATGATTATTTTTCAACTGTATTAACCCCTCGTATTGCTCGTCATCACGGTCTCTACCTTCGATTGCACAAGCTTCATTTACCAAAAATGTGACGATCTCCTCGTCACAGTCAAACACCTGCCAGTGGGTGTCCTTATCGAGCACGTAAGGCCCGTAAATAGTACGAACCGGCTTCGGCTTCCGGACGTTGTCATCACGGAATGTACCTGGCTCCAACAGACGCCAGAATGTCAGCATGCTTGTTTTTCTCTCGTGAAATAGCCTTGACATTCAACGAGTCAAAAGACTCCATCAGATCCCAGACCCGATTCCGATACGCCTTGAGATAGTGCTTTTTGGAGGCGCACTTGTTCGTGACCTGGTGGCACACCAGTTCTGAATCTCCGTAGATCTGTAGATGTTTAATCCCTAGTCTCTCCGCCTTTCGCAAACCCAAGCACAGGGCTTCGTACTCCATCGCATTGTTGGTACAGCTCCAGGCCAGCCTGTAGGTGTAATCCTTCTGGATCCCGGTTGGGGAAACCAAAAGTACTCCAGTACCGGCGCCATTTTTGCATCGTGCGCCATCAAAGAAAAGCTTCCACAGCTTTTCGAGTGCTGGTCCTACTTCTCTCCCGGGTCGACTTGTCGAGCCTTTCAGCCGAACAATGGTGTAGCAGCCTTGCTCGGCTCAATTACAAGCGTTGAAGTCCCGCAAGGAGAATTCATCTTCTACTTGTAGCCGCTCGAGAGCTTGCTCGTCATGTCCACCGCTACCGCTTCTTCCTCCGACAGCCGAACCATGCAGTCCTCAGGCTCTTCCCCGGTATCTTCTCTACTAAGTAAGTGGAAGGCTTCTCATTGAAAATCTTCAGTCTCCTTCCCTTGAAGGGCACTTCCATGTGCGAGTAGTCCAGAGATAAATACCCTCCCAACTTCGCCGTGAACTCCCTGGAGAGGCACATGCCGAAGTAGGGTTCCAAGTCAACGACCACAACTTCCTGGATGACCACGATGTCGAGAGCTTTGTGCAGCCGAATGGGGATGTCTTTTATGACACCGACTGTCTTGACAGGGGTGCCGTCTAGTTGCAGCACGCCTTGGCTGCTCCTTGTGTATTCCATCCCGATTTCATCGCAGACGGCTCTAGGCATTACGGTCGTGGAAGCACCAGAGTCCACCATGCAGTTGTGTACTATGTACCCTTGCATCCGTAATGACAGATAGAAGGGAGGTGGTCTGTTCTTCCCAGTGGCTGAGACTGTTAGGGGTTGCACCAGGACAGCGGGCTGTATCTGCTTGCCGTTCTTCATAATCTTCAGAGATTCTTGCAACAGATCAACCTGACCTGGGAGCTGAAGAGCATCGTACATGCTGATTCTTGCGGGAGTTCTCTTCAGCTCGTCTACTATGCTGTAGCCCGAGGTGCTTGCTCCTTGTGCTTCTTTCGCCGGCTCATACTTCGTTCGGTATTGTTGGGTGGCCTCAACTCTCTGTCTCTTGGTCAGAGACGGATATCTCAGCCTCTCCTGAGCTTGTTCTTTTGTTTCAGCTGGAGGCTGAGCAGCGGGAGCTTTAGCCGGAAGAGGTTTGGCTACAGGAGGCTTGACTGCGGGAGTCTTCGCCGGAGGAGCCTTGTCTTTGGCTGTGTAAGGCCACAGTCTCTTGTAGGGCGGTAGCTCCTCAGGTTGCGCCTTATCTCTTCGGGCGTACACCTTTAAAGGTTTGGCAGCAGCTTCGGCAGATTTCTTGTTTTCCTTGGCAGGAGGCGGCATTGGAACTTCGTCTGAGACGGCGAAATTGCTTTCGTCGCCCAGGATCATGTAGAGCTCTTCGTCCTCTATGGCGCTGCCGGCCAAGGTCTGGAGGTAGTGTTGGTGCAATGTACAGTCATCCTCGTCATGCGGGTCGTTGCACGTGGTGCACCAGTTGACCTGGTCTGAAGTACCAGGTTCCTCTTCAATGGCAGCATTCCTCGGAGGGGGCCGCCATTGCAAATGTTGCTCAGGGGGCCGATCCTTTGTCAACGCCGGAGGCGGATATGGCCTCCTTGGAGCCAGGTCCATCTGGGCCTGCTTCTTTTTCAGAACAGTCATGTCGTTAGACATGGTATGATAGCCAGAGGCCAGAGCCCGTACCTCCTGAAGGATTTGATTCTGAATATCATGATCGGGAGGCGGCGGTAACTGAGCTGGGGGAGGCAATGCAGCCAATGGAGGAGGAGTTGAATATTGTGCATGCTGTGGAGGAGCAGGAAGTGCTGGGAAACGTGGAGGACGAGGAGGCGGATAATGAATTTGCGGCGGGCCGTAAGGGTTTACGACCGGCGCCGGGTTCCATTGCTGCTGGGGTTGCTGTCCTGAAGTGGACGGCTCCGAACCAGAGGCTGACGGATACTGTGATCGGGGAAAATCAGGGTAGATGGGCGGTTGTACTCTGTGTGGAAGCCTGCCGATGGAAATGATATCCATTTCAGCTTGCTAGGCAGCCTCGTACAGAGCAGGGAATGTGTTGATTCTGGCGACCTTCAGCAGCAGGCAAATGTCTGAGTTGAAAGACCTCAGGTAGTAGTAGGCGGCCTGTCCTGCTGACGGTCGGAGTTCACGAGGAACTCGTTTCCAAGACCTCGCAAACCTAATGTTGAAGTCTGACACCTCCTCTTGGGGGTGTCTTTGAATACTTTGGAACTGATGCAACAAAGAAGAGGGGTCAGCAGACTCGTTGCATCCTTTCACGAGTCTGCCGGCTAACTGTCGCCACCCTGTGATGGATCCCTCTGGCAGTGATCTCCACTAGTAGAGAAGCTTTCCCCTAAGGGAAAGGGCTAGCAGACGGGTCTTCACACTTTCGTCAGTAATGGAGTGTAGCGCAGCCAGGGCGAGAATGTCCTGGATGTGTTCATACGCCGTCTTGCCGTAGCCGTCGTACGTAGGGATAGACTTTAAGGCAGCAGGAGGCACAACTTGCTGTCCGGCCAGGGCCAAGGGCCCCGTAGAGTCCACCGCTGGGAAAAGATCATCATCATCTTGCTGAGCAGCCATGTCTGCTTCTGACCCGATAGTGTACTCAGTATCGGAACTGTCCGAAGATGTGGATTCTTCTTCGGCTTCTTCATCTTCGATTTCAGCCTCGGCTTCTTCTCGGATTTCTTCTTCGCGAGCTTGGTAATCAGCCAGCCTGACGCGCTCGCCTGGAGCGGCAATGTCAATTTCGTAAAGGTTAGACTGGCTTCCCGGGTTCCTTGCTCGCCACCTTCTTGTTAGCATGAAGGCGTTAGGACCGGTCTTCGCGGACTCAGAGAATGTCCAGATAATTAGCAGAGTCGCCAGTGCTCTGATTTTGAACAGCAATGAAGCGAGCACTAGTACTTCGATTCTGTTTGGGGGTGGGAAACTACCATGTCCCACCGGGCGTTGAGAGAGAAGCTGTTGGCGCCAGGTGGAGAGAGGTTAGAAATTCTCTCTTAAAATATGGGACCTTGGTCCCACCGGGCGTGCCAGAAACTGTTGGTTACGAATCTGCCATGAGGAAAGGATTTGTTGTTAATGCACCCAGATTCGCCCACCAGATTGAAAGGCCGGAAGGAAGGAATGCCTTCCGTGCCAATCTCCGGAGAAGGCCGGCTCCTATGGGGGTTTTGTTAAGATAAGAGTGCAGGGAAAGAGATAAAAATGCGGAAAGAGATAAAAGTGCAGAAAGGGATTCCAAATGTGATTGGAGTTGGGTGGGGGGAATAAGCAGCACGACAACGAATCAATCACCACTACTAACAACATTCATCTACAAACATATGTTGAAACTACAGCTATCAGCGATCCCATGTATCCCCTATCTATGCATTCCAGGAATACCTGGCCATCAAATGCTGGAGTCCATAGTTCAGTACAACAACAAGCAATGACACAAGAAACATGAGGCAAAAATGACAAGGAGAGGCAGCATGCAAGATAAAAGACAGTAAGCAGAGCCAAGTATATGTCTGTATTTGAGGCAAACGCACAGCTACAATTGTTCCCTAGCAATATATTCCCCTTCCACCACCTTACAATGGAAAAGTGGTGGGTATTTATAGCCCAGTTTCCCCCCATTACATTCATGGGCACAAAGTCCCAGACAAGACAGAGAGTCGACACGAGCGGCCGAGGAGCCGCCGATGCCGACTTCGTCGAACCGGACTGTCCTTGCAAAGATGGTGTCCCAGAAGGCGGTACAGCCACGTGGCAGCGCGTTGGGTCAAGTCTTCAGTCAACAGGAATGCGGGTAGGTGCGGCAGATGGCACTTCACATCGGCTTAAATGATGACAGATGGTGCCGGTAGTGTTGCCCATGCTTTGTCCTTGCGCGGTCAAGTCCTGGCTCGGATCCCGAAGATGGACACTTGTCGGATGTCGAGGTGTGACACGTGTCTGCCTTGAAAGGCAGCTTATCCAACTTCGCCAGGAATCCGGGCGCTATCGGGTTGCGCAGAGGAAAACAGACGCAGCTTGGAAGGCCTTCTTGCCTTAGCAAATTTCTCGGGTTGACTTTACCCAACTGCGCACCGGTCAGAGGGCGCACTCCGACTTCGCTCGCGAAGTCGGGTTGCGCACCGGTGCTTGGCTGTCTTCATCCGCTGTTCGGACTACGCACTGGAAAAGGGGCGCACTCCGACTTCGCTGCGAAGTCGGGTTGCGCCTCAAGACTTAGCCGAATTCCCGACTGAATGATTCCCCTAGTGCGCCCAGGAAGAAGGGCGCACCCCGACTTCGCTGCGAAGTCGGGTTGCGCCCCTGACACTTAGTCAGATTTGCAATTCTTTCCTGTCCTGCTGCGCACTTCGGGCTCCCTACTGCGCTCCAACTGAGGGGCGCACTCCGACTTCGCCGCGAAGTCGGGTTGCGCCCCAACACTTAGAAACTTTTCAAGGCACACTTGCTGAAGTTTTTGCCTGGGGGAAGAAAGGGGGAAAGAAGAAGAGGGAATGAAGTTGTGAGGGAGAGGAAGAAAGGGAGAGAAGGAGAAAGGGGAAAATGAGGTGAAGGAAGGGAAAAGAGCAAGCTCTTTTGCAGAAACTAAAAACATGGCACCCCTGTGCAAAATGTGGCAACAGCCCCAACACTTAGAAATTTTCGGGGAACACCTTTGTTCTGGAAACTTTACTGGGGGAAGAAAGGGAAAAGGAGAAGGGGGAATGAAATTGCAAGGAATAAGGAGAAAGGGAGAAATGAAGTAAGGGAAAATGAGGAGAAGGAAAGGAAAAGAGCAGCTCACTTGTAGAAACAAAAAACATGGCACCCCGTGCAAAATGTGGCAACACCAACCAGACTAGGTTGCTCCCCACACTCATTTCAATGGTTCGAGACTGACCTTCCTTTTTCCTGGACAGAATTTGCTGATTTGGCGAGCCAGCTGATGTGGCATTGAGAAGGCAAAATTGACAATTTTTTGTATATATGTGAGTCGCAACCAACCAACTCATCCCAAATGTCATTCCTCAATTTGGTTGAGAAGCATTGGCAGATTTCAAAACATTTTCCTATCAGTGTGACAGGTTGCAGACCCTGGTTCGTCGAATCATAACATTGTCCTATCTATGCCGACAGGTGGCAGACCTTGTGTAAGGCCCTAAATTTTCTAAGTGTTGGTGTTGCCGCAACTCGACTTCGCAGCGAAGTTGGGCTACGCCCTTGATTTTGAGCACACTTGGGTAGCCGACGTGCGGAGAGTTGAATCCAAAAATTTTCTAAGTATTGAGCGAACCCCGACTTCGCAGCGAAGTCGGGTTGCGCTCTCAGTTTTGTGCGCACCGGGGCACTATCATTGGAGGACACCCCCAAAAAATTGTCTAAGTGTTCTGTGCGCAACCCGACTTCGCAGCGAAGTCGGGCTGCGCCCTCAAATTCATGCACAGTTGGGCGACTCACTCGAAGAAATGGCTAAGTGTTGGGTGCGCAACCCGACTTCGCAGCGAAGTCGGGGTTCGCTCACTTACCTCTAAGGCACGGAGGCCTCCCCAACTGCGCTACTTCCCCCTTGCGCTCCTAGTTGCGCTCCAATTCTGGGCGAAGTCGAGCAAGAAAGAAAATACGAGCTCCTAAGGCAGATTTTTCCCCTTATCAGATTCTGACAGGTGTCCAGCCTCGAGATTCGAGTCAGAGATGTGACGGGAGGTGTGTGAGCGTGAATTGACTTATTGTACTTCAGCTGCCCTCAGTCAAGCTGACTCAGAGCATCATCCCCACACTGCCACGTAGTTGTTGATTTTTCAGGTGGACCTTGCTGCAAGCACGTTCCATGCCGACAGAGGTCAACATCAACCGCTTTTTTCCGCTTTTGTCAGCTTTGTCAGCTTTTTCAGCTATTGTCAGGTCTGGGATCCTGTGCCCAATGATGTAATGGGGGAAAATTTACGCTATAAATAGCTCGGCAATGTCATTGTAAAAGGGTGGAAGGGGGATACATTGCTAGGGAACTGTTGTAGCTGTGCGTTTGCTTCTAAATACAGAATATAATTAGCTCTATTGACTGTTTTTTATCTTGTATGCTGCCTTTACTGAGCATTTTTGCCTCATGTTGCTTATGTTATTGCTTACTGTTATTCTGCTTTCTGGATATCGGTATTTAATAGTTAAGTATTTCTAGAATGCAAAGGTAGAGGATACATAGGATGAATGACATTGGTAGTTTCTGCAACATATCTTGTGTTTAATTGTTGTTAGTAGTGGTGATTGGTTGTTGTTGTGCTGCTTATCCTCCCCACCCATAACAATCACATTTATATTTCTTTCTGCATTTCTAATTTCTTTCCTGCACTCTGAGCTTAAAACCAATTGAGAAAACATAGGAATCGGCCTCCTCCGAAGATTTGCACTGAAGGCATCTCTTCCTTTCGGCCTTTCAATCTGCTGGGCGAATCTAGGGCACATTATACTAAATCCTATCCTAGTGGCAGATTTGTAACCAACAGGTACTTCACCAAACGAATTTCCTATTAAAGACAAAGAGAACAAGTATAAATTTGAAGGGTTTCAGTTAAGATATTATTTATTGGAAGAGGAATAACTACCTACAGGTCCGCCACCCTTTTGAGACACTTTGGGCATGTTAGAAGGGGCGATTTGGAGGCCTTATGGTTGCAACTTGGGCGGCTAGCATTGAAGATCATTTTGCATCCTTTTGATTGTCATTTCTCCATCATTTGCTACACCTAACAAGTCTGAAGTACACATAACATTCTGCAGACTTCTCAGACCAGACCTTGCATCTTCAACAGTTTGGCTTCACCGTGGTCTCCATTCATTGGCCATTGATAGTGGACTTCACATATAATACCTAGAGCGATTTTGGGAGCGTTCGAGCATTGTTTGCACACTCTTACAAGTCTGAAGACAAAGTATACCAGGTCTGAAAATTAAAAATCAGAACTTGTAATTATTTCATTTGGTGATTAATAAAGTGTTGCAGTTGCTCTATCTTGCCTTGTATATGTTTGCAATTAGTTTGGCGTTGTATTTCATGGTTTATGTTTCAAAAATCTATTGCAATTCATAAATACCAGCAAGACATCATTTTCAAAACAAATCAAACAAACACATCAAACTCAAACCAATATACATCAAGGGGTATATATTATAGAATACCGGCTAAAAGCCTCTGAGGGGAGCTAAACCGACCCTTCAAAATCTAATATAACTATGAAACCACTGCCAAAAGCTGCCCAGAGATGCCAACTGACCGATGTCTCTCAAGAAGTAAATGCCAAGGCATCGTGTCGAAAGCTTTCCTAAAGTCCACAAAGCAACAGTAAACCTTCGAGGACTTGGAACGTGCCTCCTCAATAATAGCTCTAAGGACTAGGATGTGATCTGTGGTCTGGTGATCTTGCCGAAAACCAGCTTGGTCAATAGCTCTATGACCTTCTTCCTACAACCTTGGGAGAGAAGATATACCCAATCATGATAGTCCTATAATTATTGGGTTCATGGGGATCACTTGCATTATGGATGGGGTGAATGATATGCTGAGTCCAGGAGTCAGGAAAACCAGAGCAAACAAAGAGATTAAAGAGATTAGTGAGGGGCCCAACAAGAGGGTTAATGCCATGCTTCAGAAATTCCACCTGTAGCCCATCCAAATTTGCGGCTTTGCTCGTACAAAGTTTCCTAATAGCCTGCCTGACAAACCCAGTAGAAAAGAGGTGGCACGAAGAAGGGGGGAAGGAAAAATAATAAGAGGCTGATTTGGGATGGTATAGAGGGATGAGGCATGATGGTCCAAGAGGAAATATTGATCCCATGAGTAATCCGATCACAGGGGAGGATGAGGCGCCAAAAGGATTTAGGAGACTGTTGAAGGGAGTGAATAAGATCAAGTCTATGCCGAGAGAGGAAGAGATTATTCTTCTTTTGGAGAAGCATCCTGTAATCTTCGTGAGAAATGGCATAAGACTGGGAAGGATTCCGAATGGCATATTTCAACCTTCGATGGGCAGACTTACATTCCTCACCATACCAGATGTTCATGGGGCAATGATCAGGGGGACGAGGGTGAGGGGCGGGGGCAAATGGTGTGGGGGTACGAGTCCAAAGCCACCTCCCAAATAGCTTGGACCAAGGAAGCAGAATGATCGGAAACATCGGGGAGAGAAGACATTTTGGGGAGAACCTGACGCAACCTAACGCATTCGAGGGGCCGGAGTGGAGGGAGGAGGTGGAGGAATAACAAGAAGGGAAACAATGGATAAAGTGAAAGAAAGAATTGAATGATTGGTAGGAGAGGAGGCTTATCACAGACGTTGAACCGAGAAATGAATGGGATGAGGGTGGTAGAGGAAATAGCATAGTCCACGACACTGGCACCACCACTATGAGGAAAACAAGTAAACCCACTGGAATCTAGAAAGCAAGATATACCGTTGAGAAGAACTAGCCTGTTGGATTTACCCAACTCAAGAATACGCTTCCCATAAGCAGCAACCTGTGTGTCAATGGATAGAGGTTCGAGCAAAACCAAGGTCAACAGGATCCAATTCCCGAGTCTGCATCTCATCTGTTGTGAGGTTGCGAAGAGATCCAGTCCGATAATTGAAGTCTCCCAGCAAAAGTATCTCCCCTAAAGCCGAGTATCTAGTAATGTCCTCATAGAGATCCTGGAAAGGGTCCCCATCCATGTGAATAGAAAATTGGACGTGGTGGGGGGAAAGTAACAAGTGGCAATGTAGATATCCCAAAGAGGTGGGTGACGATGGATTTTAATCCATAAAAATCTGGAGTGGGGATCAATCGAAACCAGGGATACCGAACCCTGGAGACTATCCTTGACGAGAGCAGCAACACCTCCTAAAACTCGAACCCCCCAAGAGCACCGAGTGAGTTGCCGACAACTGGACCACCAAAAGTAACCAAAAATAACTAGTAGGTCCCACTCAGGACTTTCGTGTCTCTCACAAATAAGAATGATGTCACATCTGTCAATAACATCATACAGGGACCCTAGGGAAGACCATATCATACCATTGCAGTTTCAACAGGCTACAACTAGCTTATCTATCAACCCCCTTCTATGTCGATGGAGTCATTTATTAGGCAAGGGTTTGGACCACCCTGGTGGGGGAGAGTCCTTGATCACTGCACGTAGATTACGAATAACTGCCCATTTGTTGGCTTTCCTAGTTGCGGCTACCTGTTCCCTGGCTTTCTTCAATTCTTCAACTTGGAGTCATGTAAGTTCCTCATCAAGGTAGATTTTTTCCTGAAGATTAAATAATTTCTGTTTAGCCCTCCAAGCCTTCATACACTCTTCCGCATTCTTGAAGCGTATGATCAAAGTGGAATCAGAAAAGACCCATGCTTTCTCAAGAGTAACGTCTGTTAACTCAAGATTGTTGTGAACGAAAGCATTGCCAGCTTGAAGCATATTTGTAGGTTTAAGCACTCCACGAACCCTAAGATTGAGTGCTTTAGCATTACGGATCCTTTCTTTTTCAAATTTAGCCTGGAAAACCAGCTCAACTATGGGAGGGGGGTTCTTCTTTCCAACTACAACCTGAACCTAAGATTGTTAGTCGGCTAATTTTTGGCTTTGTGCAGTTGACGTTTCCTTGAGACGTTCCTGTTCAGCTAGAAGGGCAGCCTGTTCATCTCGAATTTTTTAAATTTTAGAGTGAAAATTCATAGAATCTTGAGGAGGTTGTGCAGTTTGCAATTGACTAATAATGTTTTGCTGATCCTGAAGCTTAGTATGGAGATCCGTGATAATGCGGCTGCCATATTTCACTTGGTCTTGTAAGGAGAGTATAATGCTAGCTTGTGTATCATGTTGTTTCTGGAGGGAATTTATCTGTTTAGACAAACACTAATATGAAAATGTTGTGTGAAGGTGTTGGACAAATATATGAGGAGAGGCTCGCGTCTCCTCAATCCCTCCTTCCTCAAGAATCCCCATATCACCAGGAACATAGGGTTTCTAAACGAGTTGCTGCAAAGCCATGGCTGCAAGTTGCGCAGGGGTGCCGACAGGCCGTGTTAGGGCATGACTGCGAGTTAACTATTGTAGAAACTGTAGCACTAGGGCATGGCTACAAAAGCACGACTGACCGATCGCACTAGGGCATTACTGGTTGGCTGGCCATGCTAGGGCACGACTAGCTGGCTATCTGCACAAGGTACAATCTACTATCTGACTCAAAAAGCTGGATGGTACAATCTACCCCAAAACAGTAAATGGTTCTAAGTTGAAGGTGTATAAGGTAAAGGCACATGTAAATGTGATTAAATTAGAGTCATCACAAGGAGAAACTTCTCGAAGGACAACATAAGTACCACAACCAAGAATACGCTTTTACAAACAAGAAGAGGAGATCTTGCAACAATTGCAAGCAATGGAGGATAAAGCCAATGCCTATGGGGTGGAATGGGCCAAGTACTATAGCTATGCCAAGAAGCTACATGATGAATGAGAAGCCTACAAGCTCCGTGTTCAAGAACTGGAAAGTTTGCAAGCATCAAAACCAAAAGAGACCGAAACCCCAACAGAACAACGTAGGAAGTCGCTGAGGACATCGACTAATGTAAAGGGGAGGATAGATGTAGACAACAACACTAAGAAAAAGTGAAACTGTTTGTAAAAAGGTCTACATGTTTTGCACCAAATGAAATGTCATGTAAAAATGGTCAAAATGAAATGTAATGTGGTCAAATGAAATAATTGGAAATTTGGATGTAATGTAAATGCAGCCATCATTGTAAACAATTAACATTATGTTAATTAGCATTTTGATTAAGGCTGTTTAGAAAAGGCAGTTCTGGTAGTTTTGTCATGATAACTACCAAGGCCAAAGTATAAATAGACCCCCTACAATTCAATTCGGATCCATTGCATTGAGAAACGAGTCCATGTACGATGGAGAGACACCAAACTGTTACAACATAAGGCTAGGCGTAATATTGTTGCAATCACAGATTGAACTGTACGTGACTCCAATGATAATGCAAAACCATTCACTTGTGCCAATTGTGTCTCAATTGATGTTGGTGTTATGTTATATTTATGTTTCTGTGTCATAAGTTGTTGCGGGTAGGATTTCTTAGACGGAGACTAGATCAGCGCCACCTACAGGAGAGCAATTTAAGTTGTAGGAGCCAACGCCGTTTAAACCAAGTTGCTGACATACTTACCGATGTCGTCTAATCCTAGCTGCCAACATCAGAGAAGCTGACATGATGATTGTCATCATGACTAGTGCTGACATGGGTGAAGTCGTCATGCCGACATACAGAACGTCGTCAGTAGCAGTGTCGTCACGTGGAGAGCTATCATACCAACCTGTTGACTGTCGTCATGCCGTCAGCCATCTATCATCATGCTGAATATCGTTGGGGGATGTCGTCAAGACTAAAGCCATCACAGGAAGTTGTCTGAAGATGGCCGACACACTGATTGTCATCAATTCACTATCTTCTAAGCTACACTACAGTCATTGAATTCATGCCATCACAGATGTATTCCTATGGGAAACCTTGCCAATTCTCCTTCCACTAATTGTCATTCCCTCATCTCGGGAATCCTCATCGTTGTCTACACATACATGGAGGGGATAATGGAGGGAGTAGCCTACAATTAGGCAACTTACTTAGTGTATTGCATTAGGAAGTTTTTGATGCGATATTCTAAGAACTTTTCAATGGCCTTCCATGCCATTGCCCTAACGATGAAGTTGTGACAAAAGAGAAGATGTGATTTCCTAGACTGAATACACCAAGAGTAATCCCAAAGCATCAACCAACAATATGGCGATGGGCCCATGTGATGCCCTTAACCAAGCCATCTACTCCAATTAAAAAAAAGAGCACAACAAAGAAGACAAAGGGTTGGGGACCTTCGGTAGATGAGAGCATTGAATCTTAGGAAATTGAGATTCAGCAACAAGAGGAGTCGACACAAACAGAAAAGAGGAGAAAGAGGATGGATCAGCATCTGGAAGAGAAACCTCAACCATAACAAAAGTCACAACAGGAAAAATGAAGAAAGGAGATACCTATAGTGGTATAAAGGATTATTCTTATACCAACAAGTCAGAATGTACAGAAACAAGCAAAACGGCAGCAAAAGTCTTGAGAAGGCTGCAAAAAAATAAAGACAGCCAAGGAATAAT
Source organism: Wollemia nobilis (assembly GCA_028583015.1). NCBI lineage: Eukaryota > Viridiplantae > Streptophyta > Pinopsida > Araucariales > Araucariaceae > Wollemia > Wollemia nobilis. Next base: position 10,142,793 of record JAQPPZ010016945.1, read on the forward strand.
GTTGTGCAGATAAAGTAGCCAATGCAAGAAAGGGTGCAACAGAGGGAGGAGAGAGCTCCACAGCAGACGCAGGTACCAGTGGTAGCAGATGTTGTGGTGGGAGAGAAAAATGCAGCAAATGAAGATGTGGGGAACATGAGGGCAAAGAATGTCTATACACCAGAAGATTGGGAGAACAACCCACTCCATTTTGAGCCAATAGATCCGCGTGGATCTCCCCCACTGGACAAGGAAGTGTGTGTAGGTCTTTCATCTGTAGTACCAAAACCAGTAACAAAACCAATAAAGGAAAGAGGAAAGGAGTTGGCAAAGGAGGATATTATTCTGGCAACACCAGAACCAAATTCGAAGACAGACAGTGAACCCGTAGTAAAATACAAAAGGGTAGAGAGGAGGAAGCAACCAAAGAGTGGAACGGTTGGCTGAGAATGCAGAGCAACTTGAAATGGAGGGCAAGGCAACTAAGAAACCAATTAATCTGTCTAGAGGATAGAATACGGAAGAAACAACCACAAAGGACGACACAATTACAAAACTCAGTGATCATGTGATGATAGAGGTGCCAAATTTCAACCAACCACCAAATTTTGGACATCACATTGATGATCAGGTAGACAGTTGTTTACAGAAGATATCCAGAATTATAGATAGATTACGGCTAGAGTTCCAAGTTGGATGCATTGGACAATGGCAGAAGTGGAAGCTGATAACAAAGAATGAGCTAGGCAAGCTAATCCATTGGATTCAAAATGAAGAGTGGATGGGAAGACTTGCCAGTATACATCAAACACAGCCATGTGAATTAGAGACTAACAATATTAAAAGAATGATTGGATGCAAGAACTGGCAATACGAACTCAGACTTTGTATAGGTGACCAGCTCACATATACATCAATGACGAGCCGAATTACAAGCCAAGATAGCTGATCTAGAGCACAAAGGTGAACATTATGGAATGAAATGGGCTTAGTACCAAGCTTATGCTAAGCAGATAAAGGGAGAGACCGAGGCCTACACGTTGCAGATCCAAGAGCTTGGAGGGATTGTAATGTCCCAAAAAAAAAAAAAAAATTGTAAATTTCTCCTACACTTAATTATAAAAGTGAAAAAGGGGTTCATGTGACTAGGAGACATAACTTAAGTTGTGTTTATTTATGTTTTATGTTTTTATGTTGTAATAAGGCACTTTAAGTGATTTTAGGGTTGGGAGATGTCAACTACAAATTAGAACCTCACCCTATATAAGGGAGTGAGATGTCCCATTTTGGGCATGTTATGTTGATATCAGAATTGAATATTGAAACCCTAGAGGTTCCATGAGTTGAGATTGCAGGTCTTGCTCATTCCCATAGTGCATTGGAAGTGCATGGTTGGGGTCTTGGCAATATCATTGCAGGTGTTATTGTAATGTCCCCTTTCCTAACTAGCCACTAGGTACAGTATGGACTTGCCTATACAATGGTTCCCGTAGGCAATGTTGTGGGTTTGGGAGCCTCCAGGTGTTGTGGAGTTACTGTTGGACGTTCAGTTTTCAGTGTGGACAGCTTTCAGGACCGTTTCCAACAGGTTTCAGGGGGACTTACTATTTTTAGTAAGTCGATCAAATGAAGTATTTTGGGAAGCAGACGTTACGGATGGATTATTCGGCGAAATGGGTGTCCGTTTCCAGTATTTTTTCTTGGGTCCGGTCTTAGGAGGATTATTATTTTAATGCCCAAAAGTTATTAATGTAATATTTAAATGTAATGTTTTAATATTCTAATGTTGGGCTTATATTTTATTATTAAGGGGTTATAAGGGGGATTTTTGGGAGTCATAAGGTAAGTTATAAATTAAAATTAAGATGTTATCTCCCTAGGAGTTTGGGAAGACCCCTCATGGGGCTCTTTAAAAATAAATTTAAATGCAAATGAAATTAAAGGGAAAAAAAGCAAACTAGGCCGACCCAATTGTGAAAGGGAAATAAAAGAATGAAGTTGAATTCATTTTCACATCTTTGGCTATTCATTCTCTTGGAGCAATTTTGAGGAGTTCTTGCAGAGTTGCAGGGGTTTCGAATTCAGCTTGTTGTGTGACGAAAATCACCAGCAGGGACAACATCCTCGGAGTTGAAAGATATTCTCAGGGTGTTCATGAGCAACTCTACTTCAGGGGTTGCATTGGAGCTTTATATCTATAGATTTCGAAGCATATTTTGCATACATTGTTGTAGCATTCATTCCTCAGCGGAGCCATACAAGTGGAGTCATTTATTGTATGTGATTCGTGTTGGTTACGAATCCGCCATGAGGAAAGGATTTGTTGTTATTGCGCCCAGATTCGCCCACTATATTGAAAGGCCGGAAGGAAGGAATGCCTTCCATGCCAATCTCCGGAGAAGGCCGGCTTCCTATGGGGTAGTGTTTTAGGTTAAGAGTGCAGGGAAAGAGATAAAAGTGCAGAAAGAAAATCCAAATGTGATTGGAGTTGGGAGGGGGGAATAAGCAGCACGGCAACGATCAATCACCACTACTAACAGCATTCCTTTACAAAGAATACATTGAAACTATAGCTATCAGTCATCCTATGTATCCTCTATCTATGCATTCCAGGAATACTTGATCATCAAATACCAGAGTCCAGAGTTTAGTACAATAGTAAGCAATGATACAAGAAACATGAGGCAAAAATGACAAGGAGAGGCAACATACAAGATAAAAGACAGTAAGCAGAGCCAAGTATATGCTTGTATTAGAGGCAAACGCACAGCTACAATGGTTCCCTAGCAATATATTCCCCTTCTCCCCTTTTACAATGAATTACATGGCTATTTATAGCCTCAAGTTTTTCCCCGATTACATTCTCGGGCACAAAGTCCCAGACTAAACATTAGCTGACACAAGCGGCTGAAGAGCTGCTGATGCTGACTTTTGTCGGGCAGGACTGTACTCGCGGCATGGTCTCCCTAAAGGTTGTACAGCTATGTGGCGGTATGTCGGGTCAAACCTTTGGTCAGTAGGAATGCGGGTAGGTGCGGCAGATGGCACTTTACATCAACTTAAATGGTGGCAGTTGGCGCAGATAGTGCAGCCCATGCTTTGTCCCTTTCCCGGTCATGCCTTGGCTCGAGTCTCGAAGTTGGACACTTGTCAGATGCTGACGAGTGACACATGGCTGCCTTGAAAGGCAGTTTATCCAACTTTGCCCAGGATCTGAGCGTTGTCGGGTTGCGCAGGCAGAAAACAGCGCAGTTGGGAGGGTCATCTTGCCTTAGTCATTTTCTGGTCTTGCTTCCCCAACTGCGCACCGGTCAGAGGGCGCACTCCGACTTCGCTGCAAAGTCTGGTTGCGCCCCAGCACTTGCTGTCTCCTAACGCTATTCGGACTATGCACCGAGAGGGGGGCGCACTCCGACTTCGCTGCGAAGTCGGGTTGCGCCCCAACGCTTGTCTTCTCCTTTGATGTTCGGACTGCGCACTAAGAGGTGGGCGCACTCCGACTTCACTGCAAAGTCGGGTTGCGCCCCAACGCTTAGTTTATTCTCTGCCATACTGCTTTCCAAGTGCGCCCAGGAAGAAGGGCGCACCCCTACTTCGCTGCGAAGTCGGGTTGCGCCCCAATAGTTAGTCAAAATTTGCTCATCTCCTGTCCTGTTGTCGCACTTCGTCTTTCCTACGGCGCTCCAACCTGAGGGCGTACTCCGACTTCGCTGCGAAGTCGGGTTGCGCCCTGATACTTAGAAAATTTCAGGGAACACCTCTGTTCTGGAAACTTTACTGGGGGGGAGAAAAAGGGAGGAAGGGAGAGGAATGAAAACTGCAAGGAAGAGGGAGAGAGAGAAATGAAGAAAGGGAAAAGAGGAAGGGGGAAAGGGAGAGAGCAGCTCACTTACAAAAACGGAAAACATGGCACCCCGTGTCAAATGTGGCAACATTCCTAGCGGCTCGCGGGGTGTCGAGCTCACCCCGACGCAAAGAACCACACCTTCATCGATTGGGTGCAGAGGAACTTCCTTCCCCTGCTTTCTGCTGCTCTGACCGCTTCCTTCCAGGCAACTGTTCTTCTTCAGGTTCGCTTTCACCAGTTGCCTCCTCAGTTTCGCCTTCTGAATCTGAATGTTTTTCACTGTCAGCCTCCCACTCGCTGATGCGTTGGTATGTGTTGCCACATTTTGCACGGGGTGCAATGTTTTCAATTTTTGTAAGAGAGCTGCTCTTCCCTTTCCCTCTTCCTCTCTTTCCCCTTCCTCTTCTCCCCCTTTCTCTCTCTTCCCTACATTCTCATTCTTCCCTCTTTCTCTTGAGCCCCTCAGTCAAATCTCAAAAATGACAGCAGTTGCCCTGAAAAATGGCTAAGTGTCAGGGCGCAATCCGACTTCGCAGCGAAGTCGGAGTGCGCCCTCCAGTTGGAGCGCAGCAGGAGTGCAAAGTGCGCAGCGCGACAGAATCAACCAGAAGAACAAGTGTTCTGGGCGCAACCCGACTTCGCAGCGAAGTCGGAGTGCGCCCTGCTTTCTGGGCGCACTTGGTAGCAGGCTGGCAGGAAAATGACTAAGTGCTGGGGCGCAACCCGACTTCGCAGCGAAGTCGGAGTGCGCCCCCTTTCCAGGGCGAAGTCCGTACAGCGGTAGAAATCAGCTTTCACCTGTGCGCAACCCGACTTCGCAACGAAGTCGGAGTGCGCCCTTCGACAGGTGCGCAGTAGGGGAATAAACTCAGAAAAGTACCCAAGGCATGAAGGCCTTCCCGACTGCGCTGTTTTCTACCTGCGCAACCCGACAACGCTCTGATCCTGGGCGAAGTTGGATAAACTGCCTTTCAAGGCAAGCACGTGTCAAGCAGCATCATCCGACAAGTGTCCAACTTTGGGATCTGAGCCAAGACGTGCCGAGCACAAGGACAAGCATGGGATGCACTACTTATGCCAGCCGCCTCATTTAAAGCTGATTGGAGGTTCTACCTGCTTCAGCTACCCGCATTCCTGCCGATGAGAAGTTCTACCTAACGCGCTGCCACGTATCTGTACAGCCTTCGGGGAGACCATGCCGCGGGTACAGTCCTGCCCGACAAAGGTCAGCATCAGCAGCTCCATGGCCGCTTTTGTAAGCTAATGTTTGACTGGGACTTTGTGCCCATGAATGTAATCGGGAGGGACTCGGGCTATAAATAGCCACCACATTTTCATTGTAAAGTGGTGGAAGGGGAATGTCTGTTAGGGAACCATTGTAGCTGTGCTTCTGCCTCTTAATATAATACATACACTTGGTGCTGTCCTATTGCTTTTATTTTGTATGCTGCCTCTCTTTGTCATTTTTCTTGTATCATTGCTTGTTGTTGTACTGAACTCTGGACTCCGGCATTTGGTGGTCAGGTATTCCTAAGATGCATAAATCAGAGGATACATAGGGCAAACGTTAGTGGCAGTTTCTGGTTATGTTTTGTACTTATATTGTTGTTAGTAGTGGTGATTGATGCGTTGCTGTGTTGTTAGTTCCCCTTGGAGGGGGAATGTCTGCTAGGGAACCATTGTAGCCGTGCGTACACTTCTCTCATACAAAACATATACCTCGACTTTCTGTTACCGTTAAGTTACAAGATCCATAGTGGTGTGTTATGGTTATATTGATGTTAGTAGTGGTGATTGATGCGTTGTCGTATCGTTAGTTCCCCCCACCCAACTCCAATCTAATTTGGAATCCCTTTCTGCATTTTTATCTCTTTCCCTGCACTCTTATCTTGAACCTCAAAACCCCACAGGAAGCCGGCCTTCTCCGGAGATTGGCACGGAAGGCATTCCTTCCTTCCGGCCTTTCAATCTGGTGGGCGAATCTGGGCGCGTTAACACAAAATCCTTTCCTCATGGCAGATTCGTAACCAACAGTTTCTCTGGCACGCCCGGTGGGACAAGGAAGTTTCCCACCCCCAAACAGAATCGAAGCACCGGTGTTCGCTTCATTGCTGTTCAAAATCAGAACACCTGGCGACTCTGCACGAACATATCCTCTGAGTCCGAAAGACCGGTCCTAGCACCTTCATGCAAACGAGAAGGTGGCGAGCAAGGGATCCGAGAAACCCGCCCGCCTTTTACGAACTAGACATCAACGCTCGAGGCGAAATTGTCAGGCTGGCTGATCAACAAGCTCGTGTCGACGAAGCCGAGGCTGAAATCCAAGAAGAAGCCGAAGCCGAGGTCGAAGGAGCTGAGAACGAAATAGAAGAGGCCGAGGAAGAAGAGGAATCTACATCCTCGGAAGGTACCGACACTGAGTATACAACCGACGGAGGAGAAGAAGAAGAAATGGCTGCCCAGCAGCAGAATGATGATGATCTCTTCCCGGCGGTGGACTCTACGGGGCCCTTGGCCCTGGTCGGACAGCAAGCTGTGCCCCCTGCTGCCTTAAAGTCCATCCCTACATACGACGGCTACGGCAAGACGGCGTACGAGCACATCCAGGACATCCTTGCCCCGGCTGCATTGCACTCCATTACTGACGAAAGTGTGAAGACCCGTCGCCGGCCCTTTCCCTAAGGGGAAAGCTTCTCTACCGGTGGAGATCGCCGCGTAGGGATCTATCACAGTAGGGCCCTCAGCTCGCCGTAAGGCTCGTGAAAGGATGCAACGAGTCTCGCTGACCCCACTTCTTTGCCGCATCGGGCCCAAAGTATCCAGAGACACCCCCAAGAGGAGGTGTCTGACTTTAACATCAGGTTTGCGAGATCCTGGAAACGGGTACCTCGTGAACTTCGGCCTTCAGCCGGCATGGCTGCTCACTACTACCTGAGATCCTTCAACTCAGACATATGCCCGTCGCCGAAGATTGCCGTAATAGACTCGTTTCCTGCTCTGTACGATGTTGCCCGACAAGATGAAGCGGATATCATTTCCATCGGCAGACTCCCGTCCAGGGTGCAGGAACCCATTCATCCCGACTTCCCTGCATCCCAGTATCCGTCAGCTTCTGGTGGTGCGCCGTCCACATCAGGGCAAGCAACCCCAGCAGCAATGGAATCCGGCGCCGGTCGTAACTCCTTACGGCCCGCCGCAAATGCATTATCCTCACCCGCCTCCTCCTCCGCATTTTCCAGTACTCCTTGCTCCCCCGCAGTACGCACCTTATTCCAATCCTCCTCCATTAGCCGCATTGCCTCCACCGGCACAATTGCCGCCTCCTGACAATAACATTCATAACACAATCCTCCAGGAGGTACGGGCTTTGGCCTCAGGTTATCATGCCATGTCCAATGACATGACCGCTTTGAAGAAGAAGCAGGCCCAGATGGACCTCGCTCCTAGGAGGCCATATCCGCCCCTGGCGCTGACAAAAGACAGACCTCCGAAACAACAACTGCAGAGGCGTCCGCCTCCGAGAAATGCTGCTATAGAAGACCAACCCGGTCCTTCTGACCAGGTCAACTGGTGCACTACGTGCAATGACCCGCATTCGGAGGATGACTGCACACTGCACCAGCACTACATCCAGACTTTGGCCGGCAACGCCATAGAGGACGATGAACTCTACATGATCCTGGACGGCGAAGCCAACTTTGCCCTCCCAGAGGAAAATCTAGTGCCGCCCGCCAAGGAAGAAAAGAAAACTGCAGATGCTGCCAAGCCCTTGCAGGTGTATGCCAGAAGAGAAAAGGCGCAGCCCGGTGGGCTGCCACCATACAAGCGGCTGTGGCCCTACACAGCCCAGGAGAAGGCATCCAAAGACAAAGCTCCAGCCAAGCCTCCTCCGGTAAAGGCAGCCCCTATTCCAGCCAAGCCTCCTATAGCAAAAGCTCCAGCTCCGGCTAAAGCTCCAGAACCTCAGCCTCCAGCTGAAACCAAAGAACAAGCCCAGGAGAAGCTGAAGTACCCGTCTCTGACCAAGAGACAGAGAGTTGAGGCCACCCAGCAGTACCGGACGAAGTATGAGCCGGCAAAAGAAGCAGAAGGAGCTAGCACCTCGGGCTACAACATAGTAGACGAGTTGAAAAGAACACCCGCTAGAATCAGCATGTACGATGCTCTTCTGCTCCCAGGCCAGGTGGATCTGCTGCAGGAATCTCTGAAAAACATGAAGAACGGCAAGCAGATACAGCCCGCTGTCCTGGTTCAACCTCTGACAGTCTCAGCCACTGGGAAGAACAGACCGCCTCCCTTCTATCTGTCTTTACGGATGCAAGGGCACATAGTACACAACTGCATGGTGGACTCTGGCGCTTCCACGACCGTTATGCCGAAAGCCGTCTGCGACGAGATCGGGATGGAGTACACAAGGAGCAGCCAAGGCGTGCTGCAACTGGACGGCACCCTTGTCAAGACAGTTGGTGTCATAAAGGACATCCCTATTCGGCTGCATAAGGCTCTCGACATCGTGGTCATCCAAGAGGTCGTGGTTGTTGACTTGGCTCCCTACTTCGGCATGTGTCTCTCCCGGGAGTTCACTGCGAAGCTGGGCGGGTACCTGTCTCTAGACTACTCACACATGGAAGTGCCCTTCAAAGGAAGGAGACTGAAAATCTTCAATGAGAAGCCTTCCACCTTCCTAGTAGAGAAGATACCCGGAGAAGAGTTGGACTGCATGGTCCAAATCGACGGAGGAAGAACTGGTGACGGTAGAGCTGACGGAGCAAGCCCTCGAAGTGCTACAGCTCGAAGATGAGTTCTCTTTGCGGGATTTCAATGCCGTAATTGAGACAGAGCAGGGTTGTTACACCGTTGTACAGCCCGAGAGGCTTGACAAGTCAGCTGAAAAGGAAGTGGGACCTGCACCTGAGAAGCTGTGGAAGCTTTTCTTTGACGGCGCGCGATGCAAAAATGGCGCCGGTGCAGGGGTGCTTCTGGTTTCTCCGACCGGGATCCAGAAGGACTATACCTACAGGTTGGCCTGGAGCTGCACTAACAACTCGGCGGAGTACGAAGCCCCGTGCTTGGGATTGCGAAAGGCAGAGAGGTCGGGGATTAAACACCGCAGATCTTTGGAGATTCGGAGCTGGTGTGTCACCAGGTTACGAACAAGTGCGCCTCCAAAAAGCACTATCTCAAGGCATACCGCAACCGGGTGTGGGACCTGATGGAGTCGTTTGACTCGTTGAATGTCAAGGCGATATCACGCGAGAAAAACAAGCACGCTGACATTCTGGCGTCTGTTGGAGCCAGGTACGTTCCGGCTGACGACGTTGTCCATAAACCGAAGCCGGTTCGCACTATTTACAGGCCTTCTGTGCCTGATAAGGACACCCACTGGCAAGTGTTCGATTGTGACGAGGAGATCGTCACATTTTTGGTAAATGAAGCATGTTCAATCGAGAGTAGAGACCCTGATGACGAGCAATATGAGGGGTTGATACAGTTGAAAAATAATCATGTCCCAAAAGGACTGATTACATTGGAGAGTCTATTTGATCAGAATGACAGAGCTATATCTCATAGGATCAAAGTAGACCCGAAGCAGTATGCCGACCTGGAACTCGAACCTGGTAAAACCATCAAGGTCGGGACAGACTGCACTTCGGAGGAACTTGAGCAGATCAGATCACTGTGCCGAGAGTTCCCTGACATCGTGGCCTGGTGCTACGAGGATTTGAAGGGGTATGACAGAGATGTAATCCAAAGCATACCATTGAGCTAGAGGATGGCGCCAAGCCATTCCGACGAGGCAGAGGGCCGTAAATCCGAAAATTGAGGCCATGATGAAAGCCGAGCTCCCGAAGATGCCGGAGGCCAAAATCATCTACCCCATCAAACATTCATCCTGGGTTGCGAATTTGGTGCCTGTGAGGAAGAAGAATGGCGACATCCGTCTCTCGTGTCGATTTCAGAAACTTGAATCAGGCCTCCCTCAAGGACCACTATCCGCTTCCCCAAATTGATCAAATTCTACACATCGTTGTCGGAGCCCAGAGATTCTCACTTCTAGATGGATTTTCCGGCTACAACCAGATTTGGGTCAGGGATGAGGACCAAGGATAAAACGGCGTTCACCACCAAATGGGGGACGTTCGCCTATCGCCGCATGCCTTTCGGCTTATCCAATGCCGGTGCCACATTCCAAAGGGCCATGGACCTCGGCCTTCCTGGAGCTGCTCAACAAGATCATTGTCATCTACCTTGATGACATGACCGTTTTCTCTCACCAAAGAGGGGATCATGTTTCCCACCTCCGGCAAATATTTGAGAGGTGTCGAGAATTCGGCATTTCCATAAACCCGAAGAAGTCTGTCTTCGCGGTAAAAGAGGGTAAGTCGCTGGGACATGTCATCTCCGAGAGAGGCCTCGCCATTGACCCTGACAGAGCAGAAGCCCTCCTTCGCTTGCCAGCCCCAATTGATAAAAAAGGGCTGCAGTCCTTCTTCGGCCAGATTAACTTCGTGCGGAAGTTCATCCCGGACTTCGCACAGGTGATCAAGCCTATGGCCGAACTGCTGAAAAAAGATACAACTTACGAATGGACTGATGAGAGAGAGCAAGCCTTCGAGGAAATCAAGGCTCGAATTGCGCAAGCTCCGGTGTTGATAAACCCGGACTACTCCAAGGACTTCATCCTCTACGCGGTGGGAGAACCGGAAAGTTACGCCGCAGTCCTAACACGTAAGGGAGACGATGGCGAGGAGCGCCCCATAGCGTTCCTGAGCCAAGTGATTCAGCCGCATGAAGAAAAGTACAACTTTATAGAGCGGCAGGTTCACGCGGTCATGAAATCCCTCCGAAAGTTCAGGCATTTTGTCTCCCAGAGCCGAACGACTGTCTTTGTGATTCACCCGGACGTTCGAAGCTTCATCATACAAGGGGAGCCGGGTCACAAGAGAGCAGGATGGATTGCAAAAATCCAGGAGTTCGACATCGAAGTGCGGCCCACCAAGCTTATCAGAGGCCGAGCCTTGTGTCAGGAGCTGGCCCGAAGCGCCGTAGCCGGCATCTCCGCCTCGTAAGTGGGAGGACACAACAACAAGCATCAACCTGGCCAACTCCTTATCGGAGGGGAGTGACTGGACAGATGAACTGGTGAGATATTTCGCACCGGAAGATGTCCAGATCACCTGAACGCCTCACAACGAAGGAGATTTCGGCTAGGTGCACTCAAGTACACTCTTCGCCCCGAGGGGCTTTACTTCAAAAACATTGACGGCATCCTGTTGCGTTGCGTCAGGAAATCAGACCAGTCCAGGGTCCTCGGAGATTTTCATTCCGGGATGCCTGGAGGTCATCATTCTGCAAGGCCTACGGCCTTGAAAATAATTAGAGCCGGGTACTATTGGCCCACTCTATTTACAGACGCTTATGCGGTCTGTTCCAAGTGTGATCAATGCCAGAGGTTTGCTGGCAGAAACAGAAAAGCACCCCTGCCCCTTCAACCGATTCAGGCCGAGACTCCGTTCCAGCAATGGGGTCTAGACTTCATTGGGGTGATTTCGCCTAATTCCTCTGCCGGACACAAGTTTATTCTTACAGCCACCGATTACTTCACACGGTGGGCAGAGGCGATCCCAACCAAAAACGCGGACCAAGAAACGGTCATCGGGTTCCTTGAAAGCCTGATTACCCGCTTCGGGGTTCCAGAGTCAATTGTAACGGACAATGGTCCGGGGTTCGCAAGCGCTGTACTCACGGAGTACACTGGCAAACTTGGCATTTATCACAAGATGTCTTCTAATTACTACCCGCAGGGGAATGGCCTTGCTGAGTCTACTAACAAGAACCTCCTGAAGATCATCAGAAGGACCATTGAAAGGAACAAGCGGACTTGGCATTCACTTCTGAACCGGGCGCTGTGGGCGGACAGAGTTTCATTCAAGAAATCCATCAAAACGTCCCCTTATGCGCTCGTCTATGGTAAAGAGGCTGTCATGCCAGCCCACATCGAAATCCCTGCCCTATGGATGTTGGACGAAGACAGGAGCAGTGGAGACCCGGTGGATGACAGACTGTGCCAACTTCTGCAGTTGGAGGAAGACAGGGAAAAAGCATACCAGGCCTTCACCAAGCATGTTGAAGCCACTCAAGGCTGGTTTGCGAAAGGCACCACTGCCCGAGTTTTTGAAATCGGGGACCTGGTGCTGAAGTGGGACTCATTGAAGGCGAAGCCGGGCAACCACGGGAAGTTCGATGCCCTCTGGGAGGGCCCTTATCAGATTGCCCGGGTGAACCAGCTCAACGCTTACATACTTCGGGATATGGAGGGTCAGCTCCTACCTATCCCCGTTAACGGGTTCCACTTGAAAATCTACCGCTGTTGAAGGTGCCCTGATCGGGCCCTTCCTTGTACAAATTTCCCTTCTGTATTTTATTTTTCAAGCATGTACAGTTTTCTGCTTTTAGTTTTTTATTTTAAAAGAGCCCAAGTAGGACAAAACTGAAGACACAGACTTCGCAGCGAAGTCGGGTGTCGGCCCTGAGAAAGAGCGAAGTTCGTAAAGAGCCCTGACAAGAGGGGCAAAATGGTTAAGTCTAGGTGCGCAACCCGACTTCGCAGCGAAGTCGGGCTGCGCACCATCCGAAGGGCGCAGTTGGAAAGAAGGCAAAAACAAGTAAAAAGTGGTTGCGAGTCGAGTGCGCCTTCTTTGGGCGCGGCTCGAATGGTCCATCGCGGAAAACGCGAAATATTCTAAGTGTGGGCCCAGGGCGCCGTCCGAAAAGTGCGAAGTTGGGTTATGGGCCAAAAAGTTTTATCTTGAGGAGTGTGCCCAGGTAGCGGCGGTGACGTCAGCGAAGGCACGACGTCCAAAGGCAGTTTCAAGCGTTGCACGGCTTTCAATGAAAATGCAATTAAGAAAGCAAGGCGCGGCGGCCAGGGTGCGTTTTTCAAAGGACATTCCTTGCACGGCCGCCGAAAAACATAACACTGCCACCGACCGGCCGACCTACTTCCCCTTTCGCACCATTAATGACGCAGTCATTGCCTAGAAAAGGAGGTCTGGCGCGCCCAGACAATTCGAATTGTGCAGACTGACTCTGTAACGGCGAAATCCTGTACTGACATCCAAAAGCCGTATTTCTTGCCTTTTCGAAGGAATGGAAAAAGGGAAAATGCCAGTGCAAGCTCAATCCAGCGAAGGGCGCGAAAGTGGAGATTTCCCGCAGTCAAATGCTTTCAGGAGTGAGACGCCGCAGGATCAAAAGTCAAAATCCCGGACAAAGAAAGTACAGCGTGGGCAAGCCCCACCACCACCGGTTAATTACCTGTCTGGGTACAAGGACGGCTTGTTTTCCATGAGCCTTACTAAACTGCGGATAAATGTGGAAAATTGGGCTGATAAAGTTTCGCCCTCTCACCATTTCGGGCTGCGTACAAGTCGAACCTTCATCGGTTCTTGTGCCCTCCTGTCCACCTATGCCCGGAGCTGGTCGACATCATTGTCAGACATTACAGGCCAGCTACCCGGCAAATTTGCAACTGCAGCGGAAAACCCTTGTTCGCACTCCGCAGAGAGACCGTCCAGCCGGCCTTCGCCCCGGGGTTGCAATATGACTCCAAAGCACGATTGTTAAAAGGATAAATCTTGGCGAGCAAGCGGGGCGCTTTACGCATACAAAAAGGATGAGGGATTTCCTCAACTCAGAGCTGAACGCCCCGCTCGCAGCTGGACAATGGCCAACCGGCCCCATACCCCCGGAAAGGTTTCAAAATAAATACATATACACCATCCTGGCGTGGGTCCTCGGCTGCGACTCTGACGAGCTGGTACGGCCGTACCAGCTAGCGCTGGCAGAATGTCTCCTATGCGGAGAATCTTATGAACCAGCAGCGCAGAAAAGTGGGAAGCGCCCGATCTTCTTCGACTGGGCGGACTGGCTTGCATACGCCATTCACTCCAACCTGGTGAAGCTACAGAAAAAGCAGTCAACTGAATTTCGATTCAGTTCCTTCTTGGCTTGGCTATGTTTGTATCACTTGCACTCCCGTATGCCGATCCCTAACCTGAAGAAGGTAAATGAGAAGGGAGAGCCACAGCCCGTCTATGAATGGACGGATGACCTATACCGGAAAGGGTCTTATTACAAGTTCAACTTCAACTTTCTGGGCTTGGTCATGTCAGTCTTCAGCGATGGTGAGATCCCTCGCCCCCCGCAAGAAATGACAAACTATTTGTTGAATCACAAGCTCGGGGACGTTTTTAGACTGACGTAGGGGATCGTGGTTAGAATCTACGGATTCAAGGGCAAGCCTCATCTGCTGCCCTACTGGTGCACGGATCATCAGTTTGGGATGGAGGTTGCGCGGCAGATGGATTACGTTGAAGAGGAGTTCGGCCAGGGAAAGAAAAAGGGCCATATCTTTCAATATCCTCTTTCCTGGGCGAACGTCGAAATATCAGAGATAGGACAGCATGTCTATCTCGAGCGGGAGCTCTATGACATTGGCCTGATTCTCACGTCGCAGTCGCTGGAAGTACGACCCATACGGGATAAGGGGAAAGTTTGCACATATCTCGCCCCGGGCGGATATAATCGAAGACAGATGCGATGTGGTCCATGTTGACCTCGACTGGGAGATTGACTTGATGGAAGCATGGCCTCCGTGGCAGGAGTTTTACTGCGAGGAGGTAGCATATGACCCCGAGCGAAACCCGGACCACAAGTTCACTTCTCCGGGATTTAAGAAACTCATCACCAAGCTGGCAGGCCTTAACTGGCCAAGAGAAAAAGTTGTTGAATGCTGGAAGATGAGGTGCCGCACGCAGCACGATAAATCCGTCAGAAGGAATCTGGCCGTTGATGATGATTTTTCAGCTCTATATGACCAGCACATTGGCAGCTGGCGGCCTTTCGCATTCCGAGATTACGTTCCCCGAGGTCCCTTCGAGGGTTATAAAAGGGGGTCTTCCTCCCAACAGTTGTACACTTTTACAACTGCCAGTGCGGGCCCAGCAGATATCCAAGTGGACCCAATGCAGCCTGTTGCTTCCAAGGTGGTGCCCGAAAAGGCGCAAAAATCAGCCAAGTCAACGCCCGAGGTGGCTCCTCAGGCACAAAAGACGCCAGCGCCGCCAGCGAGCGGACCGGCCGCGGCAGTCCTTCTGCAAGTCAAACCCCGGTACAAGTTTACCGTGGGAACATCAGCGCCGCCGCACCTACTTCATCTCCTTCTTCCGAACCAGCCATTGCTCCAGAAGAGAAAAAGAGGAAGAGAGTTGAGAGGGTCAGGCGACCTAGCCTGACGGTGCAGCAGTCAGTCGCAGAGCCGCAGCCGCGTCCAGCCGCTCCAGAGGTTGTTTCTCTGGATAGTCCTGAGCCAGCCGCCGGAACCAGAACCGCAGACATTCATCCAACATCGGCTCAGGCGGAGCCCGCAGGTACGTCCGCTGCCCCGCTCCCTCAGATCTCATCTGGCCCTACTCCGACTCCATCTCCCGCTCAATCCGAGCAAGCCATGGCCGCATCTTCCTCCCCATCTCCACAGCCTTCTAGCGGCCACCATTCTTTCGACCGCTTTGCTCAGACCCCAACGCCTTCCTATCCCTGAGTCAAACCCCAAACCCTTCACCCGTGGTTAGTGCTGAAGCTGCGCGTTCACCGCTGCATCCATCGCCTCAGCCGCTTGAAACCCTTCCAGCATCAACCGCTCCGCTCTCCGCTCCCCGGTCCCCCTCAAAAGCGGCCGCTCCTTCCGAAGTCCTTCCGGTTTCTCCTATTTCCCTGTTCGCAGGAGAGATGTCACAACAGAACCCTAGGCTGGGGGAACCGGACTTCATGGACGATCTCCAGAACACGGACGATTTGCCTCTGGCAACAAGAGCCGTAGAATATCCTATCTCTTTTCTCCAAAACTTGAAGCGGAGGAGACCTGAGGAGATTGCCGCCCCGGTAAAGCGCACCAAGTTTGACTTCGAGAGGAGAGTGCTCACGACAGAAAAGATAACTCCAAAAGTGAAGAAGCCTCTCCGGGAAATGACCAGGGCGGACTACGAGCTTCAGAGAAAGGAGAAGAGCTTTGACGATATCCACCAGCAATACGAGATTCATGGAATCCTTCGTAAAGCGGATAATCTCCTTGTCAAAAATCTGGAGGAACAGGAAGAGCTTTTCCGGTTGCAGGACAAAACAAGACAGCTTGAAGAGGACCTGTCTAGGTCCACTGAGCAACTGGAATCGGCGCAGCGAGAAATAGATGAATTAAAAGCCCAGCCGGCCGCTTCTCAGCAAGAAGCCGCAACGGAAAAGCAGGCAGCCCTGGAGCAGATTTCTCAGCTCCAGGAGTCTTTGAAGCAGGCGCAGTCGCAATCCGCAGAGAAAGCATCTCAAGCGACGGTCTTTTCAAAGAGCAAAGTTAAGGAGATGCGGGCTGATCTGCTGCGGGGATGCAAGCCCCACATGTATAAAGCCATGTCGGTCCTGGATTTCGCATCCAGGATCCAAGAAGTTTCTGCCCAGGGAAAGCCTGTGGTAGAGGAGGCCGAACGCCAGGCGAAGCAATGGCTGGACCTAGCGATAAAACTTCAAGAACACGAGCGCGATGGCCTCCAATTCTCCCCCATGTCCTCATTCGCTGCAGAATGGGCAGATGCAAGGGTAACCTTGCATAAGTATTTTAAGAAAACAGAAGAGGTGAGAGTTGCCAGACGAATGCTGGATGCATTCGAACATGAAAGAGACATTTGTCTGGCTCCCCTTCACGCTCTCTCTGAACTAGGGTGCCCGGGCTATGTTGAGAATGGTGAGTTTCTCACCCATGAGCAGGTGAAAGAGAATTGGCTGTCCTTTGAGGCAGATACAGCTGAAATCGATAGCTGGACCGAGCCAATTCAAGAAAGTCAGGTCACCCAGATGGTGTCCAAGTGTTGCAAGATCAGCTCCTACTTCCAGGAGCTGGGAAAGAGATACCTCACCATCGACTTGCACACGGTCGCTGCATTCCACGCAGCGTTAGAAGAAGTTGCTGACCGCCGACCCTTCGAAGCAGAAGCCTGGGGCCAAGCCCAGGCCGCATACAAGCGCATCTGCGAGGCAGAAGCCGACGCTGGAGAGCATTCGGAAGGCGAATCCGAGGAGGCAGCTGCCGGAAGTGGATCTGAAGAACAGTTGCCGCGAGGGGAACGGCCAGAGCAGCAGAAGGCAGGGGAAGTAAGTTCCTCTGCACCCAATGGATGAAGGCATGGATTCTTTGCGCCGAGGCGAGCTCGACACCCCGCGAGCCGCCAGAAATGTTGCCACATTTTGCACGGGGTGCAATGTTTTCAATTTTTGTAAGAGAGCTGCTCTTCCCTTTCCCTCTTCCTCTCTTTCCCCTTCCTCTTCTCCCCCTTCTCTCTCTTCCCTACATTCTCATTCTTCCCTCTTTCTCTTGAGCCCCTCAACCAAATCTCAAAAATGACAGCAGTTGCCCTGAAAAATGGCTAAGTGTCAGGGCGCAATCCGACTTCGCAGCGAAGTCGGAGTGCGCCCTCCAGTTGGAGCGCAGCAGGAGTGCAAAGTGCGCAGGCGACAGAATCAACCGAAGAACAAGTGTTCGGGCGCAACCCGACTTCGCAGCGAAGTCGGAGTGCGCCCTGCTTTCTGGGCGCACTTGGTAGCAAGTCTGGCAGGAAAATGACTAAGTGCTGGGGCGCAACCCGACTTCGCAGCGAAGTCGGAGTGCGCCCCCTTTCCAGGGCGAAGTCCGTACAGCGGTAGAAATCAGCTTTCACCTGTGCGCAACCCGACTTCGCAGCGAAGTCGGAGTGCGCCCTTCGACAGGTGCGCAGTAGGGGAATAAACTCAGAAAAGTACCCAAGGCATGAAGGCCTTCCCGACTGCGCTGTTTTCTACCTGCGCAACCCGACAGCGCTCTGATCCTGGGCGAAGTTGGATAAACTGCCTTTCAAGGCAAGCACGTGTCAAGCAGCATCATCCGACAAGTGTCCAACTTTGGGATCTGAGCCAAGACGTGCCGAGCACAAGGACAAGCATGGGATGCACTACTTATGCCAGCTGCCTCATTTAAAGCTGATTGGAGGTTCTACCTGCTTCAGCTACCCGCATTCCTGCCGATGAGAAGTTCTACCTAACGCGCTGCCACGTATCTGTACAGCCTTCAGGGAGACCATGCTGCGGGTACAGTCCTGCCCGACAAAGGTCAGCATCAGCAGCTCCATGGCCGCTTTTGTAAGCTAATGTTTGACTGGGACTTTGTGCCCATGAATGTAATCGGGAGGGACTCGGGCTATAAATAGCCACCACGTTTTCATTGTAAGGTGGTGGAAGGGGAATGTCTGTTAGGGAACCATTGTAGCTGTGCTTCTGCTTCTTAATATAAAGTACATACACTTGGTGCTCGTCCTACTGTTTTTATTTTGTATGCTACCTCTCTTTGCCTCATATTTCTTGTATCATTGCTCGTTGTTGTGCCGAACTCGGACTCCGGCATTTGGTGACCAAGTACTCCTGGACTGCATAAATCAAAGGATACATAGGGTAAACGTTAGGTGGCAGTTCCTCAGGTTATGTGTTGTGTTATGTTGCTGTCCGTAGTGGTGATTGATGCATTGCCGTGCTGTTAGTTCTCCTTGTAGGGAGAATGTCTGCTAGGGGACTGTTGACAATTTTGTCACATTCCTTAAGGGGTAGAAAAGAAAACAATTTTGTACAGTATTGTGTAAAGTTTTTTTTGCTTTGTTGTTTTTAAAGTTGCAGCAATTTTGGCTCCCAATGCCACCCCTTTTGTATATAAAATGGAAGAAAAAGAACTTTGCTGCCGAACAAACTAGAAAAAAGAGCTTCGCACCCGAAGCATTTCCAGCACTACTTCGGGTAAAAGTTTTGCGAGGAGGTTTCACCAAAGGAAGATACAAGGAAAAGATAGAGAAACTACTTCGCACCCGAAGCATTTTCAACACCGCTTCGGGTATAGTTTTTTGCGAAGTAGTATCACCGAAGAGAAATACAAAGGAGAAGGCAAAGAAACTACTTCGCATCCGAAGTATTTCCATCAGTCACTTCGGCCAGAAAATCAGCGAAGCGGAACTCAAAGAGCATTAAAAGTACTTCGCCAGAAAGTTGCCGAAGTACTCATTTCGGGCCCCTCCATCAGCGAACCATCTTTACTTCGGCAAGAACACATTGCGAAGCATTTGCTTCGGCTAATTTTCTGCGAAGTACTTCTATCCGAAGTAAAGGGATGCGGCATTTTTTGAAGACAATTGCTTCGGCCGAAATCTTCCCGAACCACAGTTTTGGAAGAGGATCACAGCGAAGTATTTCTCCAAGGCATCGGCAAAGCAATTTTGGCGACAAAGTGGTAAAGAAGAAGAGACCCATTTTGCGAAGTTGATATGCTTCGGCGCTCCCCGCCCCCAAAGCAGTTTGCGAAGCTCAATTTTGCGAAGTACATATCAAAGAGGAGTTTTTGCTTCGGCCTAGAACCATTGTGAAGCGAAGTGGTGAATGAAGACTTAGCAAAGCGCTTCACAGGCACGCTTTCCAAGCCGAGTATTTTCCCGAGGCGATCAAGTGCCTCATAAATGCAATTTTTCGTGCCCAACAAGCCCGCTGCTCATTTTTGGCAATCAAAAATGAAGTATCAAGCCATGATGGAGAGCCCAGCGAGCATGGCGGCCACTCGAGCACCGCACCCGGAGACCAAGGACGTCTAGACGGCTCATCAATGCACCTTTCCATGGTTGACCCGGTTGCAGTTGCCATTTTTGGTAACAGATTTGAAAGCTCGGTCACGAGAGCCTCGGGGAGCCGATTCTCAGAGCTCGAGGGCGTACTCTTCTTCACTATGTAATCATGATTCAGAGGCCCAGGTCCTCTATAAAAACCCAGGCATTGTAATGGAAAAGGGGGGGAACTATCTCGCTAGAAAGCTGCTGTAACTTGATGTCCTGCGATTAATACTAAGAGACTTTGAGCTTAATTCTTCTCTTTTATGCTACCTTCTGTGCTTGATTCTTCTATCTCTCTTCGTTTGTATGTTGGATGCTGAACTCTGCGTCCGATGTGCGATCGGGGACAGTGTCCTGAAACTCGTTCGGAAGGATACATAGGAGTAGAAAAGTGTTGTGTCGACTTTCTTTTATGCTGCCTGCCTTGCTTGATTCTTCTATCTCTCCTCATTTGTAAACTGAGATGCTGAACTCTGCGTCCGGGGTGCGATCGGGGACAGTGTCCTGAAACTCGTTCGGGAGGATACATAGGAAGGTTGATACCACGTTTCTTTTGTTTTACTCTTGGTGTTCCTTGCTGCTATTCAAGTTGTCTGTTAGCGATCGTGCTTCCTGTTCTCTCCCACCTCAAATCATCAATATCTCTTCCCTTAACCCTTTTTATTTCTTTCTCTAACCCTACTCCTTTTATCTCTTTCCTGCACTCTTGTCTACAAACACCCAAGTAGTTTAGCATAGGAGCCGGCATTTCTCCGAAGATTGGCACGAGGGGCATCTCTTCCCCTCGGCCTTTCAATGTTGGTCCAGGTCTAGGGTGCATACTCGCATTCATTTACTCAAAATCCTTACCTAGGCGGATCTGATGACCAACAGGGACCATTGTAGCTGTGCGTACACTTCTCTGCATAACACATATACTTGGATCTGACATTTCTTGGTTACGTTTTGTATTTATGTTGCTGTCCGTAGTGGTGATTGATGCATTGCCGTGTTGTTAGTTCTCCTTGTAGGGAGAATGTCCGCTAGGGGACCATTGTAGTCGTGCGTACACTTCTTTATATAAACAGTATACTTAGATTTGGCAGTTTCTAGTTATGCTTTGTATTTATGTTGCAGTAAGTAGTGGTGATTGATGTGTTGCCGTACTGTTAGTTCCCCCCACCCAAATCCAATCACCTTTGTAAATTCTTTCTACATTTTTATCTCTTTCCTGCACTCTCATCCTAAACCATAAAACCCCCACAGGAAGCCGGCCTTCTCCGGAGATTGGTATGGAAGGCATTCCTTCCTTCCGACCTTTCAATCTGGTGGGCGAATCTGGGCGCGTTAACACAAAATCCTTTCCTCATGGCAGATTCGTAACCAACAATATGCAGCCTTGGCTTGGTCCCAGACTTCTGCTTGGAAAGGTGCGAGGTCGCTGATCTCTCTTAGTGCTGCGTGGAATGCAGCGACCGCGTGCAGGTCAATGGTGTTATATCTTTTTCCCAACTCCTTCAGGGAGGAGTTGATTTTACAGTACTTCGACACCATCTGGGTGACCTGAGCTTCTTGAACTGGCTCTACCCAGCTATCAATTTCTGCTGTATCTATCTCGAAGGACAGCCAATTCTTCTTAACCTGCTCAAGGGTCAAGAACTCGCCACCTTTGATGTAGCTAGGGCACCCATGTTCGGACAGAGTGTGAAAGGGGGCCAGGAGAATGTTCCTTTCATGTTCCAGGGTGTCCAGCGCCTTTCTGGCAGTTCTAATCTTCTCTGTCTTGTCAAAATAAATACGCAAGGTTACCCTTGCATCCGCCCACTCTTTGGTCTCCCGATGGTGCACAAATGGGTTAGCGCCGCCCGACTTCGCAGTAAAGTTGGGCAGTCCTAACACTTGCAATTTTTGTATAATTTCACAACAATGTCGCCCGAGTGCAAACTCTCCTTCTGGGCACCGCCCGACTTCGCGCGAACTCGGGCAGTGCCAACACTTAGACTTTTTTCTGGGCTATTTCCTCTTAATGCCGCCCGAGTTCGCACTAGAACATGTGCGCCGCTTGGCTGCTTAGCGCAGTCGGGCGTCTCAACACTTGGTCAATTTTTGGGCATCTCCCTTTCTTGTCTGCCCATGTGCACAAGAGGTGGTGTGCGCAGCCCGACTGCACAGCGCAATCGGGCGGAAACCAATACTTAGAGTAATTTCGGGCCAATTTTGCCCACTTGACAGAAACATTTGCAAACATGAATTGAAATATGAAAGGCATGGAATGGAATAATAGAGAGCAGAAATGGAAAGAAGAAGAACGGGAAAGAAGAAAGGAGGGAAGGCGAAGCAGCAACCTTACAAGTTTTTCAAAATTTAGCACCCCATGCAAAATGTGGCAACAAGGACCATGGAACCTGGCAGCACAAGCTTAGATCCCAGCTGCAATGCAACAAAAGAACCTGGCACCTGCTTCTAGATCAGGCGCTGTGGGCCGATCGTGTATCTATTAAAAAATCAATTAAGACTTCGCTGTATGCACTGGTCTATGGAAAAGAGGTTTTTCTGCCTACCCATGTTGAGATGCCAGCTCTTTGGATGTTAGATGATGAAAGAGGAGAACCAAATCGCATTGACGCCCGACTAGCTCAGTTGCTGCAACTCGAAGAAGATAGAGAGAAGGCCTATGAGGCTTTCATGAAACACACTGAGACTACCTGAAACTGGTTTAAGAAGAAAGCTACTACTCACACCTTCCGAGTCGGAGACCTGGTGTTGAAGTGGTATGCATGGAAGGCAAATCCAGGAAATCACGATAAGTTCGATGCCTTCTGGGAAGGCCCATTCAAGATCTCCCGGGTTAATCGGGCCAATTATTTCATCTTGCAAGATATGGCTGGCCAGACTTTGCCCATCCTAGTTAATGGCCTTCATTTGAAGGCCTTCCACCACTAAAGGAATCAGAGCCAAGGCAAGTTTGCAGCGTTGTTGCAAGGAGAACGGAATTTTGATAAGATTGAGCCTCACCCGTTTTTTAAGTATGAAACAATGGTTCAGGTAATTTTTCGGTGAGGCAATCACTTTGGGCAAGCTCATAGCGAGATTTACTTTATTCCTGGGGTAAAATCTGAGAAAATGCGAGGTCAATCAAAAGTCTCCACCTTTCGAATATCAAGTGCAAAGAAAATTCTAGTGCTTCGCCAAATCTTGAGCCAAAGCAGTGCTTCGCTACCTTTCCTCCCCGAAACGGAAGTTCACTCGCTCCAAGACAAGGGAAAGAAACAAAAGGAGTATGCTTCGCTCGTTTATCAAAGAAAAGGGGCACTTCACAGGATTTTTGCCCAAAGCGGCACTTCGGGTGTGACATTCAATGAAGCAGCCATTCGGAAGTGTCTTGGGCGAAGCGTACCAAGAGAAAAGGGTTCCAATAGGGAGCGCTTTGCTTGCCTCTAAGTTGAAAACTCACTTCGGGCGCAAAAGTTGTCGAACCCCCAGTTTGCTCCCAATCGCAGCAAAGTAACATCCTTCGCCCGATGTCAAAGGAAAAGGATGCACTTTGGTCAAATTTGAGCGAAGCAATCGATATCGGCAGATATGCAGCGAGGTTCACATAAAACCCGAAACAAAGGAAAAGAGAAAAGGTGACCCCAATCAAGAAAAGTCCCCCTTCAATTACGAAGATGGAAAAAATCATGTAAGATTCGCGTACGAGGGGCAGCTCTTCGCTGTTTTTCGGCCACGAGACAAGGTTCGCACAGTCTTGAGTTAGAAGGAAATGCCAAGGAGACGCTTCGTTAAAATGCCAAGGAAGAGAAGGGCTTCGCCAACTTTCGGGCCTAAGCGATACTTCGGTTGTATCACTCAGTGAGCCAGAAATTTTGAAGGAAGCAATGCGAAGTATGCCAACGAACATGCACTTCACTCATTTCTGGTTTAAAGACCCGCTTCGGGCGTAAGGGTTGCCGAACCCCCGGTTCACTTCAAATCGCGGCAAGGTAACGTCATGAAGGCCCACTTCGGGCACCTCAAGGGCCGAAGTGGAACTTCGCTCAAACTTCGGCCGAAGCGCCCAGTAAGAGTCGTCGAAAAGTAAAAAACATGTTTGAAAAGTGCCTTGGGATGCATGCAAAGTGGCGGCTCCTGTTAAATTCCCAAAGCGCGCGAGTTAATGGAAGGGGGTGACACACATTCCAAGGAGAGTTAGTTAAGGTAAAAACTCGTGCCTTGGGAAACGATTATGAGTTAATGTTTCGAGGCAGGGTAAGATCCCAAAGGGACTTCGGTCTCCGTAGACGGCGCTAAACCACCAACTAGAAGGCAATGCGAACCTCTCCAGCCCAATTTGGGCATTTATTTTCCATAGGCACCATTAATAAGGTAGCTTCGGCTCTTGCTTATAAAATGGGGACACACCCCCAACAGATAATTATTAATCCTATGGTAAATTGCTCACGAAGTTGCCAAAGCTCTGCCGAGACTCTGCCAAAATTCTACCAGCCAACCCATTGAGCTATTTTTGCCATAGCATTGCATTGGTCTGTAAGCCGTTATGGGAAAGAAAACTGCCGAAAAGAAAGATAAGGCATTGAAGGATGCGGGTGCAGAAAAGACAAAGAAGTCTAAAGAGGAAAGGAAGCACAGGATGAAGAAATCCAACCCGACGTCCTCGTAGAGAAGCAAATTATGGAAGAAGAGGAGTCAGAGGAAGAAGGTCCGGGTGACCCACCCATCGACAGGTGGGAAGGTATCATGGATAATGAGCTTTCAAAGGGTGTCATGGGGCTACGACAGACGATAGATGACATGTTAGGCCGAGTGTCCACGGAGCATAGGAGGACTGTCACCTACTATACAGTTGTATTGGTACTTATGTACCCCGGTGCATAATTGTCCCGAACTTGTTTACACCATCACCCAGAATTACCAGCCTCTGACCAGGCAAGTCCGCGACGCTGCTGGGAAGAATCTCTTTTCAATTTACCGTAAAGATATACAGGAGGCCTTCGCTCCTTGGTAGGAGTCGCCCCAAGGATACACGGTCAGAAATGTTAACATGAATGAGTAGACGGGCAAGTATGTCCCCGCTCCTTATATGACATGGTTCATGGAGGGACTGCTGAAACTGGGGCTCCCAGCTGGCAAGCTGCCCAAAATGCCGATGCTCCTAGAAAATTTCAAGTACCCAGACATCTTTTCCACCTTGGCTTGGGTGGCGGCTCTATCCACCGACGCTACAGTATACCCCTGGCAGGTTTCCCTTTCCAAATGCATTTCTCGTGGGGATTTTTACGCTCCCAACCCAGCGAGGCCGAATACCAATCCAGTGTTCTTTGATTGGGCAGAATGGGTATCCCGCACTCTGCACACCAGATTGACCAATTTGAAAAATGCGGGGACAGACCTATTCTTTGGGCCATGCTCTTTCTTGGTTTGGCTATTCTTTTATTATACTCACAACCAGTTTACCCATATTGCTGTCAACTGTGCCAATGAAAATGGACGCTCGCTGCCTGTCTATCAGTGGACTTCGGTTTTGGTGAAGACCGAGTCTTACTATGTCTTCAACCAGATGTTTCTGGGACGCGCCCTAGAGCTTGTGTGCGGCTCTTGTCCTCGGGTGCCCGCATTACCAAGAGATATAGTAATTCATAGAAGGTTGGGAGATGTCTTCCAGCTGACCTAGGGGCTGGTGGTTCGCATATTTGGGTTTACAGGTAACCCTTCCTCCTTCCATATTTCACTTCAGAATACTTGTTTGCACTGGAAGTCGCTCGTTAGAGTGACTATACAGACCAAATTTATGGCCACGGCAAGAAGTGGGGACACACATATGATTTCCCCTTCAAAATGGGCATCATGAAAGTCTTCGCCACTACCCAGAATGTTTATATTGCTATGAAGCTTAGCGACTTTGGTCTGCTGGAGATCCCCCAACAGTGGCAGTATGATCCCTTAGGGGTAATAAGCGATTTTCTTAGGTTTAAGAATTTCCATGTCTTCCCGCACCCCGAAATCGTGGAGCAATGTAACAATCAAACGGGGAGGGATCTTGAATGGCACGTTGAGCGCATGCAGGCTCTGCCCTCGTGGCATGATTTTTATCCAATTGAAGCTGAATACATCCCATATCGGCATCCGTTTCCAGACCCTAGTTCGGCATTCTGGAAGAAAATGAAAAATAATTTGAAAGGGTGGCTAGAGGCAAAGCTGTCAGAGTGGTGGGTAATGAAGGTTCACCATCGAAAGAAGAAATATAATACCTTTCTCCTCATCAATAAGAAATTTTCCAAGATATTTGACGCCAATTACAACTCCTGGCAGCCCATATCGTTTGCAGACTTTGTGCCCCCTAGTGCCCCAGGCTCCGGCGAGATCCCAAGGAGGATTGATGAAGAGTTTGAACATTCAAGCGAAGAAGAATAGCTAGGAGAACATTCGGAGGCACAACAAGAGCAGCATGTCGAATCAATGGCAGAACCCAATCATGTTGTCGAGGAGGACGTGCGGCCGTTGGAGAAAAAGAAGAAAAGAAAGAAGGTTGCCGAAGCACAAATGCCTCCCTCGCACCCGAAGCGAACCCTAACCAAGTCCTCTGGTACCGCCAGCGAGCGCCCCTCTGAAAGTCCCATTGATATAGACGCTGGCGAGGCTACACCTAAGCCCCCACCACAGAAGGGGAAAGAAGTTGTCAATGTTGAAAGCGAGATTGTCAATGTGGAAGATGACACTATGGAGGAAGGGGACGTCGATGAGCAAGGAGTAGGGGATGGCAAAAAACCAGAGGAGGAGATCGGCCAGGACCCCAACACGCACGACTTCGCCTCCACCGCACTTATTGAAGAGCACGAAGGTACGCGCTCTCTCTCCCCTTCTCTCTCTTCTAAAGTTCCATCTGTAGTAGCCCTGGCCGATAAGCCTTCAACGTCTGCCCTGTCTCCACACAACGAGTCCCAATCAACCATCCCTCTTGATGTTTCACAACCATTGGTTGGAGGATCCTCGCTTTCCATCGCCTCCCAGTTTACCCAAGCCACATTTGGCTCTTAGACTGCTACCCCCAACGCCTTCATCTCTTTGACATTATTTGGTCGGGGCACCACTAGTGAACCACCACCTATCCACACTAACCTCGTGACTCCTGAACAGCCTGGGGGTGATTCTTCACTCCTAGGCACCAACAGCCCAGTCATGGCAATTCAACCCGTCACCTTGCCCTTAGTCGTTGAAACCCCCACTACCCCTGTCAACAATCCTTCTTGCAAGGCATATCCCCACCAAACTTTATATCTTTTCACGCCCATGGCCGGAAACCCAACACCTTTGGATTCTGAGTTGGCCCTATTTGAAGAACGCCCTCTGGTGGAGAGATTGCTCCGGGCTTGGCAAAGTGCAAATAAATGGCTCAAGGACGCCAGGAGAAAAAGGGTGCGGTCTATGGCAAAAGTGGAGAAATTTGCTGTCTTTGATCCGCAGAATATGAAACTCCATAAAGTGAAGAAGGTGCCGAAGGTCCAAAATCCTGTAGAAGAGATGACACCTTCAGATTATTCATATCATGATACCGTGAAGGATCTAGAGAAACTGGATGTAGGGCATGAAACGGGGTCCATGCATGTGAAAATTGATTCGATTTACCTCCATGCCAAGCATGTCAATGAGCGTTGCTATGAAATAGAGAACACCAACATACAACTGGAGGAAAATCTGGAAAATTCTCATGCACAGCTGGAGGGTGCTTAAAAGGAATCTGAACAAATAAAGCAGGAGGTAACGACTCTCAAATAGTAGATAGCCGAGCTCCAAAGTGTTGTCGAGCATCGCCAAAAAGCACGCCAAGAAGCAGAGGAAAGGGCAAAGAAGCTTGAAGCCCGAAACAATGAGATGCAGTAGCAATTTTATGAAAAGGAGACAAGCGTGGAGCTCTTTAACAGAGACAAAATCAAGAGCATACGCACTCATTTGCTAAGAAACTTCAAGTCTCGGGCCTCCAGTGTCCTGTCTATTCTTTTTTATATCACAAAGGCCCAGCACGCATCTTCGCAGGACGGGCCAGTTGTTGACGAAACAATAAAAGAAATACAACGTCGGCTAAATCTAGCATTTGAGGCGCAAAGCATTAAGTATCAATATTTGCAAGTCCCTGCCATGAGCCGGACCGAGAGAGACTGGTCCACTATTCAATCTCATGTTCATGGCTTTTTCTCTAAGTTGAAAAAATCTCAAAAGGCCAAGAGGTTGATGGATGCATTCGAGCAGGAGCAGCGCACTTCCCTAGCATATTTTCAAAATATATCGCGATTAGGCTTCCCTGGATTCATAGACAAGGACGAGAATATTTTGTTAAAAGAAGAACTCAAGCCAGTGTGGCTTGCTGTTGAAAGCGACACATCAAAGATAGATAGTTGGGTGAACCCAATAATGGAGGCGCAAGTGATAGACTTCATCTTTAGGTACTGCCAGATTGAAGCCTGTTTAACTGATTTGAGCGACAGAGCCAAACACGCAAACATTGACCAGATTCAGCGGTTCCTTGTTTTTGGTCAAGTCGATTCAAGATCGCGAACCCTTCTAGGAAGGGGCTTGGGCCCACATCCGATGCACTTTGGAGCGCATTCGTGTACGTCTTCCCCAGCAGCAAGAACCAGAGAAGGAGCGGGAGCCAGACAAGGTAAAAGGAGAAATGGCAGCAGGAGAATCCCCGAGAGGCGATGAGCGACCTGAAACAGGGACCGGTGGTGACTCTGGGCCCAATGGATAAAGGCTAAGGGTCCATGCATCGAGGCGAGCTCAATACCCCGTGAGCCACCAGGAATGTTGACAGTTCTGTCACATTTTGTCAAGGGGTAAAAATTTTGAAATGTTGTTCATTTTTGTGTTGAATTCTCCTTCTCCTTCACGTTTTGTTTCCTTTGCTCTTTTGTCTTTTTATGGCACCTCGGTGCCACTAGTATCCGCCTTCCAG
This sequence comes from Wollemia nobilis, assembly GCA_028583015.1. Classification (NCBI taxonomy): domain Eukaryota; kingdom Viridiplantae; phylum Streptophyta; class Pinopsida; order Araucariales; family Araucariaceae; genus Wollemia; species Wollemia nobilis. Next base: position 10,171,270 of record JAQPPZ010016945.1, read on the forward strand.
CTGTCCTATGTACATTCAGATGCATCAGCGGCTTCGCTGTCAAAAAGAAAACACAGGGGAGCAGCTTCGCCCGAAACAAAGCTCAACCGGCAGCTTCACCAAAGAAAACAGAGAGAAGTCCAGTTCGGACTTGAAAATTTGCTAAGGCATGAGGGGCACTTCGCCCACAAGGCTGCCGAAGTTGCTACTTCGGGTGATATGGCTGCGAACCTCCCGATTTTGGCTTAGTGGTAAAAGTTTTAAGGCAGCTAGGCTACTTCGCTAAAGATAAGGCCGAAGTGCCGCTTCGGCCCACTCCCCCAGCGAACCATCTTCTAAAAGGCGCTAGTTCGGACCTAAGCCCAACGAAGCAGCCACTTCGGGTGCCTAGCTTGCGAACCTCCCACTTCGGCCGCAACCTTCTTCTGCTACTGAAAACTAGAACTGGAAGAACCTGCATAGAAGCGGTTATAAACTGAAGAAATGGAATGTGATGGTGAAGTGAGCTCCTGCGATTGTGCAGGCGGTGACTGCAATGGAGTGGTGTGAGTAATAAAATGATGGAGCAAAAGTGACGTAATAGACATAACAACAGCATGTTGCTATACTACCAGCGACAATAGATGGAATGAACGAATGGATGGAACAGAAATGGAAGTTTTGAAGCGTGAAATGAAAATGAACTAAGCTGGAAAATAAATGCTTTTTAAAACAAAAACCAAACTGAGAAGAAAGGGATAAGAAGAAATGGGAAAAATAGAAAAGGGGAGAAGAAACAACAGCCGTGGCTTATTCTTTTTGTTTTTTTATATTGCAAGAAGAAAGAAACAAAAGAAGGAAGAGGAAGATGAAGAAAGGAAATAGAAAGCAGGGGAGGGAAAAGAAGAATTCTTTGGAAGCCACAAACTGCCGGGAAAGGAAGGACAAAAGGGAAACAAACACCTACATCCCACAAGCAACAAGAGCCAAGGTGACAACAAAAGGCAAAACCTATATACATACTCTTTTCTTCTTCTTCACTTCCTCTTTTTTTTTTTTTTATATATATATATTTATTTATTTATTTTTTATATTATATACAAACTCAAATTGAACTTGCGAATTCATGAAAAGTAGGCTTTCAAATGAAAGCCATTAACCGAAATTGGAAGTGAGCTACCATCCATGTCTTCCAAATAGAAAGAATTAGCTGCACCTGTGCTGAAATGCGAAAGGGACCCTCCTGAATGCATCAAACTTCTTATGATTGCCGGGTTTAGCTTTATTCTCATTCCATTTCAGCACCAAATCTCCGTCTTGAATGGACGGGGTGCAGAATGCTTATAAAACCACTTCGAAATCCCTTGCATGTGCTTGTCAAATTCATTATACACTTTGGAACGCTGCTCCTCTAATTCCAACAACTGTGCTATTCGCAGATCCAAGGAACTCAGGTCTGTCTCATCATCTTGAAAAAGATCGCAATCGTCATAATATCGGCAACTCAAGATGAACCGGCAACCTTGCTTCTTTGCCATAGACTAGGGCATATGGGGAGGTTTTAATGGACTTCTTGACGGAAATCCTCGTCGCCCATAACGCTCGATTCAATAACAAGTGCCATGATCTTTTGTTCTCTCCCAATGACCTCTTCAAAATTCCGAGCAAATTTTTGTTCGTTGACTCAACCAAGCCATTTCCTGTGGATAGTAATTGGAAGATGTCTTAAGGAAAATGCCAAACTTGTTAGCAAACTCGGCCAGTTCAGCTCCAATGAATGGAGTTCCATTATCTGTAATGATGGCGTCTGGAACACCAAAACATGTAATCAAACTTTCAACGAAAGAAATCACTACAGATTGATTGGCCATCTTTGTAGGTACGGCTTCAGACCACCTTGTGAAATAATCGTAGTCGTTAAGATGTATCCGTGACTAGCCGAGGAATTAGGATCAATTATTCCAATAAAATCCAACCCCCATTCTCTGAAAGGGTGCTTCAACTCGAATCGGATGCAAAGCGCAGAGCTGCATTCCTTACTCTTCCTGCATATCTTTGACACTTATCACGAGCTTGTGCAATCTTGAAAGAATCCGAGAACGGTGGTCGGCCAGTAGTAACCAGACTCAAATGATTTTCAAGGCCATCGGTCTTCCTCGCAAAATGTCCTCCCGATAGACCAGAATGGAACTCTTCCAAGATCCTATCCTTGTCTGCTTGTTTAACACACTTCAAAAGAACACCATCAATATTTTTAAAAAATAAACCATCTGAAAACAAAACATACCGCAGAGCTTTTAACCGAAATCTCCTCCTCTGAGAAGCAGTCAATTGTGATGGACATCTTCCAGTTGTGAAGTAATCAATCAGGTCCTCTGTCCAATATTTTTCCAGAATTAAGAAATTCATTAAATTGTCATTACCAGACAAGAGCCTCTCCCGATCTTCGCATACATCAAATGCTGCCATCTTTGCTAACTATTGGCACAGAGCTTTACCACGCACTAATTTAGTTGGGTGAATTTCTACATCAAATTCCTGGATCTTGGTGACCCAGCCAGCACGTTTATCACCCAAATCTCCTTGAAGAATGAAATTTCTCACATCTGAGTGAAGCACATAAACAAATGTCCTGCTCTGGGAAATAAAATGTTTGAATTTCTTCAAGGATTTCATCACAGCATATACCTGTTTCTCAATAAAATTGTACTTTGCTTCGTGAGGTAAAATAACTTGGCTCAGAAAACCAATGGGCCTTTCATTCCCATCATCTCCCTTTTGCGTCAAACGCAAGCATAACCGTCATCTTCTCCAATCGCATATAAGATGAAATCCTTAGAGTAGTCGGGATTAATCGGGACAGGGGCTCGCACTATTCTTTCCTTAATCTCCTGAAATGCTTCCTTTCTTTGAGTCTGTCCATTGGAAATCGCATCTTTCTTCAACAATTCGGTCATTGGTTTAACAACTCGAGCAAAATCAGCAATGAATTTTCTAATGAAATTTATCTGTCCAAAGAAAGATTGAAGTTCCTTCTTGTTTGCAGGGAGTGACAATTTCTTCAAGGCTTCAACACGGGCTGGATCAATTGCTAATCCATCTTTAGAAATCACATGACCCAGAAGCTTACCTTCTTTTACAAGCAAACACGAGACTTCTTTGGATTAATGGAGATTCCGAATTCTCTCGCATTTCTCAAAAATCAGCCTCGAGTGAGAACAATGGTCTTCCCTTCTATGTGAAAAGATCGTCATGTCGTCAAGGTATATTACAATGATCTTGTTCAACAAATCTTTAAATGCAATGTCCATAGCTCTTTGGAAGGTAGCTCCAACATTTGATAGTCCAAAGGGCATTCGCTGATATGCAAAAGTACCCCACTTCGTGGTGAATGCTGTCTTAAACTGATCTTCATCTTTTACCCAGATCTGGTTATACCCAGAAAATCCATCCAGCAAAGAAAAACGCTGCGCACCAGCCACAACATGCAATATTTGATCTATTCTCGGCAAAGGATAATGATCCTTTAATGAAGCACGGTTCAAATTCCGAAATCAACGCACAATCTAATATCTCCATTCTTCTTACGAACGGGGACCAGATTGGCGACCCATGTGGAGTGCTTGACCGGATAGATGATCTTAGATTGCAGCATTTTAACAAGTTCAACCTTCATCAACGCCTCAATCTTTGGGTTTACAGTCTCTGCTTTCGCTGAAAAGGCCTAACTCCTTCTTCCGGTTCAATTGTATGTTGTATAATCCGCTTGTTGTAGCCTTTCAAGTCTTCATAGCTCCAAGCTATAATATCGGAAAACTCTTTACTGAGTCGCTGATTTTCTGCAGCTTCTTCGGGTTGAGTCAGTGCCAACCTTAATCACTTTGTCAGGCTGAAGCTCTAACTCCATGAATTCCTTTCTATCAATCTCCATTCGAGGCTTTCTAGAACGATCATGTTGGTCAAACAAGCTCTCCAGAGTTATTAGACCCTTTGGAATATGGTTATTCCTTAATTGAATAAGACCTTCGGCTTCCTCATCTTCCAAAGTTCTGCCCTCAACAGTTACGACTTCATGAATCAAGAAATTGACAATCCGCTCATCATTTTCAAAGACACCGCTAGAAAGTTTCCTTATCCGCACACTCGGGTCCGTATACCATTCTCCACTGTCTTGGGCTTGTTCACAACTTGATCGGCAGGAGAAAAGTTAGCTCCAAGAGATGCTAATAAGTCGACATGTTTATTCATATCTCCGAAACTGACTTGAATATTAAGCGCAGTTGAAAAGTTCAAACAAATACCAAACCTGATTACGATATGCTTTCAGATAATGCTGCTTTGAGATGCATCTATTTGTGACCTGATTTACAATAAGCTCGGAATCACCAAAAATATTGAGCTGTTCTATTCCTAACTTCTTTGCTTTCTTTAGACCCAAGCACAATGCTTCATATTCAGCAGCATTATTAGTACAACTCTATGTAAGCCGATATGAATAAGTTCTCTGTACACCAGAGGGAGAAATTAACACAATACCTGCTCCGGCACCATTCCTGCATCTAGCTCCATCGAAATACAGTTGCCATAATTGATCTGTAACCTCAGTCTGATCAACTGGGTTAGACAATTCTTGCTTTGTCTCAGTCTCAGGTTTTTGAATGGCATAGCAGCCAATCTTTGTCTCCATCATGGCATTAAATTTAAGCATTGAAAGCCTGGTCTTCCAATCGAAGATTGTTTAAAACTTCACTCATTAAAACGAAGCATCTTCGGACTCTTCAGGTGAGCATATGGACCGATCGCATGTCTTTTCCAACATCTTCCAACTTCTCAATGTGAAAAGGGGAAGGCTTTTCATTACGTATTACGAGACGTCTATTCTTAAAAGGAATTTCCGGATGGGAATAATCTAATGCCGAGATAACCCCCTAATTTTGCAAGTAAATTCCCGGGATAAACACATGCTAAAATAGGGCTCTAAATCTACTACAACAATTTCTTGAATAACAATGATTTGGGGCATTGTATGCAGGACAATGGGTACATCTTTAATGACACCTACTATTTTTACAGGCGTACCATCCAATTGCAGAACTCCAGGACTACTCCGAGTATACTCCATTCCCATAGCTTCACAGAATCCCTTGGGCATGACAGTGGTTGCGGCTCCGGAATCAATCATACAATTGTGTACAACCCAACCTTCTATTTGCAATGACAAGTAAAAGGAGGAGGTACTGTTCTTACCAAGAATGAGAGGTGGTTAAAGTTTGGGCATAGACGGTCCGGGTAGGCCCTTTTCACTCTCCTTCACAAATTTCAATGACTCTTGCAACAAGTCTACTTGACCGAGTAATTGCAAAGCGTCATAAAGGCTTACCTTAGCAGGGGTCTTTTTAAGATCATCAACAATGTTGTATGAAGCTGCAGCAGAATTTTTCATCTCAGCGAGTTGCTCAAATGCGGTTCTCAGTCGTTGTGTAGCTTCCACTCTTAACCTCTTGGTCGGTGATGGATACTTCAATTTTTCACGTGCTCGCTCCTCTCGCTTTCGATCTTATCGGTGCACTCTGCCTTTTCTTGAACTCGTTAAAAGTCGGATCTTTGGGCAAAGACTTTGGAGCTAGCACGGAGCTTTCATCGGCCTCTTCACTTCAGCAGGGTACTCTTAACGGCTCTAAGTCAGCAGGATCAACATTCATAGGCTTCTTTCCAGTCCTTGTTAGAACCGAAACTTGATCTTCCACTGAGTCATCAAATTATAACCAGACTTCCGAGATCATATTAACATGGTCACCGAAGAGCCGGCCACCAAGGTCTGCACATAATTTAAGTGAACCATACATGTATCCTCTCCGTGAGGATCATTACAAGTCGAGCATCAATATACTCCATCTGCATGGGCTGCATCTTCATTTTCTAGAACAGCTAAGCCCTTTTCAGGTGCTTTGCTTGTGGAGGCAGCTTGATCTCTAGTAATTTGAGGAGGTTGAAATCTCCTTGGCTAGAAATCTCTCTCACTGCTTCCTCTCAATGAGTGTGATCTTATTTCCCATGGCTCTAATGGCAGAATTTGCGAGACTTAACCTCTTGCAATAATGTTGTATATGGATCGGGGTTTGCAGGTGCAGGAGGTGCTTGGTAAGGGCAAAGGAGCCGGTGGTGCGGCAAAGCTGGAAATGCGGTGGAAACGGGAGATGGTTGAACGCCGGGTGCAGGGAGCGATAAAGGAGTTAAAGCGAGGCAATTGAGGAGCTGGAACAGTTGCAACCTGAGGTGCTTTAGAACTTCATGATGGTGTAGGATACATAGCTGGCATGGGGTGTGGTTGTGAACCATATAAATATTGAGGCAAATTTGGAATAAGAGGCATAGTTACCTTTGGAGGCAGTCTTCCTACAGCAACCAGACCAGCTTATGCTTTAATTGCTTGTTCAAATATTTCTGGAAACGTTACCACATTAGACTGCCGAACCGCCACCGCGATATCCGAGTGAAACGCTCCGAGGTAGTACATCGCAGCTAATTCATCGGCGAGCCGAATACCATCAGGGAATCATTTGCCAAGTTCGGTAAACCGGACATTAAAATCAGGTATCTCTTCTTGTGGATGTCTCTCGTATGACAAGAACCGATTTAACAATGAGAAAGGGTCACTCGTTCATGAAAATGTTTCACCAAGAAATCACCAAACTGATCCCATGATGTTATGGTGCCGGGAGGCAAAGTTCTGTACCAAAACAGCAGTTTACCTCTCAAAGAACACACTAACAATTTGATCATTACATCTTCATCGGTAATGTCATGGATAGCATCCAGAGAAGCCACATCATTTATGTGCTCATAGGCTATTTTACCAGTACCATCATAAGTGGGCAAAGCCTTCAGTGCAGCCTGTGGTACTGGATTTCGAGCCTGCAGATTCAAGGCTCCAGTGCTGTTCCATGCCAAGAATTTTCTGGGTGGAGGAAATTGTGCCATTGGTGGAACTTGTAGGGGTGCAACACTAGCAACAATACTGGGTATTTGTACAGCAGAATATGGAAGGGACGAGGAAACTAATCTAGAATGCTCACCACTTCTCGAACTATCAAGCTCAAAAACTGAACAAGATCGCCAAATTTCTTTGACTGTGATCTTGTGATCATGAAGTATTTCTGGGTTCAGCAGGTTACCAAAAACAACAGAGTCACCAAATGCTCTAATTTACAGTCTGAAGGCGAACATTAAACCTTCGACCCTATGGGATCTTTTAGAGACAAATAAAATCAGTCCCACCGGGCGTGCCAAAAATTGTTGGTCCAAAATCTGCCACAGGAAAGGATTTTACTAATGCACCCTAGACCTGGCCAACATTGAAAGGCTGGAAGCAAGAAAATGCTCCCTGTCGAGTTGTCACTACATCTTCGGCTTTGTCTTCTCTATCGCTAGCTTGTTCCGCGAAAAATGGCACATGTAGCGATATCGCTTCCATTTCTTGCTTCCAGCCTTTCAATGTTGGCCAGGTCTAGGGTGCATTTGTAAAATCCTTTCCTGTGGCAGATTTTGGACCAACAATTTTTGGCACGCCCGATGGGACAGATTTTATTTGTCTCTAAAAGATCCCATAGGGTCGAAGGTTTAATGTTCGCCTTCAGACTGTAAATTAGAGCATTTGGTGACTCTGTTGTTTTTGGTAACCCTGTTGAACCCAGAAATACTTCATGATCACAAGATCACAGTCAAAGAAATTTGGCGATCTTGTTCAGTTTTTTGAGCTTGATAGTTCGAGAAGTGGTGAGCATTCTAGATTAGTTTCCTCGTCCCTTCCATCTTCTCGCTGTACAAATACCCGTATTGTTGCTAGTGTTGCACCCCTACAAGTTTCACCAATGGCACAATTTCCTCCACCCGAAAAATTCTTGGCATGGAACAAGATCGGAGCCTTGAATCTGCGAGCTCGGAATCCAGCACCACAGTCGCACCGAAGGCTTTGCCCACTTACGATGGTACCGGTAAAACAGCCTATGAGCACATAAATGATGTGGCTTCTCCGGGTCGCTATCCATGACATTACCGATGAAGATGTAATGATCAAATTGTTAGTATGTTCTTTGAGAGGTAAACTACTGTTTTGGTACGTAACCTCGCCTCCCGGCACCATAACATCATGGGATCGGTTTGGTGATTTGCTGGTGAAACATTTTCATGAACAGGTTGACCCTTTCTCATTGTTAAATCAGTTTACTGTCATACAGAGACATCCACAAGAAGAGATACCTGATTTTAATGTCCGGTTTACCAGAACTTGGCAAAGGATTCCTGATGGTATTCGGCCTGTTGATGAATTAGCTGCGATGTACTACCTCAGAGCGTTTCACTCAGATATCGGTTGGGCGGTTCGACAGTCTAATGTGGTAACGTTTCCAGAAATCTTTGAACAAGCAATTAAAGCAGAAGCTGATCTGGTTGTTGTAGGAAGACTGCCTCCAAAGGTAACTATGCCTCTTATTCCAGATTTGCCTCAATATTTATATGGTTCACAACCACACCCCATGCCGGCTATGTATCCTACACCATCATGGAGTTCTAAAGCACCTCGAGTTGCAACTGCTCCAGCCTCCTCAATTGCCTCGCTTTAACTCCTTTACCGCTCCTCGCACCCGGCATTCAACCATCTCCCGTTTCCACTGCATTTCCAGCTTTGCCAGCACCACCGGCTCCTTTGCCCTTACCAGCACCTCCTGCACCTGCAAACCCTGATCCATATACAACATTATTGCAAGAGGTTAAGTCTGCAAATTCTGCCATTAGAGCCATGGGAAATAAGATCACACTCATTGAGAGGAAGCAGGCCGAGAGAGATTTCCAGCCAAGGAGATTTCAACCTCCTCAAATTACTAGAGATCAAGCTGCCTCCACAAGCAAAGCACCTGAAAAGGGCTTAGCTGTTCTAGCAAATGAAGATGCAGCCCATGCAGATGGAGTATATTGGTGCTCGACTTGTAATGATCCTCACGGAGAGGATACATGTATGGTTCACTTAAATTATGTGCAGACCTTGGCGGCCAGCTCTTCAGGTGACCATGTTAATATGATCTCAGAAGCTGGTTATAATTTGATGACTGCAGTGGAAGATCAAGTTTCAGTTCTAACAAGGACTGGAAAGAAGCCTATGAATGTTGATCCTACTGACTTAGAGCCGTTAAGAGTACCGACTGAAGTGAAGAGGCCAGTGAAAGCTCCTGTGCTAGCTCCAAAGTCTTTGCCCAAAGATCCAACTTTTAACAGAGTTCAAGAAAAGGCAGCAGCTGCACCAGTAAGATCAGAAGCAGAGGAGCAGGCACGTGAAAAATTGAAGTATCCATCACTGACCAAGAGGTTAAGAGTGGAAGCTACACAACAGTACAGAACCAGATTTGAGCAACCTGCTGAGACGAAAAATTCTCGCTACGTTTCATACAACATTGTTGATGATCTTAAAAAGACCCCTGCTAAGGTAAGCCTTTATGACGCTTTGCAATTACCTGGTCAAGTAGATTTATTACAAGAGTCATTGAAATCTGTGAAGGAGAGTGAAAAAGGGCCTACCTAGACCGTCTATGCCCAAACTTTAACCACCTCTCATATCGGTAAGAACAGAGACCTCCTCCTTTTTACTTGTCATTGCAAATAGAAGGTTGGGTTGTACACAATTGTATGATTGATTCTGGAGCTGCAACCACTGTCATGCCCAAGGGAGTCTGTGAAGCTATGGGAATGGAGTATACCTGGAGTAGTCCTGGAGTTCTGCAATTGGATGGTACGCCTGTAAAAATAGTAGGTGTCATTAAAGATGTACCCATTGTCCTGCATACAATGCCCCAAATCACTGTTATTCAAGAAATTGTTGTAGTAGATTTAGAGCCCTATTTTAGCATGTGTTTATCCCGGGAATTTACTGCAAAATTAGGGGGTTATCTGGCATTAGATTATTCCCATCTGGAAATTCCTTTTAAGAATAGACGTCTCAGAATACAGAATGAAAAGCCTTCCCCTTTTCACATTGAGAAGTTGGAAGATGTTGGAAAAGACATGCAGTCGGTCCATATGCTCACTGAAGAGTCTGAAGATGCTTGTTTTAATGAGTGAAGTTTTAAACAATCTTCAGTTGGAAGACCAGTTTTCAATGCTTAACTTCAATGCCATGATGGAGACAGAGATTGGCTGCTATGCCATTCGAAAACCTGAGACTGAGACAAAGCAGGAATTGTCTAACCCAGTTGATCAGACTGAGGTTACAGATCAGTTATGGCAACTGTATTTCGATGGAGCTAGATGCAGGAATGGTGCCGGAGCAGGTATTGTGTTAATTTCTCCCTCTGGTGTACAGAGAACTTATTCATATCGGCTTACATGGAGTTGTACTAATAATGCTGCTGAATATGAAGCATTGTGCTTGGGTCTGAAGAAAGCAAAGAAGTTAGGAATAGAACAGCTCAATATTTTTGGTGATTCCGAGCTTATTGTAAATCAGGTCACAAATAGATGCATCTCAAAGCAGCATTATCTGAAAGCATATCGTAATCAGGTTTTGGGATTTGTTTGAACTTTTCACCGCGCTTAATATTCAAGTTGTTTCCAGAGAGATGAATAAACATGCTGACTTATTAGCATCTCTTGGAGCTAACTTTTCTCCCGCTGATCAAGTTGTGAACAAGCCCAAGACAAGTGAGAATGGTATACAGACACAGTGTGCGGATAAGGAAACTTTCCGGCGTGTCTTTGAAACCGATGAGCAGATTGTTAATTTCTTGATACATGAAGTTGCAGCTGTTGAAGGCAGAACTTTGGAAGATGAGGAAGCCGAAGGTCTTATTCAATTAAGGAATAACCATATTCCAAAGGGTCTAATAACTCTGGAGAGCTTGTTTGACCAACATGATCGTTCCAGAAAGCCTCGAATGGAGATTGATAGAAAGGAATTCATGGAGTTAGAGCTTCAGCCTGACAAAGTGATTAAGGTTGGCACTGACTCAACCCCAGAAGAACTGCAGAAAATCGGGCAGCTACAGAAGAGTTTTCCGATATTATAGCTTGGAGCTATGAAGACTTGAAAGGTTACAACAAGCAGATTATACAACATACAATTGAACTGGAAGAAGGAGTTAGGCCTTTTCGGCGAAACAGAGACCTGTAAACCCAAAGATTGAGGCATTGATGAAGGCTGAGCTTGTTAAAATGGTGCAAGCTAAGATCATCTATCCGGTCAAGCACTCCACATGGGTCGCCAATCTGGTCCCCGTCCGTAAGAAGAATGGAGATATTAGATTGTGCGTTGATTTCAGGAATTTGAACCGTGCTTCATTAAAGGATCATTATCCTTTGCCAAGAATAGATCAAATATTGCATGTTGTGGCTGGTGCACAGCATTTTTCTTTGCTGGATGGATTTTCTGGGTATAACCAGATCTGGGTAAAAGATGAAGATCAGTTTAAGACAGACATTCACCACGAAGTGGGGTACTTTTGCATATCAACGAATGCCCTTTGGACTGTCAAATGCTGGAGCTACCTTCCAAAGAGCTATGGACATTGCTTTCAAAGATTTGTTGAACAAGATCATTGTAATATACCTTGACGACATGACAGTCTTTTCACATAGAAGGGAAGACCATTGTTCTCACCTGAGGCTGATTTTTGAGAAATGCAGAGAATTCGGAATCTCCATTAATCCAAAGAAGTCTGTGTTTGTTGTAAAAGAAGGTAAGCTTCTGGGTCATGTGATTTCTGAAGATGGATTAGCAATTGATCCAGCCCGTGTTGAAGCCTTGAAGAAATTGTCACTCCCTGCAAACAAGAAGGAACTTCAATCTTTCTTTGGACAAATAAATTTCATTAGAAAATTCATTGCTGATTTTGCTCAGGTTGTTAAACCAATGACCGAATTGTTGAAGAAAGATGCGGTTTTCCAATGGACGACTCAAAGAAAGGAAGCATTTCAGGAGATCAAGGAAAGAATAGTGCAAGCCCCTGTCCTGATTAATCCTGACTACTCCAAGGATTTCATCTTATATGCGATTGGAGAAGATGACAGTTATGCTGCAGTTTTGACGCAAAAGGGAGATGATGGGAATGAAAGGCCCATTGCTTTTCTGAGCCAAGTCATTTTACCTCACGAAGCAAAGTACAATTTTATTGAGAAACAGGTATATGCTGTGATGAAATCCTTGAAGAAATTCAAACATTTTATTTCCCAGAGCAGGACATTTGTTTATGTGCTTCACCCAGATGTGAGAAATTTCATTCTTCAAGGAGAGTTGGGTGATAAACGTGCTGGCTGGGTCACCAAGATCCAGGAATTTGATGTAGAAATTCACCCAACTAAATTAGTGCGTGGTAAAGCTCTGTGCCAGTAGTTAGCAAAGATGGCAGCATTTGATGTATGCGAAGATCAGGGAGAGGCTCTTGTTGGTAATGACAATTTAATGAATTTCTTAATTCGGAAAAAGATTGGACGAGAGGACCCGATTGATTACTTCACAACTGGAAGATGTCCATCACAATTGACTCGCTTCTCGGAGGAGGAGATTTCGGTTGCAAGCTCTGCGGTATGTTTTGTTTTCAGATGGTTTATTTTTTAAAAATATTGATGGTGTTCTTTTGAAGTGTGTTAAACAAGCAGACAAGGATAGGATCTTGGAAGAGTTCCATTCCGGTCTATCAGGAGGACATTTTGCAAGAAGACCGATGGCCTTGAAAATCATTCGATCTGGTTACTACTGGCCGACCCTGTTCTCAGATTCTTTCAAGATTGCACAAGCCTGTGATAAGTGTCAAAGATATGCAGGAAGAGTAAGGAATGCAGCTCTGCCTTTGCATCCAGTTCAGGTTGAAGCACCCTTTCAGCAATGGGGGTTGGATTTTATTGGAATAATTGATCCTAATTCCTCAGCTGGTCACAGATACATCTTAACAGCTACAGATTATTTCACAAGGTGGTCTGAAGCCGTACCTACAAAGATGGCCAATCAATCTGTAGTGATTTCTTTCGTTGAAAGTTTGATTACACGTTTTGGTGTTCCAGACGCCATCATTACAGATAATGGAACTCCATTCATTGGAGCTGAACTGGCTGAGTTTGCTAACAAGTTTGGCATTTTCCTTAAGACATCTTCCAATTACTATCCACAGGGAAATGGCTTGGCAGAGTCAACGAACAAAAATTTGCTCGAAATTTTGAAGAGGTCATTGGGAGAGAACAAAAGATCATGGCACTTGTTATTGAATCGAGCGTTATGGGCGAGACAGGATTTCCGTCAAGAAGTCCATTAAAAACTCACCATATGCCCTAGTCTATGGCAAAGAAGCAAGGTTGCCGGTTCATCTTGAGTTGCCAGATATTACAGCTTGCAGTCTTTTCAAGATGATGAGACAGACTCGAGTTCCTTGGATCTTGCGAATAGCACAGTTGTTGGAATTAGAGGAGCAGCGTTCCAAAGCGTATAATGAATTTGACAAGCACATGCAAGGGATTTCGAAGTGGTTTTATAAGCATTCTGCAGCCCGTCCATTCAAGACAGGAGATTTGGTGCTGAAATGGAATGAGAATAAAGCTAAACCTGGCAATCATAAGAAGTTTGATGCATTCTGGGAGGGTCCCTTTCGCATTTCCAACACAGGTGCAGCTAATTCTTTCTATTTGGAAGACATGGATGGTAGCTCACTTCCAATTTCAGTTAATGGCTTTCATTTGAAAGCCTACTTTTCATGAATTCGCAAGTTCAATTTGAGTTTGTATATAATATAAAAAAAAAATAAATAAATATATATATATAAAAAAAAAAAAAAGGAAGTGAAGAAGAAGAAAAGAGTATGTATATAGGTTTTGCCTTTTGTTGTCACCTTGGCTCTTGTTGCTTGTGGGCTGTAGGTGTTTGTTTCCCTTTTGTCCTTCCTTTCCTGCAGTTTGTGGCTTCCAAAGAATTCTTCTTTTCCCTCCCCCGCTTTCTATTTCCTTTCTTCATCTTCCTCTTCCTTCTTTTGTTTCTTTCTTCTTGCAATATAAAAAAACAAAAAGAATAAGCCACGGATGTTGTTTCTTCTCCCCTTTTCTATTTTTCCCATTTCTTCTTATCCCTTTCTTCTCAGTTTGGTTTTTGTTTTAAAAAGCATTTATTTTCCAGCTTAGTTCATTTTCATTTCACGCTTCAAAACTTCCATTTCTGTTCCATCCATTCGTTCATTCCATCTATTGCCGCTGGTAGTGTAGCAACATGCTGTTGTTATGTCTATTACGTCACTTTTGCTCCATCATTTTATTACTCACACCACTCCATTGCAGTCACCGCCTGCGCAATCGCAGGAGCTCACTTCACCATCACATTCCATTTCTTCAGTTTATAACCGCTTCTATGCAGGTTCTTCCGGTTCTAGTTTTCAGCAGCAGAAGAAGTTTTGCAGCAGTCCTCTGACATGTTTTGCGTAGCCCAACCTTACTGTTCCGATATGACTCTGTGCCCAATGGACTAAGGCTTGGATTCTTGCATACAGCAAGCTGTATACCCCGCGAGCCGCCAAGAATGTTGGCATTTTTGCCACATTGATTCTCATTGATTAATGCATTAGTGTATTATTGAAAATCTGACCTTTAATATCAGCTTTGATGCAGCTTTGGCGAAAAAAGAAGAAAAAATGAGCAAAAAATAACTAAGTCTAAAAACTGCAGCGATTCGACTGACATGTCGCGAAATCGCGGTCAACGCAGATCAACGCCGGCGAGTTGGGCGGAACCGTCGCGATATCGCGACGTGTTCCGGAATCGCGGGTTGGTCGGCCTCAAAGACACAAAGTTGAAAACTTGCAGCGCGTCGCTGACATGTCAGCGAATCGCGACACCGGCGGCTTCGAAGGGGCAAGTGCCAAAACTTGCAGCGATTCGCTGCATGTTCGAGCGGAGAAGAGTCCAAGGCAAGGATGCAGCGCGTCGCGACGAAAAATGGCAAAGGGTACGGAGAAAGAAATGCGTAGCGATATCGCTACCCGTAGCGAAATCGCGGGTTTTGACCAGAAAGACAAAGTACCCGAAACATGTAGCGATATCGCTACATGTTCCGTTTTCGCGCGGTGTTTGGCAGAGAGGACCCAAGGTTAAAAGTTACAGCGACGCGCTACCTGTAGCATTTTCGCGATGACAAAGTGGCAATTGGTACGGAAGGAGCAAAGCGTAGCGATATCGCTACATGCTTCAAAATCGCGGCCATTTCGGTCCAAGAAGCAAAGGAGCAGTAAGTTGTAGCGATTCGCTGCAATATCAACAATAAGGCCAACTGACATGAATATGCAGCGAAATCATGCAAGGGATGAAAATTGATCAAAAAGCATGAAAATGGTTAAGTGCTCAAATTGGTAGCGAAATGGAGACAAGGAAGAATTGAAGACATTCAAGAGCAAAAGGTGTTATGTTTTCGCGGACCGTCTTCAAAGGCCGTACAAGGTGCCTGAAACATGTAGCGATATCGCTACATGTTCCATTTTCGTGGCATGTGACTTCAAAGGTTTCAGTGTTCAAAAGTGCAGCGATGCGCTGACTGCTTTAGCAAAAGGCATAAACAATGTAGCGATTCGCTGCAAGTTCTGGGCAACAAGGCGAGTGCAGTGCAGCGATGCGCTGACTGTTTTCACAAACGGTATAGAAAATGCAGCGATTCGCTGCAAGTTCTAGGTGACAAGGCGGAGTGCGAAGAGAATCATGCAAGAGCAAAAGGCGTCGCATTTTCGCGACCCATCCAGGAGACCGTACAAAGTGCCGAAACGTGCAGCGATGCGCTGCATGTTCCGTTTTCGCGGGGCAGGAAGGAAGGAATAGCCAAAGGCCGCAATGCGTAGCGATATCGCTACATGTGCCATTTTTCGCGGAACAAGCTAGCGATAGAGAAGACAAAGCCGAAGATGTAGCGACAGTGCGACAGGGAGCATTTTCGCGGGTGTAAGTGACAAAAGTGTACGGCATAAAAATACGTCGCGATTTCGCGACCCGTCGCGTTTTCGCGACCTGCGACAGTTTCCCGCCAGAACATAGTATGAACGCCCGAGGAGATTTTTTGGATTTCCGATGATTTAATGCTGACCCGAAATTAAATGTTTTGTGGATTTCCAAGGTAGTCAAAGTAAAAGACGCGCCCAGGCCACCGAGATTGAAGATTTAATGCATTCGAGGCTGCTGTTCGTGGATTGTCGTAACGGTTTCATGCACATGTTCAAAGAATCAAATTTAATGAAGGACCGCGAACGTTTCATTGCATTTAATTTTGTTTCTTCGAGGCTGTAATCAAGGGGTCGTGTATGTAATTTCCAATGCACAATTGTAGATCACGAGGAGGATGGTGGCAAACATTTAATGCTGTAGAGAGGACGGACCTCTATAAAAACCAATGTAATTCTCATTTCAAAAGGTTGGAAAAACTTGCTGCTAGAGACTGGAAGTGCATTTGCAGGAATAAAAGACTTGACTTCTAATTTTTCAAGCGTTGCATGGATGAATTTCTTTTCTGTTTCTCTGCATTTCTAATAGCATTCATACTCCTGCATTGCTGTTACATTTAAATTCTGCTTCTGGATTTAAACATTGCGGTCAGGGTACGATTTTTGGAATGTGGGTTTGGAGGGATTTGCTGCATGTGATTGTGCGAAGATTAAGCTGATTTCTTATGTTACTTGCTGTTGTTGCGTTTGTAGTTTCCTGCTGTTGTTTTTCTCATCCCATCACTTCGGCCTGTGGCCATATTTCCCATTTCTTTCTGCAGTTTTTTTAAATCTCTTTCCTGCAACCCTTATCTTAAACCAAGTCTAGAATAGTGAAGGGAACCAGCCCACTCTGGAGATTGGTCTGGAAGCCATTTCTTGCTTCCAGCCTTTCAATGTTGGCCAGGTCTAGGGTGCATTTGTAAAATCCTTTCCTGTGGCAGATTTTGGACCAACAAGAATCGGAGACACTTCGGCTGAAGTTCGAGCGAACCAACACTTCGGGCCTCTTCTCCAGCGAAGAATCCATTCTCTGCGAAGTGGCAGAATAAGGAGTTTTTCTACTTCAGCGAAGCTGGCTACTTCGGCAAGATTCAGGCTAAATGTTCACTTCGGCCAGCTCTCCTTGCGAAGCTGCCCCCTTGAGCCCGGTTTCAGCGAACCATCTCCAATGAGGCCATTTTGACTTCGGCAATTTTGTCTCCTCTCCTGGCCTTCACTTTGGCCCGATTCCCTTGCGAAGCTACACTTCGAGTGCAAACAGGGCGAACCTCCATCTAATTACGATTCAGGCCAGATTTCCAACGAAGCTCCCCCGAAGCCGCCCCTGACAACGGTGCTACTCCCGAGGGGCACGCATTCTAAGACAAGGTATGAATCCAAGGCACTTCCGCGGCGCATAAATGCAGATTTCCCCACCCAAAGCGGTCCTGTAACTAATTGTAGTGATCATATGGAAGGTTTCAAATGCGAAGTATAGCAAGCATCAATTTTGAGCCGCTCTTACGTCCATGCGTATCTAGTTCATTAATGGCTTAGAGGGTGGGTCCTCTATAAAAACCTAGACAATGTAATGAAAAAAAGGTGGTAAACATATTGCTAGAAAGTTGTTGTAGCTAGACGTTTTGCATCAATATTGAGGATCTTTTGCTCTGATTTTGCATCTTCTTTGTATGCTGCCTCTAGCAAGTATTTCTGCGGTTACATTTAATTTTCCGATTGCTGTAATTCTGTTATCTGGATTTCAGCATTCAAAAATAAGCGTATTTGGAATTATTTTAGAGGATACATAGAGAAGCATATGCAGTTTTAGTTTCTGTTATATTTTTCGTATTGATTGCTGCTGGTTTAGATACAGACAAGTTATTGTGCTGCTTGTTTTTCCCCACTGTTATCGTCAAGCCATTTACATTTCTTTCTGTACTTTTCAATCTCTTTCCTGCACTCTTATATTGAAACCCCAAGTAGTTGGTAGAGGAGCCGGACTTCTCCAGATATTGGCACGGAAGGCTTTTCTTCGCCTCGGCCTTTCAAGGTTGGTCTAGGACTAGGGCGCGTAGACATACAAAATCCTTTCCTGTGGCATATCTGTGACAAACTATACCCTTCATCAATTTGGTGATATCCTAAATAAGGGTACTTACCTTCATTCACACTGACATTTGTGGCTCTTGTCATGCAATTTCCTTATCCAAGTACAATGTAGACACTTTCGTCTAGGCCTTTGTTGGTGCTTGCACAAGTCTCCTCTACTTCAAAATATGGAAGAAGAAGAAGAAAAAAGAAAAAAGAGAGGCAAAAAAGGAGGTGCTAAAAATTCTTACCTCAATTCCAACCCTTAGTTCCTATGCTTTACACATTTGGTGGCTCTTCTTCCAAACCCTTCTCTTGGCTGCTGTAACTCCAAAAGAAACAACTGGAAACAATGTCTACTCTTCCTCCAAACCATTTGCTAGTTTTTATATCAGGTTAGCTCCAAGCCTCCAACTATGAGAGAGAGTGAGAGTGAACGAGAATGCAAAAGTGAGAATGAGGGCAATGCAGCCATTTATGGCTTTTAATATTAAGAATGCTTTTGTTTTAGTGTTTTTTCCCCCTATTTTTTCATATTGAGGAGATCAAGTCATCCCCCTATGACTCGTCATGTTAGGGGTTGGGACTTGTGTCTGACTTGCTACTCCGCCCAATCTCACCAAGAATGTGTGACCTAGTTCACTGACTGACAGCAAGTTTTGACAATTTGGTAGAAACAAGGTCGTCATCATCGCCGACCATCCCAAAAGGGCCAACACAAGATCTAATGATGCTTCTAGGAGAATGGCCAACATAATTAGGATCCAAGCAAACATGAATTGGTCTACCACCTTGCCTTTGGGTGCAATGTTCATAATCTACTTATGTGCTTGAACATTAATTCAATTTGACCTTTGAAAATGTGTTGGATGTTAATGACTATAAATAAGTTGGTTTCCCTATTTTTGTGTCAACATAATGAAAATTCATGATAGGTCATAAATAAGAGGTGAAACCACCACCCATTATGTCTTCACATCATAACACCAGAACCCATGCACAACCTGCACTATGCAACTTTACCTAAGTCTAGTGAAAAGTTACATTTCTACAAGATATTGAGGGGACATAAATACTCTCTATTAGAAAAAACTATACAGATCCTTCTGAATATAAAATCTACACAAAGTTTTCTCAAAATACTCCCCCACAAAGAGAGAGATGCTCTTACAAACATTTTAATGCAATAATTTATGTATAGTTCAATGACACGTTATTTGTTTAAATAATTAAGTTCACCCAGATATGACATTCCATATATCAAAATATGAGAACGCTCCAATTGTTTTGAAATAGAATGGATTTGTGTAATACCAAAGTGATAACATGTGCTTTTAAGCAAAGAGAAATTTGAAAAGGTGAAGTTCAAGTATCATAAAAATGTATTACTTACATATGTACCAACTACGAATTAACTGCTGGATATTGGTAAGCAATACTTTCTGCATGAGTTCCAAGTGAGATCCATTTACAATAATCAATCTGCTCACCATGTAGGGAACATCTTCAGCCAGAGATAAAGCTACAAATGCACCCCAGTCATGATCAACCTACATTGTCCATGAGTTATGACATGAATACCATAAAATGGAGAAATGAACAAAGAGAGAATTGAGAGTAAGAAACTGGGTTTACATAGGCAACAAATTTCTTACTATATTTGTAGGTTTGCCTGCATTAAAGCACTCAATCAAGCAAACAATGTCCGATACAACTTCTGAACGGCCATAGCATTTTACTTCTTTTGGCTTTGACGATGTATTATAGCCCCTCAAATCAGGAGCGACAATGTGATATCCCATATCCTGTAATGGTTTGAACTGATTCTTCCAAACATACCAAAAATTTGGAAACCCATGTATTAACACCACCTGAGACATTGGAATAAATTACTAGATTAAACCAAGCAAACTTTATTCTTCGTATTAACATAAGGAATTATTTTTTTCATTCAAATCCTTATAAACAGAAAGTAATTCAATCCAATAATTCCATTGGAATATGTTTGAATAAAATGGATGCAAACAAAATACTTGCATACATGATTTTTGAGAATTGATCTAAATTATTGCATCTATCTTGTTTTAGAAAATTTGGAGGAAAATAGCCTACATATTTTACATGTTTGAGCCTTTAGTAGGCTACTAGCCTTCTCATGATGTGTTAGGGAAGCAGGAAAAATGAAATAGAATTATATCAATGTCCACAGATGAGCAAAACAGGTCAATGGACTCTAAAATACAGAACTTTAAACTAGACATCATTATGGTAAAAGGAAACTCTAAAAACAAGGAAGAAAAGAGCTAATGAAACAAACAAACAAAATCAAATATACGGGTAAACCCATTAAGGTTGAACCCTGCGATATATCTCTCAAATTCTAATTTAAGTATCTATTCCTTTACATTCCCATCACTATCTACTTCTCTATCATAGGACGGGTCAATCTTCAAATTCTAGCCCAACTTTCCACTAGAACACATTCTAAATTAAATTGGAAATGTGTACTGCTTTGTATTGTTTACTGGGGTACAAGGCACTTCTGTAATTGCTTATGTCAATTGCAATTGTTTCTACATTGAACTTATTCTGAAAATACGTTTATCTCATGGTGTATTAATAGGATATTAAGTGAAGATGGTAGAGAATACCTAGCTCAGGAAGGCTATGGGCTGCTCTTCGCCGTCGTCTCCTTTCTGAGTCAAAACTGTAGCATAACTTTTGGGCTCTCCTACTGCATAAAGGATGAAATCCTTAGAGTAATCCGGGTTTATCAACACAGGCGCCTGAGCAATCCTTGCCTTAATCTCCTCGAAGGCTTTCTTCCTCTCTTTAGTCCAGAAAAATTCAGCATCTTTCTTCAGGATTTCGGCCATTGGATTGATTACTTGGGCAAAGTCAGGAACGAACTTCCTTACGAAGTTGATTTATACAAAGAAGGACTGCAGCCCTTTCTTGTTCACTGGGATTGGAAACTGGAGAAGAGCCTCTGCTCTGTCGGGGTCAACTGCAAGGCCCTTTTCTGAAATGATGTGGCCTAGGAGCTTCCCCTCCTTCACTGCAAAAACTGACTTCTTAGGGTTAATAGATATGTCGAATTCACGACACCTTTCAAACACTTGCCTTAGGTGAGAGGAGTGTTCTTCTCTTCTATGTGAAAACACAGTCATGTCATCCAAATAGATGACGATTATTTTGTTTAATAGCTCACGGAATGCTAGGTCCATGGCTCTCTGAAAAGTAGCCCCTGCATTGGACAGGCCGAAGGGCATGCTTTGATAGGCAAACGTCCCCCATTTGGTGGTGAATGTCATCTTGTGCTGATCCTCATCCTTCACCCAGATCTGATTATAACTAGAAAAGCTATCCA
Source organism: Wollemia nobilis (assembly GCA_028583015.1). Classification (NCBI taxonomy): domain Eukaryota; kingdom Viridiplantae; phylum Streptophyta; class Pinopsida; order Araucariales; family Araucariaceae; genus Wollemia; species Wollemia nobilis. Next base: position 10,192,651 of record JAQPPZ010016945.1, read on the forward strand.
GAAGGGAAAATCGCTGAGCTCCCGCGACCACAAGTAGAATTTGATCAATTTGGGGGAGCGGGTAGTGGTCCTTCAGTGAGGCCTAGTTTAGATTGCGGAAATCCACACAGAGGCGAATGTCCTCGTTCTTCTTCCTGACGGGACACAGATTTGCGACCCAAGAAGAATGCTTTATGGGATAGATGATCTTCGCTTCCAGCATCTTCAGGAGTTCGGCTCTCATCAAAACCTTGATTTTTGGGTTGACCGGCCTCTGTTTCTGCCTACAGGGTTTAACCCCGTCTTCAAGTTCTATGGTGTGTTGGATAATCTCTTTGTTATATCCTTTCAGGTCCTGGTAACACCAAGCAACTATGTCGGGAAACTCTCTGCACAAGGCCCAAATCTGCTCCAGTTCTTCTATGGTGCAGTCTGTACCAACTTTGATCACCTTTCTGGGCTCGAGCTCCAGGTCCATGTATTACTTGGCGTCCACCTTGATTCGATGAGATATGGCTCTATCGTTCTGATCAAAGAGACTCTCCAAAGTAATTAGTCCTTTTGGGACATTATTATTTTTTAATTGTATTAACCCCTCATACCGCTCGTCATCAGGGTCTCTACCTTCAATACTACTAGCTTCATGAATAAAAAAATTGACGATTTGCTCGTCATAGTCGAACACTTGCCAGTGGGTATCCCTATCAGGCACAGAAGGACTATAAATAATACAAACTGGCTTTGGCTTCTGCATAGTGTCATCAGCTGGGACGTACTTGGCTCCAACAGACGCCAAGATATCAGCATGTTTATTTTTCTCACGGGAGATAGCTTTAACATTCAGGGACTCAAATGATTCCATCAGGTCCCAGACCCAATTGCGGTACGCCTTGAGATAATGTTTCTTTGAAAGGCACTTATTGGTGATCTGCTTGCATACCAGCTCTGAATCTCCAAAGATTTGCAGCTGCTTGATACCCAATCTCTCCGCCTTCTTCAACCCTAAGCACAGGGCTTCATACTCGGCCGCATTGTTGGTGCAACTCCAGGCCAGCCTGTAGCAATAGTCTTTCTGCTCTCCTGAGGGTGAGACTAGGAGTACCCCTGCCCCGACGCCGTTCTTGCATCTGGCGCCATCAAAGTATAGCTTCCATAGCTCATTTGGGGTAGGGCCTATGTCTTCCTTTGTTGTCTCCTTCGGCTTTTGAGGCTGAGAAATAGTGTAGCATCCCATGTATGATTCAATCATTGCGTTGAAGTCAAGCAGGGAGAATTCATCCTCCACTTGCAGCTGTTCTATGGCCTCTTCCACTAGGTCCACTTCTCCTAGCTCTTCAGTCATCATATGGACCGATTCATCCTGCTGCCCCTCTTCCGGCATCCTCCCACAAGAAAGGTGGAGGGTTTTTCATTGTAGATTTTCACCTTTCTCTCCTTGAAGGGGACCTCCACATGAGAGTAGTCAAGCAACAGATATCCGCCCAACTTGGCGGTGAATTCCTGCAAGAGGCACATGCCAAAATAGGGCTCTAGGTCAACGACCACAACTTCTTGAATCACCATGATCTCAGACGCTTTGTGTAGCTGGATAGGGATATCCTTGATGATGCCTACTGTTTTCACAGGAGTGCCATCCAATTGCAAAACACCTTGGCTGCTCCGCATGTACTCCATGCCAATCTCCTCACAAACTACCCTCGGCATGACGGTAGTTGATGCACCAGAATCAATCATGCAGTTGTGCACCACGCATCCCTCCATCCCCAGGGACAAGTAAAATGGCGGTGGTCTGTTTTTTCTAGTGATTGAAGTGGTCAAGGGCTGAGCTAACATGGGCTGTGATGGCTTTCCTCCTTTAACGGACTTTAGAGATTCTTGCAACAGATCCACCTGCCCAGGGAGCTGGAGGGCATCATACATGCTTATCTTCGCCGGGGTTCTTTTGAGCTGATCGACAATGTTGTAGGCTGAAATAGAGGGTCCCTCGGTTTCTTTTTTCAGCTCGTACCTGGTGCGGTACTGCTGCATCACCTCGACCCTTTGCCGTTTTGTCAACGAGGGGTACTTGAGCTTTTCTCGTGCTTGCTCCTTGGTTTTAGCCGGAGGTTGAGTCATTGGAGCTTTTGTTGGTGGTGGCTTCTCTTTTGCCAACGGAGGGAAAGGAACCTTGTCTGGAGCTTTCATGGTAGGCTGCTCCTTTTCTCGTTTGGTATACACCTTCAAAGGCTACATCTGGGTCGTGTCTACTTCGATCAGCTTCTTACCACCCTTGGTCAAAACGGACACTGGCTCCTCCTCGGAGACCGCAAAATTGAGATCTTCTTCCTGAATCATGTTGATTTGATCACCTGGGGCACTGTTTTCTAGATTTTGGACATAATGCTGATGGAGCATGCAACTTTCTTCCCCGTGAGGATCATTACACGTTGAGCACCAGTGCAAGTAATTTGAAGTGCTTGGCTCTTCATTGATAGCAGCATTCCTCGTTGGAGGCCTGTTGGCCTGAGGTACTTGGTCTCTTGTCAGAGCCGGAGGAGGGTATGGTCTCCTTGGGATAAACTCTTGTTGAGCTTGCTTCTTCTTCATAACAGCCATGTCATTGGACAACGTTCGGCAGACAAAAGTAAGTGACTCTACTTGTTGCAGAATATTAGACTGCACATCAACAGCTTGTGGTGTTGATTGGGATGGCGGAGGTAGTGCCGTAAGTGGTGGAGCTGATGGTAATGTTGGATATTGTGGAGGAGATGGAAGTGCGGGAAACTGCAGAAGTGATGGAGGCTGTGGTGCTTGTGGCACTAGAAAATGTACTTGGGGAGCAGAAAATTGGGTGACCACTGGTGCGGGATTCCATGATGAATTTTGTTGTGTGGAAGACGTAGGTAGTGGTTGTGCAGATGCATTAGGATACTGATATTGCGGGAAATCAGGGAAAATTGGCATCGACATCCTAGGTGGAAATCTACCAATGGAAATCAGGTCAAGCTCTGCCCTTTGAGCTAACTCGTACAACTCGGGGAAAGTGTTGTTATGGGAAAACTTAATGATCATTCTAATGTCCGAGTTGAATGCTCTGAGATAATAATAGGCAGCTTGTCCGATGGTCGGTCGCATCTCAGCTGGTACCCTATGCTAGGACCTTGCAAACCTCACATTAAAGTCCAATATTTCCTGTTGCTGATGTCGTTGGATGGTTTGAAACTGATGCAGCAAAGATGATGGATCTGCAGACTCATTGAATCCCTTCACCTATTGCCTCTCCAACTGATGCCATCCAGTGATAGTGCCAATAGGCAAGGATCTATACCAATACAGGAGCTTTCAGCCCAAAGACAAAGCCAACAGTCGAACCATAAAACTCTCATCGGTAATGGCGTGAAGCACTGCCAGGGCAACAATGTCTTGGATGTGCTCGTATGCTGTCTTCCCAGTGTCGTCGTATGTAGGTATAGCCTTCAATGCGGCAGCTAGAATGGCGGCTTGGCCTGCTAGATTGAGAGGTCCGATAGAATTCCAATCCGGGAATAGATCAGGAGCAACCTGTGGATTTTGTTGATTCTGATTTGGCGATGAATTTGGCTATGGATTTGGTGGAGGATTCGGTGGTACATTCAGATTCTATGGAGGATTCACCTTTGGATTGGGCTAAATAGGTGCACCGAGAACAACTAACTGCAAGTCAGGTTGCACCGGAACGACCTGATGGTCCGGAGAGTTCGGAGGATTTGGAGGGTAGCTAGTTGCAGTGCTATCCGAAGTTGGATCTTGCTCCTCGACTACAGCTTCTTGTGACAATGCTTAGTTTTGAAAGAAGCTGGGCATAACTAGCCTGGGGCGTTCTTCGAAAGCAGTGAAATCAAGCTCGTAAAACTCAGGATCTTCCTCCGTGTTTCTCACTCTCCATCTTGTATGCATGAAGGACTTATAATCTTGGACCAGTATTCGATACTTAGAGTGTATTCAGGTCCAACAGAGTCGCCAGGTGTTCATATTTGACAGCACTGAAGCGAACACCGATACTTCAATACCTCTTATGCAGTGGAACACTTGGGTCCCACCAGGCATGCCAGAGAAACTGTTAGTTACGAATTTGCCATTAGGAAAGGATTTTAATCTTTTGCGCCCTAGATTCACCCAGCAGATTGAAATGCCGAGAGGAAGAGATGCCTCCCATGCCAATATCCGGAGAAGGCCGGCTCCTATACTACACCATTGATGTTTTTTAGATAAGGGAACAGGAAAGAGATTGAAAAAATGCAGAAAGAAATGTAAATATCATGCGGTTTGGGTGGGAAAGAACAAGCAACACTATTACTAGCTAATACACAAACCAACAACAATCAAAACAAAGCATGTAACAGAAACTGTCACTGCGATTCCTTCCTATGTATCCTTCAGTTTCGTATTCCAGATTCAATTAAATGCCAATGCTCTAATCCAGAGTTCAGAATTACAACAATCAGAAAAATAAATGAACACGAAGCAGAAATACTAGCAAAAGGCAGCATAAAAGAGAGAGACAAATGTCAGAGCCAAGGATGCTTAGTATTGGAAGCAAATGTTTGATACAGCAGAGCTTTCTAGTAATATGTTCCACCCCTTTTACAATGAAAGTCCACTGCTATTTATAGCATAAATTTCCCCCAATTACAATGATGCACAAATCCCAAAGACTGCAAAAGCTGTCGATATTTGACCTCTGCTGGCCGTGAGCGTACCTGCAACAAGATTCACCTGACTTTGGTGCAGCTCCGGACAGATCTGGTGGGTGAGAAGTCAAGTCTGATTAATGTGGTAGGTGCAGTACAATTTGCCTCTGAGGACACCATCAATGTTCACCTACCCTGTACTTTTGAGGTAGACCTTCTGTCCCATCCTGACAGGCTCAAATCCCAAAATCCGTGCATGGTCTGGCCTCGGTCTATGGTTCACTGAAGTTGGAGGGTTTGACCAAAGTCGCCTGATAAAAACAACAACCCCGGGAGTCGCTCCAGAATGGGGCGAACCAAGGATACACCCTGCCTTAGAAATTTTTGCAACTTAGTCCTTCTTTTATGCTCACAGTTGCTGAATGGGGGGAGGCGACGACGGTCGCTGGGAAATGGCAGCGACGACGGGAGTCGCTCGAAAAATGAGCGACCGACGTCAACATGCGCTCTGACCGGTGTGCAGTTGTGCAAGCAAGCCTAGAAATTGACTAAGGCACAGAGGCCTCCCCAACTGCGCTGTTTTTCACCTGCGCAACCCGACAACGCTCTGATCCTGGGCGAAGTTGGATAAACTACCTTTCAAGGCAGCCATGTGTCACTCATTAGCATCCGACAAGTGTCCAACCTTGGGATTCGAGCCAAGACATGACCGGGAAAAGGATAAGCATGGATCGCACTATCTACGCCAACTGCCACCATTAAAGCTGATGGGAAGTACCATCTGCCACAACTACCCGCATTCCCTCTGATTTGAAGTTCCACCCAACGCGCTGCCACGTAGCTGTACAGCTTTCAGGGAGACCATGCTGCAGGTACAGTCCTACCCGACAGAGGTCAGCATCGGCAGCTCTTCAGCCGCTTGTGTCAGCTATTGTCTAGTCTGGGACTTTGTGCCCGTGATTGTAATCGGGGGGAACTGGGGCTATAAATAGCCACCTCATTTTCATTGTAAAAGGGTAAAGGGAATATACTACTAGGGAACCATTGTAGCTGTGCGTTTGCCTCTAATACAAGATACATACTTGGCTCTGCTTACTGTCTTCATTTTGTATGCTGCCTCTCCTCGTCATTTCTGCCTCATGTTTCTTATTTCATTGCTTACTGTTGTACTGAACTCTGGACTCCAGTATTTGATGATTAAGTATTCCTGGAATGCATAGATAGAGGATACATAGAATGCATGATAGCTGTAGTTTCAATGTGTGTTTTGTATAGGAATGTTGTTAGTAGTGGTGATTGATCGTTGTCGTGCTGCTTATTCCCCCCACCCAACTCCAATCACATTTGGATTCTCTTTCCGCATTTCTATCTCTTTCCCTACACTCTTATCTTAAACACTAAAACCCCACAGGCAGCCGAACTTCTCCGGAGATTGGCACGGAAGGCATTCCTTCCTTCCGGCCTCTCAATCTGGTGGGCGAATTTGGGGCGCATTATATCAAATCCTTTCCTCATGGGAGATTCGTAACCAATAGTTTCTCTGTCACGCCCAGTGGGACATGGTAGTTTCCCACCCCCAAACATAATCGAAGCACGGGTGTTCACTTCATTGCTGTTAAAAATCAGAGCACCTGGCGACTCTGCAAATACCTGAATACTCTCTGAGTCCATAAAGACCGGTCCTAACACCTTCATGCAAACAAGAAGGTGGCGAGCAAGGAATCTGGGAAACCCGCCTGACTTTTATGAAATTGACATTGACGCTCCAGGCGAGCGCGTCAGGCTGGCTGATCACCAAGCTCGCGAAGAAGAGCCTGAAACTGAAATTGAAGAGGCCGAGGCTGAAGAGCAATCTACATCCTCGGACAGTTTCGATACCGAGTACACTACCTGATCAGAAGAAGACATGGCTGCCCAGCAGAATGATGATGACCTCTTCTCGACGATGGACTCTACGGGGCCCTTGGCCCTAGCCGGACAGCAAGCTGTGCCCCCTGCTGCCTTAAAATCCATCCCTACATATGATGGCTACGGCAAGACGGCGTACGAACACATCCAAGACATTCTGGCCCTGGCTGCACTGCATTCCATTACAGACGAAAGTGTGAAGACCCATCTGCTGGCCCTTTCCCTAAGGGGAAAGCTTCTCTACTGGTGGAGATCACTGCCAGAGGGATCTATCACAGGGTGGTGTCAGCTAGCCGGCAGGCTCGTGAAAGGATGCAATGAGTCTGTTGATCCCTCTTCTTTGCTGCATCAATTTCAAAGCATACAACGACACCCCCAAGAGGAGGTGTTGGACTTCAACATCAGGTTTGCGAGGTCTTGGAAACGAGTACCTCGTGAACTCCAACCTTCAGCGGGTCAGGCTGCACACTACTACCTGAGATCCTTCAACTCAGACATTTTCCTGCTGTTGAAGATAGCCAGAATAGACTCGTTCCCTGCTCTGTATGAGGCTGCCCAGCAAGCTGAGATGGATGTCATTTCCATAGGCAGACTCCCACACAAGGTACAACCGCCCATTTACCCTGACTTTCCATAGTCCCAGTACCCATCAGCTTCTGGTATAATTCTGTCCACTTCAAGACAGCAACCCCAACAACAATGGAATTCGGCGTCGGTCGTAAACCCTTACAGCCCACCACAGATTCACTATCCACCTCCTCCTCCTCTGCATTATCCAGCACTCCCAACTCTCCCGCAGTATGCACAATATTCTACACCTCCTCCATTGGCTGCATTACCTCCCCCAGCTCAGTTGTCGCCTCCTGACAATGATATTCAGAATAAAATCCTCCAGGAGGTACGGGCTCTGGCCTCTGGATATCACACCATGTCCAACGACATGACCATTCTAAAGAAGAAACAGGTCTAGATGGACCTTGTTCCAAGGAGGCCATATCCGCCCCAGCACTGACAAAAGACCGAGCCCCGGAGCAGCAACTGCAAAGGCGCCCCCCTCCGAGAAATGCTGCCATCGAGGACCAACCTAGTACTTCTAGCCAGGTCAACTGGTGCACTACGTACAATGACCCGCATTCGGAGGATGACTGTACAGTGCACCAGCACTACCTCCAGACCTTGGTCGGCAGCACCATAAAGGACGAAGAACTCTACATTATCCTGGACGACGAAGGCAACTTTGTTGTCCCAAAGGAATATTTGTTGCTGCCTCCTGCCAAGGAAGACAAAAAGTCTGCTGAAGCCGCTGCAAAGCCCTTGAAGGTATACGCCCGAAGAGATAAGGTGCAACCTGCTGGGCTACCACCTGACAAGAGGCTGTGGCCCTACACGGCCAAAGAGAAGACTCCTGCAGTCAAGCCTCCCGTAGTGAAAGCTCCCTCGGCTAAAGCTCCCGCTGCTCAGCCTCCAGCTGAAACCAAAGAACAAGCTCAGGAGAACCTGAGGTACCCATCTCTAACAAAGAGATAGAGAGTAGAGGCCACTCAACAGTACCGGACGAAGTACGAGCCGACAAAAGAAGCGAAAGGAGCTAACACCTCGGGCTACAGCATAGTAGATGAGCTAAAGAGGACCCCCGCAAGGATAAGCATGTATGATGCTCTCCTGCTCCCAGGCCAGGTTGATCTGCTACAGGAATATCTGAAAAGCATGAAGAATGGCAAGCAGATACAACCCGCTGTTCTGGTGCAACCCCTGACAGTCTCAACCACTGGGAAGAACAGACTGCCTCCCTTCTATATGTCATTACGGATGCAAGGGTACATAGTGCACAACTGTATGGTGGATTCTGGTGCTTCCACGACCGTTATGCCGAGGGCCGTCTGCGACGAGATCGGGATGGAATATACAAGGAGCAGCCAAAGCGTACTGCAACTGGACGACACCCCTGTCAAGACAGTCGGTGTCATCAAAGACATCCCTATTCAGCTGCACAAAGCTCTCAACATCATGGTCATTCAAGAGGTCATGGTTTTCGACTTAGAACCCTACTTCGGCATGTGTCTCTCCAGGGAGTTCACTGCAAAGTTGGGTGGGTATCTGTCTCTAGACTACTCACACATGGAAGTGCCCTTCAAAGGAAGGAGACTGAAAATCTACAACGAGAAGCCTTCCACTTTCTTAGTAGAGAAGATACCCGGGGAAGAGTCACAAGACTGCATGGTTCAGTTGACGGAGGAAGAACTGGTGGTGGTGGATATGACGGAGCAAGCTCTTGAGCTACTGCAAGTAGAAGATGAGTTCTCCTTGCGGGACTTCAATGCCATAATCGAGACTGAGCAAGGCTGCTACACTGTCATCCAGCCTGAAAGGCTTGACAAGTCGGCCAAAAGAGAAGTGGGACCTGCACCAGAAAAGTTGTGGAAGCTTTTCTTTGACGATGCACGATGCAAAAATGGCGCCGGTGCAGGTGTACTTTTGGTTTCTCCGACCGGGATCCAGAAGGACTACACCTACAGGCTGGCTTGGAGCTGTACCAAAAGCGCGGCGGAGTATGAAGCCCTGTGCTTGGGTTTGCGAAAAACGGAGAGGCTGGGGATTAAACATCTGCAGATCTTTGGCGACTCGGAGCTGGTGTGCAACCAGATTACGAATAAGTGCGCCTCCAAGAAGCACTACCTCAAGGCATACCGTAATCGGGTCTGGGACCTGATGGAGTCGTTCGACTCATTGAATGTCAAGGCTATATCACGTGAGAAAAACAAGCATGCTGACATTCTGGCGTCTGTTGGAGCCAGGTACGTTTCGGCTGATGACACTGTCCAAAAGCCAAAGCCGATTCGTACCATCTACAGGCCTTCTGTGCCTGATAAAGACACCCACTGGCAGGTGTTTGACTGTGATGAGGAAATCGTCACATTTTTGGTTAACGAAGTGTGTTCAATCGAAGGTAGAGACCCTGATGACGAGCACTATGAGGGGTTGATACAGCTAAAAAATAATATTTTCCCAAAAGGACTGATTACACTTGAGAGTATTTGATCAGAATGACAGAGCAATATCGCACCGGATCAAAGTAGACCCGAAGCAGTACGCAGACCTGGAGCTTGAACCTGGAAAAACAATTAAGGTCGGGACAGATCGCACCACAGAGGAACTTGAGCAAATCAGAACATTGTGTCGAGAGTTCCCTGACATAGTAGCCTGGTGCTACCAGGACTTGAAGGGGTATGACAAAAATATAATCTAGCATACCATTGAGCTAGAAGATGGTGCCAAGCCATTCCGGCAAGCAGAGGCCTGTAAATCTGAAGATCGAAGCCATGATGAAGGCCGAGCTCCTGAAGATGCTGGAAGCCAAGATCATCTACCCCATCAAGCATTCATCCTGGGTTGCGAACTTGGTTCCCGTGAGGAAGAACGGAGACATTCGTCTCTATGTAGACTTCAAAAATCTGAATCAGGCCTCCCTCAAGGACCATTATCCGCTTCCCCAGATTGACCAGATCCTCCACATAGTTGCTGGAGCGCAAAGATTCTCCCTCCTAGATGGCTTTTCTGGGTACAACCAGATCTGGGTCAAGGACGAGGACCAGCATAAGACAACGTTCACCACCAAATGGGGAACGTTCGCCTATCAGCGCATGCCTTTCGGCCTATCCAATGCTGGTGCCACATTCCAGAGAGCCATGGACCTGGCCTTCCAAGAGCTGCTCAACAAGATCATTGTCATTTACTTGGATGACATGACTGTATTCTCTCATAGGAGAGAGGACCATGTTCCCCACTTGCGGCAAATATTTGAGAGATGTCGTGAATTTGGCATTTCCATAAACCCGAATAAATCTGTCTTCACGGTAAAAGAAGGTAAGCTGCTGGGGCATGTCATCTTTGAGAAAGGCCTAGCCGTGGACCCTGATAGAGCAATAGCCCTCCTCCGTTTGCCCGCTCCAATTGACAAGAAGGGGCTACAGTCCTTCTTCGGCCAAATCAACTTCGTGCGGAAGTTCATACCGGACTTCGCACAGGTAATCAAGCCCATGGCCGAACTGTTGAAAAAGAACGCTGAATTCTTATGGACTGATGAGAGGAGGCAGGCCTTCGAGGAGATCAAGGCCCGCATTGTACAAGCTCTAGTGTTGATAATGTCAAATTACGGAACAGGTGTTTATTGTATTGCATGGATTAAATAACAATTACATATCCGGGAATAGAACACCGGAGTTGTTACGCAGTTGTAACCGAGCAACAGCACTACGCTAACAGTTGTAACCGAGCAACAACACTACGCTAAAGTAATCAAATACAGCCAAAGCTATAGTTAAGTATGCTAACATCCCCCTTTATTACATTATTTGGGTAATGTAATAACTAATAGCTATACTAACATCCCCTTACATTATTTTGCAATACAAAGTGATCTGCGAAACAATTCAAATTTGACACGTCCAAGTGCCTTAGTGAAAATGTCTGCAACTTGAGCATCGGTGGAAATGTGCTGAAGCTGAATTCGGTGCTTTGGAACTTCATCTCGAATGAAATGACATTGTGTGTCAATGTGCTTTGTTCTTTCATGATGGACTGGATTCTTGACGAGGTTCAGAACACCTTGATTGTCGCAAAACAAGTGTATTGGAGATTTTGATGGATGGCCCATACTTGTCAGAATGCGATGTAACCATATCACTTCGCACAGCTTCACGTGCGGCGCGATATTCTGCCTCTGTTGATGAAATAGCAACCACCTATTGCTTCTTCGTCGTGCCAAGAGACAGGACCGGATCCCGGATGAAAAATGTATCCAGAAGTTGACTTGCGATCATCAAATGATCCGGCATAGTCGGAGTCCGTGTATCCTTGCAAGAAGAATTTGTTGTTCCTCTTGTATTCTAGGCCATATTCCATAGTACCACGGACATAGTGAAGAACACGTTTTGTTGCTTTCCAATGAGTGGTCTTTGGCTCCTGCATGAACCTCGAAAGATAGTTTACAGCAAATACGAGATCTGGCCTAGTATTGGTCAGATATATGAGACTCCCAATCAACTGTCGATAGAGAGTACCATCTACCTGAGGTGAGTCATCATATCGCGATAACTGAAGTCCATTCTCCATTGGAGTTTCCATTGGCTTGCAGTCAGTCATGCGATATTTATCCAAAGCAATGTCTTGGCATACTTTTTCTGAGACACTTTGATGGAGTGCTCCTTCTGGCTGAATTCTAGACCAAGACAATAATGGAGAAGTCCGAGATCTGTCATCTCAAAAGATTTGCACAAGTTTCTTTTGACAGTAGAGATCATAGTTTCTGAACTCCCTGTAATGAGCAGATCATCCACATAGAGTACAAGCAACACTATCTCAGAACCCTGTTTCTTGAAATAGAGGTTTGCATCTGACGGACATCTCTTAAATCCATGCTGCATAAGGTGATTGTCCATTTTTATATACCAAGCTCGAGGAGCTTGTTTCAGACCATACAAGGATTTGACCAATTTGCAAACCTTCTGCTGTTGGCCTTCCACTTCAAATCCTTCAGGCTGAGTCATATAGACTTCTTCTTGGAGATCACCATTTAGAAAGGCACTTTTGACATCCATCTGGTGAACTTTCCACCCATATTGTGCTGCCATAGCACACATAACCCGAATTGTGGTCATCCGAGCAGGAGGTGCAAAAGTTTCCTCATAGTCGATGCCTTCCTTTTGAGCATAGCCCTTTGCAACAAGCCGGGCCTTATGCTTATCAATTGTTCCATCTGCCTTGTACTTGACTTTGTATACATATTTGCAGCCAATAGGTTTCTTTCCATGTGGCAGATCAACAAGCTTCCAAGTTTTATTTTTCATCAGAGACTCATACTCTGTATCCATAGCGGCCTTCCACTGAGGCTCACTGAGAGCATCTTGCACTGATGCAAGTTCAAGACTATCTATGGTAGACATGAATGCCCTGTCATCATCAATATCCATATCCTCAACTTCTGTACTTGGAGTCACAGAAAGTTCCTCAAAAGATTGACAAAGATCATCAACCTCACCAGTTTCTCTGGCTTCTCTTTCCTTTTGAGCCATACTGCGTGTACGAGGTCTATCCAAATTCAAATTGGGAGGAGTGGATAAATTTGCATCTCTGATTGTATTTGTACACCATTTAGGATTCTTCTTCGGTGGTGGTGAAGAAGATGTAGAAGGACCTCCTGTCTGTGTTGACGAAGGAATCTTCTCTTCCTTAGGTTCCACAATATCTTGGTGTACTGTAGATGTGCTCTGTGATGTGAAAGCTTCATCAAAGACAACATCTCTGCTGATATGAATTTTCTTGGTCAAAGGATCTATCAACCGATATCCTTTAGAGTGCTCAGAATAACCAAGAAAAATACATCTCAGTGTTTTCTCATCTAGCTTCTTCCTTTTCTCTTTCGGTATGTGCATGAAAGCTTGACACCCGAAAATACGTAGATGAGATATGGAGGGTTTTCGACCACTCCATGCTTCCTTGTGGAGTCATTCCTTTTAGGGCCTTTGTGGGTGCCCTATTCAACGAGATACACTGCGGTGGTGACGACTTCTACCCAATATTGTTGCCCACGAGTAGCTCCCGTGAGCATACAACAAACCATTTCCATGATAGAACGGTTCCTTCTCTCAGCAACTCCATTTTTCTGAGGAGTATAGGCAATTGTTAAGCTGTCTCTTGATCCCATGCTTATCTAGGAATGCAAAAAATTCATTAGAGGTAAACTCTCCCCCTCGATCTGAGCAAAGAGTTTTAATAGAAGCTCCTGACTCCTTCTCAACGGATTTCTTGAACTGCTGGAAGAATGCGAAAGCTTCAGATTTCAGTTGGAGAAAGAAAACCCACATCTTTCGTGAGTAGTCATCTACGAATAACTGAAAGTACCTCTTCCCTCCACAACTATTGTGTGTGAAAGGACCGCACAGATCGGTATGAATTAACTCCAGAGGTTTTCGTGCTCTTGTAGAGCTCTTCTCAAATGGTACTCTATCTTGCTTTCCCGCTAGCGGTCAGAGCACACTGGCAATGTGGTAGAAAGGGAAGGAAGACCCTTTACCATCTCATACTTGCTGAGCTCAAGTAATTAGCCAGAACTAAGATGCCCATATCTCTTGTGCCATAGGGAAGTTGCCTCCTTGGTAGAGACAGTCATGGCAACATGTGGAGTAGAGATAGCATCTAGTGCAAATAATCCGTGCTTATATGAAGCTGTTGCAATCTGCTTACCCTTCCTGGTAATGGTACAACACTTCTTTCCATTCTCAACACGAAAGTTGACAACCATATTTCTGTCCAGGATTTGTGTCACTGACAACAAATTGTTAGCCAATCCCGAAACATAGAGGACTTTGTCAATCTGACACTTGCCATTAGGAAGAGTGACTGGGAACCATTCGCATTTCGAGATTGCATTCCCCTAAGTGCCAGGAAAAGATATAAAAGGAAGCCCCCTCCTCAGCATTTGCCCATTCGAAAGTCATCCGGTAGCAAGGCGCCAAAAGGCAGTCAGGTGGGCCCAATGTTGTCTTCAACGCCCGAAAATTCGCCTCAGACAGAGAAGGAGTCAAAAAGGTCAACCAGCGATGCAGCAGTAGTGGGCACCCCTCCAACAAGGCCCAAGTACAAGTTTACTGTGGGTGCCTCGGTACCTAACGCACCAACCGTCTCTGCCTCTACCGAGAAAACAGCTTCTCCAAAAGAAAAGAAGAGAAAAAGGGGCGAGAAGACCAAAATAAAGTGGCCAAAAAAGGAGGCTATGTAGTAGATAGTGGTGGCCCCACAGATAGGAGCGGTTGCAACAGAAGTAATCTCTCTCCTAGATAGTCTAGAAAAATAAGCATAATTCTGGGCAGCAGACGTCATCCAAGAACCGGCTCAGGCGGAGCTTGCAGGTACGTCCTCTTCCCCTGTATCACAAACCCCAGCTAGCCCTGCTATCATGCCCTCTCTTCTGCATCAGGGCACGCCTTAGCCGCCTCATCCGTATCGCCTATCACCCAGTCCCTCCACAGCCCCCACTCTTTTGGACGTTTTGCCCAGGACCCTAACGTTTTTCAAACCCTGGGTCAAACCCTAGGTCTCTCACCCGTGGCCAGCACTAAAGTTGTATCCACATCACCACACCGCTCACCCGTCGCTGACACAACATTTAGAACTCCATCTCCACCTCTGCAGCCACCCATTTCCCCTAGGTCCCGATCGCCCTCAAAAGCGACCTTATCTTCAGGAATATCTCCTGCCTCATTGTTTTCAGGGAGGATGCCGCAACAGGATTTGGCCTCGGTATACCCTATGTTGGCAGAGTTGGACCTAATGGAGGAACAGCTACAAGTTACAGACGACCAGCCTCTAGCCGCAAAGGCCGCAGGGAGTTCTGCCTCTTTCCTCTAGGGCGTAAAGAAAAGAAGAGCCGAGGAGATTGCCATACCTGTGAAGCGCACCAAGTTTGACTTGGACAAAAGGGTGCTCCGAACGGAGAAGTTGATCCCAAAAGTCAAGAAGCCCCTCCGGGAGATGATTGAGGCAGACTATGAGCACCGAATCAAGGAGAAGAGTTTCGACGATATAAGCGAGGAATACGAAATTAATGGTATTCATCGAAAGACTGATAATCTCCTTGTCAAGTGGCTTGAAGCCCAGGAGAAGCTATTTCAGCTTCAAAATGATTCAAGGCAGCTGGAGGAGAATTTGGCCAAGGCCACAATGCAGCTGGAATTTGCACAGGAGGAGATTAAAAATTTAAAGGACTAGCTTGTTGCGTCCCAGCAGGAGGCGGCAACACAGAAGAAGACAGCTGAGCTGCTGTCAGAGGAGAAAAATGCAGCACTCGAGCATGTTGCCGAGTTGTAGAATCTGCTACAAAAGACTCAGTCACAGTTGGAAGAGAAAGCGTCCCAGGCGGCCGCCTTTTCGAGGGACAAGATCAAGGAGATGCGAGCTAGTTTGCTGCAGGACTGCAGGACTAATGTTGTCAGGTCCCTATCCGTCCTGGATTTTGCATCCAGAATACAAGAAGTTTCTTCCCAGGGAAAGCCTGCGGTAGAGGAGGCCGAACGCCAAGCGAGGCAGTGGCTAGACTTGGCGATAAAACTTGAGTATGCGTGCAAGGGCCTCCGATTTCCGCCAATGTCATGAATTTCCCTAGACTGGGTAGATGTAAGGGTTACCTTGCAAAAATATTTTGAAAAATTTGAGAATATCAGGGCTGCCAGGAAGATGCTGGATGTGTTGACCCATGAAATGAACATCTGCCTGGCCCCCTTCAACACTCTTTCTGCGCTCGGATTTCTGAGCTTTGTCAAGGATGGAAATTTTCTATATCTAGAACAAGTATAGCGAGACTGGCTAGATTTTGAGGCAGACACATCCGAGATTGATGGCTGGACTGACCCAGTCCAAGAGGCACAGGTGACCCAAATGGTGTCCAAATTTTGTAAGATCAATACATGCCTCCAGGAGCTGGGATAGATGTATGACACCATTGACGTGCATATGGTCGCAGCATTCAAATGAGCGCTGAAGGAGATCAATGACTTAGAGCCCTTCCAGGCAGCAGCTTGGGATCAGGCCAAAGTTGCCTACGAGCACATCCGCGAACGAGACCAGCTTGCTGAACAGGAAGGCGATGGTGGTGCTGAGCAATCAGACTCAGAAAGAGAAGAAGAGGAAGGTTCAGAAGAAGAGACTGCTAAGAGTGAACCCGAAGAAGAACAACTACCCAAGAAGGGAGCTCAGCAGCAGGATGCAGGGGCAGGGAGTTCCTCTGCGCCCAAGGGATAAAGGCCTGGTTTGTTGCATTGAGGCGAGCTCGACACCCCACGAGCCGCCAAGAATGTTGTCACATTTTGCACGGGGTGCCATGTCTTGACATTTTGTAAGAATGTTGCTTTGCCTTCCCTATTTCTTCTCTCCCTTTCTTCACCATGTCCCTTCTACTCTTCTGCCATCAGTTTCATTTTCTCCATCTTCTTGTCCATGTTTCTGACTATTTCTCTAAGTGGGAAAATATGCCCAAAAATATTCTAAGTGTTGTTGTTCGCCCAACTGTGCAATGCAATCAGGCTGCACTTGCCCATTTCGGCGCACTTGGGCGATATCAACAGAGTTGTGCCCAGAAAACTTCTAAGTATGGAGCCACCCGACTTCGCAGCGAAGTCGGGTTGCGCTCCTAATTTCATGCTCACTTGGGCGACGTCAATTTTAAGAATAGCCAAAAACTGGCTAAGTGTTGGGACCGCCCGACTTCGCAGTGAAGTCAGGCGGCGCTCTAAAGTTTGTGCGCAGTAGGGCGGGCTCGCTTTAAAGGCATAAGAAATTTTCCCAAGTGTTGAGCCGCTCGACTTCGCAGCGAAGTCAGGCTGCGCTCACCAGTCGTGCGCACTCGGGCGAAATATGAGACAATGCTGCCGAGAAATTTCTAAGGCACGAAGGCCCTCCCGACTGCGCTGCTTTTGCCCTGCGCCGCCCGACTGCGCTCCAGTTTTGTGCGAAGTCAGGCGGATAATAAAAGATGAGCTCAAAGATGATTTTTTCCCCCTCCATCAGATGCTGATAGGTGTCTAGCCTTGATATTCGATTCAAAGATGTGACAGAAGGTGTGCCGACAGGGTACCAAATAGATGAGCGTGAACTGACATAACATACCATGTTTGCCCTCATTCAAACTGATTCAAGGTTTCATCTATCGGATTGCCACGTAGCTGCCAAGTTTTCAGGTGGACCTTGCTGCAAGTACATTTCATACCCGTAGAGGTCAACATCAGCCGCTTTTGTCAGCTTTTCCAGCTTTTGTCAAGTCTTGGATTTTGTGCCCAAAGTTGTAATTTGGGGGAAAATTGCGCTATAAATAGCTACGCCATATCATTGTATAAGGGTGGATGGGAGATATATTTCTAGGAGACTTCTATAGTTGTGCGTTTGCTTTTGAATACAAAATATACTTGGCTCCATTGATTGTCTTTATTTTGTATGCTACCTTCATTAAGTGTTTCTGCCTCAAGTTGTTCTGCTTATTTGGATATCTGTATTGGCAATTAAGTGTACCTGGAATGCTTAAAGTGAGGGATACATAGGATAAAATAACATTAATGGTTTCTGTTACATATTTTGTTTAGATTGCTGTTAGTAGTGGTGATTGGTTAGTTTCCATGCTGCTTATCTTCCCCACCCGAAACAAGCATATTTATGTCTATTTCAGTAATTTGTAATCTCTTTCCTACACTCTGAGCTAAAACCCAAATTGAGAAAACATAGGAAGCCGGCCTCCTCCGGAGATTGGCGCGGAAGGCATTCCTTCCTTCCGTCCTTTCAATCTGCTGGGCGAATCTAGGGCGCATATAGATTAAAATCCTATCCTAGTGGCAGATTCGTAAAAAATAGGTAAGTTTTATGCCATCAAGGCATATAGTTTTTATACATATTTCCTCCAATAATTTTGAACATCTGCGCCTTCGAAATTTGAATAATTAATTTATAAATTATTTAAATTCTTTAGAATTTAAATTTTATAAATTAATTCTTAAACCCCTTTTGGCTTTATTAAAGCCCTCTTTGATTTTACCACTTTTATAAAGAACATTTATTTATATATTAAAACCTCCTTTATCTTTTCAAAATGCTTCCTTGGGTTTTTATGAAAAACCTTTTATTTTGCTTATCAATGGTTTTAATAAAAACCAGCCTTCATACGCTTCCACATAATATTAAAAATATTATGAAGCTCTTTTGCCATTAACCTTTGCATTGTTCCTTGACATCAATGATGACTTAATTCCTTGACATCAATGACAACTTGACTCAAAATGTCCAACAATTTCTATTCCTATCGCAACTTTTCTCCTTCCAGGGGAAAAGTAAACACTCCACATTCTTCTATGGACTCTGATTCTATATTTGAGGAAGGATCAACTAATTCATGGTCTTCAACCTTCATCTCTTTGCCTTCAGAAACTTCCTTTTCAATCTCAAGGCTTTCTTCAGACCGTAGGAGAGATGACCCTTGATGGAAGGGTGGGAGTTTCACTATAAGAATTGTTGACCTATTGTTACCAGAAGCTTCCCTTGCCACTTTAGGTTTCTTTTCTATTTGAAGGGGGTATGGTTCCTATAGAGTGGGCTGAGAATACTTTGGAGAATTTTTCACCAATGTGATTTGAGTAGACAGGCAACAACCACTCATTTCAGGTGCTCTAGGCATTGCATATGCGCAAAAATGACTTGTGGTGTTGTCACCTGATTACCATTGGTTGGTTCATCATGGATTGGTTAACCATTATTGGATTGGTGGCAAAATTGCTACTATAGGTTAGATTGACACTTGTTGATTCATTGCCTGAGCGTAGCATATTGTCGTGGCACAACTTGCTGAATTATGTGGCATTGTGCGAGTAGGGCACCAATACTTTGAATTCAAATTATGGGTATGGTGGGATTGCCATAGCACATATTGTAGGGAGGGCACCAAATCTGGGTACTGCATGCATCTTGAGTAGGATTAAATTTTTATGTGATCATTTAACTTACTAAGAAATTAAGAGTTGTTCCACTTTATCATAGTTTACACTAGTTCCTTTACTCTAGTTTAGCTTATTTTCATACCACCTTTTGGTTACTACGGTGCATTGTAACAACTTTCTTTGACAAGTCCCATTGGCTTGCCCATTGGTGGACATTAATAAAATTATCTTATCTTGTTAATTGTTTTCCAGAACATCTTGGACAGATTCAAAACATAATTGCAATTGAATTCACAAACTATACACAAGATGTTTTCCATGGCTTTGAAGCCCAAAATCCATATCAATGAAAGTTACATTTAAATAAAATTTTGTGTACATAAATTAGAGCAGTAGAATGAATACCTTATGATCACAAGAATGTACATCTAAAAAAATACAAAAGAAAATATAAAATGTTTTGTTTGGAAAAAGCATATGTAGTCATCTTTATTTGACTGATGAAAACTATGGAAAAGCTTGCATTGTCATTTCATCCAAATACTATGTGTCATTGTAGAGGAAGGTTTCTTGACTCACAAGCTCTCCATTTAAATTCCTCCATTCCGCAAAGTGTATAGTAATATTTCTATTTGCGATATCTCTATGACGAACTTCACACCCATATATAATATCCTTGCAAGTATTGCTATTTAAGTACCTTACGATCACAAGAATGTACATGTGACAAAACACAAAAGAAAATATGAAATGTTTTATTTGGAAAAAGCATATATAGTCATCTATATTTGACTAATGAAGACTATGGAAAAGCTTGCATTGTCATTTCATCCAAATACTATCTTTGTAGAGGAAAGATTCTTGACTCACAAGCTCTCCATCTAAATTCCCACATTCCACAAAGTGTATGGTAATATTTCTATTTGTGATCTCTCTATGATGAACTTCACACCCCTCTATAATCTCCTTGCAAGTATTGCTATTTAAAGTCCATGCTTTATGTTCTTCCATGAATGAAACGAAAACTATTTCCCACCAACAAATTGAGATCCACTTCAAATCTGCAAAATGCAATCAAAATATGTTAAAAAGACATGCGCTTTGGTGTCCAACTGAAATCTAAAACATATTATTCACAAGACATGCTTTCTTCTAATTATTCCATCAAACTATGGCTTTTAGTTTCCTTTATATACTTTGAAAATCACATCAGAATGTGCATTTTCAAAATCATAATCAATTGTCTTAATTGAAAATCATGAAATCGCTTTGACAAAACAAAATATTTAATTATTTGAAAATGACATTAGCCAAACTACCTTATCAGGAAAGTATGTAAACATATTCATGTGTATGGATTTTCAACCAATACAAGAGTTGATAACCAGTTATTTAACATGCTTAACAAATACTTTAGCAATTTTTTTTTTTAATTTTTATACATTTCTATGTAGAGTTAGGACATTCATATTCAAACATTTGGGAAGTACGATAACAATTCTTCAGAGCTCGAAAGAAAGATACAAAATATATTAATTTCCATGGGTGACCAAGGTAGGACAATGGGAATCAAGAACATCTACAGTAGCAATGGAGAAGCCAAAGAAAGAGCTAAGTAACATATGATTCATATAAACAAGGTTACACGAGTGCACAAGGAGGTGTGGCGAGTACCCAAACACACAAAATCTAAGTCTGCAGCCACAAAGATGTGCTTGTACATTATAAATTACAAGAATTAAATTTAAATTAAAAAAAACTATATACACGTGACGTGTCACATATCCATGCATCAAAGTCATGCCTATATCCATTAAACAAAGGTTCTAGAGTCAATATTATGATAGGCAAATCAATCAATTCCATTGATGCACTATTGCATAGTTATTACATATGTCATTACAATCAAATGATTGTTACAAACAATGACATCGATACAACCGAGGAGATCGTTACAAACGATGCTCTGTCTAGAATGCCAAACTGATGTAATAAATTATTCCTAACATCCCCCCCTTATTACATTATTTGGTATACAAAGAGAATTGCGAAACAATTCAAACTTGACACGTGCAAGTGCCTTTGTAAAAATATTCGCAACTTGTTTGTCGGTGGGAATGTACTAGAGCTGAATCTCATGATTCTGAGCATGGTCTCGAATGAAGTGGCATTGAGCTTCAATGTGCTTTGTTCTTTCATGAAACACTGGATTCTTAACCAATTTCAGAACACCTTGATTGTCGCATTTCAATAGTGTCGGATGATTTTTCTGTACTCCCATATCTGATAGAATGCAACGTAACCATATCGCTTCACATGCAGCTCCTCAGTGCAGACTGCATAATGTTACTGCCTATTGTTTCTTGTTGTGCCATAAGACAGGTCCAGATCCTAGATGAAACACATATCCAAACATTGATTTTTTGTCATCTAGAGATCCAGCATAATCAGAGTCCATGTATCCTTGTAAGAAGAATTTATCATTCTTCTTATATTCTAGGCCATATTTTGTTGTACCACGGACATAATGCAGTATCCTCTTTGTTGCTTTCCAATGACTTACTTTAGGATCCTGCATGAATCTTGAAAGATAACTTACAGCAAAACTGATGTCAGGCCTGGTGTTTGTCAGGTATATGAGACTCCCAATCAGTTGACGATAAAGAGTGCCAGATACCTGAGGAGACTTGTCATATCGGGACAGTTGTAACCCTTGCTCCATTGGTGTTGCCTTAGGTTTACAGTCTATCATCTGATATTTTTCCAGTAGTGTCTTGGCATATTTTGTCTATGAGATCACAATGTGATTTTTCCTCTACCAAACCTCCAAGCCAAGACAATAGTGCAAAAGTCCTAGATCTATCATATCAAAAGAATTTTTCAAGTCATTCTTCACAACATCCACCAATTCATCTATACTACCTGTAATGATTAGATCATCGACATATAACACAAGTATCACTATCTCAAATCCAACTTTCTTGAGATAGAGATTTGTATCTGAAGGACTTTTAGTGAATCCATGCTGTAATAGGTGCTCATCAATTTTGATGTACCAGGCTCTAGGAGCCTGCTTCAACCCATACAAGGACTTGATAAGTCTGCATACCTTCTGTTCTTGCCCATTGACAACAAAGCCTTCGGGTTGAGTCATATACACCTCTTCTTGGAGATCACCATTAAGGAAGGCACTTTTGACATCCATTTGATGCAGCTTCCAACCGAATTGTGTTGCCATGGCATAGAGAACATGAATGGTTGTCATCTTTGCTATGGGTGCAAAAGTTTCTTCATAGTCAATTCCTTCCTTTTGTGCATAGCCCTTTGCAATGAGTCATGCCTTGTATTTGTCAAGTGA
The DNA here is from genome assembly GCA_028583015.1 of Wollemia nobilis. Lineage (NCBI taxonomy): Eukaryota > Viridiplantae > Streptophyta > Pinopsida > Araucariales > Araucariaceae > Wollemia > Wollemia nobilis. The sequence continues at coordinate 10,215,015 of JAQPPZ010016945.1, forward strand.
TCCATCTACCTTGTATTTGATCTTGAAGACCCACTTGCAGCCTATGGGCTTCTTTCCTTTAGGTAGATCAACGAGCTCCCATGTTTTGTTTTTCATCAAAGAGTTATACTCTGCTTCCATAGTTGCCTTCCACTTGGGCGAGCTAAGTGCATCCTTCACTAATGTTGGTTCTGAATTCTCCATTACTGAAGACATCAATCCCAAATTTACTTCCTAACATGACATACTACGAGTATGTGGGCGAGTGGAAGTGAGATCAGGAGGTGCATCAAGTTTGGAATCTCTGATGGTACTCGTGAACCATTTTGGAGTTTTGCATTGTTGTGAAGGAGCAATTGCTTCAGGTTCATCAACAACAGCTGGAATGTCTTCTTGGACTTCCTCATCAAACTCTATGCTCACAAGGAGATGTAGATTCCTTAGAGGCATCAATATCTGATTTAGGTTCAACTGCTTCATCAAATACCACATCTCGACTTATATGCAATTTCTTGGTGATTGGGTCTATCAATCGATACCCTTTTGATTCATCATCATACCCAAGAAATATGCATGGCAAGGATTTCACATCCAACTTGGTCCTCTTTTTCTTTGGCACATGCATGTATGCCTTGCTACCGAAGACTCTAAGATGTGAGATTGAAGGCTTCCTCCCAAACCAAGCTTCTTCAGGTGTAACTCCTTGTAGTGCCTTTGTGGGCACTTTGTTTAGAAGATACACTGTAGTGGTGACAACTTCAGCCCAATATTGCTACTCTAGATTGGCTCCTGTGAGCATGCAACGAACCATTTCCATGATGGAATGGTTTCTTCTTTCAACAACCCCATTCTATTGTGGAGTATAGGCTGTAGTGAGTTGTCACTTGATCCCATTCTATGTGAGAAACCTTGAGAATTCATTGGATGTATATTCCCCCCTCGATCTGAGCGGAGGACTTTAATTGAATGCCCAATTTCATTTTCCACATGCTACTTAAAATGCTGAAAATGTTGGAATGCTTCAGACTTCAGTTGCAAGGACACCCACATCTTCCTGGAGTAGTCATCAACAAACAACTAGAAGTATCTTTTGCCACCGAAATTGGTTGTCATGGGTCCACACAGATCGGTGTGTATCACATCCAATGGACCTTTGGCTCTATGAGTGCTCAATTCAAATGGTACTCGGTGTTGCTTCCTTGCTAAACAACCCAAGCAAACTGGCAATGTGGGTGAAAGGTTGGGCAGACCGATCACCATTTGATGCTTACTGAGTTGAAGTATCCTGAACTGAGATGCCCATATCTCCTATGCCAAAGGGAGGTTGCATCTGTCGTGGCTACTGATAGTGCTACATTAGGAGAAGATAGGACATCTAGGGCAAACAAGCCATTTTTGTAGGAACCGATTGCTACATTCTCACCATTTTTGGTGATGAAACACTTCTTGTGGCCATTATCAACTCTGAATTCAACCACCATGTTTTGATCCAGTATTTGTGGCATAGACAACAAGTTGTTTGCCAAGCCTGGTACATATAGTACCTTTTTAATTTTGCATTTCCCATCTAGAAGATTAAGCAGAACATCACCTACTCCTTTGACCTTGTAGGTTTTATCATCGATGATTGTCACTAGTTTCCCTTCTTTGGCTTCCAAGGAATCAAACCACTCTTTGTCCCTTGTCATGTGCTTGCTAGCACCAAAATCAATGTACCAAACATCATCCTTGGGTTTGGTTACGACCTTTGTCATTAGCACCTTGTGTGCCTGTTCAAAATCGAAATCTGATTCTTCAATTGCAACATGCCTTTTTTGTTGCTTCGAGGTTGATGGACTTTATCACCTTGAGTCGTTGAATTATACCAACAATGCTTGGTATCGTGTCCTTTTTCACAGATATGGCAATACCTCTTTTGTTTTTGAGGTTGCTTCTGTGATGATGAGGAGGAGGATGAAGGACCTTTATGTGAAGAACCCTTTTGTGGTTTCTTGTTCCCAGATTTCTTAGTGATGAGTGCACTGTTTGACAATTGATCCCTCAATTTGTTGGTTGCTTCTTCTTGTTGCAACAAATTGACCAACTCTTCAAAGGAAACCATCCTATTTGACACTTGTAAGGAGGTTATGAGCACTCTAAATGAATCTGGTAAAGCTCGAAGTATAATTGGGACTAAGAGCTTGTCTTCCACTTTTTCACCCATGGCATTTAGTCTTGCCTTCAACTCTGTGACTCTGCAAAGAAATGCCTCTATACTTTCTCCATCTACCACTCTCAATGTGTGGAGTTGTGATTGAAGGGTAAGAATGGTGGATTGATTCTTCCCTTCGTAGATGGTAGTAAGTGCGTCCCATGCTTGCTTGGATGTCTCTACTTGACAAATATGTGGTTGGATCACATCAACTATAGCAAGGGTGATGAGCATCAATGCTCTTGCATCTGCATCATCATATTTTTTTGCTTGGTCAAGGTCTTGAGGTCGCGTAACTTTGCTAGTCACAATATCCTAGAGTTTTTCAACTTGCAAGATGGTTCTCATCTTTGTCTTCCATGGTCCAAAGTTGGGACCTTTCAAGAGCTGTGAATCTATAAGAAAGACTTTTGGGGTGGACATGGTGAGGGTTCCTTATTTCTCCAAATGGTCCCCCTTTCAATATACCACCAATCCGATATACCAAACCTTTCGATATACTCACCCTTTTGATATACCCATCAGTACATGGAAGAAGCTAGTCCTCTCGATATACGCGGTCGTACGTGAGAGAGACCTTGAGGTACGTGAAAGAGCACGATACGTGGTACTTAGGCAGTATGGAAAGGGATTCGTCCTGTCTATGACACCTACTTAAAAAGATCTCCTTGGAGAGTCTTAATTTCAGGGTTTATGTCAAGTGATAGTGGTGAATAGGGTGAATGATGGAGTGAGAAAAATAAATTGGGTTTGCCTTATTACTCCCCGATGATTTATAGGGATAGACCCCAGACATCGTTGTTGCAGCTATTTTAGGCGTTAAGTGCAATAACAAGTTGCGATAGCATTACCTGTAAAGGACCATTAGAGGCACTGTATATACTAAATGTTGTTTCGAACCTTAAGGTTTGAAACAACATTTAGTATAGGCACTGTATATACTAAATGTTGTTTCGAACCTTAAGGTTTGAAACAACTTAAGGGTTGATTGTTTTTTTTTTTTAAATGATTCAAGGCATGAAATGAAAAGTGAAGGTGTCGGACTCCGCTGCAACTGCACCTTTTACAATGACAATACTTGTTTGATTTTGCAAAATATATCTTTTGAAATTTGCAAAATTAATTGTACTACCCTTAAATCAAATATGCTTATAATTACACCATTATAACTCCTAATTGCTCAAAAATATAAAATGCATTTCCTTTTTTTAGAAAATAATGTTCTATAGTTAATAACAAAAAAATATATATATTAACTATAGAACTATATAAAAACTCTTTTTTATAATTTCTTTTCCCTTTTAAAAAAAAATATATTGGCTTTTAAAAAGGAAATGCCCTAAAAAAATTAATGTCCCTTTGCAAGTCAAGGCAAATTTAATCATGTGCCTACCTTATGATAGAAGTATTGTACCTTAATTAACATGAGGTGATTGGAATCTACACCTTCTCGATGCCAAGTGCCTTAAATAGAATATGCCAGCCACTCCGCCAGCTCCTCGAACCTAGTTCAAAAAATTATCAGCAAGAACTTTGTGGCTTCTAGAGTTGCAATCCTCTAATATCTCTCTACAATATGTTGATCATGCTTTGAAATGTGATCCTGGTGTTCACAATGCAAGGACTCGATCTAAATCCTCCCAAGTGTAGCCTTTGCCTCAACTCTTTTCCCCAAGAGTTGCAAATCCTACTCAAGTTGCTTTGTTCAAGCTCCCTCCATATTAGCCAACACCTACAACTCTTGGAAAATTCATTCAATGCATGGGTGTTAGATGTCAACCACTAGATTAGGTCTACAAGGTTGCTTGTATGACACCTCAAGATCATCAACAATAGTGTACCTATTCACAGTGGGAGGAGAGGTTTCCCCTATGTTTGTGCATCAGCTAGGTACATATACAGTGGATGTCTACAATAGGGGGACTGATTTGAGCCCAGCAAAGGTTGCTCAAAGTCCTAAGGATGATGACACCACAACACTTTCAAATTACAAGCCTTGGTACCTTTCTAAACCCTCCACCAGATAGGTTATCACAATCCATTCTTTGATGTTATACGTCCTCATGGTGCCAACTTGGCCAATGGTGTCATGACCACTATGGCACAAAGCCAACCTCTGTGGTGATAATGCTCACAGACAAATAGACCTATAGTGCCAACTTTGTGTGTCACCTTCGAGCGTCAAGATGCACAAAGGGAATCCTTTTAGTGCCAAGTGTCAAATACACATTTGCACTCATCCAGTCTTGCCATGTGGCACTTCACAAATTGGCACCAATTGTAGATGAAGCAAAAAGGATAGTACTATAACTATTCATGAAATTGCTTCTTGATCAACTAAGTTGAACTATTTCATCTTCAAACTAAATGTAAATATTGTACATTTGTATAAAGCTTAATGTAGATACTTCTTTCCTTCTTCTACTTCTTACATTTCATTCCCTCTCTTCTCTCTTTCCCTTTCTCACCCTGCAAACACAGATTTTTCTTGGGCGCCTAAGGTTTTGTTCTACTACTTTCAATGGATTGGAATAGAGCACCCTACAACCTGCATTTTCACTTCATATATTAAGCCCATGTACTGTTTTCAATATGTTTACATGACCCTTGAATTTTTAAAACTGTGTTTACATTTACATTATCTATAAATGAAGTTGCATACTTGTGAGAAGAGATTTTGTGTGCCCTGTTTTCTATTGCATAACTCCAAAGCATAACTTTCAGGCACCACAAGTTGGTTCTAGGGGTTGTCCTCCATGCCACCACATCATGGGCCTCGCAATGTGGATTAAGTGGTATCAGAGCAGTTTCATGCCATCTAATTTCTTTCATCTCACTTTATCTTCTTTGCAATGGTTCTTGTCCAAAATAGAGCCTTCAATAGATTTCATCATTGGATGTCTGCTTATACACGTGGTACAAGAAGAAAGAAGTCACACCAGCTTCTGTGTCCAAGTACCCTAAAGAACATCACATTTAAAGAGAAATGTCAAACATGGAAAAAATCATCAGAGGAGACCAAGATGCACAATGTGAAGAAGCTCATCCAAGACACCCTAGAAGAAAGGAAAGCACTCTTTGGGCAGTTTTGGAATCTCAAGATTATGGGAGCCCTGTCCTCAACTACTAACCATGTGCCATATCAGAGCCACAATCAACTCAAGGTGTAGACCAAAATCAACATTCTTGTCTTCTCACAAGGGATTAATGCCGTAGAGTTGGACACATGGCTAGAACAACTTGAAGCTTACTTCTACCAACCAATTCTCTAACTCTAATATGATTGCTTTCGCGGACTTGAAGGTATAACAATTGGTTTACTATTGTTGGGAAACCTTTGGTAGAAGGCTTGCAGACGAAAGAGATGCCATCATGACCTAGACAACATTCATGAAGTTTGTGCACAATTGATTTTACCCCTTGCATCACTATGAGAACAAGTACATGCACTTCCAACAACTACACCAATGCAAAGACCAATCTATCCAACAATACACTGACAAGTTCAACACTTCTCAATCAGTTGTGCATCAATACCAACGAGAAGCACCAGATATTGAAGTATGTCAATGGACTCCAATACCACCTCTATTTGAATATGGAGTTCCTTCCAATGAACTCCTCATGTAAGAATTTTGCTTTGCATCAAATCTAGAAAAGAGGTCACTTTCAAAGCCAAAAGGTCTGGCATCACCTACATTGGAAGTGGTTTTCAACTTGTCCTCCTTAGTGATACTAATTTTGTTGCACCCAAGGAATATTCCAAAAAGGAATAGATTTTATGTCTAGATTCCTCCTTCAAAATTGTAATATAAGTTGGGACCCAACGTGATCTTGCAAAGGTGTGTTATGGAGGAAGAAGTACAGACTGCATTGAAGGAAGCACACAAAGGACTGGTTGGAGAACATGTAGATAGGGGTGAGTACATTCCCGATACAGGTGATGACAGTTAGATCAGGGTTAGGCAAGGTAACAAATGGTCTAATTGATAGGCTAAATCTGGCTATCAAGGGTCCAGACGTTGGATAGACAGGTGCATACGTCTGGGACGATGTCAGACATCTGGTCTAGACGTCTGGGAGCCAAACGTTAGGTTATGGCTGGACGTCGGGTGAAGGGGCTGACGGCTAGCCGTCTGGTAGTGACCAGATATCCGGCTAGACGTCGGGCCTTAGCGAACGCTCAACCGCCATAAACGCTTCTGCTCCAGCACCTGTTCGTCAATACGCAACAACAAACCTGCAACAATAATTCACCAATAGAAAACCTGCAACATAGCCCTTAATGCTTCAAACTTGCAACAACTCCATTAATGGCAGCAACCTGTAACTCAACTCAACACTCAATGCATACACAAAATATGGATCAAAATAACAATATTTATATTATGCTTCAATCATGATTACAACATACAATGGTGATCTCAGACAAAGTCTGTGCTCTCTCTGTCTGTCTCTAATTATCTACAAATGTTTGAAAATGGGGTATTTATAGGGCTGGAAGTTGGTTATCCCAACCAACTTCCCCCAACTTCCCCAACCACTTGTACAACCGAATCTGCTAACTAATTGCTAATTAGATGTCTAACTCTGCTAACTAGCCGTCAGGCCACTAGCCCAGACGTTTAGCTCTCATACTAGACATCTGGCAGTTAGACCAGATGTCTGACGGCCAGTCCAGACGTCTGACAAAACTGGACATCTGGTGACTGGCAACACTGGACGTCTGACTTATAGACTGGATGTCTGATGCCACCACTTGGACAAAATTGCTCAATTACATTCAAAATTGTTGGAGGATGTGCCAGTCAGTCCTAGGGCTTAGAACTGTTGTCTACATCTATCCTCCCCTTCGAAGAAGTCGATGTCCTCAACGACCTTCTCTGCTCCGTTGCTAAAGTTCTAGCCTTAGTTTGCTGTACTTCTTTTGGTGTAGCAGCCTGCTGTGCTTGTTCATAGTCCTGAAGCCTTTGACAATATTGGTCTCGTTCCTCCTTGAGTCTTTTGGCATAGTTATAATATTTTTCCCATTCAACTTCAAAGGTATTTGCTCACTCTTCAGTCTTCTTTAGGTTCGTCAGTAGTTCTGCTTCTTAGCTGCGAAACATATCCTTCAACAATTCCTCTGAAAGAGAAGCTGTTGGTGCACCTGTTTGCTATTTTACCCTCTGCAGTTCTTCCTCCAAAGCTGCATTTCTGTTCAGCAGTTCTTTTTCTTGAGCCCAAGTGCGCTCCTACTAGCTTCTACTGACTACAAATGCGGCTGCCTGCTTAACCAACAGTTCTTTTTGGTTCTTGAGTTGGTCTATCTCTTCTGCTGCTGCTTGCAATTTCAGATTCCTGTCTACCAACTCAGTTTGTAAACTTGCATTGACCTCCTTCATCTCTTCGTGAACTTTTTCCATGCGTTCCATGCCCTCTGCTAAGAGTTTATCCTTTTCCAAAAGAGCCTGTGTAACTTCTTGCTCCATGATGTCCTTAGCTGTACTAATGTGTTTTATTCCCTCACCCAGCCACTACAACAAGTGTGCGAGGAAATTCAACTGTGTATACATTGGCAATAGTTCTAGCACCACTCCCACCTGTGTGCCATGCTCCGTAACCCGTGGTGGATTCTTGCCTTGGCCGCAAACATAAATCTGTTCAGTCTCACAATAAAGACTTGGTGTTCTGTCTGGTAATTCGGCTATATCTTCCATTGTTTGCACTCGGCCTGTAGGTAGTGACCAGGGTTGCCTTGCATAAATTTTGGAAATATCTCTTCGCCAAGGTCCCTGAACTGCCCATTGAACCAATCGGTCAAGTTCTTCTTCCACCATGCCTTGCCATTTCTTCCATTGGCCCATACAGGCGCTGTTGAACTGTAAACTCAGACTCTGCATCACTTGTGCCAATTTCTCGAAACAACGTGTTGCGTTCTCATCCATTTCATCTGAGGGATCCATAAAATTTGGTAACTTAAGGAGAATCTCCTGGGACCAAGCATCGATCTCTTCGGTCTCCTGTGCCTTTGCTTTGCCTTTATCTTGCTGGCAAACAGATGGGCTTCTTGTAGTTGTCCCACGGTTCCACTATCCTCTTCGTCCTGTTCTTCCTTTTTCTCTAGGTCTACCCATTCTGATGACTGTTCTTTTCCATCCTTAGTGCTACCTATACCCAGAATCTCTGTTTGTGTTTCCTTTGTAGGCTCTTTTGTTCCTTATCCCACTGTTCTATAACTATTGGCTGAATTTCCACTCCAGAACTACTACTTATTCCTGCAGCTTTCCTGGCTGCTCCTATCTTTTCTGCTGTAGCGAACATATCCTCAATGGAAAATGTGCTCAATGTATCTGCCAATGTTGTCGGTCTTGCCATTGGTCTCTCAGATACATCAGGTGAACCCATATGCACTATGTGCTCTTCTCGCAGACAATCCTCTCCTCCTGTTCCTCTCGGATTAGCTAAACTTGTTCCAATTGTCGGATCCTGCCTTGTAGCTGCTGTGGAAAACTCAGGTTCTTCTGTTGGCTGTAGTTCCCGAGTACGAGCTACTTTCCAATTCTTTGCTATCTTTTGTAATGCTTCTTGCGAGAGATTCTATGGAGGCACATCGAATCGCCCCTTCTTATTTTGTCTGGGTTTATCTGGAGATTGAGCCTATTTTTGTTTCTGTACCTCCGACTCCCGAGTCTGTGTGGCTCCCTTATCCTCCCCTTCTAACGCAGCCACCAGCTTCTCCTGACGCGGTTTGTGGGAATTCTGCTTTACCCTTGCCTTCTTTGTTGGCGTCTTCCTAGCTGGCGATTCTATCCACCTACAGATGGATGGTGCTTCTGGTAGCACGTCCCTGTAAGCCTTAAAGTCTGGGATAGAAATTTTTGCTCTTGCTACCGCATCTAGAATTAGTCCAATTGCATGGAACGTCATCAAGAAATTCTTTGTTGTTCTTAGCAGAAATGTCTATATCTGGTTGGACAGATATGTTGCCCAATCATACTTTTCTCCCCGTTCTACTCCTTGTAGATACGGAATCAGCCAAATTGGCATATCTAAACTTCACTGTCATGTCCCCTTTCTGAGCTCGTCAGCATTGGCATAGTGCATAGCCTATTCACGCGATCCTGTAGGCTATGGGAGCAGTTTAAGGATCTTGGAAGTCAGTTGGAGCAGTTTCCTATTTTTTAGGGCCGTGCTTTTTTCAGAACAGTTTCTATATTTGGACGATTCGACCAAAAGGGTATCCAAAAATGCTATCAGATGTTGGCTTGGGTCTTCTGGTGCAATTATTTTAATACTCATAATTATTTAATTATAAAGTCGTATTTAATTAAATAGACTTTATATTATGTGTGCACATAAGTCACTTAAGTGAATTATTAATTATTTGATAAAGTGACTTAGGGAGACAAGGATTTATTAAAAAGGGGGTTTTTTATCCCACATTGGTTATGTTATGATACAACCAGGCCCGAGTCAATAATAAATAAAGTGGTCGGGATCTCATTCCAGCATCCTTGAACATTGAATATATTGCTTGATGCATTTTGGAGAATTTGCTTGCAGATTCGAGCTTGTTGAGAACGAAAACTCTCGACAAGGACATCCACTACGACTGTGAAAGATCAGCTCTATTGGATTTTGATTGTCTTCATTCAGAGGGCAAATTGGAGATCAAAGAGAATTTATGGTTCGTCACTGATATCTTGTGTGTGTTGGGAGATAGCAGCGATTTAGACCTGTAGACGGTACTTATTTGGATGCTGTAGCAGTTTACTATTCATGCAACACTGTAGCAGTTTACTATTCAAGCGGCACTATAGCAGTTTACTATTAATGCGGCACTGTAGCAGTTTACTATTCACACGGTACTGTAGCAGTTTACTATTCACGCGGCACTGTAGCAAATTACTATTCACGCAGCACTATAGAAAATTACTATTCACGACACTATTCACAAAGTATTTCCAGAACGTGGATTGCTGCGATTTGTTTTCAGACTTGAGGAAAATCGGGTATTTTCAGTGCTGTTCATCATTGTAATTTCCCTTGCAATTAAGTTGTTCTAGTTTGTGAAGCTTTCTTTCAGCAGTATACTGTATGTTTAAATCCCATAAAAATACCTAAAAAAAAAGAGCATATATTTGAATAAAAAGAGCAAAAATTTGTGTTTTTCTTTTACTAGTCAAAATAGATAGGAAACAATCCAGAATAGGGTGGGTTGTTACAGTGGTATCAGAGCGAGTTATATCTGCCGACTTGTGGGTTTAATTAATGAGTGAACCAGTTGGTAAAGGGAAAGAGAAAGATTTTCATCTTCAGTACGAGCGACATAAGAGATCTACTGAATTACTAGACAATATGGGTGATGATCAGCATCAAGAGAACCCTAGTATATTTGGGGCTCTTAATGCTTTGTCAAAGGCACAGATGGATATGCAGGATCAGATGATACAAGGATAGGAAGCATTAGCAGATGCTATTATGGCTATGACTAATACTTTGCAGGGGCTACAGACAGGGACTAATCAGGATGGTGGGCCTAGCTCATCAAACAGGCGTATTTCGAGCAAGGGCAGCCAGGGCATGACTGATCAGAGGCAACATACAATTGTTACTTCTCGACCGACTCAGCCTACATTCTTATCTAGAGCTAAAGTTCCAGCACCTGAGATGCACATAGCTCAAGGGCCTATAGAGGATCAGTTTGAGGAGTGGTATCAGCAGTATAGTGCTCTTTTGGAAGGCCTTAGGGCCCATTGGTAATTTGACCAATACGTCACTCAGAAGCAGAGGAGTATGGGACAGGGAGGTGGTCACCGTACTGATCAGGCTAGACCAGCACATAAATAATTCAACCAAGCACTGAACAAGGTTTCTTTACCTCAGTTTGATGGTAATGGCAAATGTACAGCCAGGACATGGGTGGATAAACTTGATAATTTCCTCTCACTTCGACCTATGTTGGAAGAAGAAGCTATAAAATTCGCCACATTACATCTTGAAGGAGCTGCACACGATTGGTGGTTTCATGGGTTGATCACTTTGGGTCATAATTTGATTACATCCTATGAGGAGTTCACACGGCTACTTATTGATCGATTCGATAAGAAGGATCCTGAGTTGTATTTTCGAGATCTGGCACAGTTGAGGCAGAACAGTTCAGTAGAGGCCTACATCATAGAATTCCATTCCATTTCTGTCAAAGTGGATGATATCTCAGAGAGGCATCTAATCATTCTCTTCTATGAGGGATTGTCTGAGCCGCTACGTGGTTGGGTAAAGGCATTTGATCCGGTCACTTTACAGGATGCCATGAAAAAGGCGAGAAGCATGGAGTTCGTTGTTCCGAAACAAAAACCAGCCTTCAAACCTTTTCAAAATAACAAAGATAAGAAGGGGTTTGTCCAGAACGCACCTAAAACTGAAACTAAGAAACTATTAGATAATGAGCTCAATGAATTAAGAAAAAGGAAATTATGCTTCAGATGTAGAGAACCATGGGAGTTGGGCCACAAGTGTTCAGTTAAGGTGAAGCAACTAGAGGCTAGAGAATATTTTGAAGTTGATGAATCTGGTTCAAAGCATTCATATCAACAAGAGGATGAGGAGAATTGTGGAGCAGGGGAGACAGAAGAAGATACTAAGGTACAGATTGCACAATTGTATAGTTTTAAAAAGGGATCTTCTTTCAAGGTCCGAGGAGTCCTTCAGGGGCAGCGGGTGGTGACACTGATTGATACAGGGGCAACTCATAACTTTATTGACGCTGGGTTGGTTGATAAGAGAGGGTTGCAGACAGAAGAATTTCCAGGATTCAGAGTAATGGTAGCAGATGGGACAGCCATACAGTGTAACCGCAGGATCCCTAAACTACAGATGAAGTTAGGAGGCTATGATCTTACTGATGATTTTTATGTGGTTAATATTGGGGATACTCATATGATTCTGGGAATGCAGTGGTTGGAATCCTTGGACGAATTCACTATGAACCTGAGGGCTATGGAGATGAGTTTCATGACAGGTGGCAAGAAGGTGACGCTGAGAGGCATGTCAGACGGTGGACCCCGAGTTGTCTCCATTAAGCGAATGGAGAGGCTTTTCAGACATGATGAGGTTGAGTGGGCAGCAGAGTGTCTCATTACTTCAGCAGGGGATGTGCAGGTTAAGTCCACTTACCAGCCAGAGATTTGAAGAACACAAGCTTATACTGAGAGGGGGGGTGAACAGTATAAGACCGCTTTCTACTTTTTCTTTCGATTCAACTTGCAGTTCAAAATTATGCAGTGAATATATAACAGAATCAAAATAGAAATCAAAGCAATGCACAAAATATCATCCACAAAAGAGACACAACAATTTACGTGGTTCACCCAACGCGGGCTACTCCACGGATAAAATTTTTACTAAATTTTATCACCTCAAATTCTGGGAAACATGTCCCGATTACAAAGTTTATGGGCACCAACCCAAAGGAGATACCTTCCCCTAGCTCTGCTTAATCCGGTGATCCTCTAGAAAACCTCTCTCTCTGCAGCCTTTAGCAAGTGGAACTCTATCCATAGAAGACACCTGTCTTCCCTGCTCTGGTTGGAGACCTCTGTTCTCAACTCTATCACCGCACAGTCGGTCCTCTTATCTGCACCAAAACACAGTCCTTCGGTCTAGCACTATTGTCCTCGAACTTGCACCTCTACGCAATTACAGCACTTGATCAAATATCCACTTATGCACCTCTGTGCAAACACAACAGCAATGTCTTCGCACACTCTGCTCTTTGACGATCGAACTTCTCCCTGCACTCTGCTTCTACGAAAGTCGCACTTTGAATGCACACTTCATCGATCGCTCAAACTATTCAAACAGCCCTCCTTTTATAGAGTAAGATTCAAGATCATTACAATCAATCTTAGTCGGCTGTTACTCTTCAACTGCGTCGGCTGCAAAACCCTGTGTTGCGTCGGCCCAAATTTTAACTTTGTCGGCTCAAAGTTAACTCGTCCTCCAACCGCCATTGGTTCGTAGTTGTCCTCTCGAAACTACAACATGTCATGATATCATGACATTTTTATAGTTGTACACCTTCTATAGCCTGCTGTCGTGAAATCGTGACACCTTGGCCTTTGTCGACTTCCTTTGCTCTTCTGTCATGAAATCGTGACACCTTTGCCTCTTGCTGACGTCATCTCACTTCTGTCGCGAAATCGCGACACTTGGTCTTTATGGCCTTCCTCTCGTTTTGTCACGAAATCGCGCACACATCTCACGTCATCTCACTCGTCGTGAAATCGTGACACTTTAGTCTTCATGGCCTTCCTCTCGACTTTTGTCACGAAATCGCGACACATTTGCTTCTGCTGACGTCATCTGCAACTCTGTCACGAAATTGTGACACTTTAGTCTTCATGGCCTTCCTCTCGCTTTTGTCACGAAAGCGACACCCGTCACGAACTCGTCGCGAAATCGCGACGCTTCTCTGCTCTTCAAGCTCTCTTTCTCCATATGCCCACGAAACTAGAACATGTCGCGAAATCGTGACGCTTTTGCCTTCGAGCTCTTCCTTCTTCAATTCATCGTGAAATCATGACGCTTCTTCTGTTTAAGACTTGCTAACTATTTCTATCGTGAAATCACGACACTTTCTCCAACTGCAAGCTGCCAACTCAACCTGTCATGAAATCGCGACACTTTTTGCATCCGTACAACTTCTTTGTACCGTCACGAAATCGCACCTTCTTTCCTCTCAAATCGCACACTTCCTTGTCCAATCGAATTTCTCCTTCACTTCCCTTCACATGTCGCGAAATCGTGACATTTTTGCCAAAATTTCTCTCTCCTCAAACATGTCACGAAATCATGACTTTTCCTTCTCTGCCTTCCAACATGTCACGAAATCGTGACACTTTTCCAACTTTCTCTCTCCTCAAACATGTCGCGAAATCGTGACAGTTTTGCCAGCACTTTCTCTCTCCTCAAACATGTCGCGAAATCATGACAGTTTTGCCAACACTTTCTCTCTCCTCAAACATGTCACGAAATCGTGACAGTTTTGCCAGCACTTTCTCTCTCCTAAAACATGTCGCGAAATCATGACAGTTTTTCCAGCCACCTGCATACTTTTTCTTACTTATCTTTTTCTTGATCTTTTGCAACTGGGCTACTCTGATCTTCTTGGAAACTCACTTGTCCATGCTGAAACCTTCATCAAAACACATTCTTTGACATCAAACCAAATTGCTTCAAGAACTCCTTGACATCAATGACAACATCTACACTTAGAGCAAAGGCAATGTACCCAAGGTACCCAAAATTGCCAACAATCTCCCCCTTTGTCATTGATGGCAAACCTTTACTAAAAACACATCTTCAAGAGCCAAAACTGAAACCAATTGATCCAACAACTGAGAATCTGTCTTTGAAGTTTTTGCTCCCCACGACTTGAAGCTCTCCTCTTCACTATGAAGCTCTCCCCCTTACTCATATCTCCCCCTTACTCAATCTCTCCCCCTTTGTCATCAATGGCAAAGGGTCACCTTTGGGGCTCGGGACTAAGAATGAGCTTCTTAGCTTAGTCCCTCCCCCACCTCCTGATGAGGTGATTAATTCTGGGGTGGGAGTACAACTCCCAATTTCTCCCTTAGATACTCAAACGTATCTCTTGGAAGAGGTTTTGTGAAGATATCTGCAATCTGCTCTTTAGTAGACACATATTCTACCTTGACCTGCTTATCTTGCACTTTCTCCCTTAGAAAGTGATACTTGATGGAAATATGCTTTGTCCTTGAGTGCATTACCGGATTTTTGGAAATACTTATGGCACTAGTATTATCACAAAATATGGAGATGGGTTGTTCATGCTTGACTTTGAAATCCTCCAAGGTGGTTTTCATCCATAGAACTTGAGTACACCCAGCCACTGTTGCTATGTATTCAGCTTCTGCCGTAGATAAGGAAACTGAAGGTTGTTTCTTACTTAGCCAAGAAACTAAACTCTTTCCCAGAAAGAATGCTCCACCACTGGTGCTTTTCCTGTCATCATTACTGCCTGCCCAATCTGCATCTGTATAGGTTGTGAGAGTGAAATCATCACCTTTGGGATACCAAAGCCCAAAGTCCATAGTGCCCTTCAGATATCTGAATATTCTTTTAACTGCTATAACATGAGAATCTTTCGGAGCTGCCTAAAATCTGGCTACTAATCCAACAGCCTGCATGATATTTGGTCTGGTAGTTGTAACATATAATAAACTGCCAATCATTGATCTGTACAACCTCTGATCTGCCATTGGAGATTCATCATCTTTACTCATCTTGCACCCTGTAGTCATTGGAGTACATACAGGTTTGTTGTCCATCATCCCAAATTTTTTTAACATTTCTTTGATATACTTTCCTTGAGAGAGAAATATACCATCTTTTGATTGAGCAATCCGAAGACCCAAAAAGAATGACAGATCTCCAATCATAGACATCTCAAATTCCTTCTGCATGGTGTTAGCAAAATCTTTGCACATCTGGGTATTATTTCCCCCAAAAATGATATCATCAACATAGACAACTACAATCAGCATATCATTACCTTTATCCTTAATATACAAATTGCTATCTGCCATACCTTTCCTGAAACCTTGCTCATGAAGGTACTTGTCAAGTCTTGAGTACCAAGCCCTAGGTGCTTGCTTTAACCCATACAAGGCCTTTTTTAGTTTACACACATAGTCCGATTGATCTGAGAGAGACACGCCTTATGGCTGTTCTACGTAGACTTCTTCATCCAAAACTCCATTTAAAAAGGCTGATTTCACATCCATTTGATACACCTTGAATGCTTTGAAGCTTGAAAGAGCCAAAAACATTTTGATGGCTTCGAGACGAGCAACGAGGAGCGAACGTCTCTTCGAAATCAACACCTTCTACTTGAGCATAACCTTTGCAAACCAACCTGGCTTTGTTTATGACAATCTTTCCATCCTCATTGAGTTTATTTCTGAATATCCATTTTGTGCCAATGACATTCTTGTCCTTAGGTCTTGGAACTAAATCCCAAGTTTCACTTTTCTCTATTTGATTTAGCTCTTCATCCATTGCTTTTACCCAAAATTTATCTGCACATGCTTCACTGAAATCTTTTGGCTCAATCTGAGATAATAATGAAATATTTGTAGAATCGTGTGATGGAATGACTCTTCTTCTAGTTTGTCTGTTGTTTGGATCACCAATGATCAAATCTTTGGGATGATGTTTCTGAACATATCGTGACGGAGTTTTGGGAAGCAGTTGCTTTTTTTCCTCTTCTTCATCTGAAACCTCTCTGAATTCTTCTTGATAGATTTCATCACTGATTTCCTTGACAGGTTCTCTTATCCCTGTCTTTTCATCAACTGTTACATTTATGCTCTCTACGACTGTATGCGTTCTTTTGTTGAAGCATCTGTAAGCCTTGCTTCTGTTGGAATAACCAAGAAAAATTCCCTCATCACACCTAGGATCAAACTTACCCAAATTCTGATCTTCCCTTCTGATGAAGCACTTACTCCCAAACACTTTGAAATGTTTTACTGTAGCTGGTCTTCCTTTCCACAACTCATAAGGAGTTTTATGATGATTTACTCTAAGTTGGGCCCTGGTGATAATGTAGACTGTTGTATTGACTGCCTCTTTCCAGAAACCATCTGAAAGTTTTGACTCATTTAACATAGCTCTAGCCATATTTTCAATAGTTCTATTTTTTCTTTCAACTACTCCATTTTGTTGAGGAGTTCTTGCTACTTGAATATTCTCTTTTAATTCCCTGTTGCTCACAGTATTCCACAAATTCATTAGAGGTGAACTCTCCTCCTCTGTCCAATCTTAAGCATTTGATTCTCTTTTCGGTCTCATTTTCAATCATTTCTTTGAAAGCTTTGAATTTTTCAAAAGCTTCGATTTTTCTTTGAGAAAGGTCACCCAAGTCATTCTAGAATAATCATCTATAAACAGCATGAAGTAGCTTTCTCCCTGAATGCTATGAGTTATGGTGGGGCCACATAAATCAGTATGAATGAGATCTAATGGTTTTGAAGAAGTATACCCTTTTGATTTAAAAATGGTTCTGGTCTATTTTCCATGTTGACAAGGACCGCAAATGGTGTTATGGGGCCTTTTTATTTTGGGCAAGTCTCTAACTGCTTCCTTGTTACTAATGTTGACAAGATTATCAAAGCTCAAATGCCCCAATATTTTATGCCATAACCAACTCTCATCTTCTTGAGTTAGAAAACACTTTTCCTTTTTTATCTCACTTAGCATGTAAAGATTGTTTGGAGTCCTTGTAGCACTAGCAATGAGTTTTCCATTTTTTTCTTTACGAATCTCACATCTATCTGAAAAGAAAGATACTATGTGTCCTTGATCACAAAGTTGACTCACACTTAGAAGATTATGTCTTAGACCTTCTACATAAAGCACATTTTCAGTTTTAGATTTCCCATCCAAGCTAAGAGTCCCTTTACCACAGATTTTAGCAAGACTGTTATCTCCAAAACTAAATGTTCCTCTGTTTGTGTTTTTTAAGACCAGAAACTTTTCCTTTTCACCAGTCATATGTTTTGAACAACCACTATCAAGATACCATTTCTCTACTTTGTCTTGAGCATGAAAAGCAGTTTGAACTATCATTGACTTAGACTTGATCTCATTTCTCTTTTTAGTGAACTTAAGGCCATCCTTGCTATATGCCCAACATTCTTGCATTTGTAACACATGACATTTTTATCCATAAGAGGTGCAAAAGAGTTAACATTTTCCTTACTATGGCTATTCACGGATTTAATGCAATGTATAGCTTTGTGACCAAATTTCTTGCAAGAAAAACAGTAGCCATGGAAAGTATTATGTAACCTGTTTTGATGCCTTGGATGATTGTTCTTCTTGTGACCAACTGGAATCCATCGTTCTTTAGGCTGAAGATTGATCTTGCTGTCTCTTCTTCCTATCATGATGCTTGAGAATAGAACTCTCTTCCCTGAAATTCTTAAAGCCCAGAAGAATTCACTTTAGAGATCGAACTTAACCTCTTCATCCTTTTCTAAAGCTGTATGTTCTTCTGATAGATCCTTCTCCAAGCTGTTAGGCTTTTTTCGGAGAGACCCGCTCTGATACCAATTGAAGAACACAAGCTTATTCTGAGAGGGAGGTGAACAGTATAAGACCACTTTCTACTTTTTCTTTCAATTCAACTTGCAGTTCAATATTATGCGGTGAATATATAACGATATCAAAACAAAAATCAAAGCAATGCACAGAATATCATCCACAAAGAGACACAACAATTTACGTGGTTCACCCAACGCGGGCTACTCCACGGATAAAATTTTCACTAAATTTTATCACCTCAAATTCTGGGAAACATGTCCCGATTACAAAGTTTATGGGCACCAACCCAAAGGAGATACCTTCCCCTAGCTCTGCTCAATCTGGTGATCCTCTAGAAGACCTCTGCCTCCTGCTGCCCTTAGCAAGTGGAACTCTATCCATAGAAGACACCTGTCTTCCCTGCTCTAGTTGGAGACCTCTGTCCTCAACTCTATCACCACACAGTCGGTCCTCTTATCTGCACCAAAACACAGTCCTTTGGTCTGGCACTATTGTCCTCGAACTTGCACCTCTACGCAATTACAACACTTGATCAAATATCCACTTATGCACCTCTGTGCAAACACAGCAGCAATGTCTTCGCACACTCTGCTCTTCGACGATCGAACTTCTCCCTGCACTCTGCTTCTACGAAAGTCGCACTTGAACGCACACTTCATCGATCGCTCAAACTATTCAAACAGCCCTCCTTTTATAGAGTAAGATTCAAGATCATTACAATCAATCTTAGTCGGCTGTTACTCTTCAACTGCGTCGACTGCAAAACCCTGTGCTACGTCGGCCCAAATTTTAACTTTGTCGGCTCAAAGTTAACTCTGTCCTCCAACCGCCACTGGTTCTGTAGCTGTTCTTGCGAAACTACAACATGTCACGATATCGTGACATTTTTACAGCCGTACACCTTCTATAGCCTGTTGTCGCGAAATCGTGACACCTTGGCCTTTGTCGACTTCCTTTGCTCTTCTGTCATGAAATCGTGACACCTTTGCCTCTTGTTGACGTCATCTCACTTCTATCACGAAATCACGACACTTTAGTCTTTATGGCCTTCCTCTCAGCTTTTGTCATGAAATCGTGACACATCTTCTGCTGACGTCATTTGCAACTCTGTCGTGAAATCGCGACACTTTAGTCTTCATGGCCTTCCTCTTAGCTTTTTCGCTTCCTCGACGTCATCTCCTCCGAAATCGTGACACTTTAGTCTCCAGCTTCCTCTCTTTTCAACTGCAACTCTGTCGTGAAATCGTGACCCTTCTTGCTTCTTCAACCTTTTCTCGGTTTGCACCAGCAAAAACGGAACATGTCGCGAAATCGTGACGCTTTTGCCTTCAAGCTCTTTCTTCTTCAATTCATCGTGAAATCGCGACGCTTCTTCTGTTTAAGACTTGCTAACTATTTCTGTCATGAAATCGTGACACTTTCTCCAACTGCAAGTTGCCAACTCAACCTGTCACGAAATCGTGACACTTTTTGCATCCGTACAACTTCTTTGTAACCTGTCGTGAAATCGCGACACTTTCAGCTTCTGAAAGCTTTCTCTACTGCCTATCGTGAAATCGTGACACTTCCTGCAACTCAATACTGCCAACTCAACTTGTCACGAAATCGCGACTTTTCTCTTCACTCCCTTCCAGCATGTCACAAAATCGCGACAGTTTTGCCAGAACTTTCTCTCTCCTCAAACATGTCACGAAATCACGACAGTTTTGCCTACTTCGTCTCTGCCTTCCAGCATGTCGCAAAATCGTGACAGTTTTGCCAGAACTTTCTCTCTCCTCAAACATGTCACGAAATCGCGACAATTTTGCCAGCACTTTCTCTCTCCTAAAACATGTCGCGAAATCGTGATAGTTTTGCCAGCACTTTCTCTCTCCTCAAACATGTCGCGAAATCGTGACAGTTTTGCCAGCACTTTCTCTCTCCTGAAACATGTCGCGAAATCGCGACAGTTTTCCTGCATACTTTTTCTAACTTATCTTTTTCTTGATCTTTTGCAACTGGGCTACTCTGATCTTCTTGGAAACTCTCTTGACCAGCTGAAACCTTCATCAAAACACATTCTTTGACATAAAAACAAATTGCTTCAAGAACTCCTTGACATCAATGACAACAACTACACTTGAGCAAAGGCAATGTACCCAAGGTACCCAAAATTGCCAACAAGATTCAGGACATCTTGACTAAACACTCCAAGGTGTTTAGTAATATTCCTCCAAGGAGACCTCCGGAGAGAGGAATGGAGCACATTATTGAGTTGGAGGAGAGTGCTAAGACAGTTATCACTACACCCTATAGGCACCCTAGGCAACATAAGGATGAGATTGAGAAAACAATTCAGGAATTGCTTGACATGGGACATATCCGACCAAGCAAGAGTCCTTTTGCTTCGGCTATGGTTTTGGTAAATAAAAAAGATGGGACTTGGCGTATGTGTGTTGACTATAGGGAGCTAAATAAGAAAACAATTAAGAACAGGTACCCTATTCCACACATCGACGAATTGATTGATGAGCTACATGGAGCTCAACTCTTCTCAAAAATAGACCTGCACAGTGGTTACCATCAGATCAGAATGAGAGAGCAGGATATAGAGAAAACAGCTTTTCGCTGTCATTGTGGGCACTTTGAGTTTCTGGTTATGCCTTTTGGGTTGACCAATGCCCCAGCGACTTTCCAGTCTTGTATGAACAAGATTTTTAGCAGGCAGTTGAGGAGGTATGTTTTGATATTCTTTGATGATATTCTGGTTTACAGTCGATCATGGGAGGAGCACCTATAGCATCTTGAGGAGGTCCTCCATATCCTCGAACAAGAATCCTTTTATGCTAAGGAAACAAAATGTGATTTTGGGTTGACAAAGCTCTTGTATCTTGGGCACATTATCAGTGTAGATGGAGTACGTATGGACCCGGATAAAATCAAAGCTATCCAGGATTGGCCAGCTCCAACAAATCTATCTCAGCTTAAGGGATTCTCTGGACTTTATGGTTTTTACAGACGGTTTGTGAAGGGATTTTCGCAGTTGGTAGCCCCACTCACAGATTTGACCAAGAAGGGTGCCTTCAAATGGTCTGATGAAGCTCAGAAGTGTTTCGAACACTTCAAACAGGTTATGTCTTCTTGCCCGGTGCTTGCTATGCCAGATTTTTCACAGCCTTTCGTTTTACAGTGTGATGCTTTCGGTGAAGGGATTGGTGTAGTTATGATGCAGAACAGACACCCAGTGGCTTATGAGAGTCGGAAGCTCCAGGGGGCAGAAAGGAGTTATTCTATTTATGATAAGGAGATGTTGGCGATAATGCATGCTCTCGCCAAATTTCGGCAGTATCTGGTTGGAGGTAGATTCACTGTCAGCACGGATCATAACAGTCTTAGATACTTCTTGGCTCAGAAGGATCTAAATGAGAGGCAACAGAAGTGGGTCAGCAAGCTACAAGCTTATGATTTTGACATAGTTTATGTTAAGGGAAAGTCGAATGTGGTTGCTGATGCTTTATCTCGAAGGCCTCACATTTGTTCAATGACTGGTATTTCAGCAGAATGGCGAGATGTTATTATTGCAGAATATGCCGAGGATGAGTGGGCATCCAGTTTGCTAGAGGGCAAAGTGCAGGATGACCGTTATATGATTTCACAGGGTTTGATCCTTTATAAGGGTCGCGTTTTTCTTCTATCTGGGTCACGGTTTAGGAAGAGAGTTATCCAGTATTTTCATGATGATTTGACTACAGGTCATTCAGGTTTCTTTAAGACTTACAAGAGCATTCGGGAGAGATTTTCTTGGAAAGGGCTTAAGAATGAGGTTCTTCAGTATGTTCGTGAGTGTTCTATCTGTCAGCAAAATAAGGATGAACATACACACCCAGCAGGTTTATTGCAACCCCTTCCAATACCGAACCAAAAATGGGAAGGTATATCTATGGATTTCATTACTGGGTTACCCACAGTGCAGGGCAAGGATTGCATTTATGTTGTGGTGGATAGACTCACTAAGTTTGCACATTTCTTTGCTATTTCAGCTACTTTTACGGCTGCTCAGGTGGCTGATTTATTTTTCAGAGAAGTGTTCCGTTTGCATGGAATACCCAAGACTATTGTGAGCGACAGGGATACACGGTTCATGAGCATTTTTTGGCAGGAGTTATTCAGGTTAGGAGGAACCGAGCTCACTCCCAGCACTAGCTACCACCCTCAGACCGATGGGCAGACAGAGATAGTTAATAAGTGGATAGAGGGTTACCTGAGGAATTATGTTTCAGGGCAGCAGAAAGCTTGGGTGAAGTGGCTTCATTTTGGGGAATTCTGCTACAACACAACTCACCACATGACTATTGGTATGACACCTTTCATTGCTTTGTATGGTTATGAGGCTCCAAGCGTCATTGATCTTCTATTGGGTGACAGTCGAGCTCCGGGAGCTAAGGATTATTTGCAGGACAGCCAGGACTTGTTGAGGTCCCTCAAGGATAATATCCTTCAGGCTCAGAATCGGCAAAAGCTTTATGCCGATCAGCACAGAGTTGAGCGCAGTTTTGAGGTGGATGATCTGGTCTATCTTAGGTTACAGCCTTATAGACAATCTACTCTCAAGAAGAGTGGAAAGGAGAAGTTGAAGCCCAGATTTTATGGACCCTTTCGGGTAATCAAGCGGATTGGTGAGGTAGCTTATGAGTTGGAGCTACCTGGTGACAACAAAATACATAATGTCTTCCATGTTTCATGCCTCAAAAAGGTGATTGGTGCACGCATTGTTCCTTCTACTGAGTTGCCTCCATGGGATGAGAAGGGTAAAATCATTTTCGTTCCTGAAGCTATTATTGATTATAGGGAGAAGGTGTTGAGGCGGAAGGTAATTAAGGAATATTTGATTAAATGGAAGAACTTACCTATTGATGATGCTACCTAGGAACATGAAGACATTCTACAGCATCCGGCACTAAGATTGCTTGGGGACAAGCAATTTTTGGGGGGGAGGACTGTCATGTCCCATTTTTGAGCTCATCAGCATTGGCACAGTGCATAGCCTATTCACACAATCCTGTAGGCTATGGGAGCAATTTAAGGATCTTGGAAGTCAGTTGGAGCAGTTTCCTATTTTTTAGGGCCGTGCTTTTTTCAGAAAAGTTTCTATATTTGGACAGTTCGACCAAAAGGGTATCCAAAAATGCTATCAGATGTTGTCTTGGGTCTTATGGTGCAATTATTTTAATACTCATAATTATTTAATTATAAAGTCGTATTTAATTAAATAGACTTTATATTATGTGTGCACATAAGTCACTTAAGTGAATTATTAATTATTTGATAAAGTGACTTAGGGAGACAAGGATTTATTAAAAAGGGGGTTTTTTTATCCCACATTGGTTATGTTATGATACAGCCAGGCCGAGTCAATAATAAATAAAGTGGTCGGGCTCTCATTCCAGCATCCTTGAACATTGAATATATTGCTTGATGCATTTTGGAGAATTTGCTTGCAGATTCGAGCTTGTTGAGAACGGAAACTCTTGGCAAGGACATCCACTACGGCTGTGAAAGATCAGCTCTATTGGATTTTGATTGTCTTCATTCAGAGGGCAAATTAGAGATCAAAGAGAATTTCTGGTTCGTCACTGATATCTTGTGTGTGTTGGGAGATAGCAGTGATTTAGACCTGTAGACGGTACTTATTTGGAGGCTGTAGTAGTTTACTATTCATGCGACACTGTAGCAATTTACTATTCAAGCGGCACTATAGCAGTTTACTATTCATGTGGCACTATAGCAGTTTACTATTCATGCGGTACTGTAGCAGTTTACTATTCATGCGGCACTGTAGTAAATTACTATTCATGCAGCACTGTAGCAAATTACTATTCATGACACTATTCACAAAGTATTTCCAGAACGTGGATTGCTGCGATTTGTTTTCAGACTTGAGGAAAATCGGGTATTTTCAGTGTTGTTCATCATTGTAATTTCCCTTGCAATTAAGTTGTTCCAGTTTGTGAAGCTTTCTTTCAGCAGTATACTGTATGTTTAAATCCCATAAAAATACCTAAAAAAAAAGAGCATATATTTGAATAAAAAGAGCAAAAATTTGTGTTTTTCTTTTACTAGTCAAAATAGATAGGAAACAATCCAGAATAGGGTGGGTTGTTACATTCACTGCTCTCTCGATAGCCTAGACATGATCACGTTCATTATCACTTCATATCCTTCATTCCGGAGTTGTGGATGCTTGACTCCTCTTCCACCGTGAACGCTGAGCATCTTCTCTACTTCTTCCTTTGTGAGATTTGTCACACTCATAATCATCTTTGTCATCTTCTTCGGATCCCTTTCGTTCAACACTGGTTGTCCTCTCAAAGGAAGCCTGAACGTTTGCTAGAAAGCTTCGGGATTAAATTCAATTTCTAGTGTTGTACCCTCTATCTCCACCAGACTGCTGTGCCTTCTCTCATCATAGGTCTCCAGCATCTGCACTAGATACTCCTTAAAGATCTCCCTATCAAAGTGAGGAGCCTGCAAAATAAAATGTACCCCCGCTTCCTTAATCTTGGATTTCACCAGATGATCCCTCGATACATTTACCCACCATTGTCGACAAAATTCTCCTTTCGGAAAGACCCAGGTAATCTCCTCTACTGGAATTGGTGCTTTTCCAGTTGGGTGGATCTCCTTCCCTCGATGGGTTGCCATTTTTGGTACTTCTCTTCTCCCCCTCGACTATCCAACTTCCGTATTTTTAGCTGACTTCTCATTGCAACCTCTTGCTGGTGCCGTAACCGCTTGGTTAACACTGATTCCGATTCATGTTCACTCCAGGCATAAGTCTTTCCGCATTTATACTGTGATGACCTCATATTCCCCTTGGATAGCACTAGGCGTTAGGTATCCGAGCTATTTGGTTCAGCAACCGTCGAATGCTATGCCCGTCTCTTCCCTGCAGACGTCTGGCTCGGTAGTCGTTTGCCCTGTCCAGCTGTCAAGTCTAGCTGGAAATCTGGTATAGTTGTTCAACAGTCTAGCCATCAGACTGGCTAGACGTCTGATAGTGCAGCCATCGACAGGCTAGACGTTTGGTGTAGCCATCGGCTAGTCTAGTCGTCAGGCTAGCTAGACGTCTGGTGCAGCCGTCTGCTCCTATTTCTACTCCACTTATCGTTAGCCGTCAACTAGCCGCTATCCACTGCCCTAGCCGTCTGCAACACTGTCTGCAACTCCTGCTTCCCCTGCCGCGCACTCTGCTTCTTCTCGTCCACCTCCTTGCTACTTGAGAGTGATGTGAGAAGAATGAGGCTTCTCCTCCTTATATAGTTTTTCTCCCAACCGCTCCAACTACCTGGTTGCATGCATGCACGACACGTCGACCTTCCTAGACATCTAGGTGTCCTTATTTCGTCTTCTTCCCTATTTCGTCTTTTTCCCTATTTCGTATTTTTCCTGCTTTTTGACTTTTTATGTTGACTTTTGAATTTTTTTAATTTTTTTTTTTTATATTTTTTTCAAAATTGTCTTTGACGTCTATAACTTAACGTCGATGGGTGAACCGCATGGTCAAGCCAATGCGCAGTTCCCATGCATCTGAGGTCGAATTCTACTGATGACGGCTATTTTCTCCGAAATTACTAAAGTCGTCATCACTATCAGTGTTTATCTCTTCCGTCGTCTGTCGTCTTCGACGATTGTTTCGTCTTGGGGAAGTTCCGAGTGTGACTGTGGTTGTTGTCTTATTCTTTCTCGTCGTATAATGCGCCAGTCTTGTTCTTCTATTTCTTTCGTCAGCTGTCTTCTTGCTGGCTCTGGGGACTGATTCCTACTATCCCATCGTCTGACATTATTAGACTTGTTCATTTCTCGGGCTAATCTGTTCCCATCGTTCTTCGGCCATCCGATCTTCTTCCCCATCTGGACTGATAATATTATCCTGGGGTTCTGCTACTCCCTCCTGGTGGCTGCTAGTCTGGTTTGGTCGTTTGGGATAATCAGGCACCAGTGGAATTTGTTCAGTCCTTCCATAATTATGTCGGAGTATTATATAGTCATCCAAATAAGTATATATTATTTTCCCATTTTATTGCTAATCAATTTTTGCCTGCTGGGTCAGTTGCTGCCCTTGGTGTTCTCCATTCTCATGGGGTCATCTAGATCTCCAACCTCGTCCTCGACCTCTATCATTACCTGCAACTGCCCGTGCTTGATTCCTTTGCTATAGATTGGGATTACGGTCCCAATCTCTCCTTCCACGGACCTGGTTATCGCATCCTCAGCCTCTATCCGATCGAATCTCCCTAATGTTGGGCTACCATACTCCCAGCTGCCCGAGATTCGATCGGTCCCTCAGTTGTTCCTGACGACGTCTCCGATTCCTACGAGCTCGTTGAGATGGACCTCTCGGTCTATTCTCAGGAGCACGAAGTGATGGGTTGACTTAGACTAAGTTCTCAGATGGGTCTTGCGGTCCAAACTGAGAACCAGTCTACCTATTGGTAGTGAAAGGGGAATTTCTTCCTCTCAAGCTACCGAGACGGAGGTCAACCACGCTCCTCCCTTGGTCAGGTACTCTTGGGGTTCCTTGCGGTCTCCTGAAGGTACCTAAATTATCTCTGCTATGGGTCTCATTTATAGGTTGTGATCTTGGCTCAGGTGTTAGTTGTTGCAATATCCTCAGTCTCCTATCGGCTCTCATCAGTCTTTCTCTCCATCTGCTTTGCTCAAATTGTCATTACATGGTATAATGAACCAAAT
Source organism: Wollemia nobilis (assembly GCA_028583015.1). Lineage (NCBI taxonomy): Eukaryota > Viridiplantae > Streptophyta > Pinopsida > Araucariales > Araucariaceae > Wollemia > Wollemia nobilis. The sequence goes on from JAQPPZ010016945.1 coordinate 10,242,028, forward strand.
TATCCCGGTACTCTTCTGAAAATACTGAGTCGGTACTTGAGTCATTTCCATCTCCTAGCGTATTGAGTCGCCAGACTGAAGTTTCTTGAACCCTCTGTTGCAATCTCCGTACTTCTCTTCTATGCTATCGCAAATCTAGTGCAGCCCGATACCTAGCTACCTCTTCCCATTAAGTTGTGCATCTCATGGGTCCAGCATAAGGTGTTCTCCATGCACGAGTTGGTGGTATTTCGGGTATGCCATCCCCATTCAATCCTCAATTGTATTCATCTTGTGAACTTAGTGAAGTATTGTCTTCAATTATCTGCACAGTTTCCAGGAATCTGACACCCACTTGCCGAATACGATCTTCCTCCCTTTGCCTTCTGTTGTCTGGGTTAGGGCTGGCAACTGGGATATCTGGGTCCCGCGATAGATTATCGTTGCTACTGGAGTCTTCCAACCACCCGCCAGTTCTTGCTTTTTCAGGTACCGTTTCTATATCCTTCCATATTATTGCTGCCACTTTCCCCCTACTTATGTGATATTTAGCAGTCAAGCTTTGTCCTGCTTCCCATCTCCTGGGTCTTTCTGGAGAATCTCTTGTTTCCTGAAAGTTTGCTACTTCTCTACTTGAGGATTCTTTTGGATTTAATACAATTTTTAGCAAGGCTGAAGAAGAACTCCTAGAAAGTGCAGCAGTTACTTTTGCTTTTCCCCGTCTATGTTCCCTTGGACTTGTCACGACTTCCTGTTCTTCTTCCAAGGAGAATAAAGTGCTTTTTGAAGGGTTCCCTATTGCACTGTTTCTTGGTTCCCCTTGATTCAGCTATGCCCACTTTGCTAAGCGAGCTTCATGCCTTTCATTTACCCTGTGCATGGTTGTGTCCAACTCCTGGATCACCTGTTCTCGTAGCTGATTGTTGTACTATCTCAGAGTTTCATATTCCTCTTGTAGCTGATTTGTTTCCATTTTCATTTGCTGCATCAATCTAACTCTGTCTTCTTCATCTTCTTTCAGAACCTCTTGTTGAGCGACCTCCATCATGACTTGGAGTCAGTCCCCTTCGTTGTTACTTGAGAGTTCCATTGATTGCTCTTCCTCACTCCCAAACAACCAATCCAGGTTATGCGTTTCCTCCCATCGAACAACGCTACCCTGCTTGTTATTTCTGGAAGGTTGTGTGCCTGAATCTTCTTCTTCTGTTCTAGAAGTTCCTGTTTGTTTCGAGTTAATCATGTTGACTTCCGCATGTGGCTTGTATACCTTCAACTTGGAACCATTGATTACCTCAGGGCATAATGTTCCATCCAATTTCCTTAGTCTAACTGCCCTGTTTTCTAATATTTCATCCACCTGGAAGGGTCCAAGCCACAGGGGGTTTAATTTCCCTAGCTTGAGTTCTCTCTTACCGTTGCATTTTAGAACTAGTCCACTAGCCTTCAAGTCCATCTTTCGAAGGTGTTTATCATGCCAGAACTTCCTTCTCTTCTGCGCTACCTCCGTTTCCCATTGAGCCATCACCCGTTTCTCATCTAATTGTACCAAGGCTATCAGTCGCTCCTAGACGCTTTCTTCTTCACTCAACCAGTTGTCGACTGCTACTCTCAAAATTGGTATAAGGAATTCAACTGGTACCACTGCTTCCTGCTCGTACATCAATTGAAAAGGTATGTTATTTGTGGTTGGATTAAAGTTGTTCTATATGCCCATAGAACTTTCAGTAGTCATTCCTCCCAGTCGTCTCCCTCTATTCCACATGTCTTGTACATGATGGACACCAGGACCTTATTCGTCGCCTCTGCCTACCCGTTTGCTCTCGAGTAGTACAAACTTGATAGTGAGTGGAAGATCCTGAACTCCTTCGTTAGATTCTTTATAATTGCATTCACAAAATGGCCACCTCTATCACTTGTCGGCTGTAGAGGTATCCAAAACCTTGTAATTACTTGTTCATACAAAAAACGAACCGTGCTTCTTACCAAGTTGTCTGGTAAAGCCCTTGCTTCGACCCCCTTTGTGAGGTACTCCGTTGCAACTACGATGTATCGACATCTCCTCCTTTGACTTGTCTTTAGAGGACCTACAAAGTCCAGTCCCCATATTTTGAACAGTTCTTGAGGCTGCCACAGATGTAGTGGTATGAAGTCTCTTTTCAACGGTTTCCCTATTCTTTGGCACGTATCACATGTTTTCACAAACTCTTTAGCATCGTGAAAGAGGGTGGGCCACCATAGACCTACCAACAACACTTTTCTTGCTGTCGCATCTGGTCCCATGTGTCCTCCTGCCAGTCCCTCGTGTGTGTAATGTCCCCCCCTGTTATGATATTTTTAATATTTGGGACACTATACTGTTTCTTAAAATCAAAAAATACAACTCCAGGAAACATGAAATAACTAGCAATTTTATTTTTCAAATTTCTTTCAAAATAGGGTTCAGATTACAATATTTTAAAAAAATACAATCTTTCCACAATATGTCTGCAAACCCTTGAAATATACTAAATCAGCAAACATGGAAAGATACCTCTGAAGACCGATGAAGCTCCAAGTGTGAATCCTGAGTGAATTCACTAGCCAAGAACTGGGTTTTCGTCCAACTCCCTTCTCCAATACTGAGGGTTTCCGTCCTCAGAACTTCAACAATCTGCACACTGTCGATCCCTGAAATGGAACCGATCTGTCCTTCGGGGTTTCGTCCGTCGGGTTATCGATTGGGGTTTCCGTCCCTTTCGATGAAGAAATATCAGCCGTCGGCCTTAATCTCCAAGAGAAGAAATAACATAAACCAAAATGTCTAAAATGAGACCAAGTCATTGAATAAATAGGCTCCTCCTTGGCAAACTCTTTTTTGCACGCTCAATGTGGGATAAACATATTTCTTTACACATCCCTTTAATTATAATATAAAGTTTTAACTTTATAAAATGAATTTAATAATTCACTTAATAAAGCCAAGCTTTGCGCTTTAAAAACTCTGCCTTATGAAACTCCGATTGACCAACTGAAACCTGTTCCGGATACCCATTTCGTTGTAGAACAACATCCCCCTGTCCGCTCGGCAAGAAACCCTAAAACCCGACACTCGCTAAAAATAGCAATTCCAGCATCCTAGCTCCGTTTGACCCCGAACGACCACCAAAACTGAGCTCTAAGAATCCAAAAGTTGTCTCAAATATCTCCAAAGGCTCTCATCCATATGACATAGCCTACGGGAACCCGTGTATAGGCTAGTCTCTATGTGCTCCCACTAGCTGATTAGAAGGGGACATTACAGTCCGCCCTTCCCAAATATTGCTTGTCCTCAAGCAATATGATCTGTATGCCAGGATCCCAAATAAATCTGAAGAATGTCTCATGATGAAGACATTGCCCTGAACTGTCATCCCAAAAACTGAAAACACTGTCAAGCTCTGTCACCAAACCGATACAACCGGCCCCGGTAACTCTGTCGAGCTCTACCACTCTATAAAACAATCCATCCCTCAGAGGAATTCCTGGATCCCATAGCCAAATAGGGATTTTGTCATTCCCGAAATTTAATAATTTCTGTTGTGCCACTCTGACTACAACTGAATTATTCTGCAGCTCAACGGAGTACCCATTCTGGACTGACAAACGAGGAACCCAACAAGAAACTGATTCTACCACTATAGGGAAGAGCACCTCATGCCAAGGTGATACATATAACTCCTTATACCAACCCTTCTTCCCATTCATATATGACATGGTCAAATCATCAACATGTGGACTGAAAGAAAAACTATGAGCATACCTCACTATACAGTCCATCTGAACTTCACCAACTGGTTCCATGGAAGGGTCTATACAATCACCTGTGCTACAACTCTCACCATTCTGCACACAGAAGTCAGGAGATGTTTCGCCAATCATAACACAAGGAAATGAACCTGCATCAGCATCATACTCGGGTTGCTCCTTCCGAGTGGTTGTAACAGTTGACCAATTTTCTTCTTTGTGAACAAAACTTAACTCAAGGTTAAGTTTGTTAATTATCTTCTCCTTTTTGGTGAGTTCTTGGTACATCTTTTCTGCAGTTTGGATAGCCAAATCCCTATCAGATAACAATTGCAAGTAATCAGATTTTATTTTCTCCAAAGCATGCTTGATAGTTTCTACCTTAATAGTTTGCACGCTTTCAACAGAGGAGACATCAATCAACCCTATCTGCCTATCTTTGAGCTGAGCTGTCCACAGAAGATATTCAACAAAGTTGTGTGTGCTATCCAAATGGGTTAATGTTTGGACAATCTTCTCTTCTGTAACCTGCAACTTATCCTTCCAACTTTGCATTGTATCAAGTTCTGGATTGTGATCAGCAGCACACAATAAAGTTTCTGATTTACCATCTTTGGCATAATGATCAGAATCAGCATTCCTTTTGACACTACACTCTCCAACTTCGTGCACTGAAGTTAGGACTGACTCATGCTCAACCCAAGAATTATCAACTGCATGCACATCCTCACCAGCTGCTGATTTAACAATGTCAAAATCAGTTGCTTGCTCTATGATCTCACCACTATCACGAAATTCATTATGCCCCTCACCAAAATGAGATCCACAAGATGAATTAACTTCATCTTCATCAATTTTGCCCTCCTGTACTTCCACACAAGTTTCTTGAAGAGGTGGCATGTTTATATTTTGAATTTCAGCAGTCTGAATGTTCAGGTCAGCACCCCGATCAAAAGGAAATTTGTCTCTATCAATCTTCTCATTTACTTCATTAGCATAACTCTCCAACTCATCAGGAAAGCCACCATCCAACCACTTGCTGGTCTGTTTTGTTTCTAACTTTAACCAAGAGACATCTTCATCGACATCGATCTCCTCATCAAATTTGGAGTCTTCACCATGAAAAAAAACACCATGCAACAATGAACTGTTGCCAGGAAAAATGCAAGGCTCATCATACCTTATGTCCAAGGTCTCACAGACCTCACTGGATTGCTCTGGAAGCAATTCCACAACTGTTGTCCTGTCATTACCCTCGGTACTATAGTTGTCCTGGGACTTGTGGGTTATGGGCCCACATATATGTCCAAGTGACCACTCTTCTTGGCAAGTGAAGCAACGTTGTTCTCTTCTCAACTGATTCTTGCTTTTGAGAGGTAGTCCTGGCATCTGTAAGTCACTCGGTCTCTTTTCCTTCTCCTGTTCCTCCTGTACCAAGAGAGGTTTCAGCTTCTTCTCACACTGCTTGGAAACATTGTCAACTAATTTACGTGCAGCTGAAGAGGTAATCTGTCCTTGCCTCAAAACAGCCATCAACTTGGGCAAGATGGGCTGGGTAAAGTCATCACTTTCCTCAATGATGCGTACCATGATGGTTTGCATGTAAGAGGATATAATGTCTTCATGATCTTCACTGATAGAAGCCATAAAATGTCGAAACATCTGGAGACTAAGATCAACACAATCTAAATCAAGCAAAAAGACATATTCTAATTTTTGCCATCACTTCCAAAATTCTAACCTTCTTACCATAGGATCGGTCCCTGATGTTATTCAAACCATGAAAATCGTCAACCATCAGCTGTAATCCCTCCTTCATGATGTCGTCATTGTAGGGTGCTTCCGGAGCTGTAATCCTTATGATCTCATTGAGACAAGAGGTGACTGCAAGTCTCACGTCCCCGTCTCGCATGTCTCATAATCCAATGCTGGCCTAATGCAACTATAGGTACTTTCGCTGCCCAATTCAAAACCTCACGATCAGATTGATCTAGTTCAACTAGACATGTATCCATTTCCTTTAGACTGTCAAGAAGAACATCTTTTGACAATTTCTGGGACTCAAGTTGTTTCCCCAAAGCATAGAGCTTACAACTTACATCCATTCTTTTACTGAAATGTTCTGTAGATTGAATTTGTTTTCTGTTATTGGATGTGTGATGCTCAACCTTAGCCTTAGAGGGAACCATAGGTGCTGACTTAGGTGACATAGCTACTGTCAACTGCTTTTCCAACTTTTCTGGGACAGCGAGCTCAACTTTATTAGCCGCAATATTAGCTGCAATTTTAGGATCTTGTAAAGTATTTTGTTCAACTCCAACTTTCTTCGGCAACTTTATGAATGAAAAATCAACCTTATCCCGAGGAAAAACTGAAGGTAGAGAAATTTGCATCATTGCATTTAATTGATTGATGGATTTTTGTATCTCACTCTAAGTCCTATCCCAATCATGTTGTCTCCTAGAACAATCATTATAAGACTCCATGAATCCGAAATTTAATTAGGCTTCCACAGTCGAGCAGAATAGCCCGAGCTCCGAATTAACAATACCCGGAACTCTTAAAGCCCAAATCAACCAAATGGGTATTCAAATCACCAATACCAAAACCGGAAACCCTAGATTTGAAAACGGCAACCAAACCCTAACTTCCAAGTCTCCGAAAAATACTCACTGATTGCTACAATTTTTTTTTCACACAATATCGAAATCATTTTTAGAAATTTTCATCAAACCCTGAACAGGCTAGCGGGAAAAACCAGCTCGGATACCACTGTAATGTTCCACCCCCAAATCTGGATATTTTTAATATTTGGGACACTATACTGTTTCTTAAAATCAGAAAAATACAACTCCAGGAAACATGAAATAACTAGCAATTTTATTTTTCAAATTTCTTTCAAAATAGGGTTCAGATTACAATATTTTAAAAAATATAATCTTTCCACAATATGTCTGCAAACCCTTGAAATATACTAAATCAGCAAACATGGAAAGATACCTCTGAAGACCGATGAAGCTCCAAGTGTGAATCCTGAGTGAATTCACCAGCCAAGAACTAGGTTTTCGTCCAACTCCCTTCTCCAATACTGAGGGTTTTCGTCCTCAGAACTTCAACAATCTGCACACTGTCGATCCTTGAAATGGAACCGATCTGTCCTTCGAGGTTTCGTCCGTCGGGTTATCGATTGGGGTTTCCGTCCCTTTCGATGAAGAAATATCAGTCGTCGGCCTTAATCTCCAAGAGAAGAAATAACATAAACCAGAATGTCCGAAATGAGACCAAGCCACCGAATAAATAGGCTCCTCCTTGGCAAACTCTTTTTGCGCGCTCAATGTGGGATAAACATATTTATTTCCCTTTAATTATAATATAAAGTTTTAACTTTATAAAATGAATTTAATAATTCACTTAATAAAGCCAAGCTTTGCGCTTTAAAAACTCTGCCTTATGAAACTCCGATTGACCAATTGAAACCTGTTCTGGATACCCATTTCGTTGTAGAACAACATCCCCCTGTTCGCTCGGCAAGAAACCCTAAAACCCGACACTGCTAAAAATAGCAATTCCAGCATCCTAGCTCCGTTTGACCCCGAACGACCACCAAAACTGAGCTCTAAGAATCCAAAAGTTGTCTCAAATATCTCCAAAGGCTCTCATCCATATGACATAGCCTACGGGAACCCGTGTATAGGCTAGTCTCTATGTGCTCCCACTAGCTGATTATAAGGGGACATTACAGTGTGTCTCCCTCAGGGTCTATTGTACTTCATCTTCCATTATACATCGTCGAAGTATCTGATCCTCCCCCATCTTATATAGCAGTCCTGCAATCAAGGTGAAGGGTGCTGACTTTGTAATTACCTTCCGTTGTTCCGATGTCGTCAACTCCTCTGGCAACTTCCCTATCGACAAATATTCCCCGATATGCTTATACCACCCAGGTATAGCATTAATCATGAACAGTTGTGCATCGGGAAATTCATCTGGTATTCCTCCCTCTGCAGGTTCGCCTGAGCGAATCCTTGACAACTGATCCGCTATTATGTGTTTCTTCCCTAGCCTTACTACCACTCTAAACACGAATTCCTGCAGAGTGACGAGCCATCAACTTACTCGTCCATAGATCGTTGGTTTATTGACCAAGTATAATAGAGCCTGGTGATCTACATAGAAATCAAAACGGTTCACCAATAAATAGTGTCTGAACTTATGTACCGAGTACACCATTCCCAATGCTTCTCGCTCTATTGTACTATAATTCTTTTCGGCTCTTGACAATAGCCTACTTGCAAAGTATATAGGTTGATCCAATCCAAATTGGCCTTCCTATGCTAATGCGCATCCAATCGCAAAGTTTGAGGCATCCACATGGACATGGAATTCTCTCTCCTAGTTAGGGTAAACCAAGATAGGTGATTTTCCTAGGTGTTCCTTCAATACTTCAAATGCCACCTGGTGTTCCTCTATCCATCTTAATGGGGCATTCTTCCGTGTAAGTGCGTCTAGTGGGTGAGACGTCAATGCATAATTTTGGATAAACCTCCTGTAGTATCCGATGGTTCCCAAAAAAGTTTTAACTGAGCTCACGTCATGTGGCTCCTCCATTAGTAACACTACCCGTATCTTGTCCGGGTCGGGTTTTAATCCTTCTTGGCAGACTATGTGTCCTAACAGCTTCCCGTACATGACACATTTATTTGGGTTAAGTGTGATTTGCACCTTCCTGCATAAACCCATGCATTCTTCCATGCTGATCTGATTGTACCCCGAGAATCCATCCAAAAATGAATAGATCTCGTGGCCAGATACTTCTTCGAGTATGGAGTCTGTGAATGGGATTGGTAAGGGATCTTTTATAGTTACGGCATTCAAACTTCTAAAATCCACACAGATTCGGATTTTATCTACTTCTCGTTTTAGAGTGATCACGATTGGTGAAACCCACTTGCTTGTCGTAACCTTGAATATAATGCCTACATCTAGCATCTTCTTGATTTCGGAATTCACCTTTGCTGCATATTTGGGATTCATCCTGTAAGGATGCCTTCTGACTGGTTGTGCGCCCTCTATCAGAGAAATATTGTGTATGCAAAGCTCGGGTGGTACTCCCTTCAAGTCTCTATACGTCCAAGCAAAAACATCCTTGTAGTCCATAAAAATCTTAATTGTTGCTGCTTTGAGGACTGGATCCCAATCATCTCCACATTTGATCATCTTCTCTTCACCTTCATCTCCCAAGTTTACCTGAATCATCTTCGGGCCTTCATATTTTATTGATTCAGGCTCATCTGCTGCTTTTAGTGTCGCGATGGGGTGGGCTGGTTTCTCCTCGATGACTGCTTCCCCATCGTGAATTCTAAAAAATTCTTGGGAAATGTCCACTTCTCCCGGTCTTTGTCCTTATCCATTGCTGTCATTCTTTTGTTACTAATTTTTTTTCTAGGTTCTTGCACCTCATCCCTTTTGGTCTCTGTTTTTGCTTCTATGCACAGACATTGGCGAGGGAATACTTCGTAATCTTCCATCTGCCAGTGTAGTAGACCCTTGTCTTGGTCATAGTCGTCCTCCGTGCAATTATCAAGTTCCAATAGTCCTTCCTCGTCAGGTTCATATCCTGCCTCACCATCTGATGAAGAGGACCCCGAATCATCTGAAGTTGCTATATCCTGACTCACCATATGATTCTTCAGATTAATAATATGCTTGTGTTGCCCTTGTTTGAAAGATAATCTTTCCTTCTCCCAATTATGGTTAACTTTGGCTGCTCTCAGCCATCCTCATCCTAGAAGCGCATCATTTGCGGACTTATGCATAGCAATAATGACAAAATCTACCACAAAGTCTTGATCTGCTATGCGTATCTTTTGGTTCATTAAAACGCCCAATGTCTCGATGCCATACTGATCAGCTCCATATAGCTTAAAGGTTGGAGATCATAATGCGGGTTGCCCAATTATCCGCCATGTCTTTTTTGGCATTACGTTCACACTCGATCCTCCGTCTACAATTACCTGAGTCAGCTTATGGTTCAAAACTTCTATTTGGATGATAGTTGGCTTCTTCCCTGCTTCAATCATCAGGATTGTTGGATCTATGAACTGGTCATGCTTGATATTCTCTACCTGCCGAGGTTCATCCTTCTTCTTGATGACTTCTTCGATTGTAGCATACATCTCTGGTACGATGCTAAACAAGTTGGCGACTTTCATTTCCACCTTCGTGTTTAGTACCTCCATCACCAAGCCTTCCATTGTTGCCTTCTGCACGATATCTGGTCGTTGCAACACTTTCTCCAGAATTAGTTGATCTCATTTTTCCTTGGCTAATTTTGTATTTATCATCTCTTGGGCTTCTTGCCATCGTGCCTTCTCCTTGGTAGGGTTCGGGTATTCCTCCCTCTTCCTGGCCTATGCCCTTGTTACATCCAAGACTTCATTCTTTGGTTCCTCCACCTCTCCTATGCCAATCAGGTTTATATTCTGTGTCCCACTGGTACTAGCCTTGTTTGGGCAATTGGCTTCCGCGTGGTTTCCTAGACCGCACCATTTGCACATCTACGTGGTATTATTTCCACGATTCTTGTTTCCTGCATTCTGCGTCTTGGGGCAATTCTTTGCAAAATGGCCCCATTCTTGACAGTTTCAACATTGAATAACTGGTCAGCCCTCAGCGTCATATTGCAATCGGCTCTAGCCTCCTTGTCTTCCTCCTCGCCGGTTATTCCTGTATCCTCCGCTTGTTGTAGCTTGTCCATTCCTTCCTGGGTTTGGTTGTTCTTCTTGTTGAATGGCCAAAGTTTGATGTCGTTTGTTCTTAAGATTGAATGGACACTCGACCACTGGATGACCTCGCAATTTCACATATGTTACAGTAAGCTTTCTTCGGACACTCAATATTGGAATGCCTTTCCTTCTTGCAATCCGAGCACCAAATTTCCTTTCGGTCTTTTCGATTTTCATTTTTTGCTTCTTTCAGTATCTTCTCCATTTCTTTCTGAAATGTGTGGATCGTGCTCTGCACCTTGTCTTCATCATCACTATCCGATTCTTTGGTATGTTTTAAGTGACCTCCAATTTCTACGGTTGTCTGCTTCCCTTCACTTTTGAATTTCTTCGCTTTCTCCAGTGCTTCTTCATATGTTGATGATGGTACTGCCTTCATCTTCTTCCTCTATCTTGGAAGTAGTCCATCTAGAAACCACCGCTAAATCATACCGTTGGCAGGTGTCATTTCCATTTTGTCCGTCAGTTGTTTCAGTCTTCTATTGAAGCTCTTAACATCTTCATATGTTCTCTACTTCGTGCAACAAATTTATGTGATTATGTTAGTGTCATCCCGCATTGGTAGGAATTCTTCTATGAATGCATTCTTCAGGTCTTCCCATTGTGCAAATGCTTGTCTACTCTGTATTTTCAAGTACCAGTCTATCGCCATGCCTCGCAATGTTGCTGGAAACAATAGCAACCATTGTGTGTCTTGATTCACCCCATTTGCTCTCCAAATGGTAGTGCAAGTTCCCACATGTCGGGTTGGGTCTTCTTTCCCTTCACCTGAGAAAGGTGGGCATTTTTGTTGTATAGTTCTATTAGCCTGATTTCCTGCCATGGTATTCTGGTATACGGGTACTATTGTGTGTTGAGTTCTTTGCGGTTCTCTGTCAACTATTGGTGGTGCAAAATTTTCCCCAAATAGCCTTGTCTGCATTCCCCCTTCATACCAGAATTCTGGCTAGACGTCAGGCCTTAGAGAATGCTCAACCGCCATAACCGCTTCTATTCCAGCACTTGTTCGTCAATACGCAACAACAAACCTGCAACAATAATTCACTAGTCGAAAACCTACAACATAGCCATTAATGCTTCAAACCTAAAACAACTCCATTAATGGCAGCAACCTGTAACTCAACTCAACACTCAATGCATACACAGAATATGGATCAGAATAACAGTATTTATATTATGCTTCAATCACGATTACAACATACAATGGTGATCTCAGACAAAGTCTATGCTCTCTTTGTCTATCTCTGATTATCTACAAATGTTTGAAAAGGGGGTATTTATAGGGCTGGAAGTTGGTTATCCCAACCAACTTCCCCTAACTTCCCCAACCACTTCTACAACCGAATTTGCTAACTAATTGCTAATTAGACGTCTAACTCTGCTAACTAGCCATCAGGCCACTATCCTAGACGTATGGCTATCAGACTAGACGTCTGGCAGTCAGACCAGACATCTGACGGCCAATCCAGACATTTGACGTCCAGTCCAGACGTCTGACTTCTAGCCCAGATGTCTGACAACACTGGACGTCTGGTGACTGGCAACAATGGACGTCTGAATTACAAACTGGACGTCTGATGCCAACACTTAGACAAAATTGCTCAATTACATTCAAAATTGTTGGAGGATGTGCCAGTCAGTCCTAGGGCTTAGAACTGCTGTCTACAGAACATATGGGTCTAGATGCAACAACAAGAAAAGTGTTGTTGGAAGGGTTTTGGTGGCCTACCCTATATCACAATGCCAAAGAATATATAAAAGCATGTGATACCTTCCAGAAGACGAGAAAACCACTAAAGAGAGATTTCATGCCATTGTATCCCTCTCAACCACAAGAATTATTAGAAATATGGGGTCTAGATTTTGTGGGACCATTAAAGCCAAATAAAAGAAAGAAATGTCAATACATTGTGGTAGCAAATGAGTATTTGACAAAGTGGGTGGAAGTGAGAGCCCTAGCAAATAACTTTGCGAGGAGTACATCCCATTTTTTATATGAACAAGTAATTAATAATTACAAGATTTGGGATTCCCTTGTAGTTGACAAGAAATAGGGGAGGACACTTTGTCAATGAGATTATCCATAACTTGACTACAGAATTTAGGATCTTTCTCTCGTCCAGTCTGTATTATCCTAGAGCCAATGGGTGGAGGCAACAAACAAGGTCCTGGTATCAATCATATACAAGACGTGTGGAGTGAAAGGAGCAGATTGGGAAGAAATATTGCCAGGAGTCATGTGGGCGTATAGGACAACCTTCAAGCCTACAATGAACCATACGCATTTTCTAATAATGTACGAACAAGAAGTTGTAGTGCCAATCGAGTTCCTAGTACCTAGTTTGAGGGTAGCAATAAAAAACCGTTTGAATGACCAAGAAATCCTGGAGGAGAGGCTTGTGGCACTAGTACAACTAGAGGAGAAGCGGGTAATGGCTCAATGGACAACGAATATTGCCCAACGATAAAGGAAATTATGGCACAACAAGCATCTGAGGAAGTGGAAGTTGAAAACAAGAGACTTAGTGCTAAAGTTTAATGGCAAGAGAGAGATCAAGCCAAGGAAGTTGAAGCCCCTATGGCTTGGGACCTTCCAAGTGGTCAAGGTGATGGATAATGGAGTAGTTCGATTAAAGAAGTTAGATGGGACATTGTGTCCCGAGACAGTTAATGGTTCGAAGTTGAAGCCATATAAGATAAAGGCCCATGTAAATATGATCAACTTTGAATCACTAGAGGAAGAAACTGTAGGAAGACTAACAGAGGTACCACGACTGTCTTCAGGAAGCTTTGAAGGAATACAATTCTAGGAACAAGGAGAACCAAGTGGGACCGCAATTCAAGGTACAAATCAAGAGGAGAGAGATATGGGTCTACATTGGTTATTTAGGATAGAAGAAGGAAGACAACTTGTTATTGAACAAAGAGAGTTGGAACCAAGACCAACTGAACAACAAAGAATATAGGTTAATGAAACTTTTCCGAATACAGAAGAACAAAGACCCCAAGCTATGACAGATGTTAGGGAAGATGAGGACATGAGCCCATTAGCGCAAATTGGTTTAATGTAGGAAAGGATATGTAGGGAAACACAAAGACTCCAAGAAGAATATGAAACCAAATGAAGCTACAATAATGTCCCCATCTTAGTCAGATGTCCAGTGCATAATGGGACTTGCCTACTCATGGGTTCTCGTAGGCAGGATCAGTTGTGTGGGAGACCACTGGGATAGTTCAGTTGATGTCAGAGCGGATAGTGCTTCAAATTGCCAGTTTCTCGGCCCATTTTGAGCATAATTGCAAGGACTTACTATTTTTAGTAAGTTAGTTAGGTTTGGAATCTCGGGAAACGAATGTTACGTATGGATAGTTCGAAGAAATGGGTATCCGTTTCTATTTTCATATCTTGGGTCCGACATGTGGAGGGAGATTATTTTAATGCCCGAAGATTATTAATGTAAAAAATTAAATAATAATGTAACTTTATAATGTTGGGCATTATATTTTATTAATTAGATGTTATAATGGGGTCATATAACCACTTAAAAGAAAGGCCATGTTATAAAGTGTTCAAATAAGGAGGCCTAGACATGCTACGCCCCTCTAGGGACCCATTTAATAATAAAGAATAATTTAAAATTAAAAGTTTCTCTCCAATTCTTGGCTAACTCATTTGAGGAAGGGAATAAAAGGAGGTTTGGAATTCATTTGCATTATCTTTGGCTATGTTATCTTGTCTTTGAGAAGTCAAATTGCAGCAAGGACTTGCAGGGAGAGTTTATTGCTTGTTGTGTGACGAAAACCACCAGCAGGATCAGCACCTTCGGAGTTGAAAGATTACTCTCAAGGGGCTTTGGGGCATTCTAATTTCAGAGGTTGCATTGGGTTTAATTACGAGCAGATTTTCAGAGCTTTATTGAAGAGATTTCTAGAAGAGTGAAAGGGGTTCGTGTTACAATAAGTTACAATCATCATTCCCATCTGGTCGTACAGTTTGAAGGGCCATTTCTGCAGTTTGTTGTCACTTCATTAGAGCTAGGGTTTGAGCATCACTTCATTCCTTGGTTTCTTTAACCTAGCCGAACCTTTTTTTAAGCAAATCATGGGCTTTGAGGGCAGATTGGTGATATATTGTGAGACCCAACTTCAGCTTTGAGAGGCCGAACACATCCACATAGGGACGAGTTGCTGAGTGTAATTGAATCGCCTCATTTTGGGGCCCTTTCACATTTGTATTGGAGGCGCCTCTTTATTGGGTGTCTAAATCTACAATTTTCTAGCTGGAGAAATTTGTATTTCGAGATTATCATATGAATTTGTGAAGTTCCCTGTTGCTGATGACAATTTCCATATTTGTTTCAGACTTCTATATTTTCAGGTACATTTGTTTCTATGCAGTTTCCTTCACTGGGTTTGCTTATTTGTATTAGAAGAAACTTGTGTTAAAATTTCGTAGCTTTGGAGTAGTAGATTAAAGGTTACGAGCATTTCTAGTTTGCTGCTATTTTATTTCCAGAATTTTGTAATATTGCAAAACACACCAAAAAAAAATTCAAATATTTGCAGAAAGCTACAAAAACATTACAAAACTATCAAAAACCCAAAAACCAGGACATAAATTCTTGGTGTTCATTCAGGGGTGGTCACTACATTGGTATCAGAGCTGGTTTCCTGCTAGCCTGTGATCAGATCTGAATTGGGGTTTCATGAGGAGGATTCAGCATCCCTGAATAGATCAACATTCAAAAATTTTCTAGGCACTTTTGAAGGGTTTGTGGTGGAATTTTGCAGAAATGAAACCTAGGGTTCTTGAAAATTAAATTTTTAATTGTGGATCATGGCACTATTGGGCAAAAATGAGTTGGTCAAAAGGCTTATTAATGCAGGAAGAAAACTTGGATTCATATCTCAGCCAAAAGATGTTCTCTACTGTGTCCTAGGGGAGGTAGAAGATTGTTTGTATATGATGGATTCATCACCTTCTCAGATATTACAAGCAACTATGACTCTGGTGGTGAAGTCTTTGGGAAAGCCTGGATGGTTGAAACACACAGATAAGGAGGTAAGACTCATGGTCACTTCTTGCTTGAGTGAAATTTTGATAATTTTAGCTCCTAAAGCTCCTTATAATGATGACACATTAAGAACAATATTTCAGTTATTTGTTGATAGTTTTGAAAGTTTGGACGATGTTACTTGTTCTCATTTCTCTAGGAGAGTTTCCATACTTGAATTATTTGCAAAAACTATAATGGGCAACATCTTGTTAGATTTGGACATGGATGAGTTGGTTTACGAAATGTTTCATCATTTCATTGCTTCACCTAGAAAAGAACATGCTAATAATGTTATTGCAGCTATGAGAGACATTATGATTTTGATTATAGATGAAAGTGATTATATTTACCAACCACTCTTATCAATGTTATTGGACATTTGGAGGCAAGACTTGGTTGCTTTCACTGCTGCACATGAATTGGTTAATAGTGTTGTTAAACAGTGTGAGAGGAAGCTGAAACCTTTCTTGGACAATGATGATATTAGGGGAGAAGCGCAGCCCATGGCAGAAATTTCACATGAGAAAGCTAGTAAAGAAGAGCTTGTGGATCTAAAGAAGAATTCAGTGGAAACTTTTGAAGTTGTACCTACCCTGGACGAAGAAGAATTCAAATCAGAAATGGTTAACCAAGATATTGAATCACCACATGAGATTGTTGTGAAAGAACATGATGCAGATGAATGTATTAAAGTTTCCAAATCAGTTTGTGATGATAATGGATATGGTATAGATTCCCAAACTAAATCCTTGGATAGAAGTGTTCACACTAGTTCCAACTCCTTGGATTTGGAGAGTGATGTGTGGGAGAAATCAATCCCTCATGAGGATCACAATGAAAATACCTTTTCAGATCAGCTCCTTGTTCCTTGGGATCCAGGTGTTTTGGTACCAAGGTATGATGAAGGCATGGAGGCCATTGGAGGCTTCTCTTTCGCAGTTTCAGCCTTTGAAGAAAAGCGTTCAGATTTAGAAATCCTAGAAGAGAGCAATACACACCCAAATATGCCAAGTTTATTCATAATAAATGGTGGCAACTATTTTTCCAACCAACCTAGCTTAGATTCAGTCTTGGACAGAGTTGAGAGTACATCTTTAATTTTGGGGTGTTTAGATGAGAACGTCCGCCACTTGGAGTCATCTCTACATCCATTGGGATCATGGATCAGCCATGATATTACTCCCATAAGGTATGAGCTTCATCCTGATTTTTATAGCAACAGATTGAGATATTTTGGTACTCATGAATTAGTGGCAACAATGTGTTTGATAAGACTTGTTGGTTACGAATCTGCCATGAGGAAAGGATTTTGTGTTAACGCGCCCAGATTCGCCCACCAGCTTGAAAGGCCGGAAGGAAGGAATGCCTTCCGTGCCAATCTCCGGAGAAGGCCGGCTACCTGTGGGGTTTTATGGTTTAAGATGAGAGTGCAGGAAAGAGATAAAAATGCGGAAAGAATTTACAAATGTGATTGGAGTTGGGTGGGGGGAACTAACAAGACAGCAACACATCAATCACCACTACTTACTGCATCATAAATACAAAGCATAACCGGAAACCGCAAAATCTAAGTATACTTTTTATATAAAGAAGTGTACGCACAGCTACAATGGCTCCCTAACGAACATTCCCTACAAGGAACTAACAGTACGGCAACGCATCAATCACCACTACGGACAGCAACATGAATACAAAAAGTAACCAAGAAATGTCAGATCCAAGTATGTGTGTTATGCAGAGAATTTGTACGCACAGCTACAATGGCTCCCTAACAGACATTCCCTACAAGGAACTAACAAAGTACGGCAACGCATCAATCACCACTACGGACAGCAACATAAACATAACACACAAACTGAAGGAACTGCTACCTAATTTATTCTATGTATCCTCTGATCAATGAAGTCCAGGAGTACTTGGCCACCAAATGCTGAAGCGAATCAACAAGCCATGACACAAGAAATATGACAAAAGAGAGGCAGCATAAAAAATAAAAGAAGTAGAACAGAGCTGTGCATATACTTTATATTGATAAGCAGAACACGCTACAATGGTTCCCTAACAGACATTCCCCTTCCACCACCTTACAATGAAAACGTGGTGGGTATTTATAGCCCGAGTCCCTCCCGTTACATTAATGGGCACAAAGTCCCAGTCAAACATTAGCTGACAAAAGCAGTCGCGGAACTGCTGATGCTGACCTTTGTCGGGCAGACCGCACTCGCAAACATGGTCTCCCTGGAGGCTGTACAGATACGTGGCAGCGCGTTAGGTAGAACTTCTCATCGGCAGGAATGCGGGTAGCTGAAGCAGGTAGAACCTCCAATCAGCTTTAAATGAGGCAGCTGGCATAAGTAGTGCAGCCCATGCTTGTCCTTTTGCTCGGCACGTCTTGGCTCAGATCCCAAAGTTGGACACTTGTCGGATGATGCTGCTTGACACGTGCTTGCCTTGAAAGGCAGTTTATCCAACTTCGCCCAGGATCAGAGCGCCATCGGGTTGCGCAGAGAAAACAACGCAGCCGGGAAGGCCTTCATGCCTTGGGTGCATTTCTGAGTTTATTTCCCCACTGCGCACCTGTCAAAGGGTGCACTCCGACTTCGCTGCGAAGTCGGGTTGCGCACAGGTGAAAGCTGATTTCGCCGCCGTACGGACTTCGCTCCGGAAAGGGGGCAGTCCGACTTCGCCCGAGTCGGACTTCGCCCCAAGACTTAGTCATTTTTCCCCCCCACCGCTACAAGGTGCGCCTAAAGAGGCGCACTCCGACTTCGCCCGAGTCGGGACTTGCGCCCTAACACTTGTTCTTCCGGCTGATTCCTCGCACCGCGCACTTTGTATTCCTGCTGCACTCCAACTGGAGGGCGCACTCCGACTTCGCCGCGAAGTCGGATTGCGCCCTGACACTTAGCCATTTTTCAAGGGCAACTGCTGTCAAATTTGAGATCTGACTGAGGGGCTCAAAAGAAAGAGGGAAGAATGAGAATGTAGGGAAGAGAGAGAAAGGGAGAGAAGAGGAAAGGGAAAGAGAGGAAGAGGGAAAAGGAAGAGCAGCACTCTTACAAAAACTGAAAACATTGCACCCCGTGCAAAATGTGGCAACATTTCTGGCGGCTCGCGGGGTGTCGAGCTCGCCTCGGCGCAAAGAATCCATGCCTTCATCCATTGGGTGCAGAGGAACTTACTTCCCCTGCTTTCTGCTGCTCTAGCCGTTCTCCTCGCGGCAATTGTTCTTCAGATCCACTTCCGGCAGCTGCCTCCTCGGATTCGCCTTCCGAATGCTCTCCAGCACTGGCTTCTGCCTCGCAGATGCGGTTGTATGCGGCCTGGGCTTGGCCCCAGGCTTCTGCTTCGAATGGTCGGCGGTCAGCAACTTCTTCTAATGCTGCGTGGAATGCAGCGACCGCGTGCAGGTCGATGGTGAGGTATCTTTTTCCCAGCTCCTGGAAGTAGGAGCTGATCCTGCAGCACTTGGACACCATCTCGGGTGACCTGACTTTCTTGAATTGGCTCGGTCCAGCCTATCGATTTCAGCTGTATCTGCCTCAAAGGACAGCCAATTCTTTTTCACCTGCTCATGGGTGAGAAACTCACCATTCTCAACATAGCCCAGGCACCCTAGTTCAGAGAGAGCGTGAAGGGGAGCCGTACAAATGTCTTTTTCATGTTCGAATGCATCCAAGCATTCGTCTGGCAACTCTCACCTCTTCTGCTTTCTTAAAATATTTATGCAAGGTTACCCTTGCATCCGCCCATTCTGCAGCCGAATGAGGACATGGGGGAGAATTGGAGGCCATCGCGCTCGTGCTCTTGAAGTTTTATCGCTGTGTCCAGCCATTGCTTCGCCTGGCGTTCGGCCTCCTCTACCACAGGCTTTCCCTGGGCAGAAACTTCTTGGATCCTGGATGCGAAATCCAGGACCGACATAGCTTTACACATGTGGGGCTTGCATCCCCGCAGCAGATCAGCCCGCATCTCCTTAACTTTGCTCTTTGAAAAGACCGTCGCTTGAGATGCTTTCTCTGCAGATTGCGACTGCGCCTGTTTCAAAGACTCCTGGAGCTGAGAAATCTGCTCCAGGGCTGCCTCGTTTTCCGTTGCGGCTTCTTGCCGAGAAGCGGCCAGCCGGGCTTTTAATTCATCTATTTCTCGTCGCGCCGCTTCCAGCTGCTCGATGGACCTAGACAGTCCTCTTCAAGCCGTCTTGTCTTGTCCCGCAACCGGAAAAGCTCTTCCCGTTCCCTCCGCATTTTTGACAAGGAGATTATCCGCTTTACGAAGGATTCCCTGAATCTCGTATTGCGGGTGAATATCGTCAAAGCTCTTCTCCTTTGTCTGGAGCTCGTAGTCCGCCCTGGTCATTTCCCGGAGAGGCTTCTTCACTTTCGGAGTTATCTTTTCTGTCGTGAGCACTCTCCTCTCGAAGTCAAACTTGGTGCGCTTTACCGGGGCGGCTATCTCTTCAGGTCTCCTCCGCTTCAAGTTTTGGAGGAAAGAGATAGGATATTCTACGGCTCTCGTTGCCAGAGGCAAATCATCCGTGTTCTGGAGGTCGTCCATGAAGTCCGGTTCCCCCAGCCTAGGGTTCTGCTTGTGACGTCTCTCCTGCGGACAGGGAAATTGGAGGAACTGGAAGGACTTTGGAAGGAGCGGCCGCTTTGAGGGCGACTGGGAAGTGGAGAGCGGAGCGGTTGATGCTGGAAGGGTTTCAAGCGGCTGAGGCGATGGATGCAACGGTGAACGCGCAGCTTCAACACTAACCACAGGTGAAGGGTTTGGGGTTTGACTCAAGGATAGGAAGGCGTTGGGGTCCTGAGCAAACTGGTTGAAAGAATGGGGGCCGCTAGAAGGGTGTGGAGATGGGGAGGAAGATGCGGCCATGACTTGCTCGGATTGAGCGGGAGATGGAGTCGGAGTAGGGCTAGATGAGATCAGAGGGAGCGGGGCAGCGAACGTACCTGCGGGCTCCGCCTGAGCCGATGCTGGATGAATGTCTGCGGTTCTGGTTCCGGCGGCTGGCTCAGGACTATCCAGAGAAACAACCTCTGGAGCGGCTGAACGCGGCTGCGGCTCTGCGACTGACTGCTGCACCGTCAGACTAGGTCGCCTGACTTTCTCAACTCTCTTCCTCTTTTTCTTTTTCGGAGCAATGGCTGGTTCGGAAGAAGGAGATGAAGTAGGTGCAGCAGGCGCTGATGTTCCCACGGTAAACTTGTACCGGGTTTGACTTGCGTAAGGTCCGCCGCGGCCGGTCCGCTCGCCGGCGGCGCCGGCGTCTTTGTGCCCGAGGAGTCACCTCGGCGTTGACTTGACCGATTTTTTCGCCTTTTCGTGCGCCACCTTGGAAGCAACAGGCTGCATTGGGTCCACTTGGATGTCTCGTCGGGCCCGCACTGGCAGTTGCAAAAGTGTACAACTGTTGGGAGGAAGACCCTCCTTTATAACCCTCGAAGGGACCTCGGGGAACGTAATCTCGGAATGCGAAAGGCCGCCAGCTGTCAATGTGCTGGTCATATAGAGCTGAAAAGTCATCATCAACGGCCAGATTCCTCCTGATGGATTTATCGTGCTGCGTGCGGCACCTCATCTTCCAGAGATTCAACAACTTTTTCTTTTGGCCAGTTAAGGCCTGCTAGCTTGGAGATGAATTTCTTAAATCCCGGAGAAGAGAACTTGTGGTCCGGGTTTCGCTCGGGGTCATATGCTACCTCCTCGCAGTAAAAATCCTGCCACGGAGGCCATGCTTCCATCGAGTCAATCTCCCAGTCGAGGTCAACATGGACCACATCGCATCTGTCTTCGATTATATCCGCCCGGGGGCAGATATGTGCAAACTTTCCCCTTATCCCGTGTGGGTCGTACTTCAGCGCTGCAGCAGCAGAATCGAGCCAATGTCAAAGAGCTCCCGCTCGAGATAGACATGCTGTCCTATCTCTGATATCTCGACGTTCGCCCAGAAAGAGGATATTGAAAGATATGGCCCTTTCTCTTTCCCCTCGGCCGAACTCCTCTTCAACGTAATCCATCCGCCGCGCAACCTCCATCCCAAACCGATGATCCGTGCACCCGCAGGGGCAGCAGATGAGGTTTGCCCTTGAATCCGAGATTCCGACCACAATCCCCCGCGCGCCTAAAAACGTCCCCGAGCTTGTGATTCAACAAATAGTTCGTCATTTCCTGCGGGGGCGAGGGATCTCACCATCGCTGAAGACTGACATGACCAAGCCCGGAAAGTTGAAGTTGAACTTGTAGTAAGACCCTTTCCGGTATAGGTCATCCGTCCATTCATAGACGGGCTGTGGCTCTCCCTTCTCATTTACCTTCTTCAAGTTAGGGATCGGCATCCGGGAGTGCAAATGATACAAACATAGCCAAGCCAAGAAGGAACTGAATCGAAATTCAGTTGATCGCTTTTTTCGGAGCTTCACCAGGCTGGAGTGAATGGCGTATGCAAGCCGCCCGCCTACCAAAGAAGATAGGGCGCTTCCCACTTCTCTCGCGCCGCCGGTTCATAAGATTCTCCGCATAGGAGACATTCTCGCCACGCTAGCCGGTACGGCCGTACTCAGCTCGTCAGAGTCGCAGCCGAGGACCCACGCCAGAATGGTGTATATGTATTTACTCTGAAACCTCTCCAGGGGTATGGGGCCGGTTGGCCATTGTCCAGCTGCGAGCGGGGCGTTCAGCTCTGAATTGAGGAAATCCCTCATCCTTTTTGTGTGCGTAAAGCGTCCCGCTTGCTCGCCAAGATTTATCTTTCTGACAATCGTGCTGGAGTCATACTCCAACCCTGGGGCGAAGGCCGGCTGGACAGTCTCTTTGCGAAGTGCGAACAAGGGTTTACCGCTGGAGCTGCAAATTTGCTGGGTAGCTGGTCTGTAATGTCTGACAATTAGGTCTACCAGCTCCGGCATTGATGGACAGGAGGGCACAAGAACCGGAAAAGGTTCGACTTGTATGCCGCTCCGAAATGGTGAGAGGGCGAAACTTTATCTGCCCAATTCTCCACATTTATCCGCAACTTAGTAAGGCTCATGGAAAACGAGCCGTCCTTGTACCCCGACAAGTAATTAACCGGTGGTGGTGGGGCTTGCCCACGCTGTACTTTCTTTGGCCGGGATTTTGACTTTTGGTCCTGCGGTGTCTCACTCCTGAAAACACTTGACTGCGGTAAATCCCCGGTTCGCGCCCTTCGCTGGATTGCGCCGGCATTGGCAACTTTCCTTTGTCCATCCCTCCGAAACAACAATAATTACGATTTCTGGACGTCTGCACCAGATTTCGCAGTCACAGGAATAATCTGCACGATTTGGCATGTCTGGATGCATCAGACCCCCTTTTCTAGATAATGACAGCGTCATTAATGGTGCGCAGGAGGGGGTAGGTCGGCCGGCAAGTGAAGGCGTTATGTTTTTTGGTGGCCGCACAGGAGAATGTCTTGAAAGATGTACCCTGGTTGCCGCGCCATGCTTCTTTGATTGCGCTTTCCTTGAAGATTGCGCAATCATTAAATTTGACTTTGAACGCCGCGCCATGGCTGACGTCACTGCCGCAATCTGGGCACACTGCTCAAGAAAAACCCTTTGGTGCGGAAACCCAACTCTCACTGTCGCAATGCGCCCTGGGCCCACGCTTGGAGCATTGGAATTTTTTATTTATTTTTTTAAACCATCCAAGCTGCGCCCAGGAAATAGGGCGCAATCGGACTTCGCCCCAAAATTGGGCGCGATCCGACTTCCCGGACTTCGCCCCAAAATTGGGCGCAGTCCGAACTGACACTTGCGTTAAGACTGTTGCCGCCTTTCTTTTCCAACTGCGCCCTTAGATCGGGCGCAACCGGACCTTGCAATTTTCGGACGAGGCTTCGGGCCCACTTAGAATTTGTTGCCTTTTGTGATGGGCCACTCGAGCTGCGCCCGGAAAACGGGGCGCGCTCGGACTTCGCCCGAAGTTCGGGCGCAGTTCGCACTTCGCGCGAAAGCCGAGTGTATTCGGACTTCGCGCGCGAAGTCGGACTTCGCTCCAAAATCGAGCGCAGTCCGAACACTCACTCCTTTGCAGCTTCTGCTCTCCAAACCGCGCCTTTTGGCCGGTGCGCAGCCCGACTTCGCTGCGAAGTCGGGCAGCGCACTGCCACTTAGCCGTTTTTGCTTTCTTTCTCAGGCAGCTCCCTTTACGAACTTCGCTCCTTCTGAGGGGCGACAACAGACTTCGCTGCGAAGTCTGTGTTCTCTCCCTTTGTCCTATTTTGGCTCAAACAAATGGAAAAACTGAAAGCTGGAAAACTGTACATGCTGAAAAGTAAAATGCATAAGGGAAATTTTTACAAAGAAGGGCCCATTGGGCACCTTCAGCAGCGGTAAATTTTTAAGTGGAACCCGTTAACGGGGATAGGTAGGAGCCGACCCTCCATATCCCGAAGTACGTAAGCATTGAACCGGTTCACCCGGCAACTCGATAAGGGCCCTCCCGCAGGGCATCAAACTTCCCGTGGTTGCTCCGGCTTCGCCTTAAATGAGTCCCACTTCAGCACTGTGTCCCCGATTTTAAAAACTCGGGCAAGTGGTGCCTTTCGCAAACCAGCCTTGAGTGGCTTCAATATGCTTGGTGAAGGCCTCGGTATGCTTTTTCTCTCGTCTTCTTCCAACTGCAGAGTTGGCACAGTCTGTCATCCACCGGGTCTCCACTGCTCCTGTCTTCGTCCAACATCCATAGGGCAGGGATTTCGATGTGGGCTGGCATGACAACCTCTTTACCATAGACGAGCGCATAAGGGGACGTTCGATGGATTTCTTGAATGAAACTCTGTCCGCCCATCAGCGCCCGGTTCAGGAGTAAATGCCAAGTCCGCTTGTTCCTGTCAATGGTCCTTCTGATGATCTTCGGGAGGTTCTTGTTAGTAGACTCGAGCAAGGCCATTCCCTCGCGGGTAGTAATTAGAAGACATTTTGTGATAAATGCCAAGTTTGCCAGCTGTACTCCGTGAGTACAGACGCTCGCGAACCCCGGACCATTGTCCGTCACAATTGACTCTGGAACCCCGAAGCGGGTAATCAAGCTCTCAAGGAACCTGATGACCGTTTCTTGGTCCGCGTTTTTGGTCGGGATCGCCTCTGCCCACCGTGTGAAGTAATCGGTGGCTGTAAGAATAAACTTGTGTCCGGCAGAGGAACTAGGCGAAATCACCCCAATGAAGTCTAGACCCCATTGCTGGAACGGAGTCTCGGCCTGAATCGGTTGAAGGGGCAGGGGTGCTTTTCTGCTTTCGCCAGCAAACCTCTGGCATTGATCACACTTGGAACAGACCGCATAAGCGTCTGTAAATAGAGTGGGCCAATAGTACCCGGCTCTAATTATTTTTAAGGCCGTAGGCCTTGCAGAATGATGACCTCCAGGCATCCCGGAATGAAAATCTCCGAGGACCCTGGGCTGGTCCGATTTCATGACGCACCGCAACAGGATGCCGTCAATATTTTTGAAGTAAAGCCCCTCGGGGCGAAGAGTGTACTTGAGTGCACCTAGCCGAAATCTCCTTCGTTGTGAGGCGTTCAGTGATCCGGACATCTTCCGGTGCAGAAATCTCACCAGTTCATCCGTCCAATCACTCTCCTCCGATAAGGAGTTGGCTAGGTAGATGCTTGTCGCCGTGTCCTCCCACTTACAAAGCGGAGATGCCGGCTACAGCCGCTTCGGGCCAGCTCCTGACACAAGGCTCGGCCTCTGATAAGCTTGGTGGGCCGCACTTCGATGTCGAACTCCTGGATTTTAGCAATCCATCCTGCTCTCTTGTGACCCAGCTCTCCTTGTATGATGAAGCTTCGAACGTCCAGGTGAATCACAAAGACAGTTGTTTTGCTCTGGGAGACAAAATGCCTGAACTTTCGGAGGGATTTCATGACAGCGTGAACCTGCCGCTCTATAAAGTTGTACTTTTCTTCATGCGGCTGAATCACTTGGCTCAGGAACGCTATGGGGCGCTCCTCGCCATCGTCTCCCTTCTGAGTTAGGACCGCGGCGTAACTTTCCTGTTCTCCCACCGCATAGAGGATGAAGTCCTTGGAGTAGTCCGGGTTTATCAACACCGGAGCTTGCGCAACTCGAGCCTTGATTTCCTCGAAGGCTTGCTCTCTCTCATCAGTCCATTCGTAAGTTGTATCTTTTTTCAGCAGCTCGGCCATAGGCTTGATCACTCGTGCGAAGTCCGGGATGAACTTCCGCACGGTTAATCTGGCCGAAGAAGGACTGCAGCCCTTTTTTATCGATTGGGGCTGGCAAGCGAAGGAGGGCTTCTGCTCTGTCAGGGTCAATGGCGAGGCCTTTCTCGGAGATGACATGTCCCAAGCAGCTTACCTTCTTTTACCGCGAAGACGGACTTCTTCGGGTTTATAGAAATGCCGAATTCTCGACACCTCTCAAATATTTGCCGCAGGTGGGAAACATGATCCCCTCTTTGGTGAGAGAAAACACCATGTCATCAAGGTAGATGACAATGATCTTATTGAGTAGCTCTCGAAGGCTAGGTCCATGGCCCTTTGGAATGTGGCACCAGCATTGGATAAGCCGAAAGGCATGCGCCGATAGGCGAACGTCCCCCATTTGGTGGTGAACGCCGTTTTATGCTGGTCCTCATCCCCGACTCCAAATCTGGTTGTAGCCGGAAAATCCATCTAGAAGTGAGAATCTCTCGGGCTCCAAAGAACGATGTGTAGAATTTGGTCAATTTGGGGAAGCGGATAGTGGTCCTTGAGGGAAGCCTCGATTCAGGTTTCGAAGTCGACACGTAGACGAATGTCGCCATTCTTCTTCCTCACAGCACCAAATTCGCGACCCAGGATGAATGTTTGATGGGGTAGATGATTTTGGCCTCCAAAGATCTTCAAGAGCTCGGCTTTCATCATGGCCTCAATTTTCGGATTTACGGCCCTCTCGTTTCGTCGGAATGGCTTGGCGCCATCCTCTAGCTCAATGGTATGCCGGATTACATCTCTCGTCATACCCCTTCAAATCCTCGTAGCACCAAGCCACGATGTCGGGGAACTCTCGGCACGTTGATCTGATCTCGCTCAAGTTCCTCCGAAGTGCAGTCTGTCCCGACCTTAATAGTTTTACCAGGTTCAAGTTCCAGGTCGGCATACTGCTTTGGGTCTACTTTGATCTTATGAGATATAGCTCTGTCATTCTGATCAAATAGACTCTCCAATGTAATCAATCCTTTTGGGACATGATTATTTTTTAACTGTATCAACCCCTCATATTGCTCGTCATCAGGGTCTCTACTCTCGATTGAACCAACTTCATTAACCAAAAATGTGACGATCTGCTCGTCACAATCGAACACCTGCCGTTGGGTGTCCTTATCAGGCACGTAAGGCCTCGTAAATAGTGCGAACCGGCTTCGGTTTCTGGACAACGTCATCAGCCGGAACGTACCTGGCTCCAACGTACGCCGTAATGTCGCCGTGTTTGTTTTTCTCACGTGATATCGCCTTGACATTCAACGAGTCAAACGACTCCATCGGGTCCCACACCCGGTTGCGGTACGCCTTGAGATAGTGCTTTTTGGAGGCGCACTTGTTCGTAACCTGGTGACACACCAGCTCTGAATCTCCAAAGATCCGCAGTGTTTAATCCCCAGCCTCTCCGCCTTTCGCAAACCCAAGCACAGGGCTTCGTACTCCGCCGAGTTATTAGTGCAACTCCAGGCCAACCTGTAGGTATAGTCCTTCTGGATCCCGGTCGGAGAAACCAGAAGCACCCCTGCACCGGCGCCATTTTTGCATCGCGCGCCGTCAAAGAAAAGCTTCCACACCTTCTCGAGTGCAGGTCCCACTTCCTTTGCAGCCGACTTGTCAAGCCTCTCGGGCTGTACAACTGTGTAACAGCCCTCGTCTCGTCTCAATTACGGCATTGAAATCCCGCAAAGAGAACTCATCTTCAAGCCGTAGCACTTCGAGGGCTTGCTCCGTCGCCTCTACCGTCACTCGCTCTTCCTCCGACACTGGACCATGCAATCCAACTCTTCTCCGGTATCTTCTCTACTAGGAAGGTGGAAGGCTTCTCATTAAAGATTTTCGCCTCCTTCCTTTGAAGGGCACTTCCATGTGTGAGTAGTCTAGAGACAGTACTCCGCCTAGCCTTCGCAGTGAACTCCCGAGAGAGACACATGCCGAAGTAGGGAGCCAAGTCAACAACCACGACCTCTTGGATGACCACGATGTCGAGAGCCTTATGCAACCGAATAGGGATGTCCTTTATGACACCAACTGTCTTGACAGGGGTGCCGTCTAATTGCAACACGCCTTGGCTGCTCCTTGTGTACTCCATCCCGATCTCGTCGCAGACGGCTTTCGGCATAACAGTCGTGGAAGCGCCAGAGTCCACCATGCAGTTGTGTACTATGTGCCCTTGCATCCGTAAAGACAGATAGAAGGGAGGCGGTCTGTTCTTCCCAGTGGCTGAGACTGTTAGAGGTTGAACCAGGACAGCGGGCTGTATCTGCTTGCCGTTCTTCATGTTTTTCAGAGATTCCTGCAGCAGATCCACCTGGCCTGGGAGCAGAAGAGCATCGTACATGCTGATTCTAGCGGGTGTTCTTTTCAACTCGTCTACTATGTTGTAGCCCGAGGTGCTAGCTCCTTCTGCTTCTTTTGCCGGCTCATACTTCGTCCGGTACTGCCGGGTGGCCTCAACTCTCTCGTCTCTTGGTCAGGGACGGGTACTTCAGCCTCTCCTGTGCTTGTTCTTTGGTTTCAGTTGGAGGCCGAGGTACGGGAGCTTTAGCCGGAACTGGAGCTTTTGCTATAGGAGGCTTGGCTGGAACAGGGGCTGCCTTTGCCGGAGGAGGCTTGGCAGGAGCTTTGTCTTTGGATGCCTTCTCCTGGGCTGTGTAGGGCCACAGCCGCTTGTATGGTGGCAGCCCACCGGGCTGCGCCTTTTCTCTTCTGGCATATACTTGCAAAGGCTTGGCAGCATCTGCAGTTTTCTTTTCTTCCTTGGCGGGCGGCACTAGATTTTCCTCTGGGAGGGCAAAGTTGGCTTCGCCGTCCAGGATCATGTAGAGTTCATCGTCCTCTATGGCGCTGCCGGCCAAAGTCTGGATGTAGTGCTGGTGCAGTGTGCAGTCATCCTCCGAATGCGGGTCATTGCACGTAGTGCACCAGTTAACCTGGTCAGAAGGACCAGGTTGGTCTTCTATAGCAGCATTTCTCGGAGGCGGACGCCTCTGCAGCTGGTGTTCTGGGGGCTTGTCTTTTGTCAGCGCCGGGGGCGGATATGGCCTCCTAGGAGCGAGGTCCATCTGGGCCTGCTTCTTCTTCAAAGCGGTCATGTCATTGGACATGGCATGATAACCTGAGGCCAAAGCCCGTACCTCCTGGAGGATTGTATTCTGAATGTTATTGTCAGGAGGCGGCAACTGTGCCGGTGGAGGCAATGCGGCTAATGGAGGAGGATTGGAATAAGGTGCGTACTGCGGGGGAGCAGGGAGTGCTGGAAAATGCGGAGCAGGAGGAGGCGGGTGAGGATAATGCATTTGCGGCGGGCCGTAAGGATTTCAGCCTCTTCTATTTCGTTCTCAGCTCCTCAGACTTCGGCTTCGGCTTCTTCTTGGATTTCAACCTCGGCTTCGTCGACACGAGCTTGTTGATCAGCCAGCCTGACAATTTCGCCTCGAGCGTTGATGTCTAGTTCGTAAAAGTCAGCGGGTTTCTCGGATCCCTTGCTCGCCACCTTCTCGTTTGCATGAAGGTGCTAGGACCGGTCTTTCGGACTCAGAGGATATGTTCGTGCAGAGTCGCCGAGTGTTCTGATTTTGAACAGCAATGAAGCGAACACCGGTGCTTCGATTCTGTTTGGGGTGGGAAACTTCCTTGGCCCACCGAGTGCTCAGAATGAACTGTCAGCCCGAGTGAACACGAGCCTGAGTTTTTTCAAATGTGGGACTTCGGGTCCCACCGGCGTGCCAGAGAAACTGTTGGTTACGAATCTGCCATGAGGAAAGGATTTTGTGTTAACGCGCCCAGATTCGCCCACCAGCTTGAAAGGCCGGAAGGAAGGAATGCCTTCCGTGCCAATCTCCGGAGAAGGCCGGCTACCTGTGGGGTTTTATGGTTTAAGATAAGAGTGCAGGAAAGAGATAAAAATGCGGAAAGAATTTACAAATGTGATTGGAGTTGGGTGGGGGGAACTAACAGTACAACAACACATCAATCACCACTACTTACTGCATCATAAATACAAAGCATAACCAGAAACTGCAAAATCTAAGTATACTTTTTATATAAAGAAGTGTACGCACAACTACAATGGCTCCCTAACAGACATTCCCTACAAGGAACTAACAGTACGACAACGCATCAATCACCACTACGGACAGCAACATAAATACAAAAAGCAACCAAGAAATGTCAGATCCAAGTATGTGTGTTATGCAGAGAATTTGTACGCACAGCTACAATGGTCCCCTAGCAAACATTCCCTACAAGGAGAACTAACAGCACGACAATGCATCAATCACCACTACGGACAACAACATAAACATAACACACAAACTGAAGGAACTGCTACCTAATTTATTCTATGTATCCTCTGATCAATGAAGTCCAAGAGTACTTGGCCACCAAATGCTCGAAGCGAATCAACAAGCCATGACACAAGAAATATGACAAAAGAGAGGCAAAGATAAAAAATAAAAGAAGTAGAACAGAGCCGGCATATACTTTATATTGATAAAGGAAGCACAACTACAATGGTTCCCTAACAGACATTCCCCTTCCACCACCTTACAATGAAAACGTGGTGGGTATTTATAGCCCGAGTCCCTCCCGTTACATTAATGGGCACAAAGTCCCAGTCAAACATTAGCTGACAAAAGCAGCCGCGGAACTGCTGATGCTCGACCTTTGCTCGGGCAGACCGTACTGCAGAGATGGTCTCCCCGGAGGCCGTGACAGCCTACGTGGCAGCGCGTTAGGTAGAACTTCTCATCGGCAGGAATGCGGGTAGCTGAAGCAAGTAGAACCTCCAATCAGCTTTAAATGAGGCAGTCGGCATAAGTAGTGCAGCCCATGCTTGTCCTTTTGCTCGGCACGTCTTGGCTCGGATCCCAAAGTTGGACACTTGTCGGATGATGCTGCTTGACACGTGCTTGCCTTGAAAGGCAGTTTATCCAACTTCTCCCGAGATCCGAGCGCCATCGGGTTGCGCAGGCAGAAAACAATGCAGTCGGGAAGGCCTTCATGCCTTGGGTGCATTTCTCGAGTTTATTTCCCATCTGCGCACTTGTCAAAGGGCGCACTCCGACTTCGCTGCGAAGTCGGGTTGCGCACAGGTGAAAGCTGATTTCTGCCACCGTACGGACTTCGCCCTGGAAAGGGGGCGCAGTCCGACTTCGCCGTGAAGTCGGACTTCGCCCTAGCACTTAGTCATTTTTCCTGCCATCTTGCCAGCCTGCTACAAGGTGCGCCCAGAAAGCGTAGGCGCAGTCCGACTTTACTGCGAAGTCGGACTTCGCCCGTAACACTTGTTCTTCTGGCTGATTCTGTCACACTGCGCACTTTGTATTCCTGCTGCGCTCCAACTGGAGGGCGCACTCCGACTTCGCTGCGAAGTCGGATTGCGCCCTGACACTTAGCCATTTTTTAGGGCAACTGCTGTCAAATTTGAGATCTGACTGAGGGGCTCAAAAGAAAGAGGGAAGAATGAGAATGTAGGGAAGAGAGAGAAAGGGAGAGAAGAGGAAAGGGAAAGAGAGGAAGAGGGAAAAGGAAGAGCAGCACTCTTACAAAACTGAAAACATTGCACCCCGTGCAAAATGTGGCAACAAGACTAATGATGTATGAGAAGTATGGGACTCTTGCACCACATTATTCCATGCTGTTAAGAATCATATGGGCTGCATGTTTTTGGATAGTTGGAGAACTTGATGGGACTGTATTAACAAAGGAAGCACTCACAGTTGGTGATGATATGATGTTTGTGTATAAAACTAATTACATGAATGAGGAGACAGAGATTGTTGACTCAAAATTTAAACTCTTTCTCACTCATTTCTCCTCAATGTTTGATGGTTCTATTCATTTTTTGCATAGTACAGTCTTTGATAGAATTAGTAAACTGAGTTCGGTTGACGTTAAGGACATTGAACAACTTTTACACATTGTTGTTCATGGGATTCACAATTTAAACTCTTTCCCACTCATTTCTCCTCAATGTTTGATGGTTCTATTCATTTTTTGCATAGTACAGTCTTTTATAGAAGTAGTAAACTGAGTTCGGTTGACGTTAAGGACATTGAACAACTTTTACACATTGCTGTTCATGGGATTCACAATGAGCACACTTTGTCAGAAGGAAGGCATCAGCCCTTAAATGCATGGAATCCAGGTGTAAAATTCAATTACGTGTTAGTGGCAGCCATGTATATAGATCAGTCTTCATATTTTTTCATCATTATCGCTGATTTTGTCAGAGTTTTACATTTCACAACCATAGGAAATGATGAGGAAATATGTCACATTGTTGTTATAAGGTTTGTGCCATATATGAAGATTGTTTATGATACACAAAAGATACAATATTTGCTTATTTCATAGGATGCATTTGCAAGAACAAGTCTTAGCAGGGACATTGGGTCAATTGGAGCCTTGTATCACTCAACTTGGCGCACTACATGCCTATGATGAGACGTTGTTGTATAGGAGTTATTGGATGGTTGTGTTGGAATTTGTTACATTACTTGGTGCAATTTGGGCTGCACATATGAAGACAATTGAGGAGGCAGTATACAAGGAGTTTTGGGCAGCTTTGTGGAGGAAATTTGATGACCAAACAATGTTGTTTTGGACAAACACTTCGCTGATTTTCAAGATTGATTTTGGGACTGTTGTGAGGGAGAATTTTGGTACCAATAGGACTGATTGTCTGCTGATTTCAGAAGTGGAATTTGGGAAGGCTATGAAGGAAGGAACGATGGAGAAATTGAGGTCTCATTTGGCAAAAAAAAGAGTTGCATCTTTAACACCTTGTGAGACAGAATTGGGGACAGTATGGGTTTCACGTAGACTGATTGGTAAGTGTTGCCACATTTTGCACGGGGTGCAATGTTTTAAATTTTTGTAAGAGAGCTGCTCTTCCCTTTCCCTCTTCCTCTCTTTCCCCTTCCTCTTCTCCCCCTTTCTCTCTCTTCCCTACATTCTCATTCTTCCCTCTTTCTCTTGAGCCCCTCAGTCAAATCTCAAAAATGACAGCAGTTGCCCTGAAAAATGGCTAAGTGTCAGGGCGCAATCCGACTTCGCAGCGAAGTCGGAGTGCGCCCTCCAGTTGGAGCGCAGCAGGAGTGCAAAGTGCGCAGTGCGACAGAATCAACCAGAAGAACAAGTGTTCTGGGCGCAACCCGACTTCGCAGCGAAGTCGGAGTGCGCCCTGCTTTCTGGGCGCACTTGGTAGCAGGTTGGCAGGAAAAATGACTAAGTGCTGGGGCGCAACCCGACTTCGCAGCGAAGTCGGAGTGCGCCCCCTTTCCAGGGCGAAGTCCGTACGGCGGTAGAAATCAGCTTTCACCTGTGCGCAACCCGACTTCGCAGCGAAGTCGGAGTGCGCCCTTTGACAGGTGCGCAGTAGGGGAATAAACTCAGAAATGCACCCAAGGCATGAAGGCCTTCCCGACTGCGCTGTTTTCTACCTGCGCAACCCGACAGCGCTCTGATCCTGGGCGAAGTTGGATAAACTGCCTTTCAAGGCAAGCACGTGTCAAGCAGCATCATCCGACAAGTGTCCAACTTTGGGATCTGAGCCAAGACGTGCCGAGCAAAAGGACAAGCATGGGATGCACTACTTATGCCAGCTGCCTCATTTAAAGCTGATTGGAGGTTCTACCTGCTTCAACCTACCCGCATTCCTGCCGATGAGAAGTTCTACCTAACGCGCTGCCACGTATCTGTACAGCCTCCAGGGAGACCATGCTGCAGGTACAGTCCTGCCCGACAAAGGTCAGCATCAGCAGCTCCATGGCCGCTTTTGTCAGCTAATGTTTGACTGGGACTTTGTGCCCATTAATGTAATCGGGAGGGACTCGGGCTATAAATACCCACCACATTTTCATTGTAAAGTGGTGGAAGGGGAATGTCTGTTAGGGAACCATTGTAGCTGTGCTTCTGCTTCTTAATATAAAGTATATACCTGGCTCTGTTCTACTACTTTTATTTTGTATGTTGCCTCTCTTTGTCATATTTCTTGTGTCATTGCTCGCTGTTGTGCTGAACTCTGAACTCCAGCATTTGATGGCCAAGTACTCCTGGACTTCATAGATCAGAGGATACATAGAATAAATTAGGTAGCAGTTCCTTCAGTTGTGTGTTATGTTTATGTTGTTGTCCGTAGTGGTGATTGATGCGTTGCCGTACTGTTAGTTCCTTGGAGGGAATGTCTGTTAGGGGACCATTGTAGCTGTGCGTACACTTCTCTGCATAACACATATACTTGGATCTGACATTTCTTGGTTACGTTTTGTATTTATGTTGCTGTCCGTAGTGGTGATTGATGCGTTGCCGTACTGTTAGTTCCTTGGAGGGAATGTCTGTTAGGGGACCATTGTAGCTGTGCGTACACTTCTTTATATAAAAAGTATACTTAGATTTGGCAGTTTCTGGTTATGCTTTGTATTTATGTTGCAGTAAGTAGTGGTGATTGATGTGTTGCCGTACTGTTAGTTCCCCCCACCCAACTCCAATCACATCTGTAAATTCTTTCCGCATTTTTATCTCTTTCCTGCACTCTCATCTTAAACCATAAAACCCCCACAGAAGCCGGCCTTCTCCGGAGATTGGCACGGAAGGCATTCCTTCCTTCCGGCCTTTCAATCTGGTGGGCGAATCTGGGCGCGTTAACACAAAATCCTTTCCTCATGGCAGATTCGTAACCAACAGTTTCTCTGGCACGCCCGGTGGGACATAGAGTCCCACATTTGAAAAATCTCAAGCTCGTCTTCACTCGGGCTGACAGTTCGTTCCGAACACCCGGTGGGACAAGGAAGTTTCCCACCCCCAAACAGAATCGAAGCACCGGTGTTCGCTTCATTGCTGTTCAAAATCAGAACACCTGGCGACTCTGCACGAACATATCCTCTGAGTCCGAAAGACCGGTCCTAGCACCTTCATGCAAACGAGAAGGTGGCGAGCAAGGGATCCGAGAAACCCGCCTGCCTTTTACGAACTAGACATCAACGCTCGAGGCGAAATTGTCAGGCTGGCTGATCAACAAGCTCGTGTCGACGAAGCCGAGGCTGAAATCCAAGAAGAAGCCGAAGCCGAGGTCGAAGGAGCTGAGAACGAAATAGAAGAGGCCGAGGAAGAAGAGGAATCTACATCCTCGGAAGGTACCGACACTGAGTATACAACCGACGGAGGAGAAGAAGAAGAAATGGCTGCCCAACAGCAGAATGATGATGATCTCTTCCCGACGGTGGACTCTACAGGGCCCTTGGCCCTGGTCGGACAGCAAGCTGTGCCCCCTGCTGCCTTAAAGTCCATCCCTACATACGACGGCTACGGCAAGACGGCGTACGAGCACATCCAGGACATCCTTGCCCTGGCCGCATTGCACTCCATTACTGACGAGAGTGTGAAGACCCGTCTGCTGGCCCTTTCCCTAAGGGGAAAGCTTCTCTACTGGTGGAGATCGCTGCCAGAGGGATCTATCACAGGGTGGCCCCAGCTCGCCAGAAGGCTCGTGAAAGGATGCAACGAGTCTGCTGACCCCACTTCTTTGCTGCATCAGTTCCAAAGTATCCAGAGACACCCCCAAGAGGAGGTGTCTGACTTTAACATCAGGTTTGCGAGATCCTGGAAACGGGTACCTCGTGAACTTCGGCCTTCAGCTGGCATGGCTGCTCACTACTACCTGAGATCCTTCAACTCAGACATATGCCTGGCCGTCGAAGATTGCCGAAATAGACTCGTTTCTCGCTCTGTACGATGCTGCCCAAGCAAGCTGAAGCGGATATCATTTCCATCGGCAGACTCCCGTCCAGGGTGCAGGAACCCATTCATCCCGACTTCCCCAGATCCCAGTATCCGTCAGCTTTTGGTGGTGCGCCGTCCACATCAGGGCAGCAACCCTAGCAGCAATGGAATCCGGCGCCGGTCGTAACTCCTTACGGCCCGCCGCAAATGCATTATCCTCACCCGCCTCCTCCTCCGCATTTTCCAGCACTCCCTGCTCCCCCGCAGTACGCACCTTATTCCAATCCTCCTCCATTAGCCGCATTGCCTCCACCGGCACAATTGCCGCCTCCTGACAATAACATTCAGAATACAATCCTCCAGGAGGTACGGGCTTTGGCCTCAGGTTATCATGCCATGTCCAATGACATGACCGCTCTGAAGAAGAAGCAGGCCCAGATGGACCTCGCTCCTAGGAGGCCATATCCGCCCCCGACGCTGACAAAAGACAGACCTCCAGAACAACAACTGCAGAGGCGTCCGCCTCCGAGAAATGCTGCTATAGAAGACCAACCTGGTCCTTCTGACCAGGTTAACTGGTGCACTACGTGCAATGACCCGCATTCGGAGGATGACTGCACACTGCACCAGCACTACATCCAGACTTTGGCCGGCAGCGCCATAGAGGACGATGAACTCTACATGATCCTGGACGGCGAAGCCAACTTTGCCCTCCCAGAGGAGAATCTAGTGCCGCCCGCCAAGGAAGAAAAGAAAACTGCAGATGCTGCCAAGCCCTTGCAGGTGTATGCCAGAAGAGAAAAGGCGCAGCCCGGTGGGCTGCCACCATACAAGCGGCTGTGGCCCTACACAGCCCAGGAGAAGGCATCCAAAGACAAAGCTCCAGCCAAGCCTCCTCCGGTAAAGGCAACCCCTATTCCAGCCAAGCCCCCCATAGCTAGGGCGGCTCCAGCTCTAGTTCCGGCTAAAGCTCCCGTACCTCAGCCTCCAGCTGAAACCAAAGAACAAGCACAGGAGAAGCTGAAGTACCCGTCTCTGACCAAGAGACAGAGAGTTGAGGCCACCCAGCAGTACCGGACGAAGTATGAGCCGGCAAAAGAAGCAGAAGGAGCTAGCACCTCGGGCTACAACATAGTAGACGAGTTGAAAAGAACACCCGCTAGAATCAGCATGTACGATGCTCTTCTGCTCCCAGGCCAGGTGGATCTGCTGCAGGAATCTCTGAAAAACATGAAGAACGGCAAGCAACATGCACCCGCTGTCCTGGTTCAACCTCTGACAGTCTCAGCCACTGGGAAGAACAGACCGCCTCCCTTCTATCTGTCTTTACGGATGCAAGGGCACATAGTACACAACTGCATGGTGGACTCTGGCGCTTCCACGACCGTTATGCCGAAAGCCGTCTGCGACGAGATCGGGATGGAGTACACAAGGAGCAGCCAAGGCGTGCTGCAATTAGACGGCACCCCTGTCAAGACAGTTGGTGTCATAAAGGACATCCCTATTCGGTTGCATAAGGCTCTCGACATCGTGGTCATTCAAGAAGTCGTGGTTGTTGACTTGGCTCCCTACTTCGGCATGTGTCTCTCCCGGGAGTTCACTGCGAAGCTGGGCGGGTACCTGTCTCTAGACTACTCACACATGGAAGTGCCCTTCAAAGGAAGGAGACTGAAAATCTTCAATGAGAAGCCTTCCACCTTCCTAGTAGAGAAGATACCCGGAGAAGAGTCGGACTGCATGGTCCAATTGACGGAGGAAGAACTGGTGACGGTAGAGCTGACGGAGCAAGCCCTCGAAGTGCTACAGCTCGAAGATGAGTTCTCTTTGCGGGATTTCAATGCCGTAATTGAGACAGAGAGTAGGTTGTTACACTGTTGTACAGCCCGAGAGGCTTGACAAGTCAGCTGAAAAGGAAGTGGGACCCGCACCTGAGAAGCTGTGGAAGCTTTTCTTTGACGGCGCGCGATGCAAGAATGGCGCCGGTGCAGGGGTGCTTCCGGTTTCTCCGACCGGGATCCAGAAGGACTATACCTACAGGTTGGCCTGGAGTTGCACTAACAACTCGGCGGAGTACGAAGCCCTGTGCTTGGGATTGCGAAAGGCGGAGAGGCTGGGGATTAAACACCTGCAGATCTTTGGAGATTCAGAGCTGGTGTGTCACCAGGTTACGAACAAGTGCGCCTCCAAAAAGCACTATCTCAAGGCGTACCGCAACCGGGTGTGGGACCTGATGGAGTCGTTTGACTCGTTGAATGTCAAGGCGATATCACGCGAGAAAAACAAGCACGCTGACATTCTGGCGTCTGTTGGAGCCAGGTACGTTCCGGCTGACGACGTTGTCCAGAAACCGAAGCCGGTTCGCACTATTTACAGGCCTTCTGTGCCTGATAAGGACACCCACTGGCAGGTGTTCGATTGTGACGAGGAGATCGTCACATTTTTGGTAAATGAAGCATGTTCAATCGAGAGTAGAGACCCTGATGACGAGCAATATGAGGGGTTGATACAGTTGAAAAATAATCATGTCCCAAAAGGACTGATTACATTGGAGAGTCTATTTGATCATAATGACAGAGCTATATCTCATAGGATCAAAGTAGACCCGAAGCAGTATGCCGACCTGGAACTCGAACCTGGTAAAACTATCAAGGTCGGGACAGACTGCACTTCGGAGGAACTTGAGCAGATCAGATCACTGTGCCGAGAGTTCCCCGACATCGTGGCCTGGTGCTACGAGGATTTGAAGGGGTATGACAGAGATGTAATCCAGCATACCATTGAGCTAGAGGATGGCGCCAAGCCATTCCGACAGAAGCAGAGGGCCGTAAATCCGAAAATTGAGGCCATGATGAAAGCCGAGCTCTTGAAGATGCTGGAGGCCAAAATCATCTACCCCATCAAACATTCATCCTGGGTTGCGAATTTGGTGCCTGTGAGGAAGAAGAATGGCGACATCCGTCTCTGTGTCGATTTCAGAAACTTGAATCAAGCCTCCCTCAAGGACCACTATCCGCTTCCCCAAATTGATCAAATTCTACACATCGTTGTCGGAGCCCAGAGATTCTCACTTCTAGATGGATTTTCCGGCTACAACCAGATTTGGGTCGGGGATGAGGACCAAGCATAAAACGGCGTTCACCACCAAATGGGGGACGTTCGCCTATCACCGCATGCCTTTCGGCTTATCCAATGCCGGTGCCACATTCCAAAGGGCCATGGACCTCGGCCTTCCCGAGAGCTGCTCAATAAGATCATTGTCATCTACCTTGATGACATGACTGTTTTCTCTCACCAAAGAGGGGATCATGTTTCCCACCTGCGGCAAATATTTGAGAGGTGTCGAGAATTCGGCATTTCTATAAACCCGAAGAAGTCTGTCTTCGCGGTAAAAGAGGGTAAGCTGCTGGGACATGTCATCTCCGAGAGAGGCCTCGCCATTGACCCTGACAGAGCAGAAGCCCTCCTTCGCTTGCCAGCCCCAATTGATAAAAAAGGGCTGCAGTCCTTCTTCGGCCAGATTAACTTCGTGCGGAAGTTCATCCCGGACTTCGCACAGGTGATCAAGCCTATGGCCGAACTGCTGAAAAAAGATACAACTTACGAATGGACTGATGAGAGAGAGCAAGCCTTCGAGGAAATCAAGGCTCGAATTGCGCAAGCTCCGGTGTTGATAAACCCGGACTACTCCAAGGACTTCATCCTCTACGCGGTGGGAGAACCGGAAAGTTACGCCGCAGTCCTAACACAGAAGGGAGACGATGGCGAGGAGCGCCCCATAGCGTTCCTGAGCCAAGTGATTCAGCCGCATGAAGAAAAGTACAACTTTATAGAGCGGCAGGTTCACGCGGTCATGAAATCCCTCCGAAAGTTCAGGCATTTTGTCTCCCAGAGCAAAACGACTGTCTTTGTGATTCACCCGGACGTTCGAAGCTTCATCATACAAGGAGAGCCGGGTCACAAGAGAGCAGGATGGATTGCAAAAATCCAGGAGTTCGACATCGAAGTGCGGCCCACCAAGCTTATCAGAGGCCGAGCCTTGTGTCAGGAGCTGGCCCGAAGCGCTGTAGCCGGCATCTCCGCCTGTAAGTGGGAGGACACAGCAACAAGCATCAACCTAGCCAACTCCTTATCGGAGGGGAGTGACTGGACAGATGAACTGGTGAGATATTTCTGCACCGGAAGATGTCCAGATCACCTGAACGCCTCACAACGAAGGAGATTTCGGCTAGGTGCACTCAAGTACACTCTTCGCCCCGAGGGGCTTTACTTCAAAAATATTGACGGCATCCTGTTGCGGTGCGTCATGAAATCGGACCACCCAGGGGTCCTCGGAGATTTTCATTCCGGGATGCCTGGAGGTCATCATTCTGCAAGGCCTACGGCCTTGAAAATAATTAGAGCCGGGTACTATTGGCCCACTCTATTTACAGACGCTCATGCGGTCTGTTCCAAGTGTGATCAATGCCAGAGGTTTGCTGGCAGAAACAGAAAAGCACCCCTGCCCCTTCAACCGATTCAGGCCGAGACTCCGTTCCAGCAATGGGGTCTAGACTTCATTGGGGTGATTTCGCCTAATTCCTCTGCCGGACACAAGTTTATTCTTACAGCCACCGATTACTTCACACGGTGGGCAGAGGCGATCCCAACCAAAAACGCGGACCAAGAAACGGTCATCGGGTTCCTTGAAAGCCTGATTACCCGCTTCGGGGTTCCAGAGTCAATTGTAACGGACAATGGTCCGGGGTTCGCAGGCGCTGTACTCACGGAGTACACTGGCAAACTTGGCATTTATCACAAAATGTCTTCTAATTACTACCCGCAGGGGAATGGCCTTGCTGAGTCTACTAACAAGAACCTCCTGAAGATCATCAGAAGGACCATTGAAAGGAACAAGCGGACTTGGCATTCACTCCTGAACCGGGCGCTGTGGGCGGACAGAGTTTCATTCAAGAAATCCATCAGAACGTCCCCTTATGCGCTCGTCTATGGTAAAGAGGCTGTCATGCCAGCCCACATCGAAATCCCTGCCCTATGGATGTTGGACGAAGACAGGAGCAGTGGAGACCCGGTGGATGACAGACTGTGCCAACTTCTGCAGTTGGAGGAAGACAGGGAAAAAGCATACCAGGCCTTCACCAAGCATGTTGAAGCCACTCAAGGCTGGTTTGCGAAAGGCACCACTGCCCGAGTTTTTGAAATCGGGGACCTGGTGCTGAAGTGGGACTCATTGAAGGCGAAGCCGGGCAACCACGGGAAGTTCGATGCCCTCTGGGAGGGCCCTTATCAGATTGCCCGGGTGAACCAGCTCAACGCTTACATACTTCGGGATATGGAGGGTCAGCTCCTACCTATCCCCGTTAACGGGTTCCACTTGAAAATTTACCGCTGTTGAAGGTGCCCAATCGGGCCCTTCCTTGTACAAATTTCCCTTTTTGCATTTTAATTTTCAGTATGTACAGTTCCTGCTTTCAGTTTTTCCATTTGTTAAGAGCCCAAGTAGGACAAAAGGAGAAGACACAGACTTCGCAGCGAAGTCTGGTGTCGCCCCTCAGAAAGAGCGAAGTTCGTAGAAGGGAGCTGCCTGAGAAAGCAGTAAAAATCGGCCAAGTCTGGGTGCGCAACCCGACTTCGCAGCGAAGTCGGGCTGCGCACCACCCGAAAGGCGCAGTTGGAGAAGAAGCATCAAAAGGGAGTTAAGTGTTCGGACTGCGCTGACTTTCAAGGCGAAGTCTGACTTCGCGCGCGAAGTCCGAATACACCCGCTTCGCGCAGTGCGAGTGCGCCCGATCTTCGGCGAAGTCCGAGCGCCCGTTTTTCCCGGCGCAGCTCGAGTGGTCCACAGGAAAATCAAAGAACCGAAGGGACCAAGCGTCAGTTCGGACTGCGCCCAATTTTGGGGCGAAGTCCGACTGCGCCCATTTTCCTGGGCGCAGCTTGGATGGTTTTAAATAAAAAATTAATACTCCAAGTGTGGGCCCAGGGCGCATTGCGGCTGTGCAAGTTGGGTTTCCGAACCAAAAGGGTTTTTCCTTGAGCAGTGTGCCCGGATTGTGGCAGTGACGTCAGCCATGGCGCAACGTTCAAAGTCAAATTTAATGATTGCGCAACCTTCAAGGAAAACGCAATCAAGGAAGCATGGCGCGGTAACCAGGGTACATCTTTCAAGACGTTCTCCTGTGCGGCCACCAAAAAACATAACGTCTTCACTAGCCGGCCGACCTACCCCCTCCTGCGCACCATTAATGACGCTGTCATTATCTAGAAAAGGAGGTCTGGTGCACCCAGACATGCCAAATCGTGCAGATTATTCCTGTGACTGCGAAATCTTGTGCAGACGTCCAGAGGTCATAATTATTGCTGTTTCGAAGGAATGGACAAAGGAAAGTTGCCAATGCCAGCGCAATCCAGCGAAGGGCGCGAACTGGGAGATTTACCGCAGTCAAGTGCTTTTGAGGGTGAGACGCCGCAGGATCAAAAGTCAAAATCCCGGACAAAGAAGGTACAACGAGGGCAAGCTCCACCACCACCTGTTAATCACTTATCCGGGTACAAGGACGGCTCGTTCTCTATGAGCCTTACTAAACTGCGGATAAATGTGGAAAGTTGGGCTGATAAAGTTTCGCCCTCTCACCATTTCGGAGCGGCGTACAAGTCGAACCTTTATCGGTTCTTGTGCCCTCCTGTCCATCAATGCCCGGAGCTGGTCGACCTAATTGTCAGACATTACAG
Source organism: Wollemia nobilis (assembly GCA_028583015.1). Classification (NCBI taxonomy): domain Eukaryota; kingdom Viridiplantae; phylum Streptophyta; class Pinopsida; order Araucariales; family Araucariaceae; genus Wollemia; species Wollemia nobilis. The sequence continues at coordinate 10,284,295 of JAQPPZ010016945.1, forward strand.
ACCAGCTACCCGGCAAGTTTGTGACTGCAGCGGAAAGCCCTTGTTCACACTTCGCAAAGAGACCGTCCAGCCGGCCTTCGCCCCAGGGTTGCAGTATGACTCCAGCACGATTGTTAGAAAGATAAATCTTGGCGAGCAAGCGGGGCGCTTTACGCAATCAAAAAGGATGAGGGATTTCCTCAACTCAGAGCTGAACGCCCCGCTCGCAGCTGGACAATGGCCAACCGGCCCCATACCCCTGGAAAGGTTTCAAAGTAAATACATATACACCATCCTGGCGTGGGTCCTCGGTTGCGACTCTGACGAGCTGGTACGGCCGTACCAGCCTAGCGCCGTGCAATGTCTCCTATGCGGAGAATCTTATGAACCAGCAGTGCAGAAAAGTGGGAAGCGCCCTATCTTCTTCGACTGGGCGGACTGGCTTGCATACGCCATTCACTCCAGCCTGGTGAAGCTACAGAAAAAGCAGTCAACTGAATTTCGATTCAGTTCCTTCTTGGCTTGGCTATGTTTGTATCACTTGCACTCCCGTATGCCGATCCCTAACCTGAAGAAGGTAAATGAGAAGGGAGAGCCACAACCCGTCTATGAATGGACGGATGACCTATACCGGAAAGGGTCTTATTACAAGTTCAACTTCAACTTTCTGGGCTTGGTCATGTCAGTCTTCAACGATGGTGAGATCCCTCGCCCCCCGCAGGAAATGACAAACTATTTGTTGAATCACAAGCTCGGGGACGTTTTTAGACTGACGCAGGGGATCGTGGTTAGAATCTACGGATTCAAGGGCAAGCCTCATCTGCTGCCCTACTGGTGCACGGATCATCAGTTTGGGATGGAGGTTGCGCGGCAGATGGATTACGTTGAAGAGGAGTTCGGCCAGGGAAAGAAAAAGGGCCATATCTTTCAATATCCTCTTTCCTGGGCGAACGTCGAAATATCAGAGATAGGACAACATGTCTATCTCGAGCGGGAGCTCTTTGACATTGGCCTGATTCTGCGCCGCAGTCACTGGAAGTACGACCCATACGGGATAAGGGGAAAGTTTGCACATATCTGCCCCCGGGCGGATATAATCGAAGACAGATGCGATGTGGTCCATGTTGACCTCGACTGGGAGATTGACTCGATGGAAGCATGGCCTCCGTGGCAGGAGTTTTACTGCGAGGAGGTAGCATATGACCCCGAGCGAAACCCGGACCACAAGTTCACTTCTCCGGGATTTAAGAAACTCATCACCAAGCTGGGAAGCCTTAACTGGCCAAAAGAAAAAGTTGTTGAATGCTGGAAGATGAGGTGCCGCACGCAGCACGATAAATCCATCAGAAGGAATCTGGCCGTTGATGATGATTTTTCAGCTCTATATGACCAGCACATTGACAGCTGGCGGCCTTTCGCATTCCGAGATTACGTTCCCCGAGGTCCCTTCGAGGGTTATAAGGGGGGTCTTCCTCCCAGCAGTTGTACACTTTTGCAACTGCCAGTGCGGGCCCAGCAGATATCCAAGTGGACCCAATGCAGCCTGTTGCTTCCAAGGTGGCGCCCGAAAAGGCGCAAAAATCAGTCAAGTCAACGCCCGAGGTGGCTCCTCAGGCACAAAAGACGCCAGCGCCGCCAGCGAGCGGACCGGCCGCGGCAGGTCTTCTGCAAGTCAAACCCCGGTACAAGTTTACCGTGGGAACATCAGCGCCCGCTGCACCTACTTCATCTCCTTCTTCCGAACCAGCCATTGCTCCAGAAAAGAAAAAGAGGAAGAGAGTTGAGAGGGTCAGGCGACCTAGCCTGACGGTGCAGAAGTCAGTCGCAGAGCCGCAGCCGCGTCCAGCCGCCCCAGAGGTTGTTTCTCTGGATAGTCCTGAGCCAGCCGCCGGAACCAGAACCGCAGACATTCATCCAAAGATCGGCTCAGGCGGAGCCCGCAGGTACGTCCGCTGCCCCGCTCCCTCAGATCTCATCTGGCCCTACTCCGACTCCATCTCCCGCTCAATCCGAGCAAGCCATGGCCGCATCTTCCTCCCCATCTCCACAGCCTTCTAGCGGCCACCATTCTTTCGACCAGTTTGCTCAGGACCCCAACGCCTTCCTATCCCTGAGTCAAACCCCAAACCCTTCACCCGTGGTTAGTGCTGAAGCTGCGCGTTCACCGCTGCATCCATCGCCTCAGCCGCTTGAAACCCTTCCAGCATCAACCGCTCCGCTCTCCGCTCCCCGGTCGCCCTCAAAAGCGGCCGCTCCTTCCAAAGTCCTTCCGGTTTCTCCTATTTCCTTGTTCGCAGGAGAGATGTCACAGCAGAACCCTAGGCTGGGGGAACCGGACTTCATGGACGATCTCCAGAACACGGACGATTTGCCTCTGGCAACAAGAGCCGTAGAATATCCTATCTCTTTCCTCCAAAACTTGAAGCGGAGGAGACCTGAAGAGATTGCCGCCCCGGTAAAGCGCACCAAGTTTGACTTCGAGAGGAGAGTGCTCACGACAGAAAAGATAACTCCAAAAGTGAAGAAGCCTCTCCGGGAAATGACCAGGGCGGACTACGAGCTTCAGAGAAAGGAGAAGAGCTTTGACGATATCCACCAGCAATACGAGATTCATGGAATCCTTCGTAAAGCGGATAATCTCCTTGTCAAAAATCTGGAGGAACAAGAAGAGCTTTTCCGGTTGCAGGACAAAACAAGACAGCTTGAAGAGGACCTGTCTAGGTCCACTGAGCAGCTGGAATCGGCGCAGCGAGAAATAGATGAGTTAAAAGCCCAACTGGCCGCTTCTCAGCAAGAAGCCGCAACGGAAAAGCAGGCAGCCCTGGAGCAGATTTCTCAGCTCCAGGAGTCTTTGAAGCAGGCGCAGTCGCAATCTGCAGAGAAAGCATCTCAAGCGACGGTCTTTTCAAAGAGCAAAGTTAAGGAGATGCGGGCTGATCTGCTGCGGGGATGCAAGCCCCACATGTGTAAAGCCATGTCGGTCCTGGATTTCGCATCCAGGATCCAAGAAGTTTCTGCCCAGGGAAAGCCTGTGGTAGAGGAGGCCGAACGCCAGGCGAAGCAATGGCTGGACCTGGCGATAAAACTTCAAGAACACGAGCGCGATGGCCTCCAATTCTCCCCCATGTCCTCATTCGCTGCAGAATGGGCAGATGCAAGGGTAACCTTGCATAAATATTTTAAGAAAACAGAAGAGGTGAGAGTTGCCAGACGAATGCTGGATGCATTCGAACATGAAAGAGACATTTGTCTGGCTCCCCTTCACGCTCTCTCTGAACTAGGGTGCCCGGGCTATGTTGAGAATGGTGAGTTTCTCACCCATGAGCAGGTGAAAAGAATTGGCTGTCCTTTGAGGCAGACATACACTGAAATCGATAGCTGGACCGAGCCAATTCAAGAAAGTCAGGTCACCCAGATGGTGTCCAAGTGCTGCAAGATCAGCTCCTACTTCCAGGAGCTGGGAAAGAGATACCTCACCATCGACTTGCACGCGGTCGCTGCATTCCACGCAGCATTAGAAGAAGTTGCTGACCGCCGACCCTTCGAAGCAGAAGCCTGGGGCCAAGCCCAGGCCGCATACAAGCGCATCTGGCGAGGCAGCAGCCAGCGCTGGAGAGCATTCGGAAGGCGAATCCGAGGAGGCACCTGCCGGAAGTGGATCTGAAGAACAGTTGCCGCGAGGGGAACGGCTAGAGCAGCAGAAGGCAGGGGAAGTAAGTTCCTCTGCACCCAATGGATGAAGGCATGGATTCTTTGCGCCGAGGCGAGCTCGACACCCCGCGAGCCGCCAGAAATGTTGCCACATTTTGCACGGGGTGCAATGTTTTCAATTTTTGTAAGAGAGCTGCTCTTCCCTTTCCCTCTTCCTCTCTTTCCCCTTCCTCTTCTCCCCCTTTCTCTCTCTTCCCTACATTCTCATTCTTCCCTCTTTCTCTTGAGCCCCTCAGTCAAATCTCAAAAATGACAGCAGTTGCCCTGAAAAATGGCTAAGTGTCAGGGCGCAATCCGACTTCGCAACGAAGTCGGAGTGCGCCCTCCAGTTGGAGCGCAGAAGGAGTGCAAAGTGCGCAGTGCGACAGAATCAACCAGAAGAACAAGTGTTCTGGGCGCAACCCGACTTCGCAGCGAAGTCGGAGTGCGCCCGCTTTCTGGGCGCACTTGGTAGCAGGCGGCAGAAAAATGACTAAGTGCTGGGGCGCAACCCGACTTCGCAGCGAAGTCGGAGTGCGCCCCCTTTCCAGGGCGAAGTCCGTACGGCGTAGAAATCAGCTTTCACCTGTGCGCAACCCGACTTCGCAGCGAAGTCGGAGTGCGCCCTTTGACAGGTGCGCAGTAGGGGAATAAACTCAGAAATGCACCCAAGGCATGAAGGCCTTCCCGACTGCGCTGTTTTCTACCTGCGCAACCCGACGGCGCTCTGATCCTGGGCGAAGTTGGATAAACTGCCTTTCAAGGCAGACACGTGTCAAGCAGCATCATCCGACAAGTGTCCAACTTTGGGATCCGAGCCAAGACGTGCCGAGCAAAAGGACAAGCATGGGATGCACTACTTATGCCAGCTGCCTCATTTAAAGCTGATTGGAGGTTCTACCTGCTTCAGCTACCCGCATTCCTGCCGATGAGAAGTTCTACCTAACGCGCTGCCACGTATCTGTACAGCCTCCAGGGAGACCATGCTGCAGGTACAGTCCTGCCCGACAAAGGTCAGCATCAGCAGCTCCATGGCCGCTTTTGTCAGCTAATGTTTGACTGGGACTTTGTGCCCATTAATGTAATCGGGAGGGACTCGGGCTATAAATACCCACCACATTTTCATTGTAAAGTGGTGGAAGGGGAATGTCTGTTAGGGAACCATTGTAGCTGTGCTTCTGCTTCTTAATATAAAGTATATACCTGGCTCTGTTCTACTACTTTTATTTTGTATGCTGCCTCTCTTTGTCATATTTCTTGTGTCATTGCTCGCTGTTGTGCTGAACTCTGAACTCCAGCATTTGATGGCCAAGTACTCCTGGACTTCATAGATCAGAGGATACATAGAATAAATTAGGTAGCAGTTCCTTCAGTATGTGTGTTATGTTTATGTTGTTGTCCGTAGTGGTGATTGATGCGTTGCCGTACTGTTAGTTCCTTGGAGGGAATGTCTGTTAGGGGACCATTGTAGCTGTGCGTACACTTCTCTGCATAACACATATACTTGGATCTGACATTTCTTGGTTACGTTTTGTATTTATGTTGCTGTCCGTAGTGGTGATTGATGCATTGCCGTACTGTTAGTTCCTTGTAGGGAATGTCTGTTAGGGAACCATTGTAGCTGTGCGTACACTTCTTTATATAAAAAGTATACTTAGATTTGGCGGTTTTTGGTTATGCTTTGTATTTATGTGGCAGTAAGTAGTGGTGATTGATGTGTTGCCGTACTGTTAGTTCCCCCCACCCAACTCCAATCACATTTGTAAATTCTTTCCGCATTTTTATCTCTTTCCTGCACTCTCATCTTAAACCATAAAACCCCCACAGAAGCCGGCCTTCTCCGGAGATTGGCACGGAAGGCATTCCTTCCTTCCGGCCTTTCAATTTTGTGGGCGAATCTGGGCGCGTTAACACAAAATCCTTTCCTCATGGCAGATTCGTAACCAACAGTAAGGCACCAACGGCTGCACATCACATCAGGTCTGATTTACTTACATTCGCTGAGTTTTTGGTGACAAGAGGAATTGCTACACCACACGTGTTTTCAGTTTTGGGTGAGAATTGTATGAGGCCTGTGTTAGTCCATTTTGGGAGATATAATAAGGTGTCTTTCATAATGTTAAAGGCTGGTCTTAGAGCCGAGTATGAACATAAGTTAGTAGTTTACAGGTATGCTCACTTGCAAGACATGAAGAGGGAGCATTGTCGGTTTTTGAGGAAGTTGGAGCAGCTGTTACACTTGGATTTGATGGCACATAATGGAGATAAAGTTGCATTTTCAATTTTGATACATTGGGGGGCAAGTTGTTTTGGATTTGGAAACATGGGAAAAGTAGAGCTTCAGCCATTGACATGCACTTTCAGTCCCATTTTGGAACAGCAGTTAAGAAAAGCATGGAGTGAGGTATGTAGGAGTATTTTGGTCATAAAACTTGACATTTATGATGTTGATAATGTTTCTCAAGGTTGGGGAGTATTGGATTTCCCTTGGGGAAAGGAGGAGGTGATGTACTTGATTTATGCATATGGAGAGCCAGAGTTTGTTGATTATAATTTCCTTTTCACTCTCTTTGGTGTTGATTCATTAATTACCTTTGCTAGTTTTATCACTCTTGCATAGTACAACCATTATAAATAAAGGAGAACTGAGTTTACACATCTTTGAAGAGATTAAACAGTTATATACCATTGCTGTACATGACAAATCAGAACTGCTATGCATCACTTCAGATCTGGTCTGTGAGAGTTTGAGCCTATTTCCACTCAGTTTTTGCACAATTGCAGCCTTTGGACAGTTTTGGAATAGCATGAAGACAATCTTTGGTCAGCTTGAAGCAGGTTTGGGAACAGTCATGGATGAATGTTTGAGGCAACCTTGGTTCCACACATTTTTGATTTGTATCTTGGCCTCACACTCAGATTTTTGTTTTGATTTTTATATAGAAGTGGCAGCTGTAATAATTGTTTTGAGATTGGTTTGGGACCTTGGAATCACAGGTGGTTCTGATTAGGTGAATCTGATGATGTTGATGTTATGTTAAGTATTGCTTGAGGACAAGCAATTTTAGGGAGGGAGGACTGTAATGTCCCCATCTTAGTCAGATGTCCAGTGCAGAATGGGACTTGCCTACTCACGGGTTCCCGTAGGCAGGATCAGTTGTGTGGGAGCCCACTGGGATAGTTCAGTTGATGTCAAAGCGGACAGTGCTTCAAATTGCCAGTTTCTCGGTCTGTTTTGAGCATAATTGCAAGGACTTACTATTTTTAGTAAGTCAGTTAGGGTTGGAATCTCGGGAAACGAATGTTATAGATGGATAGTTTGGTGAAATGGGTATCTGTTTCTATTTTCAAATCTTGGGTCTGGCATGTGGAGACAAATTATTTTAATGCCCGAAGATTATTAATGTAAAAAATTAAATAATAATGTAACTTTATAATGTTGGGCATTATATTTTATTAATTAGATGTTATAAGGGGGTCATATAACCACTTAAAAGAAAGTCCATGATATAAAGTGTTCAAATAAGGAGGCCTAGACATGCTACGCCCCTCTAGGGACCCATTTAATAATAAAGAATAATTTAAAATTAAAAGTTTCCCTCCAATTCTTGGCCAACTCATTTGAGGAAGGGAATAAAAGGAGGTTTGGAATTCATTTGCATTATCTTTGGCTATGTTATTTTGTCTTTGAGAAGTCAACTTGCAGCAAGGACTTGCAGGGAGAGTTTATTGCTTGTTGTGTGACGAAAACCACCAGCAGGATCAGCACCTTCGAAGTTGAAAGATTACTCTCAAGGGGCTTTGGGGCAATCTAATTTCAGAGGTTGCATTGGGCTTAATTAAGAGAAGATTTTCAGAGGTTTATTGAAGAGATTTCTAGAAGAGTGAAAGGGGTTCATGTTACAATAAGTTACAGTCATCATTCCCATCTGGCCGTACAGTTTGAAGGGCCATTTCTGCAGTTTGTTGTCACTTCATTGGAGCTAGGGTTTGAGCATCACTTCATTCCTTGGTTTCTTTAACCTAGCTGAACCTTTTTTTAAGCAAATCGTGGGCTTTGAGGGCAGATTGGTGATATATTGCGAGACCCAACTTCAGCTTTGACAGGCCGTACACATCCACATAGGGGCGAGTTGCTGAGTGTAATTGAATCGCCTCATTTTGGGGCCCTTTCACATTTGTATTGGAGGCGCCTCTTTATTGGGTGTCTAAATCTACAATTTGCTAGCTGGAGAAATTTGTATTTCAAGATTATCATATGAATTTGTGAAGTTCCCTGTTGCTGATGACAATTTCCAGATTTGTTTCAGACTTCTATATTTCCGGGTACATTTGTTTCTATGCAGTTTCCTTCACTGGGTTTGGTTATTTGTATTAGAAGAAACTTGTGTTAAAATTTCGTAGCTTTGGAGTAGTATATTAAAGGTTACGAGCATTTCTAGTTTGCTGCTATTTTATTTCCAGAATTTTGTATTATTGCAAAAAACACCAAAAAAAAATTCAAGTATTTGCAGAAAGCTACAAAAACAGTACAAAACTATCAAAAACCCAAAAACCAGGACATAAATTCTTGGTGTTCATTCGGGGGTGGTCACTACAGCTAGAATGAGGGATCAAATTGTTCAAGAACTGGACGAAACAACGCAACGAATTAATGAAAGAGAGGTACAAAGACAAGAAGAACTAAATGATCTTGAACAACAAAGGTTAAGGAGAGAACGAGAAGCTTATGGACCATGGAGAGATATTTATAAAGTACATTCTTCTCAGGAAAGGGAAGGAAGACCATCTGGAAGTAGAAGTTTATTCTCCATAAGTTCAAAATAGTTCATCTTCAAGCTTGTATACAATTAGGATAAACAATAGTAGCAGTAGCAGTTCAAGCTCTTCGTTAACAAAAAAATCGAGGAACTTGAACCAAGTACAATCAACTCCCCAAAGAGAAGTCAGAAGAGGTGTAATGGATAATTCAAGTTCTGAATTTGATCTCTTGAGGCGATAGAGAGACACCAATTCGTCCTAAAGTACAAAGACGTCTGGAGGAAGATAGGTAAATCAGAAGACTAGTGGACATAGATAGACGAGAATCCAAAACAAAGGAGAATCCAGTTGGTCACAACAAATATTGAGAGAAAGGAATAGAGGTAACTTGGACAATTTGGGGGACAATCAGGTCTTCTCGGTGGTCTAAGACTACCTAGCCAAGGGAGTTGTTTGGTTGGCTTCCCTCCCAATGGCTCGAGGGGAATAAATTTCCCTCATGTTACCTCTAGGCCATAAGATCGGCAAAATAGGCTGCAAGGACTATTTTCTGAACAGGCAGGTAACAACCTCTTTACGAGATTGTGAGGTTGGCTTGTCAAAACCACCTTGCAATTCATGTTGGATCCAAAGAAGTCGTCATGGATGATTGCAAAACCAGATGAATCTTGGAAAGCCAAGAGTTGGAAGAAGGCAGTCCCAAACTAGGGAGATTCACCCGAGAACAAAAGGAAGAAACATGGAATGGTTTTGGGGAAGGAGACTCCAAAATGAAGGAGAACTGCAAAGGATGGGTCAAGTTTTAAGTCCAATCAGGCAGACAAGAAGTATTCTAGCCAAGCAAGTGCCTGACTCCCACCAAGAAGTTGACAAGTCAACAAGGAGCCGTCAAGACGTCAGTAGGGTGGTAGGAAGCCATCAAGACGTCGACAGGACAGCAAGAAGCCATCAAGACATCGACAGGATGGAAGGGAGTTGGCAGGACAACAGGCAGCCATTAGGACGTCGACAAGATGGCAAGGAACCATCAGGATGTCGACTGGATGACAAGTAGTTGCCAAGAGATTAATAGGACAACAGATAACAACTAGCAATTAGTAAGGACAACAACACACACTTCGAGGGAAGGCCGTCAGGAAGATCAGCAGACAGTAGAAACAGAAGACCGTCTAGAGGAAACCTGAATTAAAGGCTGTCATCAAAACACTGGGTAAACAGAACAATCACGAGACAACAAGGGAAGGAAATTGTTGTCATAGAGGAGAGAAGCGCAACTCGTATCTTGTAAAAATGTAAGTGGAAATCTTGAAAAATAATAATAATAATAATTAGAAAAAGCAAAAAAGGACAAAAGTAGAATAGTGGGAAACACACCATCATTTGCATGCAAGGTGGCGATCATCTGTCAATTGGAGGCAATTGTAATAGCCGTTGCATGGGCGTTAACCAATTTGGAGAAAGTTGTAAATAAGGGATTCAACTTTCCAGGAGACCATTAATTACTCATAAATGGTCATTTCGCATATTGCCTTAGTTTGAGATATTCTCGTTGAGTTCTCTCATTTAGAGTTCATGTTTCAAAGATTTGCTTATATGATCCAAAGTTACATGTTCAATAGATACAAGAGTACATTTAAAAGAGTACATTTAAAAGATGATGTCCATGATATTTGGTAGTCATATCAGGTAAGAAGATATTTATCGAGTTGGAATTATTGTAACAAACTTTGGACCACACCGCTTTCAAAATTGTATAAGTAGCTTGGATTGTATAATGCAAATAAATTTCAATTGTGCCAACTGCCAATCTAACACAATAACCGTAAAATAAATCCTGAAGAGCCTCAAAAGTCGGGTGTACAAAGAACACATTTTCTAAAATTGGTTGCATTTTTTTGTTAATTAAAGGCGGTTCATCGAACAGTGATTTTCAAATATGCACAAAGAGAAAGTAACTATAAATGGCTCCTTAGGAAGTGAATCTCTTACATGGTTAGAGATTGTGTTTTGGACAATAGCAATGACCATACTGTGCTCAAAGATTGTTTTTGGCCTTTTGACATCCAACATCCTTGGGAAGGTTGGTTTTGTGTTCTATGTATTGTTTAGATTTGGTAATGGAATCACACTGTGCTTTTTCATTTTTAACAATTAGATATTTCATTTTACTTTTTCCATTTTTTTAAATTATTTTGGATTTACCTTCTTCTGTTCAGATTTAAAAATTTTTGATCTAGGGCTTTTCCGTAGTACAGAGCAATTGCAAGTTTTTCCAACAAAGTCAGTGTAAAGAGTAGTTTCAGATTTCTATAAGTTCACAGCTGTTACAACAGGTTTATATACTTAAGCCCATAACAGTACCTCAAGTTATGTTTTTAATCTTGGATGAGATGTGTTTGTTGACCAGTAACAATTGCTTTGTTAAGGGAATGTAGATAGCAGTGACAAATGAAACATGTAAGGTTAACTACCTTGGAGGATCTTGAATGACATAGGTGTACAATCAAGATATCTGACACCTATCTATGGTAACAATCAAAGCTTCCTAAAGCTACCAATAGCCCAACATTTCATTCTAGGACCAAGCAGATCAAGTTCAGACATCACTTTGTCAGGAAGTAAGTTCTAAACAGAGGGATAGAGTTCTTCAATTGTTCAACAGAAGAACAAGTTGCAAATGTCTTTACCTCGCCTTCTGAATAGTGAAATTTGATACGTTCGGATATTTAATGAATACAAAATCAAATGTAAACAATTTGACATCATGGATGTTGGAATTAATGCCAAATGTAGAGTATGATAATACATACATGTCGTAAGCTCACGAAGCACTTTTTTTAGAGTCATGGGCTTAAATCTCTCCATTCTATGTTCAAGCATTCATACGGGCAAAAAAATACCATTGTTTCTTCACGGCTAAATTTGACAGGACACGATATAACCAAAATAAATACGTCATGTAGTGGCTGAGACAATTCTACATTGTGACAATAGAAGAGAGAATTCTGTTTGATGAAGAGATCAACTTAGTAGCAGAAAGTCATCATATTGACCTCGATTCATGTTTCACTAACAGACCCCGGGCTCCATCTTCCTAATAAAAAAAAGACAAGTTAAGATTGAAGAACATCCAAATCCAAACTACGTAACAGTCTACTGAATGTGGTATAGTTCTCCAACTCTTAAAAGTCAAAATTGTTAAGTGATCAGACAAAAATTACATCAATAATACTATGGCTCTGATCCAGTGGAATGTTTGATACCCAGGTTCAAATTCCAACACCCAAATTCAAATTCTAACAGTCTAGTGAAATGTTTGACTGTTTCTAACAAAGTGTTTCCTATCATATATCCAAATTCAAATCCCAACAGAGTGTTTCCTACCATATATCCAAATTCAAATCCCAACAGAGTGTTTCCTACCATATATCCAAATTCAAATCCCAACAGCCCAACTCCCTAGTAATGATATTGTTAAGTTTAAAACCCAAATTTGAAACCTGATATGTACATTAACAGCTTAAAATTTGATTTTACCCTGAGACAATAATTTACCCAACTTTATGATAGTTGATTTTACCGTCGCACACCTAATTTTATTATAGTTGATTTTACCATGAAACACTGACCTTAGGACACTTAATTTTATTATAGTTGATTTTAAGACGAGAAACTATTTCACCCCCAAAAAAATTAAATGTTTATCCTAATACTAACTCAAAATTATTATAATTGATTTTATAACCAGTCACCCAACTTTTTTTTAAGTATTAATATTTTATTTTTATAATAATTTTTTTCAAATATATATTTTTTTAAATTATTTTAATTTTATTTAATGTCAAGTTCTAGTTACTAGTCTTTATTAAAACTTAAATCTTCTTGTTATTCATATACTTACTTACTTGATCTTTATACTTATTTATTATTCATACATTTTTTAAGTAATATTTTTATACACATTAAAGATGTAGAGGGAAGCGAGACGATGGTAAGAAGAAGGACAAGCTACCAGTAATTATTCATACATTTATATACTTTATATATTTATATATATAAAAATAATACGAACCCAATGACCTCCTTATTAGTAAACCACACTTACGAAAATTATACTTTTATATTTATTCAAACTTAAACCTAAACCTTTATTTAAAAACTTATACACTTAAAAATCTTAATACATATACCCTAATACACTCATACACTTAACCGCTATAATTATATTTACAGAGCCTTAAACGGAAGGCTTTATACAAGACAACCACCCAACTTTTTATTTAAACGAAAACAAGTTTTAAAATGAAATTAAAACTTCAAAATCTTCTACACAAATAAAAAGCTGCTCCACGCTTTTCGCATGTTTTCATGTGCATAATCAGGCTCCCGTGATTAAAAAAGATACTGAAAATAAAGAAAGATACAAATATTATATATTGATATTGATAATTGTGGTTATTGTATTTTAAAAAAAAAATTATAATTTTTTATTTTATTTTTTTAAGCGAAGGGGCCGACCAAAAAGACAGGGGATCTACACCATCAAAGTCACCCGGAGTTGCACCCGATCCTGCCTGCACCAACATTATCAATTGGATTTTGGATACCCAATTCAGCTTTTTGGTAGGGTGGAGATTTGAACCTGGGACCTCCCTTGGAGGATTGCCCTCTCCTCTCCAACTCACCTACAACACTTGAGTAAAACTAATTTATAGTGGAAAACACCCCTTTCGAAGTGCCACTTTCAACAGGTTGGGCATAGGAGGAATGGAGCCTTGTCGGCCTCTATCAGCACATAGGACATTCCTAACTATACCATATATCTGCAGGATGGAGACAAGAGGAATGAAACCTGGGTAGGACATTCCTAACTATACCATATATCTGTAAAATGGAGACAAGGGGAATGAAACCTGAGTAGCCCTCTACCAGCACCCAGAGTATTTACCACTGCACCACAACAAGAATTATAATTTTTTATAAGATATAGTTATTACTATTCTATAAAATTTTGAATAAAAACAGATTATGTAACTTTCTTATTTCTTATAATTAATTAAAAAATATGGCTTCCATCTCCTACTATTCAGTTTCAGTTTCCTAATTTAAACCATAACAGTTCAGATCTTTAGACAAACAAGACATAGGAATCAATCATTACAACATTGGTAAATGATTTCACAAGTTCTTCGGCTTCACATATGCTCTGAGCTCCCTAGTCTGAACTCCTTTTCTGTAATCATTACAACATTGGTAAATGATTTCACGACAAGTTCTTCGGCTTCACATATGCTCTGAGCTCCCTACTCTGAACTCCTTTTCTGTAAATAAATCAATCAACAATAGCAACCAAACAACAAAAATCCTGCTCTATGAAACTTTCCAAGTTATGGGCGTTTTAAGCATGAAAGCATGTTAAACTTCTAAATTAGCATAACCCATTTTCAGCAAGCTTATCATGAAAACATTGATCTGAGTATTGACATAAAATAGCAAAAGAAAATTGAAGAAAAAAACTAAACTAGCTTAGTTTTGTTATATTTTGATCACAAAGAAATTAAATTAACTTAATTTTGTTGTATTTTGATCACAAAGAAACTAAATTGACTTGTATTTTGATCACAATTTATAAATCGGTATTATAATATCACAGATTTTGAGAACTGTATAAAAACCATTTTTAAGGTTATAAAAAAAAATAACAAAGGAAAAAACCAATGATTGGAAATACCTCGCTTGCCTTGGAAACTCAGAGGTTTGTTAGACCACGTGGAAATGCCTGCAGACCATCCTCAGAATTAGATAGTACGTGTTATTCGGGACAGGCCAAAATAACGTAGAACTCGGACCTGATAAGGAAGATGCTATCTATTTTTTAAATTAATTCACTATAGTTGTCACATTCAATAAAAAAAAAAAGGTTGGTAGATAAGTTTTAAAAAAATTAATTAAAAAAAAGTTAGTTGATATTAGTTAAATGTTTGCAAATAAATTATTTTAATATTAAAATTTTATTGTCTTTATTTTTTACCAAATTTATTAAGCATATATTTTTAATAAGTTTTAAGGTCCCTATCATCCACAAAAAGAAAAATCTTGTTGTAGGATTGTGTTCCACCAGGGATGAAAAAAGGCAGTTACAATTTCGCTGCTCGGTATTGAACATTGAATGGACTGTGGACCGTATTTTCTTATAAAATTTGAGATTTGCTAACAAATTTTATAACCTATAGATTTAATTTCCGCCTTGAAAATGAGTAATCAATGTTTTAGTGAGATAGTATAATTTTTTAGAGGTTTCAGGTTCAACCTGTGGCGTGGGTGAGTGTTTGAAGGGATGGGTGTGTAGTGACTTTGACTTTTCTTCAAAGGTCCAAGGTTCAAGTGGACTAATGTATGAAGGGTAACTGTGTGTTAAATTCCTTATTTATGGTAGAGGCTTCTTGCACTAACCAAATAAAAATAAAATTAATTAGTGCAGCTTGAAGTTTTTAATTTTCTCACCTGAAATACATATTGTAAAATTATTTTTAATTAAATTTATTTTAAATTATAAAATTTAATATTTAATTAAAAATTTTGATAGATAAAATGTTTTTAAACTTTTAATAATTTAAAAGTTTTAAATGTTTTTTTTTTTTTTTAATTTACATGGTGGAATCGGTAGCCGCCACGAAATCCGGGCAGACTGTCCAGCTTTTATGGCCGCCACAGTATTCTGCACTGTCCGCCTCAGAAGCCGCCACACAGATCTTCACGCAGTCCGCCCCTATAACCACCATGCCACAATCATTTTAAACCTTTTACGCCGCTCAAAGCACCAGGAAAGGGACAAGCGTTCAGTCCCGCGAAAAAGTTTTAAATGTTATTAAATTATATTATTTTAATTAATTAAAATTTTATCTTTTAAAAAATTAAATAATATATTTATAGTTATTGTGATTTTAATAGGATTTTTTTTTGTGGGTTAATGTGAGAAACTTTGACGACCGCACAAGGTTGAGGAGTCTCCTTCCAACCATGACCTTTAGTAAAACCCGAGAGCTATCCTTATTTAATAGGACTCATTTCAATTGTATATAACTTATTGAAAAAATATATTTTACTAAATGATATATATATATATATATATATATATATATATATATATATATATATATATATATAATTAATTAATTAATTTATTAATTTATTTATATAAATAAATAAATAAATAAAGGACCACTTCATTTAGCTTATTTTATAATACTATCTTTTTTTAATCTTAAATTTTTTTTGAGTAATACTTCTTATACACATCCACCATGGGGATTGAACCCGAGTCACATCACCGATAATGCAAGTGGCGTCCTTGTCGGTAGACCACACTCATGGGGATGGTTTTAAAGAATAAGTATTATTTTGGTTTTGAAGCTTGGATGGTTTTGGAAGGGTTAAAAATATGCAAATAAATAAAATGGAACAAAGAATGGATGGAAGGTGATTCTCTCATAGTATTAAATGCAATTTTGAGGAAAGCAAAGGCTCCATAAAACATACAAGAGATAATTATAGAAATTCAAGATCTTGCTAATTTTTTTGAAGAATTCACGTTTACACATACTTTAAGGGAAGGTAATAAATGTGCAATCAAGCTAGCCAATAGATAGGTTTTGATTGAGGATTCTGAAGTTAAATTATCCTTTCAATGACTAGAGGAAGTAGTAAGTTTAGCTGAAGGTGATAAGAAAATGTTGATTGTCTGAATCAAAATATTGATTAAGATTTATTTTAATGTTTTTTATTGGTAATATCTGCTTAATTTTACATCAGTAATGTTTTTTCAAATAAACTATTTATTATAATTTTTGTGGTTGCACTTATGTTTTAGGAAGGAAACTAGCAATCCCAATTTCGTAAAGCGGACTATGACAATGTGATGTTTTGGAATTATTACTCGACTAAGATGCAATGCATAGATAGTAGAGGTGAAGTTTTGGTATTGTGAAGGTTGCTATAAAAAATGTCAAGAAGGATGTTGAATTCTGAAATATTTGTATTCATACAAAAATTTGAAAAGATCCAAAAAAATGAAAATCAAGAATTCAGATATTTTATGGAAAATGATGTAGGTTTCTAGCATCTCAATTGAGAGAAGAAGTGTATCTATTTGTAAACTCTCACGCTCTAAAGAGAGTTGTAATTTGTCATGAGTGGGGGACCTAGTATCTATTCGTAAACTCTCAAGCTCTCAATTAAGGTCCCATAGACCATATTTGGGTCTGACAGACATAATTAAAATCTTTTATTTCATTTCAATTCCTTGTTATTTAGCCAAAAAAGTGTTATTTTGGTTCAAGATTTAAAAATTGAAGAAATATATAAATAAACATAATTTTTATTTTAAAAAATAAAATATATTAATTATGTATTTTAATAAAGGGTTTTTTTAGTTTTATTATGAAAAAATAAGTGAGGGTAGTGATTTTTATATAATATAATATGAATATATATTTTTTACATAAAGGAAACAACTATCTTTCCTTTTTTAACAACTGGTCACAGGGTCAAGTCACATTACCTTCGATTGTAGCATCAAATCATGGTGCTACCACTATAACCCCTATCTCGCCTCGGTAAACATGACACGAAGTGAGAGAGACCCTTGGTGGCTTGAGGTTGGTATCGTCGTCATTAAACTGGCGCACACTCTACAAACTCAAATCAGACTATTACCTTTGCCCTAGATTGGGCATGCCCGCAAGGTTTGAACCTAGGTCTCCTCTGATAAGTGCTCAACTTCTTACCAATCCACCTAGCCCTCATGGACATATAGTATGAATATTTTGACATAATATGATTTTTTACACAAACACATTTAATGTGAAGATATAATTTTTATAATTTTATTGTTAATATTTTAATTTTCATTATGTATATTTAATTGAGGACAAACACATTTAATGTGAAGATATAAGTTTTATAATATGACTGCTAATATTTTTATTTTCATTTATTTATATATATATATATATATTAATATTTTAATTTTCATTTATATATATATATATATATATATATATATTGGATTTGGTTATTGTGAGAAACCCTTTATGATCGACGTACAGGGTTGAGCAGTATCTTCCCAACCATTACCCCTCCTAAAGTTGAGAGCTATACTTATCAATAGGGAATTTGGAAGGGTACAGGTTACCCTTCACTGCCTCGTTCTCAGAAACATACACTCAGATATAGATATAATGTTAACAACACTGATATAACTAATATAATCAAATTAGAATTAAATCAAGGCCACTTGAGGTGGGCACTCCCTCGCCGTAAAGGCAATAGTGCGAATAGCGCAGATGATAATTTTGAATAAAAAATGATAGATGATTAATGAAATAAATCAACCCTAGTCTAAATAGTGAAAATAATTAATTCAATTGGAACCTAACATAGTCGGCTATGTTAGGGTTGTAGCATGACTCCCCTCCTCGGAAAGCTTTGTCCTCAAAGCTGGAAATGACTGGAAAATACTTTCAGATTCCCAGGTTGCATCTTCTTCAGGTAAATCCTGCCACTTGATGAGAAATTCTTGGATGTGACGAGATCTGAGTCTGCGTGATCTGGTTTGTAGCACTTCTTCTGGTTGTAGATGGATACGCCCTTCTTCATCCAACACTGGTAATTCTGACTGAGAGTGTACCTTCTGGCCAATCACCTTTTTGAGACAGGAGACATGAAATACTGGGTGTATGCGAGAGGATTGGGGTAACTCTAGTTGATATGCTACCTCGCCAATGCGACGCACAATTTTATAAGGACCATAGAATCGTGGTGACAACTTCTGACTGGATTTGAGCTTCAATGATAGCTGCTTGTAGGGCTGAAGACGTAGGAATACCATATCACCAATATTGAATGTTCGTTCTGAACGTTGCTTGTCCTGTTGCTGCTTCATACGATTCTGTGCTTGGATCAAATTATCTTTCAAGATAGTGAGCATTGCTTGTCGCTTCTGTAACCAATCGTCGACTTGAGCCACTTTGGAAGATCCTGGTACATAATCGGCAATTGTTGGTGGCTTTGTTCCATATAATGCTTCAAAAGGAGACATCTTAGTGGAAGAATGATAAGAAGTATTGTACCACCATTCCGCCAATGACAACCATTGACTCCATTGATATTGTTTATCCTGAACAAAACATCTTAGGTAGGTACCCAAACATTTGTTAACTACCTCCGTTTGACCATCTGTTTGTGGATGGTATGCAGAAGACATATTTAATTTGGTACCACTAAGTCGAAATAATTCTCTCCAAAAATTGCTGGTAAATATGGGATCACGATCACTTACAATATTTTTGGGCATTCCATGTAATTTAAAAATTGAATCCATAAATACCTTGGCCACTTTGCTTGCTGAAAATGGATGTTGTAAAGCCTGAAAATGAGCATATTTGGAAAGGCGATCAACTACCACGAAAATTACTATTTTTCCTTCCGACTTAGGAAGACCTTCAATAAAATCCATGGAAATATGTTCCCATTGGCGATCCGGAATAGGTAACGGTTGAAGTAATCCTGGTGATTTGATTGTTTCCCCCTTATTGCGTTGGCACACTTCACATTCAGCTACCCATTGCTTAACCTCTACCTTTAATCCTTTCCAACAAAAGGATTGTTTAACCCGCATGTAGGTTTTCAAAAACCCTGAATGTCCTACTGAAGGAGAAGCATGTGACTCTTCTAGAATCTGTACTTTGATTGGTGAATTATGAGGGATGTAAATACGATTCTTCTTACGTAATATTTGGCCATCATATGCGAAAAGAGGGTACTTAGAGGAACCCATAGATAACTCTTGAATTATTTGAGTTGTTTCACTATTGGACAACCATTCTTCTTGTAACTGAGACACCCACTGTGAACATGGCCCTGAAATGGCATTAATAACTACTTCATCTTCGTATTTTCTAGATAATGCATCCGCAACCACATTTTCTTTACCTTTCTTATATTCAATCACAAAATCATATCCCAATAATTTAGTCAACCACTTATTTTGTTCGGGATAAGAAAACCTTTGTTCTAAAAAATGCTTGAGACTGTTGTGATCGGTTTTAATAATAAAACGACTATTGATTAAGTAATGCCTCCATTTTTCCACTGCATGTAAAATAGCCAACATTTCTTTTTCATAGGTGGATTTACCCAAATTTTTCCCTGAAAGTTGTTTACTTTCGAATGCCAAGGGATGACCCTCCTGCATTAGTACTGCACCAATACCTGTTCCTGAAGCATCACATTCAATGACAAATGGTTTTTGAAAATCTGGAGTGGCCAAAATTGGAGTCGTACACATGGCCTCCTTGAGAGCCTCGAAAGCTTTAGTAGCTACTACTGACCATTGAAAAGCATCCTTCTTGGTGAGAGCCGTGAGAGGACCCACAATTTTACCATAGTCACGCACAAATTTGCGGTAATAGCCCATGAGACCCAAAAAACCATGAAGTTTTTTGATGGTTTTAGGCAGGGGCCAATCTTGTATTGCCTTAATCTTATTGGGATCTACCTTAACACCTTCGTGAGATACTATATGACCGAGGTACTCCACTTCTTGAACACCAAAGGAGCATTTAGATCTTTTGACAAACAACTTTTCTTTGCGTAGGATATGGAGAACTCTGTCCACATGTACTAAATGATCTTTCCATGATTTGCTATAGATGAGTATGTCATCAAAGAAGACTAGAACAAATTTTCATAGGAATGGATGAAACACTTGGTTCATGAGACTTTGGAATGTAGATGGTGCATTAGTGAGACCAAAAGGCATGACCAGAAATTCATAATGACCTTCATGAGTTCGAAAGGCTGTTTTGGGAATATCCTCGTCCCTAACTCGGATTTGGTGGAACCCTGAGCGTAAGTCCAATTTGGTGAAGAATTTGGCACCATGTAGCTCATCTAGTAAATCATCAATGACAGGAATAGGAAACTTATCTTTGATTGTGATTTTATTGAGAGGACGAAAATCTGGACACATACGCCAAGAATTGTCTTTTCGACGAGCTAAGACGACAGGTGAGGAATAAGGACTAGTACTATGATGGATGACACCCTGGTCTAATAGTTCTTGGACAATCTTCTCAATTTCTATTTTTTGGGGTTGGGGATATCGATAAGGATGACCATTGGGTGGAAGACTACCAGGCACTAGATGTATGGCATGGTCATGAGATCTTTTGGGGGGTAGGCCTGTGGGTTCTTGAAAAACCTCCTCATAGTTAGACACAATGTTTTGGAGATCTTCCTCTTTGATTTTTGGCATAGCTTGTTCTAATTTTTCAATGCAATTGATTCGGGCTATGAATCCCCCACCATATTTTCTTAACAACTTTTCCATGCTATGTGAACTTACAACTTTTGATGGAGGTGTGGGTAGTCCTTGAAGACGGATGGTCCTCCCATTGGCTTGCCATTCCACAAAGCGATGTTTGTGATTAAAACCCACGGTGGTTTCTAATTGTTCCATCCATGCAACACCTAAAATAACCTCTGAATTTCCTAATTCCATAACAAAAAGAGGACCTTGCCAAGTATACGTACCCATTTGTAGTGAAATGGAAGATGTCTTACCGAGACATTGAGAAACTTCCCTGCTTGTCGTTCTGACTTGAAACCGATCTTGACTAGAAGAGTAGACGTGCAGACCCAGTGTCCTTGCAAGTCTTGCATCAATGAAGTTGTGAGTACTTCCGGAATCAATTAGTACCATCACCCGCTGCTTCCGAATGAAACCTGCCACCTTGATTGTATGGTGAGAAGATAACCCCATAAGAGCATGTACTGAAATAGTCATGGTATCCTCCTCAATGACAACTTCGTCTTGTGCATTTTGGTCCTCAACTGGGAGATCCTCAGGTGCGTCGTACTCCTCTATTTCTTCTTCCTGGTCGGCATATTCAATTTGAAAATTTTGTCGTGGTGTACATGCTTGATATTTTTGATGTTGAGTGCGACATTTGTAGCAGAAGTATCATGACGGTTGATCATTTCTGTGAAAAGAGTTGTTGCGGAATGGAGGTCGACCATATGAATCACGTCGTGTGGATGATCCTATGTGCGCCTTTGTTTTTGCCAAGTCAGCAATCCTTATACACTCATCCAACTTGGATGGATTTTGTAGGTCTACCTCAACTTTAATATGTGCTTTTAATCCATTTTGAAAAGCTGCTACTACCACGTCCTGTGGTAGGTCTTCTGCATAGGAAAGCATACTGGTGAATTCGGAAATATAGGCCCCTACTGATCCTGTTTGCCTGAGTGACAACAATCGTACTGTGTATGAACCCGTGGGACCTTTGTCGAATCTGTGAAGAAAGGCTCTTTTGAAAGTATCCCAATATAATGCATCTTGGGGCTCCTCACGTTTATACCATGTAAACCATTGATAAGCTTCAGTGCCAAATTTGGTTGTTGTAAAAGGGACCTTGTCCTTGTCCAAAAATTTGTAAAATTCTAAGATGCCATCCATTTTTGCAATCCACCCACGTGGATCCTGGCCTTCAAAGGTAGGCATGTCAATGCGTGGATGATTGACTCCCATTGGACCTCTTGGTTGGGAGTGGAAATTATTTCTATCTTGTTCCTCGTTACTTCTCTGTCTCTGGTTGTTATTTTGATAGGGTCTGTTAAACCCTCTTTGTTGCTCCATATTTTCTTCATTACCCCTATCCTCAATATTTTGGTGACCATTGTGAGTCAGGGACTGACTATTTTGACCTCTATGGTGTGTGTAGTCGTCATTGTAGACATCCGTACTCCAGTGATTGGAGCTAGAAGGATTTGGTTGGGGTGGTTTCTGAGATGCGTTGAAACTTGCAGTCATCATCTGAAGATTTACTATTAAATATTTTAACAACTGATCATTGAGCAGATGATTACTGTCTACTTGGGTGATGTTTTCTTGTGCTGAATCTGGAGAAGAATTGGATGCCATTGGGCTGACCACTGGATGACTCGGATTAAAACTACCAATTTCGGATGGAGAAGGAGAATTTTTTGTACCTGGGCTTCGACGAGCTCTTCTGACGTTATTGTTGGGAGTTTCCGAGCTTGTTAATCGTCCGTCAGATCCTTTGATCCAACTTCTGCTCATGCACCTTTGCAAAATTTGTTAAATTGTCCAAAAATTTGGTTTAAATTCCGTCGAATAGTCACTCCAACTGTGACGCGGATTTGAAGTTTGGCTCACCTCCTTTGACAACTTTTCAATTTGAATTCCAATGACTATTTTCCAATGGTTACTATTTTTTATATGACTCTTAACTCTTGGGTCAGACAAATGTTTAGACAAGGGACACGAACTCACATGATACAACCTGACGGACTAATACGCGATGCTCGAAGAGCTAACGACTCGATGATGACAAGTCTGACACGATAGCTATAACCAAAGACACGCAATCGACATGATACACGAGACCTACAATTACGGGACAACTGGACCATGAGATACAATAGGGACAATAAGCAACATGACATGCAAACGAGACGACTGTGCTATAACCAAAGACACGCAATCGACATGATACACGAGACCTACAATTACGGGACAACTGGACCATGAGATACAATAGGGACAATAAGCAACATGACATGCAAACGAGACGACTAAGCACAATAAGCAATGGACACACGATGAGGTTAATATGGCTAGGACTGACGAAACACCTAATACTTAAGGACTATTATGGACACGACGACCAACCAACAGGAAGAAGGACCCACCAAACATGAAACCAGACACGCAAGACACAGACGGAACACAATGCAAGGGATACGTCAACAACGACTAACACGTGAAGAGAGACTATGTGACCATAGTCACATATAACTTAGAGTGCATTTTGGGTTAAAAACCACTCTTTGTCTACCACACACTACGTGTGGGATAATGGTCCCAACGTAAAAAAATAAAAAATGCGTTCATACCTTAGTCTGCGGCTTAATTATTTTGATTTCCTCACTTATGATTGACTGGAAGCAATTTGCGAATGCAGGCGACTGTGCACGCGGATTTTATTTTGACTTCGTGCTCTGCTCGATAGATTCTACCTCCTTTGTGTTCACCGTATGTGCTCCCTGGATGGACGTTCTTTGGAATATAAGAAATGATTCGTGCGCCCTATTTGAATTGTTGATTAGTCTGTTCTCTTGTGGTGATTGCATACCGACGAGTTTCTTGGAGAGGAAGGCTTCGTACTATGTCGATATATTTTAACTGCCCTGGCTTAATTGCTTCAGTTGTCGTGATGAATTTTAACGTTTTGAGTGCTTGAATGTAAACGTCTCTATTGCCTTGGAACTATATAATCGTGAACCTTTAGGCTACTCAAAAAAGTAATTGCCAAATCACGAACTGTCTTTAATTTTCACACTTGAACTCTTGTTTATATCATGCAAACAACTTTAGGAACATAAAGCAATTAATGCGAGTGATTTATGGAATGAAATAATATCACGAATGCTTAAGATTACACTGCCACAACACTACCCCCGAATCGCAAAATCTGATATCACATGAAAGGGTACAAGTTACCCTTCACTACCTCGTTCTCAGAAACATACACTCAGGTACATATATAATGTTAACAACATCGATATAACTAATATAATCAAATTAGAATTAAATCAAGGCCACTTGAGGTGGGCACTCCCTCGCCGTGAAGGCAGTGTGTGAATAACGCAGATGATTATATTCAAAAAATGATAGATGATTAATCAAATAAATCAACCCTAGTCTAAATAGTGAAAATAATTAATTCAATTGGAACCTAACATTGTTGGCTATGTTAGGGTTGTAGCAGAATTTAACACAAAGACACCACACACCCACCCCCTCACACACTCACCCACGTCACGGTTTGAACCTTCAAATTTTAGGTTAGTGTGAGAAACCCTTACTACTGATGCTCAAGGTTGGGCATCCCCATCCCAACCATAACCTTTGATAAGGGCGAGAGTTGAGCTTATCAATAGAGGTCAAACACACAACCATAAACACACCCATCTCCTCACACACTTGCCCACGTTGCAGTTTAAACTTTGGACCTCCCAAAGAAGAACCACAACAAATATATTGATATATCAAACATCAATAAATTTTTATATAAAAGAAAAAATAAATAGGCCAGTGGTCAAGTGCATCGGTGTTCCTTTCTCTTTACCAAGTAGGCTAAGGGGATTATAGAGGTTTATTACGTAAAATAAAAAATAAAAAATAAATAAATAGATGTAATACAAATATTAAATTTATATATATTTTTCATTTAAACTTTTGTATTTATTACCTTAACATTTTCTCTATAAAAAAAACTTTTTGCATTTATTTTTACTTTTAAATGCGTTCTTAAGAATCAATAAATTAATCCACGTGTTGTATTGTAGGTGAATTGGAGAGGGCAAGGCAATCCTCCAAGGTAGGTCCCTGGTTTGAATCTCCACCTTACCAAATGCACATCGGGTACCCAAAATTTAGTTGATAATGTTGGTGCAGTCAGGGCCAAATGCGACTCCTGGGTGATTTTGACGGTGTTTAATCCGTTGGTCGTGGTTTCTCAAACCAAGGTGGCCTCACAAGGGGTTTTTTGTTAAATTAAAAAAAATCAATAAATTAAAAAAATATATGTAATTATAATAAAATAAAATAAAATTTATATTTTAGTATATATTTTTATGCAAAATTTTATTATAAAATGATGTTATATATATTTATTTGGTTAGTGTGATAAACCCCTACTACCAACGCATAGGGTTGAGTAGTCTCCTCCAAACCATGACCCCTCATAAAGCCAAGAGCTATGCTTATTAATAGGGAATTTAACATACAACCACCACACACCCATCTCCTCATACACTTGTCTACACCACGGTTTGAACCTTGGACCTCCCAAAGAAGAGCCAAATCCTAAACCCTTGCGCTATCCTCATCATATTATCCTTGTGGGCACGATTCGAATCCGAAAAGCTACCACTATACCCCTGCCCTACCTCAGGTAAACTTTTACTCCTCAAGTGAGGGGGACTTAGGAGGGGCTCAATATTGGAACCATCGATCTCAAGCTAGCAAACACTCAACAAAAACTGGTCAATCTACTACCTCCACCCACTTCTAAAATTATATTAGTGACCCTATTAGCACAACATTTCATAAACAGATCAATCTACTACCTCCACCCACTTCTAAAATTATATTAGTGACCCTATTAGCACAACATTTCATATAAATATAAATATATAATTTTTTATTGAGGTTAGTGTGAGAAACCCCTACGATTGATGCTTAAGGCTGGGCATCCCCATCCCAACCATAACCTTTGATAAGAGTGAGATTTGAGCTTATCAATAAGGGCCAAACACACACCCACCCCCTCGCACACTCGCCCACACCATAGTTTGAACCTTGAACCTCCCGAAGAAGAGCCAAAGCCCAAATCGTAGTGATGTCCCCCTACAACTAAACGTTTAGGTTATAAAGAAACATCTAGATCCACTCTTAAGTGACCGACAATGTCATCCCATCCTAGTATACCACTGTCTAGAGGGAAGCCATAAGAGAATTTGTGTGTCCCTCTTAGCATAAATATAAATATATAATTATAACAAAACTAATCAAATTTATCAAATGGCATGAGCTCAATTGGTTAAATCCCTTCTATTTTAAGGAGGAGAACCTAGGTTTGAATCTTGCCAAGTGATACATGCATAATTTCTAAGTTGTTGTAATACCATTATTATGATGCAATACGAGTTGTGCTCATTTTAATCCTATATAACCATTTCAAAAAAATAAAACTAAACAAAACTTATAATTTTTTTGTTGGAAAAAACCGAATCAACTGGTTTCAAAAGTGGAGATGATTCAGCCTTCTAGTTTCACCTACAACTATAAAGAAATGTGTAATTTTAACTAAAATATAATAATTTTACAAGCAACAAAAAAATAGGTGTATAAGCACACCCCTAAATAGTTATTAATTATCCATAAAAAAATGTTCAAACATGTCTTAGACCACTAACTATTTTTATGATATCTGCCAAGACTATGAAGGTGTGTCTTTGGTAGATTGCTCCTAGTCATCACTTCACACTTGCAACGTGTGTTCCAACCTAACACAAAGGACAAGTCACCTCAATGGCCAAACCTACCATATTCAATCTCAAGATCTATGTATCTAGCCAAAGAAATGGTCAGTGCAAGAAAATAGTGTGGGGAGCATTCCCCAATGTACACTCAATTCCTACAAATGGGCCCTTAACTGTTCATAAAAAATGGAGGCAAAACATCCCTTAGACCACTAATTATTTTTATCTCATCTACCAAGACTATGGAGACTTATCTTTGGTAGATTGCTCCCAATTGTTACTTCTTGTCTACAATGTATGTTCCAACCTAGCACAGTGAACAAGTCACCTCAATGGCCAAACCTACCACATTCAATCTCAAGCTCTGTGTATCTAGTCGAATAAATGGCCAGTGTAAGTAAACAGTGCAGGGAGCATTCCCCTAATTTTCAATCAATTCCTACAAAGGGGTCAACTTCACTACCACTTTGTTAGTCTACACTGAATTCTACATCACAAAAGAAACAACATTGACCTTGTCGACAACACTATAAAATAGAACAACAAAGGCCTGAGAGAACAAGGAATCGTTTTTGGTTTTCCATAAAGAAAACAAAATGTCAATCCTGAAGAGGTGCCAAACTTCTAACAACACCATAGGGAGGAGAGGAAGGTCTCCAAGGATAATCTATTACCATGTGAACCACTATGGGAGAAAAGGCTAGAAAAAGGGAAAAATCCACTTATAAGCATCATGAGCCTTATGATATATCCAAAATAGGTGAAGAAGATCTTCAAGTTCATAGGATAATGGACACAATGGGTTGGGAACACTAATGTAGATAAGTCATTTACCAAGCAAGAGGTCTTGGTGAATTTAACTCCAAGTGAAGACAACTTGTTTGGGTTCGAGATAAGCATATCAAATTGTGTGAAAATGATGGACCCAAATATACCTAGGCAGAGAGAGGCCCCAAAAAGTATTTAGTTTGTCAACCATGGGTAGTATGATGATATTCATTTGTAACCTAATCTAGTCTTATAATTAAGAAGAGGTGTCTTTGGATACCACTGTCAGTCCTTCCCCCAAGGATGTTGAGAGTACATTGTGATCGTATGAAGCATTTAATTAGGCATATTTGCTTTAACTACCTCAAAGGTTTCCTTATTGGTGGAGGTAATTCTAAACCTAAATTTGATATAATCCCAAGGATGCCAATCCCTAGTTGATCAGGCAAAAAAGTAGACCATTGTATAGATACCTCTTTTATAGAATTTTTGTGCATGCATCCAAGGGATTTCAATAAAAAGGACTCCTTGGATAGTTAGGATAGGGGGCCATAAAAGGTTCATAGAATTGATAAAAAGCCTATCCCAAATACCATTGCCTTTCCACTGGATCCATTATTGATGTTTTCTCAAGCCTACCAAATGTTGCGAATGACAAAAGAGCCTGAAATATTGATGGGAATTGGGACAACAAGAAGGGAGGAAAAATACATACCTCTCCATCCTTTATGCCCATAAGGAGAGCCTGAGGTAACGTAGTTTTGAACATAGTTTAGAGTAGATTTAAAACTTGTTGGTAAGGGAAAACTTTTTAGTGGTCTAGTAGTCAAGCTTGGTTTCAATTTTATGTATGAATTTTTTTCAAATTTCCAAAGGAGAATAATGAAAGGTGAAGGAGAAACCCAAGACCCGAAGCACTTTACCATATTGTATCCATCTCCATTGAAACAGAGTCAACTAAGATGTAGAATATAAAAAACAAAGAGTCTTCCACCACCGTATGTTGGAGCTAGAGGTAAGACTAAATGTATCCAGATAGTGAATGGTATGAGTGAAGGATTTTTCATTCTTAGCTAATGTGAGAAAAGAGTCATCTACAAAGTGTCCATTGATCATTTGGGCTTGAATTTTGGGAAGGGAAATACCCTTAACAAGGTCCAAATTGGATTGATGAGCCAGGAGATAACTAAAACCTTCAACTTTAATAACATAGAGAGAGAGAGGGCAAGAGGTCAACCTTGTTTGATTGAGTGAAAAAGGAAAATAGCCTTTGATTGAGTTCTATTGATAGTAAGGAAAACATAAACATCTATAAAGAGCATCTTGACCACATAGATGAAACCATTTCCAAAACCTAGGTATTTGAGCATGTCAAGAATGAAGTGCCACTCAATGCAATCATAGGCTTTCTTGAAGTCAATTTTGAGAAAAGTGGCTAGTTGATTGAATTTTTTTGGCCCATTCCATTCCCTCCCATACATCCAAGACATTATCTAACATATATCTACTTCTAATGAAACATGTTTTCTCTAGTTTGATTATGGCAAGAAGCAAATGATACAAACACAAGGCTAAGACTTTGGTGATGATCTTGTAGAACACATTGAGAAGGGTGATTGGATGCAAATTGGTGATCAACTCAGGGTCTCTAGCCTTTGGGATAAATTTGATATTACCCTTGTATTCCAATACCTACCATTCCACAAGTTTTTATTATGAAATAATATAATTTGACATTATTTTATGGTCTTCATGTTGTCTCTATCATATTAAAGCACATGGATAAAATCATTATCATGTAATATGGGTGGAATTCGTTTTAATCCCATATAACCAATTTAAAAAAGTTTGCATAGTTTCAATATTGTTATATTAATTATAATTTATGAAGTAGTTTATCTTAATATAATACTATAAGTTATTTATTTTAATCTAATCAATTCAAATTTATTGTCTTTGCATTATGTTTTTATTTTTTTCTGTAAGGAAACATCATTTTTTTAAGACCATGGACTCAAGTAGTTTAATTTTTTTTTTATAATAAGGGGTTGTACTTGGGTCCCCCACCCTTGAAAAATTACAACTCTCTTTTTTAGAGCTTTAGAGTTTACAAATAGATACACTTCTCATCTCAATTGAGATGCTATAGCTAAAAATCTACATCATATTACAAAAAATATTTGAATTCTAGGTTTTTATTTTCTAAATCTTTTCAATTTTTTGTATGAATACAAATATTCCAAAATTTCGCATCCTTCTTGACATTTTCCTACAACAGTATTCACAATACCAAAAATTCACCTCTACTATCTATGCCTTGCATCTTAGTAGAGTAATATTTCCAAAACATTGCATTATCATAGTTTGCTTTACCAAATCTAGATTGCTAGTTTCCTTCCTGAAACACAAGTGCAACCACAAAAAATATAATAAATAGTCTATATGAAAACACATTACTATTACAAAATAAAGCAAATATTACCAATGGAAAACATTAAAGTAAAATTTAATCATTTATTGATTCAGGCAATCAATATTTTCTTGTCAGCGTCAACTAAACTTACTACTTCCTCTAACCATGGAAAGGAGAATTTAACTTCATTATCTTCAATCAAAACCCCTCTATTGGATAACATATCTACACATTTATTACCTTCCCTTAATGTATGTGTAAACCTGATTTCTTCAAAATCTTTAGCAAGATCTTGAATTTCCACAATTATCTCTTGTATTTTCCATGGAGCCTTTGCTTTGCTCAAAATTGTATTTATTACTATGATAGAATCATCTTCCATCCATACTCTATTCCATGTTATTTTTTTGCATATTTTTAACCCTTCTAAAGCCACCAAAGTTTCAACTTCATTATTTGTCTTAAATCCACTATTGAAAGCGTAATGAGACAAAAAAATTCCTCTATTATTTCTAATTATTCCTCTTCCTACTATTGGTCCTAGATTTCCTTTATAAGATCCATAAAAAATTAATTTAACCCACTCTACATGTAGTGGTTTCCACTTTATATTCTTTGTATTCTTTTTTCTTCTCTTGTACCCAACATCATAATTCCATTTAATGACTTGACTCCATCTATCAAGGCTCTCTGCTTCCAGGTTAGGAATTGGGTGAGTTGATAGGGTTGGTTTAGACTCCTCTATGGCTAAATATATCTTCCTTTTTATTACCTATAAACTACTTTCCTTTCCTTTAAATATTCTTCTATTCCTTTCTAGCCATACAGTTCAAAGTATTGTATCTTTTGATATATCCCATATTATCTGTAAAGCCTCACTTTTATAAGTTCTCTACCATTGCTTTAACCAATATTCAATTCTGCTATTCATCACCATGCATTTACCAAATATATTAAGAATCCATTGCCATAGATTCCAAACTACTGAGCAATGTCCCAAAAGATGATGTATACTCTCCTCCTCGTTTTTACAAAAAATACATTGAGAGGGGTCATGAAAACCCCTTTTCATAAGGTTATCCCAGGATAAAATTCTTCTATGACCTACTAGCCAAACAAAAATTTTAATTTTAGCAATGCTTGGGCTATCCCAAACATCTCTCCATATTCTAGTGATATTATTATTTTTTTGGTATTGTACATTATATCCACTTCTTGAGCTATTCAACTCCCAAATCAATTTCTCCTTGGCTCCTCTCGGAATAATCATAGTTGTTATATTTTTACTCAAATGTTTCCTAGCATCAATGTATTGTATACTCATAAAAAAATATTCTTTTCATTTGTATATTCCTTCTTGATATTTGCACAAAATATTTGAAACTCTATCACCATATTTGTCTTAAAGCGATCTCATCCAAGGTTTCAAAATTGGATCTAAATTGAGTGGTTTTTATCACACCAAGTATCCATCCAAATAGAAATTTTCTCTCCAGTTCCCACAACCCATATTAAACCTTTAATCATAAGATCAGTAGATTTTTTTAAACCATTCCAAAAAGCAGAACCATTTGTAAGAGAGAAATAAATAAATATTAAACTTGGATCATTGAGATAAACATACTTAGAAGAATTCTTGCCCATTGTAGTTGACTCTCTTTGTACAATATTCAGATTACTTTTCTGCTAAGAGCTAGGTTTACATCTGTAAGAACTCTTAAACCAAGACCTACCCTAGTTTTATCATCACACACCTTGCTCCATTTCACCAAATAAAATTTCCTTTTATCATGTAAGCCTGACCATAAATATGATTGTGTAATATAGATTAAACTTTTTTCAACTTATTTTGGCATAGAATACAATGACATATAATATGTTGGGATGGCCTGAAATACTGACTTAATTAACTGCACTCTTCTTGCTAACGATAACCATATACCTTTCCAAGCTAGAAGTTTATTCCTAACTTTACTAATAATTGGATTCCATAATTCTCTCCTCATTCTCCCCTCAAATAAAGGCATCCCTAGATAATTTTTAGGTAAATTTGCCTCCTCCATTTGAAGCAATGTAGAAATTCTTGCTTTGATATTAGCAGGAGTTTTAAGGAAGTAAATTTTGGATTTTGTCCTATTAACATTTTGTCCTGATGCTCTATCATATTCCTTTAAAAAGTTATTCAAAGCTCTGGCCTCATTAATCCTTGCCCTTCCAAAAAGGGTTGTATCATCTACAAACTATTGATGGGTGATGTTTTTGATGTTATTACTAACCTTAAGTCCACTTATAAAACCATCTTTGTAAGCCTTATTTAAGTTCTTACTCAAAACCTTTGCCATAATAATGAACAAATAAGGAGATAGAGGATCTTCTTGTCTAAGGCCTCTCTTGGATTTAAAGGATTCTGTTACTAACCCATTGACCAAAACTAAAAAAGAAATTGTAGAGACACAAGCTTTAATCCATCTAACCCATTTCTTCTCGAATTCAAACTTTTCTAAAATTGCAAAAATAAAATCCGATTTAACCCTATCATAGGCTTTACTCATATCAAGTTTTAAGATCATTACTTTCTCTTTTCTTGAAGCTACTGAATGTATAACTTCATGAGCTACTATAATCCTATCTAGAATTTTTCTCCCTTTCACAAATCCTCCTTGTTCTTCTGAAATGATTTTGTCTAACAATACCTTTAATCGATTTGCCATCACTTTGGATATAATATTATATGCCATATTACATAGGATTATGGGTCTAAAAGAATCAAACAATTCAACATACTTATTTTTTGGAAGTAGCGTAAGATATGTTGCATTTATTTTATAAGGTATGTATTGTTTTACTCTAGATTGTTCCATTTCCACAAATAAAGAATCCTTCACTATATCCCAATTATGTTGGTAAAAAGTTGTAGAGAGCCCATTTGGACCTAGGTATTTATCCTTATTAAAAGAGAAAATAACTAAATGAACTTCTTCTAGAGTAATAGGCTCCATCAATTTCCTATTATCTTCATTCATTATAACTAAAGGAACATCTTGAATAAGTTTATCATTAAGAACTTCAGTCTCCTTTGATCCTAGAATATTCTAATAAAAATACTTAGCCTCTTTTCTAATTTCACTTTGGTCTTCAATCCAAACCCCTTCTATTGATTTAATTCTACTAATTTTGGATGTTGATATTTGTACTATAACCATCCTATGAAAAAACTTTGTATTTTTATCTCCTTCTTTTAACCAAGTATGTCTTGATTTTAATCTCTAAAATTTATCTTCTATACTCAAAATATTATGATATTCACTAAGCAACTCCCTTTCTTATGATCTTGGATTATTAATTTCACCTTTTTGGAATTTTAGAATTTTATCTTTTAGTTTTTCTTTCTTCTCAAAAAATTTTCAAAAGTGTTCTTGTTCCATTCTTTTAATCTAGATGTCATAGATTTAATTTGCTTTGGAAGAACATACAATCCACCATTACCTGAAGAATCCCACAATTAAGCTATCATATTAGAAAATTAAGGATGGCCTTCCCACATCTGCTCATATTTAAAATATGATTTTTTTTTTAAATTTACTAACCACCATTTTAAATCTTATTGGCCAATGTTCTGAACCAATCCTGGTTAAGGTATTAATATTAGAACAAGTTCTTTCATATAGCCAATGATATGAGAGAATGCATCTATCAATTTTTTTGCTATTAGGTTATGGCCTCTCCTGTTGTTGGTCCAAGTATAGTTGTCTTCTTCAAACTCAACTTTCCATAGATTATTATTTTGAATAAAGTTGAGAAATTTTTCATACTTTGGGTTAATTTCCTAATTCCCCCAAATTTTTCATCTAGCTTGGTTATGGCATTAAAATCTCCTCATAAAGGATTCAATCCCACTCTAGACTTCTAATCTACCTAACTAAGTTGTAGGTCCTGTTGACAATTTTGTCACATTGCCTTAGAGGGGTAGTAAAATCAAATTTTTGTAAAGTGTTTCTTTTTGTAAAGTATTTCTTTTTGTTATTTTGAATATATTTGAAAGTATTGTAGCAATTTTGGCTTCTATTGCCACCCCCTTTGTATATAGAATGGAGATGCAAAAGCTTCGCCACCAAGCAAGTTAAGGAAAAGAGCTTCGCAGGAAAGAAGATAGCTTCACCAAAAGAAAGAAGTAGAGAATGAAAAGAGCTTCGCACCCGAAGCATTTCAAGCAGTTGCTTCGGGCGAAAGTTTTGCGAAGCGGCATTCGAAGAACTTCAAGCATTGAAGAACAACTTCGTCGAAGAAGGAAAGCAAAGATTAGATCGTGGCTCAATTGCTAAGGCGTGAAAAGAGCTTCGCACCCGAAGCATTTCAAGCAGTTGCTTTGGGCGAAAATCTGGCGAAGCGGAATTTGAAGGAGTGCAAACATTGAAAACTACTTCGCCAAAAAATCACCGAAGCACCCACTTCGGGCCTCCCTACTGGCGAACCATTTTTACTTCGCCGAAAGTTGTTGCGAAGCATCTACTTCGGATAGCTTTCGTGCGAAGCACTTTCACCCGAAGCGGTAGTGGCCCGTAAAGAGCAAGACATTTTTCCAAGGCAAGAATGCACTTCGGCCCAAAAAACCCCGAACCATAGTTTTGAGGGAGGATCGCGGTGAAGCATTTTGAAGGCTCACTAGCGAAGCATCCACTTTGGGCGGAGAACCTCAGCGAAGCAGTTTTGACATGCCTTTCCAGTGAAGCAGCAAGAGAGTGAGAGCCATCTTGAGGAGGAATACTTACTTCGGCATTTCACATCCCCGAAGCCGTCTCGCGAAGCACATTCGTGCGAAGTGCATAACCAAGAAGGAGGATCTGCTTCGGCTCAAATCCATCGTGAAGCGGAGTTGCGAACTAAAATTTAGTGAAGCGCTTCAAGGGCACGCACTCCAAGCCGGGTATTTTTTTGAGGCAATCAAGTGCCTCATAAATGAGTTTTTACGTGCCCGATGAACTCGTTGCTCATTTTTGGCAATTGGAAAGGAAGTATCAGTCCCTGAAGAAGAGCCCGACGGGCATGGCGGCCACTCGAGCTCCGCACCCGGAGACCAAGGACGTTCAGACGGCTCATAAATGCATGTTTCCCGACTGACCCGGTCATAGTTGCCAGTTATGGGAAAATATTTGAGAGCTCAATCCACGAGAGCTGCGAGAGCCGACTTCTCAGGTTTTCGAGGATGTACTCCTCCATTTTGTGCATTGATGGCTCAGAGGGTCGGGTCCTCTATAAAAACCCAGGCATTGTAATGTAAAAAGGGGGGGAACTTTTTGCTAGAAAGTTGCTGTAACTTGAATCCCTGTGATTAATACTAAAGAGCTTTGGGCTTTATTTCTCTCTTGTATGCTGCCTTCTATGATTATTTCTGTTATTTCTTTCTTCATTTGCATACTGTAATTCTGCATTCTGGATTTAGGTGTGCGATTGGGGATAGAACCCTAGAATTTTCTCGAAGGATACATAGGGGAGAAAAACGTTATAATAGTTCTCTTGTATGCTGCCTGTGGATAGTGTTTCTGTTATATTCACCTATTTCCTAGTCGTCGTAATTCTGAACTCTGGATTTCGACGTAAGGGGGAGGGTAATCCTGGAACTCGTCCAGAGGATACATAGGGGGGCTAATATCATGTTCATTTCATTTTATTCTTGGTATTTATTGCTGCTATTTTGAGCTATTAGCCAGCGATCGTGCTTCTGGTTCTTTCCCACTTTAAATTATTGACATTTCTTCCCTTACCCTATTTATTTCTTTCCTGCACCCTTACTCTTTTTTATTTCTTTCCTGCACCCTTACTCTTTTATCTCTTTCCTGCACTCTTGTCTTAAAACACCGAAGTAGTTTAGTAAAGGAGCCGACCTTTCTCCGGATATTGGCATGAGGGGCATCTCTTCCCTTCGGCATTTCAATGTTGGTCCAGGTCTAGGGCGCGTACACTTCCCAAAATCCTTTCCTGGGCAGATTTGATGACCAACAATTTCTGGCACGCCCGGTGGGACCCGGTCAGTCTCACCTTGTGAGTGGTAGTGAGGATCGATGCTCGTCTCATTGTCGAAAGACTCTTAGCATCTGGCGACTCTGTTTAACCGAGAATCTTTAAGTCGTAGAGACCGGTACCTAAGTCTGTGCCTTCATGCAAACAAGATGGAGAGTTAGGAATAGAGGAGAGGAAACTGAGTTCTTTGAGCTTGATATTGATGCCTTTGGGGAACGTTCTAGGTTGGTCACCCCTGAGTCACTATTACATGGAACATCCTCGCAAGAGGCTGCTATTGATGAACAAGGATTAACTTTGGATAGTACAGCAGCTAGCTTTCCTCCTAATCCTCCCAACTCACCGAAGCATCCTAGTGCCTCCATTCACATTAGTCATCCTGTTAGCAACCAAGGAGGAGCTTCGAGAATTCCTATTTCTCAAAATCTAGGAGCAAATATGGCACAACAACAACAACAACAACAACAACAACAACAAATGCAGCAACAACCACCGCCCAGATTGTTCCCGGCATGGAATTCTTTGGGACCGCTAAATCTAGCGGGACAAGGGCAAGTTTCGCCTGTTGCTATGAAGAAGATCCCTACGTTCGATGGAACTAGGAAGACTGCTCTGGAGCACATCCAGGACATAGTTTCTCTGGTGGTGATTCATGACATCACAGAAGAGCGAGTTATGGTAAAGCTTCTGGTTCTATCTCTTAGAGGGAAGCTCCTCTACTGGTATAGATCTTTACCACCCGATACTATAACGGGATGGGACCAGTTAGCCGGACAGCTGATGAGAAGCTTCAATGAGTCCGTCGATCCATCCTCTCTCCTGCATCAGTTCACAATGATTCAGAGGCATCCACAAGAGGAGATCATCGATTTCAATGTTAGGTTCGCTCGAACCTGGCAAAGGATACCAGTTGGACTTCGGCCAACTAGCGAAGCTGCAACATACTATTTCCTTTGGGCTTTCAACCCTGATATCAGTGTCATGGTAAGGTATTCGAATATCAATACCTTCCTCGAGTTATACGAGTTAGCCCAGAGAGCGAAGATGGATCTAATAGCTATGGGCAAGCTTCCCCAAAGGATGTCGATGCCCATACTTCCCGATTTCCCTCAATTCTAGTATGCGAGCGCAGCCGCTTCGTAGATCTCTGCAACCCCTGCATACCCGATCTCATCTTGGAACCCGAATCCCATTGTATCACAGATTGCTACTCCACAAATCCATTTTCCTACATTCTCGGCTTCGCAGCCCACTATCTCTTTGGCATTCCCTATATTGCCAGTGCCACCTCAACACCCCGCCCTACCTCCAATACCAACGATGGCTCCATTGCCACCTATTCCTAAAGCCGATGATATGCAAGTCAAAATACTACAAGAGGTTCAATCCCTAAACTCCACAATGCAAACCCTGTCCAATGATATGACCATTATGAAGAAGAAGCAAGCGCAACATGAGTTTCTATCGAGAAGGTCGTATCCTACACCCACGCTTACTAAAGATCAAGCAATCCAGCAAGGGAGAGCGTCGACAAGAAATGTCATGATTGATGAAGCTCCGAGCACTTCCGATTACATACATTGGTGCTCCACGTGTAATGACCCTCATGAAGAGAATACCTGCATGCTGCACCAACATTATGTACAAACGTTAGCGAGCAGTAGTCATGGTGGTCAAGTCAACATCATCAGGCAATTGGATCAGAACCTGGTAATTGGTGAAGAAGAGCAAGTTGCAGTCCTTACCAGAGGAGGAAAAGGGTCAATAGAGGTAGATGCTACTCAAATGGCTCCCTTAAAGGTGCATGCTCACCATGAAAAGGGACAACAACTTTCTCAGGCCCCGAGCGAAGCTCCTCAGCCTGCACCAGTCAAGGAGAAGGCCCAACAAGCCCCTACAAATCCACCTCAGGTGGAAACTAAAGAACAAGCTAGAGAGAAGCTCAAGCTTCCTTCGCTGACCAAGCGACAAAGGGTCGAAGCTACGAAGTAGTATCACACCAGGTATGAGGCAAAAAGAGAACCTAAGGTGCACAACTCCCTAGCCTACAATATTGTAGATGAGCTAAAGAAGATTTCAGCCAAGATCAGTCTGTATGACGCACTGCAACTACCCGGACAAGTGGACTTGCTGCAAGAATCATTGAAGATGACCAAGGCAAGAAAGTCAGCACCGCTTGCCCTAGTGCAGACCCTATCCACATCCATTATGGGGAAGAACAGACCACCTCCATTCTACCTGTCTCTACAGATGGAAGGGTATGTTGTACACAATTGTATGATTGACTCCGAGGCCGCGACGACAGTCATGCCCAAAGTAGTGTGCGAAGAGATAGGTATGGAGTATACGCGAAGTAGCCACGACGTGCTCCAGTTGGATGGTACTCCCATGAAGACTGTAGGAGTGATTAAAGATATACCTATCCGACTACACAAGATGCCTCAAATCATAGTTATACAAGAGGTGGTAGTCATCGACCTTGAGCCGTATTTTAGTATGTGCTTGTCGAGGGAGTTTACAATGAAGCTGGGAGGATACCTATCCATGGATTACTCGCACTTAGAGATTCCATTCAAAGGGAAGAAGGTAAAGATCTACAATGAAAAACCTTCTACTTTCCTTGTACAGAAGATGTCCGAAGAAGAGAGCAGCGATCCCATGCAAGCGATAGTGGAAGGGATAGAGCAGGTGGACCTGGTCGAGGAATCCCTTGCACAGTTAAGTTGTGAAGATGAGTTTTCATTGGCAGAATTTAATGCCATGATAGAAACCGAGATGGGATGTTATGCCATCGCCAAGCCTGAGAAACACACCAAGTTAGAGAATAAAACATGTGCCCAAGAAGGACTATGGAAGTTGTTCTTCGATGGTGCCCGATGCAAAAATGGTGTTGGGGCAGGCATTCTTTTAATATCACCATCAGGGGAGCAAAAGGAATATTGCTACCGGTTGGTTTGGAGCTGCACCAACAATGCAGCAGAATATGAAGCATTATGCCTAGGACTCAAGAAAGCAGAAAAGTTAGGCATAAAGCATCTCCAAGTCTTTGGAGATTCAGAATTGGTATGCAATCAAGTCACAAACAAGTGTATTTCAAAGAAACACTATCTCAAGTCATACCGTAATAGGGTATGGGACTTGTTTGACCAGTTCGAATCTCTCAATCTGTAGTCCATTCCACGAGAAAAGAACCGACATGTCGATGTTCTAGCATCCATCGCAGCAAAGTACTCTCCAGCAGAAGACATGGTGCATAAGCCTAAAGCTGTGAGGATGATTTATAGGCCCTCTATCCCAGACAGAGATCTGCATTGGCAAGTTTTTGACAATGATGAGCAGATTGTGAATTTCATGATTCAAGAAGCAGCCACAATTGAAAGAAGAAGCCCTGAGGATGAAGAATATGAAGGGCTAGTTCAATTGAAGAATAATCATGTCCCCAAGGGATTAATTACTCTTGAGAGCCTCTTTGATCAGAATGATCGAGCAGTTTCTCATAGGATCAAAGTCAATGCAAAGCAGTACCAAGATCTGGAGCTTGAACCTAGAAAAGCAATAAAAGTTGGAACAGATTGCACTTCGGAAGAGCTAGAACAGATCCAATCTCTGTGTAGGAAGTATCCTGACATAGTGGCGTGGTCTTACCAAGACCTGAAGGGATACGATCGACAACTGATCCAACATACAATTGAGTTGCAGGAGGGAATCAAACCCTTTCGGTAGAAGCAAAGGCCTATTAATCCGAAGATCGAGGTCCTGATGAAGGCCGAGCTCCTAAAAATGCTCGAGGCGAAGATAATTTATCCCATAAAGCATTCCTCTTGGGTAGCGAATCTAGTCCCAGTTAGAAAGAAGAACGGAGATATACGATTATGCATGGACTTTCGCAACCTGAACCAGGCTTCGCTCAAAGATCACTACCCTCTCCCATAGATAGATCAGATCTTGCACTCAATGGCTAGGGCTCAACGCTTCTCCCTACTCGATGGTTTCTCTGGATATAATCAGATCTGGGTTAGGGATGAAGACCAACATAAAACCGCATTCACTACCAAGTGGGGAACATTTGCTTACCAGCGGATGCCATTCGGCCTTTCGAATGCGGGGGCCACTTTTCAGAGAGCCATGGATTTAGCTTTTGGTGAGCTTTTGAATAAGGTTATTGTTATCTATTTGGATGACATGACCGTCTTCTCCCGAAGAAGGGAGGATCACCCCTTACACCTACAATAGGTATTCAAAAAATGTCGAGAGTTTGGCATTTCAATCAATCCAAAGAAGTCTATATTCGTAGTCAGCGAAGGGAAGTTATTGGGACATGTGATATCAGAGAAGGGTCTCACCGTAGATCCTGATAGAGTTGAGGCTCTATTGAAGCTCCCACTCCCCGTGAACAAGAAAGGACTTCAATCCTTTTTCGGCCAGATCAACTTCGTGAGGAAGTTTGTTCCAGATTTCGCCCAGGTCATCAAGCCAATGTCTGAACTTTTAAAGAAGGGCGCTGAATTCATCTGGACGAAAGAGAGAAAAGAGGCATTTGAAGAGATCAAGGCCCGAATTGCTCAGGCACCAGTCCTGACCAACCCTGACTATAACCGAGATTTCATCTTATATGCTATAGGAGAACCTGAGAGCTATGCTGCAGTCCTGACACAGAAGGGGGAAGATGGCGAAGAGCGCCCCATCATGTTTCTAAGCCAGGTGATACACCCCCATGAAGAAAAGTACAATTTTATAGAAAGGCAGGTGCATGCAGTAATGAAATCTCTTAGGAAATTCAAGCAATTCATTTCCCAAAGTCGGGTTACGATCTTTGTCATTCACCCCGATGTGCACAATTTCATTATCCAAGGAGAGTTGGGAAGCAAAAGAGTCGGTTGGGTCAGCAAGATACAAGAGTTCGACATCGAAATCAGACCCACAAAATTGGTTCATGATCACGCATTATGTCAAGAGCTGGCAAAGAGCGTAGCGGCCAAAGTGACAACTTGTCAGTGGGATGACTCGATAGCAGAAGGATGCTTCACAAACCAAGAAGAGGATGAGAAGGACTGGGTCGGTGAGATAGTTGAATACTTCAACATCGGTAGATGTCCTTCACATCTAAATGCTTCGCAGTGAAGGCACTTCAGGATGCGGTCCCTCCGATACACATTGCGCCCCGAAGGCCTATTTTTTAGAAACATCGATGGCGTTCTTCTCAGGTGCATAAAAGAAGATGATAAGAAGAGAGTCCTAGGAGAATTCCATTCAAGATTATCTGGGGGCCACTTCGTAGGAAGAACGATGACATTGAAGATAATTAAAGTTGGTTATTATTGGCCTACACTCTTCGTCGATGCCTTTGCGGTCTATCGCAGATGCGAGCAATGTCAGAAGTTCATTGGCCAAAGCAGAAGTGCTCCTATGCCTCTCCGACCGATACAAGTAGAAATGCCTTTTCAACAATGGGGGTTGGATTTCATAGGGGTTATATCGTCGAACTCTTTCGTTGGGCATAAGTTCATCCTGACCGCAATCGACTACTTCACCAGATGGGCCGAAGTAGTACCCATGAAGCATGCTGATCAGGAGACCGTCATCGCCTTCCTAGAGGGTTTGATCACCCGGTTCGGCATCCCAGAAGCAATCATTACGGACAATGGTCCTGGCTTTTAGGCGCCAAAATCAATGAGTTCCTCTACAAATATGGGATATATCATAAAGTCTCCTCTAATTACTATCCACAGGGTAACGGATTGGTGGAATCAACTAACAAGACTCTGTTAAGGGTGCTAAGAAAGCTCATGGAGAAAAACAAAAGAACTTGGCACCTCCTTCTAGATCGGGCCTTGTGGGCCGATCGGATTTCTATCAAGAAGTCAATCAAGACATCACCTTACGCCCTGGTGTATGGCAAAGAGGCCATCTTACCTACCCATGTAGAGATCCCTGCATTGCAGCTGTTAGATGAGGAAGGAGAAGTTAATCCTATGGAAAATAGGCTGGCTCAGCTACTGCAGCTAGAGGAAGATCATGAGAAGGCCTACTAGAGCTTCGCTAAGCATGCTCAGATCACCCGAGACTGGTTCAAGAAAAAATCCTTCGACCGCACGTTCAAAGTGGGAGATCTAGTATGGAAGTGGGACTCTTGGAAGGCTAAGCCTGGGAATCATGACAAATTGGATGCTTTCTAGGATGGACCGTTCAAAATTGTAAAGGTAAACTCAGCCAACTCTTTCATCCTCAAGGATGCAGATGGCCAAGTCTTGCCAATTTCTGTCAATGGTCTTCATCTGAAGACTTTCCATCGCTGAGACAAAAAAAAAAAAATGTTCAAATTTTACTCTTGTATATAATTTTTCATTTCTGTATATATATACCCTGTTGCAAGATCTCCGAGAGGTTAAGTGTCACAGTGACAAACTCCAGCTTCGCTAAGCCTAGCCAGAATCTCCTTCGGGAACTTTTGATGCGAAGTGACTAATGCAAGATGCTTCGCAGCGAAGCACGTTGTCCTCGAAGAGCCAAATGAAATTTAAAATGAAGGCATGAGAAATGCTTCACAAAAGAAGTATGAGCGAAGCAATTTTCAAAGAAAGTCTAGTGAACCATTTCTCAAAAGGAATGAGCTTCGGAGGCAGCCTTCCACGAAGCAAAGTGGTGATGCAGCGAGGTAAAACTACTTCGGGCCCGAAGCATAGAAAATCAGCTTATACCGAAGGTTCGCTGTGAAGCATCTTCAGCATCGGTTTCAACTTTGCCAACTCAATAGCATGCAAGGTGGGAGCATTTAAAATGTGCCTTGGAGGACGTGCCGATGACAACCTAGGGAAACGTTCAAAGTGGGTGAGTTTAATGCAAAGGTGGTGGAGTACATCCCGAGAGGATTCGATTATGAGAAAAGCTCATGCCTAGGTACGAGGTGGCAGCAGGTTGAGTTTTTGATGTCGAGCATAATCATCGAAGCGCATGGGTCCGCGTACAATGCTGTCGCAAAGCCAATCAAAAGGCA
The DNA here is from genome assembly GCA_028583015.1 of Wollemia nobilis. NCBI lineage: Eukaryota > Viridiplantae > Streptophyta > Pinopsida > Araucariales > Araucariaceae > Wollemia > Wollemia nobilis. The sequence goes on from JAQPPZ010016945.1 coordinate 10,327,053, forward strand.
AGACAACCTTCCCCATCCGAGTTGTAAATTTAATTATGGTAGGAGCCATAAATAGAGGTAGTTGCCTTCTAAGGCTATAAAACTCAAGCCTCAATGGTAAAGAAGGTTGTTCACCTACTGGTTCATGCAAGATTAAGAGCCCCGTTGTTACCCTGCAATTCTTCCGCCCTTCACATCGAAATCCTTCACGTCAAAGTCTTCTGCACCATGAACTCTACTGTCATGAATATCCACAATGGGGAAGAAGAACTCCAAGGAAAAGAGAAAGGAGCCAGAAGTAGCAGGCCCTAAAAAAATGAAGAAGGGCAAGGAGGAGAAAAAATAGAGACCAAAGAAGGTCGACCTTAACCTCCGCCTCGAAAAGCAAGTCACGGAGGAAAGAGAAGATTCTGAAGAAGAACAGCTCGAAGAGCCACCAATTGATGGGTGGGAGAAAATTAGGGACATAGAGCTTTCAAAGAGCGTGGCCGAACTCAGATACACCATCGAGTTCATGAAGAGTAGGCTCTCAGCAGAGAATAAGAGAGCCGTCGCATATTATTCTCAGATATATTGGTATCTGACTTCGCCCGTGCACCATTGTCCCGAACTAATCTGTGCCATCATGCAGAACTACCAACCCTCCTCCAGACAAGTGCTAGACGTCGTTGGCCATAAATTGTTTTCAATTTTGAAAGAAGATGTGCAAGCAGCCTTCGCACCACAGCAGGGGCCGCCCAAAGGCTATTCCGTTCGTAATGTCATCTTGAGTGAACAAATGGAGAGGTTCACCTCCTCCAGCTATATTTTGAAGTTTTTGAGCGAGAACCTCAAGGATGGGCTCCCTTCAGGCAAGCTGCCCCAAATGCCCCTACCCCTGATAGATTTCAAGAGCATGGACATCTTCTCCATCATTGCATGGGTAGCGGGCCTGTCGACCGATGCTTCGGTGCACCCCTGGCAGGTGTCTTTGGCCGAATGTATTTCAAGAGGGGAATTTTATGCCCCTGATGCTTCAAGGCCGAACACCAACCCAGTCTTCTTTGACTGGGCAGAATGGGTGGCCCGAACCTTGCACACGCGGCTAACCAGCATGAAGAATTCTAGAACGGGCCAGTACTTTGGACCTTGCTCTTTCCTAGTTTGGTTATTTTTCTATCATGTACATAAGAATTTTCCCCACATTGCTATTTCTTCAAGTGGCAAGGATGGAACTCCTCTGCCTGTGTACCAGTGGACTCCCCTCCTGGAGAGGATGGAGTCATATTATTCTTTTAATCAACAATTCTTGGGACCTGCCATTCATTTGTTGAAGGGTTCTTGCCCTCGGGTGCCCCTCAGTTTAAGAGACAGAGTGGTGAAGGAGAAGAAGGGAGACGTATTTCAACTAACGTAAGGGCTTGTGGTTCACCTGTTTGGCTTCACGGGGAGGCCCTTCCTGCTACCCGTCTACCCCTCCGAATACCAGTTCACGTTAGAGGTCGCTCGGTAGAGCGACGCAACAAATGTCGTCTATGGCCACGGTCAAAAATGGGCGCACACTTGCGACTTCCCCTTCAAAATGGGGGTAATTGAAGTGTTTGCCCTGAAGCAACATGTATTCCTGGAGGAGAAGCTTGCCAGCTTTGGTCTGCTCCAGATTCCTCAAAGGTGGCTCTACGATCCCTTGGGGGTGATGAGGGACCACCTCAGATTCAAGAATTTTCATGTCTGCCCCCACCCAAAAATCGTGGAGCAAAGAAATAACCCCAATGGGAGGGATCTGGAGTGGCATTTAGAAAGGATGAAGACCTTGCCTCCCTGGCATGAATTCTACCCTATGGAAGTTGAGTTTGATCCTGTTCAGCATCCTTTCCCAAGCCCAGACTCCATTTTTTGGAGGAAGATGAAAGATGATCTGAGGGAGGAATTGAAGGATTGGGGCGTAGAACAATTAAAGGAATGGTGGAAAATGAGAGTTCATCGACAAAAGATGAAATCATACGGACTCTTGGAGATGGATAAGGACTTCACGGTTGTTTACGAAGCCAATGTTGGGACTTGGAAGCCCACCTCCTTCGTCGACTTCATTCCCCCAAGTGCCCTAGGTTCGGGTGAAAGCCCAAGGAGAGCTGATGATGCTTCGAAAGAAGAAGAAGAGGAGGAGGCAGAAGCTGCACCAGAAGAACTACCTCAGGAACCTATGGAAAGCCATGACACGAGTGCCATGGGATCGATGCAACAATCAGAAGAAGGAGGAGAAGAAGAAAAGAAAGAGGCAAGAGCAAGCTCAAGTGCCTCCAACCCACCCGAAGCGACCACGTACAAAGCTTCCAGGTGCTTCTAGCGGACAACCTGTGATAGGCCCAGCCGAGGCAAATATTGAAGGGATGACGTCACAAAGGGCCGAAGTAGCCTCAGACGTAGATGTAATTGATGTGGAGGAACTCCTCCAACAAGAAGGGGACCCTGAAGGAGAGGTCATGGAAGTCGGGAGTGCCGAAGCTGGAAAGGAGCAAGAGCCAATCACGCAAGAAGCCACCACTTCTGCTCTGCCAGGAGGGCACGTAGGTATGCACTCTTCACCCTTCACCTTGGTTCCTCACATGTCCACTACGGTCCTAGTCGTAAGTCCCCATCAGTCTCTCTCTCCCCTGCAAAGTCAATCACCCCATCGCGTGTCGCCCTTCGCCACTTCGAGTTTGTCTCATGATCCCGTTAGCCCCACACGCATGTCCACTCCATTTGAATCATCTGGCCGGGACAAGTCTGTCGACACTACTTCGCTCGCCCATGCCACCATTCCCTTGGTCCTCAGTCAGGGCGAAGGTAGTACTCCAACGTCGAACCCCGTTCCCCACTCCCCTGTTACACACGACATTGTTTCACTCGCCGAAACTCCTACCACACCCATCGTCGAACCTACTGGTGAGGCATCCCCCATTCATTCCTTATATTTGTTCACCCCTTTGGCTGGAGATCCAGCCTCATTTGAAACTGAGTTATCCATGATTAAGGAATGTCCTCTAGCTGAAAAGCTACTCCGAGCCCGACAGAACACAGATAAGATGCTAAAGGAGGCGAGGAAAAAGAGAGGGCGCTCTCTGGCCCAAGTAGAAAAGTGCGTTGTGTTCGATTTGAAAGGCAAAAAATTACATAAGGTGAAAAAGGTCCCTAAGGTCCAAAAGCCACTGGACGAAATGACCCCAACGGATTATGATTATCAAGATAAGTCCAAGGACCTGGAACACTTGAATGTAGATAATGAATCTGCATCCATGCATGTAAGAATTGAAACTTTCCGCGTGCATGCAAACATCGCCAATCAGCATAGATTTGAAGCAGAGAGTGCCAACATCAAGTTGGAAGAGGAGCTAGCAAGAACCCGCTCCAAGCTAGAGGACGCAGAGAAGCAGTGTGAGCTGATGAAGAAGGAAGTAGACGTCCTGAAACAACAAATAGAACAACTGTAGAACTCAACTAAAAACCAAAGCAAGATACAGGCCGAAGCTGATCTGAAGGCCAAAGAATTTGAAAGTAAGATCTTGCAGATGCAGCAATAGTTGTACGAAAAAGAGAGCCTGGAGCTGTTTGATAGGGGCCGAATAAAAGAAATCCGCTCACACCTGCTAAAAGGCTTCAGATCCCGGGCCTCCAGCGCCCTATCAATCTTGACATACATCACCGAAGCCCAGAATGCCGCTTCTCAAGAAGGGCCAATCATAGATGAAATCATCCAAAAAATTAAAAGCCGACTCAAACTAGCTTTTGAGGTCCAAAGTATCAAATATCAGGACCTGCGTAGTCGCTATGATGAGTCGGACGGCTAGGGATTGGTCTACAGCCCAAGCCATGGTCCGTGCCTTCTTCTCCAAGGTGAGGAAAGCCCAGAAGGTGAAAGACCTCCTGGATGTATTTGAGCATGAGCAGCGTGCATCTCTGGGCTACTTTCAAGATCTCTCTTCATTAGGTTTCCCTAGTTTCACTGATGATGATGGGAACCTTCTGACCAAGGAAGAACTCAAGCCGGCATGGCTCCATTTTGAAGGTGACGTCTCAGAGATAGATGGGTGGGCAGAGCCAATTACAGAAGGACAAGTCATAGATTTCATTCTGAGACATTGCAAGATCGTGGCTTGCCTCAATGATCTAAGCACAAGAGCCAAGCATGCCGACATAGGGCAAATAGATCGGTTCCATGTTCTAGTAAAAGTGCTACAAGACCGAGAGCCTTTCTCGAAAGGTGCCTGGGCTCATGTTCGCCGAACCATGGAACGCATCCATGATCACCTTTCCCCACCGCCACAGCCGGAGGCCACGCCAGAGGAAGAAGAAGAAGAAGAGAAGAAGAAGAAGAAGCAGTCGTGGAAGCACCCGCAGAAGGAGAAAAAGGAGAAGGGTCTGGAGGTAACTCTGGCCCAACGGATCAAGGCTGAGGGTTCTTACACCGAGGCGAGCTCGTTGCCCCGCGAGCCGCCAAGAATGTTGACAATTTTGTCACATTGCCTTAGAGGGGTAGTAAAATCAAATTTTTGTAAAGTGTTTCTTTTTGTAAAGTATTTCTTTTTGTTATTTTGAATATATTTGAAAGTATTGTAGCAATTTTGGCTTCTATTGCCACCCCCTTTGTATATAGAATGGAGATGCAAAAGCTTCGCCACTGAGCAAGTTAAGGAAAAGAGCTTCATAGGAAAGAAGATAGCTTCGCCAAAAGAAAGAAGTAGAGAATGAAAAGAGCTTCGCACCCGAAGCATTTCAAGCAGTTGCTTCGGCGAAAGTTTTGCGAAGCGGCATTCGAAGAACTTCAAGCATTGAAGAACAACTTCGTCGAAGAAGGAAAGCAAAGATTAGATCATGGCTCAATTGCTAAGGCGTGAAAAGAGCTTCGCACCCGAAGCATTTCAAGTAGTTGCTTCGGGCAAAAATCTGGCGAAGCGGAATTTGAAGGAGTGCAAACATTGAAAACTACTTCGCCAAAAAATCATCGAAGCACCCACTTCGGGCCTCCCTACTGGTGAACCATTTTTACTTCACCGAAAGTTGTTGTGAAGCATCTGCTTCGGATAGCTTTCGTGCGAAGCACTTTCACCCGAAGCGGTATTGGCCCATAAAGAGCAAGACATTTTTCCAAGGCAAGAATGCACTTCGGCCCAAAAACCCCGAACCACAGTTTTGAGGGAGGATCGCGGTGAAGCATTTTGAAGACTCACCAGCGAAGCATCCACTTCGGGCGGAGAACCTCAGCGAAGCAGTTTTGACACGCCTTTCCAGTGAAGCAGCAAAAAAGTGAGAGCCATCTTGAGGAGGAATACTTACTTCGGCATTTCACATCCCCGAAGCCGTCTCGCGAAGCACATTCGTGCGAAGTGCATAACCAAGAAGGAGGATCTGCTTCGGCTCAAATCCATCGCGAAGCGGAGTTGCGAACTAAAATTCGGTGAAGCGCTTCAAGGGCACGCACTCCAAGCCGGGTATTTTTTTGAGGCAATCAAGTGCCTCATAAATGAGTTTTTACGTGCCCGATGAACTCGCTGCTCATTTTTGGCAATTGGAAAGGAAGTATCAGTCCCTGAAGAAGAGCCCGATGGGCATGGCGGCCACTCGAGCTCCACACCCGGAGACCAAGGACGTTCAAGCGGCTCATAAATGCATGTTTCCCTGGCTGACCCGATCGTAGTTGCCAGTTATGGGAAAATATTTGAGAGCTCAGTCACGAGAGCTGCGAGAGCCGACTTCTCAGGTTTTCGAGGATGTACTCCTCCATTTTGTGCATTGATGGCTCAGAGGGTCGGGTCCTCTATAAAAACCCAGGCATTGTAATGTAAAAGGGGGGGAACTTTCTGCTAGAAAGTTGCTGTAACTTGAATCCCTGCGATTAATACTAAAGAGCTTTGGGCTTAATTTCTCTCTTGTATGCTGCCTTCTGTGATTATTTTTGTTATTTCTTTCTTCATTTGCATACTGTAATTCTGCATTCTGGATTTAGGTGTGCGATTGGGGATAGAACCCTAGAATTTTCTCGAAGGATACATAGGGGAGAAAAACGTTATAATAGTTCTCTTGTATGCTGCCTGTGGATAGTGTTTCTGTTATATTCACCTATTTCCTGGTCGCCGTAATTCTGAACTCTGGATTTCGACGTAAGGGGGAGGGTAATCCTGGAACTCGTCCAGAGGATACATAGGGGGGCTAATATCGTGTTCATTTCATTTTATTCTTGGTATTTATTGCTGCTGTTTTGAGCTATTAGCCAGCGATCGTGCTTCTGGTTCTTTCCCACTTTAAATTATTGACATTTCTTCCCTTACCCTGTTTATTTCTTTCCTGCACCCTCACTCTTTTTATTTCTTTCTTGTACCCTTACTCTTTTATCTCTTTCCTGCACTCTTGTCTTAAAACACCGAAGTAGTTTAGTAAAGGAGCCGGCCTTTCTCCGGAGATTGGCACGAGGGGCATCTCTTCCCTTCGGCCTTTCAATGTTGGTCCAGGTCTAGGGCGCGTACACTTTCCCAAAATCCTTTCCTGGGCAGATTTGATGACCAACAGGTCCATAGACATTGATAAGGATAAAACAAATATCTTCAAAGTAGCAAGTTACTAAAGAGGTTAACCAATGCCTAGTTTTATGAATGGTTACACAGGAGGTTCTAGGAGGATTCCAACAAGTTAGAATTCCCCCTACCACTCCTTCAGAATCCATAGCATCCCATTCACATCTTGAGCATACTACTTTCATAGTTTTTGAAACTTATTTTATCATTTTAGTTTCTTAGATACAAAAAATATAAAACTTATTACTTAAACATAGGTCCCTAATACACCTTTGCTTTGAGGGGGTATTAGCATCCCTTATATTCCATGAGATGATAATCATGTCTCATTAGGGGCTTTTGGCCCTACTGCGTATTACTAATATCATTTTGTTGTTTGGTAAAGAGAAATTCAACCAATTTAGTTTGTATTCATTTCTCTATGTTTGCTCTTGCTTCCCTGGATCTTGCTTGATAATTTGAGGGTTTTCCTCTTTTTGCCTTGCCTATATTAGGAGTAAGGTCTTATTATTCTATTCCTCAACATTCTTTCACATTTTTTTTTCATCATATTTATCCTCTATTGGCTCTATTATAGAAGTTTTTGACTTGTCCTGCTCATTTTATAGTATTTCCTTATTAATGACAAAGGTATTAACTTCTAAAATTACATTTTCCTTACTAATTTATTTTTCTTGAATGGTGCATGGTACTTGTTGGTCAAATATCTGCCTAATTGCTAAACATTGCGTTTATGCGCCCTAGATACGACCAACATTGAAAGGCCGGAGGAAAGAGATGTCCTCCGTGCCAATCTCCAGAGAGGGCTGGTTCCCTAACTAAATCCTAAACTGGTAAAAGACTAAGGATGCAGGAAAGAAATTGGGAAAATGCGGAAAGAAATGGGAAATATGGCCACAGGCCAAAGTATAGGGTTGGTGTTAGACTAACTAGCAGGAAAAAACTCAAGCACAAAGTAGCATTTATAAAAGGAAATAGAATAGAACAAGCTCATGATCTGGCCATAGCAACTATCAAAATGGTGCTCCAACATTCACCTTCTTATTAGCAATTTTAAATCCAATGACAAAATTTAAACAGAACAACAAACAAGATGAGCAAATGAAAATAGAAGCACACTACACAGAAAGTAAACACACACAAGATCACTTGCAAATTCAAAAATCTGATGCCTTGTATTAATGCAGAGAGCTTAGAGAAATCTCTCGCAAAATGTCTAACCCCCCTTTTACAATGAAATTTGTCTAGTATTTATAGAGGTTTTCGCCTCTTTCATTAAATACATAGGAGAATAAAATGTCCCGAGATCAAAGACAAAACCAGCAAAATCCTCCTCGAATTCTTTGAAAATCCATCCTCTTGAGAAGACAAATTCCTGAAAATCTGTAACTCGGGTGAGGGTGCGCAGATTGCAAAAAAGACATTAAATTCTTTAGAGCGCCTTTGGTACATTGGAAATCATGAAAACTCGTTTCTTCTCGCCTTCCTCTTCGTGATCCACAAAATAGAGTTACTGAGGGCATCCTTAATTAAATGCATAAACTTAGCATCTTTGACCAAATTTCCATTCGCCCATACTTATTTTTGCCTCAACATCTGTTTCGCCCCATTGCAAATTGAAAGGCGCACGTGCGACTATAATGGAAGTACGTTCACCCCTAAAAAGGGTGAATGGGATGTTCACCCCTTAGGAAGGGCGAACGTGATCCCAATGCACCAAAATGTTGGTTCACCCATGGGAAGGGCGAACGGGATGTTCACCCCTCAACCTGGGTGAACGTAATATGGTTCGGGTGCGCGCGCCTCCAAATGTCGTCAAGCGCGTTCACCTCCTAAGAAGGGCGAACGACGCGTTCACCCCAATGTTAGGGTGAACGCGACCTTGCACTCTAGTGCTTTTGCCTTTGTAAGCTTTTAAACATGTTCACCCCTTTCAAGGGTGAATGGGGTGTTCGCCTCTCCTTAGGGGCGAACGTAAATATATGGCGATTTTAACCAAGTTCTTCTTCTTCATTCTTTTAGACATTTCTCCATTAATATTTTATAGAGATAAATTCAAAAGAAACCTTTTGAACATGCACCAGAAATGTACAATTATTTAAAACATCACAAAAAGATGTAAAATATATACTGTCGCTACATTCAAAAATTGAACCCAAAGTCTTGAACAAAATTCCCAATGAATACAAAATGGCCAACATTTCTTGGTGACTCATGGGGTATCCAGCTCGCATGGATGCAAGTGATCCCAGGCCTTTATCCATTGGGTGTAGAGTCCTTTTCTGAAGCTGATGCAACTGATTTAGCCAGAGTTGTCTTCTTTATTATGGATACCTTTTTCTGTGTTGCTTTCTCTACGCGTTCTTGCTCTTCTGCCTCGATTGCAACCCTGAGTACTTCAGCATGCTCAGCCTCCTCTACTACTTTCACCGTTGCCTCACGATCTGCCACCACTTTCTCCTCTTGCTCCATGATGGTCTCTGAAAGAATCTCATAAGCACGAACAACATCACGCCAAGCATCAATGCTAAACAAACAACGAACGTTGAGGGACTCATAAACGAAGCGAAGATTCTGCACATCTGTCAAGTTGAGATGCTTCGAACGTTGAGCCAATTCATAAAGTGATAGCTCCAAGCATGTATACTTCTCCATCAAAGGCAATACCTACGCTTCAGCAAGGGGTTCTTTCAAGGCATCAATTTTTGAAGTATCTTCAATGAACGTACGCCAGAGTTCCTACAACTGTTCCATTGGAAGAGGTTCACCCCACTCATCTACAAAGGTGGTAAAACCCAACTGGTCAATAGTCTCAAAATGAGACATGGAAATGATATGCTCACGCTCAATTGTATTAAGAATAGCCCACCCTTCCCTTACTAGGTCCATGCACTGAAAGTAGCTCCGTAGTGTTATCCGTGCTCGGGACCAAGCGTAATCCATCTCGCTGAGGGGGCGAATATGCAAAGTAGTATTCAACAAAGCTTGTATTTTTACAGTCATCTCCATATAGGGTGAAAGCAGTTCCTCCATGGAATCAATTGTTTGTTGCCCAAGCTGGATCTGTATCCGTGCTTCCCATAAGTACTGTAGTACCTTAACAACGTGTGCAACCAATTTTATAGAATTCTGAATGGAGCGGAGGTGAGCATCCTTAACGTTGTCACGTGAAAATCCTGCAACTAGCATGGCTTTCTCTTCAAGCTGCTTCTTGAGTTCTTCTACCTGCTATTGAAGACTATGCATTTCAATTCGAGCGGCATCACGCTCCTTCAAGTGTACCTTCACTTGATTGCGTAGATATTCATTTTTAGTGGTTGTTCTCTCTTCTGTCACCCTACTCTTGGCCAAGGCATTTTCAAGCTCAAGCACTTTATCTTGCATCTCAAAATATTTCTCCTTATAGTGCTCCCCATGCAAATACAATGAGCTCATATCCACCTGCATATTACCCATTTTCTCAATGGGATTAATCCACGTCAGATCTTCAGTTATAGTCTCAGAAATGTAATCTTCAGGCTGCAATTCACCTTGGGGTTTCTGGACCAGTGGAGTGAATGTTGTAACATGAGCCTCCTTGGTGATTGGATCAAAATCCACCTTCTTGATTGGTCATGCTAGCACCAAAGCTTCTTTTTACCGCATACTTTTCAACCATTGAGAAGAGCTCAGGTGCGCCCGATTTAGTTTTTCAACATCCGACTACTTTCAAGCTACCTGCACATCTGGGACAGTCTACATATCCAAAAATGGTGTAAAAGGGACAAAAATTCTGAGCGGCTAGGCCCAACGGACACAGACGACATGGGTAGAGGTAGAGAAATGGATGTGGGAATAGTGGAAGAGAGAGAAAGGGTGGATGAGGTGGTAGACACAAGTGTAGCTATAGTTACACTAATCCTAGGTGGAGCTTGCATACTAACAATGATGATGGTAGAGGTAGTGATGACCGAAGGAAGGGGATGCAAAAAGGGATTGGACCCAGATGCATATGAACTAAAAGAAATGGAGGGTGAAGGAGCGAGAACAAAAGAAGGAGCAATAGTGGTTTCAAAAGTGGAAGGAGTAGAAGTAGAAGAGGATACCATGGAAAATGAAATAGATGGAACATCGAAGGATGGAGAAATAGAGAGTGGAAAGGATAAAAATGTAATAGATGGGACCGAAGAAGAAACCACTACGTGCTCCATGAGAGAGAGAGAAGAAGAGGGAAGAGATGATGTACCTTGGGGTGCAAGCACCACTTGTTCAGCTGATGGAGGAGGTTGTGCAACTAACTCCTCTTCTCGCTCTCCTTCTAGCTCTCCAACATCGAGAGCTACTTCCTCATCCAAAATTTTGACATGTGAATCCTCAGAAAGTTGCTCCTCTTCCTCTTGTTGTGCCATTGGAAAGATCTGTGCAAATGAAGTAGGGAGCTCATTATTGGGTGAAGGATTCACCGTCGACACAGAAGCGGCTATAGAACTTAGCACGATAGAAATTATGGCACCCAAAGTCATGGGCATTGTAACAGTAGACGTAAGGGCTACGCTGGTTCGAGGTCATTTGGCCACTTTTGGAAATGGGGGTGCCATCGACTATTTCTGCTGCTTGGGCGTGAGAGCCTCCTCCTGAGGGTGCTTCACCCTTTGAGACCATCTTTGGAAAACATACTGCTCTTCCTCTTCATCCTCTTCTTCGGTCTCATCTTCAACCATTGGGTCCTCCTGCTCAGGTTCGCTTTCACCACTTTTGGACTATTGAAAGCTTTGCGAAAAATGGTGGCGAAAGCAATGGGTTGATATGATTCCACAAATTTATCATAAGCTTCAAAAAACTGAGTATCAAGCTTCAACCCATAAGCAGCATATGGCTTCCTACGATGAATGTGCATCACCCACCAGTTCATGATTTTCTCCTCGCTCCATGTCGGGTTAGCTTCCTTAACAGTTCGGAATAGACTAGGAGGAGGAATATGTGTTTTATTTTTTTAGGATTATACTCCACTTCCTGCTCATAATAATCATGCCATGGAGGAAGGGAGGACATTTTCTCTATGTGCTAGTTCATGTCTAGCCCATCAAAATTGTTACGCCGCTTTTGAATATCTGGGCGTGGGCAGCAATGAAAGGTCTTTGCCTTGATAAATTCCAAAAATTTATCGAGAGGGTCATAACGCCATCATTGTGGCAATTCAATTAATCCCAGGTCTTGAAGCGCCACCATCAAAAGGTGATTTTGCCCAACCTGGTTCACTTTGATACTCCCAAACTTAAAAGGCATAGTACAGGTTGTCTTCTTCCCTCACCCAACACCGTATATGTCATTGACATAATCTTCCTGATGCACAACTTCCATTGCAAAAATGTGCAGTAGCAAAATAAGGCAACAAAAATGGTTTACCTATGTACCCAAAAATTTGAACAACCATGCCTTGAGTGAGCAAAAAGATATCACCCCTATCTTCTGAAACAATGGCATCTCTCAAATCATGTGGTACCCTATCATAGTTTCCACATAGTAGTTCAATCGTAGGCCCCAAAAACCAACTATTAAAGTTGTACATAGACTCTCATTTCGTCAACACCTGAGTCCACTTGTAAATAGGTAAGGGCTCATATTTTTTGCCCGACTATGTTACTACGATAAAAGAAAAATGATGCTGCATCTGAAAGAAAAAGAACCAGACCAGTAGCGAAGTGTGCCAAAATGATTTAGACTTTCCTTCCTACAACTTCTACAACTGTGAATTAAGCCTTCGAGAAATAAACTCAGCCCAATCAAAATAAATTGGATTTCCACCCTATCTCATAGCAGCAGGAGAATAAAATTCCACCTTGCAAATGCATTGAGCCATAGCCACCTACCATTTATGCACTATCTCATCCGAGGGCAACCCAAAAATCCAGGCAAGCATAGAATAAATATCTTGGCTCTTAAATTCTGAAAGTGATTTAGGCAAATTTGGTAGCTGCCCCATCTATGGCTCCTTGACGAGTTGTGTCTCCATAAATTGTCTCATAGTAACCGTGGAAACATACCTATCTTCCTACTCATCTGTATGAACTTTCTTATTTACTGCATAACTTGGGGCCTTCAACCCACATGCAAAAGCCTCTCGAACCTCATCCGATGTAATTGTAAAGAGGATTTATTTCCTGGCATTTCGCACAACTTTGGTAAAAGGATCATAAAACTATGCAATTAGTTATACCAACTCAGGGCATGGGTGCACGGGCGAACATAGGTACCATGAAAGCTATGAATTATGAGGCGTTGTGAGCCAACTATTAAATGAAACCCCCTAGCTCACCACAGTCTCAACCTCTTGCCTTAACTGATCGATCCCCTTGTGTGTAATCAAACAATCCTCAATTTCTGCCATTTTATCTTTATAGGGGTCCAGGTCGACATAGTCATTCTTTCGAGCTTTCTTAGCCCTAGAACTTCTTTCTCACTTCTTAGCCAACTTTGCCTCTACAACCTCCTACACCTCACTCGACTCTTTACTACATCTGCCCATCCTATCTAACAAAGCACTGAGTGACTCTACAATTTTTTGCTTCGGAACCTCTAAAAATTCTTCTAAAAATTCTACACTAGAAACGCAAGATACAACAAAGCAAGAAAAGTTTAAAATAATAAGGGAAAACAAGGTTGGCCCTTTTACCTTCCAAAATTTATAGGAGCGCTATCAGCTACTGCAGTGATTACAAAATTAAATGCAGGTGCATCTTCGAAGAGGAATAATCCTCGAAAAACCACTCATACGCTATTTCCAAGGCACAAAAACCCTTCCCTTTAATTCACCACTAGATTCTCCTAGAGACTCATGCTTCTACGCTACGCAATCATACCTAGAAAAGTGTGCCCTAGCACCCGAAGCTTACTAGGGGAGCCAACCTAGCCATTCACCTACCAATCATTAATGCTTGTAGTCACCTTGGAAAGCTAAACTTGAGCACTTCCCACATTTTAAAACTATGATTGAATTTTGGTGCTTCCTACTTTCGATTACTGACACGTAACCCAGAGGCATATTTATTTCACAACGTGCCCCAAAACTGTTGTCCCCTCACTTGGTGAAAATGCTTGGGTGCTCAACTATTCCTTAGTGATTTTAAAATTTGCATGAAAGTGTTCTATCTTTTCATACAGGTGGTTGCGTCTTAAGATTTTCACGGGCATGATTTTTCTCAAATGGGATTTCCTTCTTCGAACATGCTTTTCGTCCCTTCTAAAAATGCCACTTTTTTTTTTTTCTTTTTAAAGCAAATTTAAAAAACAAACCAACAAATCCTTTTTTTCTCTTTCTCCTTCGCCTGGTGACGTTATAAAAGTACGTTCACCCTTTAACCTGGGTGAACGTCCCATTCACCCCATTGAAAGGGCGAACGCGAAGTTCAATATGTTCTTAATTTTACTCTTTTAGCGAACAAAGAAATTTAAATCATTCTTGGGGAAAAAATTTTTTTTTTTTTTTTTTTTTTTTTTTTTTTTAGAATGTCTATATATATCCCCTTATATACAAAAATCATAAAAGACAAAGAGAATATTTACATATGTACAAAGTGTTACCTTTAGCAGATCAAAATTACGTAACATAGGCCTTCAAATGAAGGTCGTTCACCGGAATGGGGAGCTCGTAACCGTCCATGTCGCAGAGATGATAAGCATTGGTAGAGTTTACAGTAGAGACCCGAAAAGGTCCTTCCCATATGGCATCAAACTTATGGTGCTTTCCAGGCTTAGATTTCTTCTCATTCCATTTTAGCACTAGTTCACCCACCTGAAAACTTTGGTCACTTATCTTTTTCTTAAACCATTTCTTCATATCTATAGAATGTTTGGAAAAATCTAGGTAAGCCTGCTCCCTTTCTTCCTATAATTGTAGCAACTGCGCCAACCTTGCTTTCATAGGATCATATTCTTCATCTTCATCTTGGAACATTTGCAAAGTTTGGAGCACTGGTAGTTCAATGTGGGTAGGGAGGACAACTTCTTTTCCATAAACCAAAGCATACAGAGAGGTCTTTATAGACTTCTTTACTGAAATACGATCGGCCCAAAGTGCTTGGTTCAATAACAAATGCCAACTCCTCTTGTTACTGCCCATCATCCTTTTTAGAATCTGTAACAAATTTTTGTTAGTAGACTCAACCAATCCATTCCCCTATGGGTAATAATTGGAAGATGTCTTTAGGTAAATACCATATCTGCTAGCGAATTCTATAATTTTAGCTCCGATAAAGGGAGTACCATTATCAGTTACCAAAGAATCTGGTATACCAAAATGAGTGATAAGGCTTTCCAGAAAAGAGATCATCATCGCCTGATCAACCTTCTTAGTGGGTATGGCTTCTACCCACCTGGTGAAGTAGTCCATTGTCATTAAGATATATTTGTGCTCCATAGAAGAGTGTGGATCAATAACATCGATAAAATCAAGGCCCCATTGCTGAAAGGGTGCTTCCACCTAAATTGGATGTAGCGGTAATGCTCCTTTTCTGATTCGACCCACATATCTTTGGCAACTATCACACTATTGGCTTATCTTGTGTGAATCGATGAACAGGGTAGGCCAATAATAACCTACCCAAATAATCTTCAAAGCCATGGGTCTGCCTACGTAATGCCCTCCTGATAGCCCAGAATGGAACTCCTCCAAAAAATTTTCCTTTTTGAAAGCCTTTACACACCTGAGTAATACACCATCTATATTTTTATGATATAATCCATTAGGCAACAACACATACCTGAGCGCTTGCAATCTGAATCGTCGATACTATGAGGGATCAAGATGGTTCAGACATCTTCCCAAAGTAAAGTAATCAACCAATTCCTCTATCCAATATTTATCACCTACTATGTGATTTACACACATTACATCTTCATGACTTGCTTCAGTCATTTCAGCAACAACACTTTTAGCCAGCTCTTGACACAGAGCACGTCCACGAACCAATTTCATCGATCGGATCTCCACATCATACTCCTAGATTTTTGTGACCCAACCGACCCTCTTTTCTCCTAATTCTCCTTGGACTATAAAGTTTTGAACATCAGGATGGATGACGTAAACCACAGTCTTACTTTGAGAAACAAAGTGGCAAAATTTCTTTAATGCTTTCATTACTGCATAAACTTGCTTCTCTATAAAATTGTACTTCTCCTGGTGTGGTGCTATAACCTGGCTTAGAAAAGCAATAGGCTTCTCCTCGTCATCATCTTGTTTCTATGTTAGTACGACAACATAACTCTCCTGCTCACCTACTGCATAGAGGATGAAGTCTTTGGAGTAGTCGAGATTAATCAAAATTGGAGCTTGAGTAATTCTCTCTTTGATTTCTTGAAATGCTCGCTTCCTGGCTTCTATCCACTTAAACTCAACATTCTTCTTCAAAAGCTCAGTCATGGGCTTGATGACTTGGGCAAAGTCAGCAATAAACTTGTGAATAAAGTTTATTTTCCCAAAGAAGGACTGCAAGTTTTTCTTATTAATGGGTAACGACAGTTTCATGAGCGCTTCAGCCCATGCAGGATCTATGGCCAATCCTTCTTGTGAGATCACATGGCCCAGTAATTTCCCTTATTTAACCATGAAAATTGACTTCTTTGGGTTTATGGAAATCCCAAATTCTTGACACTTCTCAAATATTTGCCTCAGATGGGTAACATGATCTGTTATGCAATGTGAAAACACCGTCATATCATCAAGATATATTACAATGATTTTATTTAGCAACTCACCAAAGGCGACGTCCATGGCTCTCTAAAAAGTAGCACCAGCATTTGAAAGCCCAAAGGGCATCCATTGGTAAGCGAATGTACCCCACTTAGTAGTAAATGTCATCTTATATTGATCCTCATATTTTACCCAAATTTGATTGTACCCGGAGAAGCCATCTAGCAATGAGAATCTCTAGGCGCCAGCCACAACATGAAGAATCTGGTCTATCTGAGGCAAAGGATAATGGTCCTTGAGTGATGCCTGGTTTAAATTTTGGAAATCAATGCACAAACGTATGTCTCCATTCTTCTTCCTTACAGGAACCAGGTTCGCTACCCAAGTAGAATGCTTAATAGGATAAATGATCTTCGCCTCAAGCATCTTCAACAATTTTGCCTTCATGAGGATCTCAATCTTAGGATTGATAGGACGTTGTTTCTGTCGAAAAGGCTTAACTCCTTCTTGTAACTCAATTGTGTGCTGAATCACATTCTTGTCATATCCTTTCAAGTCTTGATAACTCCATGCTACAATATCTGGATATTCATAGCACAAATTTCTAATGCCTTCAATCTCATCCGATTCGCAATCAGTCCCAATATTAATGATCTTTCCTGGTTCCAACTGCAACTCTCTGTATTTCTTGGCATCCACCTTAATCCTATGTTTATCAGCCCTATCATTCTGATCAAACAAGCTCTCTAATGAAATCAATCCCTTAGGAATATGATTATTTCTCAACTGAATCATTGCTTCCTTTTCTTCCTCCACAAGGACTCTATCATCGGCATTAGCAGCTTCTTTGAGCAAAAAATTCACTATTTTCTCATCATTATCAAACACTTGCCAATAGAGATTCTTATCTAGAATGGAAGGCCTATAAATTACTCTCACTATCTTTGGCTTCCGAACCACTTGCTCAGCAGGAGAAAAATTAGCGCCAAGGGAGGCTAAAATATTAGCATGTCTATTTTGCTCTCGAGGAATAGCCTGAATATTCAAAGCTTTAAATGCTTCTAACAGATCCCATACTCTATTGTGGTAAGCCTTCAAATAATGTTGCTTGCTCATGCATCTATTTGTAACTTGATTGACAATAAGCTCGGAGTCACCAAAAATCTGCAACTGTTCAATTCCCAATTTCTTCGCTTTCTTCAAGCCAAGGCATAGCGCTTCGTATTCAGCCACATTATTTGTGTAGCTCCAGGTCAATCTATAGGAATAAGTTTTATGTATTCCCTCAGGAGAAATCAATACAATGCCTGCTCCTGCACCATTCTTACATCGAGCGCCATCAAAGAACAACTTCCATAACTGGTGTGAAACAGGTTCTGGTGACTCAAGGACCTTCTTTTTGGACTGTTCTATCTTCTGGATTGAATAACAACCAATATCTATCCCAATCATAGCATTGAAATCCGTCAGCCAAAAATCTTCCTCCAGGTGAAGCTCATCAAGTGCTTCTTCAACCAGATCAACTTCCTCCAATTCTTCGGTCATCATGTTCACCATGCCTGGAGCTTGTTCTACCTCCTCTATATTTTCAATATGAAAAGGTGAAGGCTTCTCATTATGAATACGGATTCACCTTCCCTTGAATGGTATCTCCAAATGTGAATAATCTAGGGAAAGATAACCTCCAAGCTTAGCTATAAATTCCCTTGAAAGGCACATGCTAAAATAGGGCTCCAAATCAACAACCACCACCTCCTGGATGACAGTAATTTGAGGCATACTATGGAGCACAATCGGAATATCCTTGATTACCCCAATAGTCTTGACTAGAGTTCCATCCAACTGCAACACTCCTAGACTACTCCTTGTATACTCCATCCCCATTACTTCGCATACTGCCTTTGGCATGATAGTAGTTGCAGCACCGGAGTCAATCATGCAATTATGCATGATCCACCCTTCCATTCTCAAGGATAAGTAAAATGGGGGAGGCCTATTTTTCCCTATGACTGAAGTGGGGAGCGCCTGAGCCAAGACTATTTGTGAACAATATTTATTTTGGTCCTTAGTAGTCTTCAAGGATTCTTGTAACAAATCAATCTGCCTAGGTAATTGCAATGCATCATACAAGCTAATCCTTGCTAGGATTTTCTTCATTTCTTCCACAATACTGTAGCTCTGAGTAGCTGAGTCTTTTTCCTCTAGAGGCCGCTCATACTTATCTCGATACTGCTGCGTAGCTTCTACCCTTTGCCTTTTAGTTAACGAAGGATACTTGAGTCTCTCCTTAGCTTGCTCTTTTGTTTTGCTAAAGTTGAAGGTTTAGCTTGCTCTTTATCTTGAGCTTGCCTAGGAAACAGATCTTTCACCTTAACAACATCAGGTCCCTTGGTTCTAACATCAAGAGTCTTCATCGGGGATGACCACTTTTCTTCCTATGCTTTTGGTTCTACAGGTACTTTCAAAGGTTGCAATTCCATGGGATCAACAGTCACCGACTTCTTCCCAGACCTAGTGAGGACTGAAACTTGCTCCAAGGAGGACATCATACAATTATGCTCCACTTCTCGAATCATATTAACTTGCCCACCCGAGGAACTTTTCGTCAATGTCTGAACATAGTTCAAATGCACCATACATGTATCTTCACCATGAGGATCATTGCATGTAGAACACCAATATGCTCTTTTAGACACATTAACTTCATCATTTACTTGCACCGTGGTGTTTTTCTCAAGTCCCCTACTGGTAGATGCTTGCTCTCGGGTGATTGGCGGAGTCTAAAATCTTCTTGATCGGAACTCAACTTCAACTTGTTTTTCCTCACCATTGTAAGCTCATTAGATATCATCCTCAAAGCCACATTATTGGATTTCACTTCTTGTAACAAAGTGGTGAGGGGATCCAAATTAGGTGATGGGGCTAGTTCTAGCAATGACAAAGGCTATTGTAGTGCAGGTAATGGTAAAGGGGTTGGAGGTACTGGCAATGTTGGAAAAGAAATGGATGAGAGTTGTGGAGGTACAGACAGAGCAAGAAATCATGGAAAGCTCATAGCGGATGACTATGGGACAGGGATAGGGGCCACTTATGGGGGGCCCAAATTCCATGAAGGGACTAGATACATGGATGACATAGGCTATGAGAATGCATTAGAGTAAAGATATTATGGGAGATCAGGGAGAATAGGTATTGTTGCCTTTGGAGGAAGTCTACCTACAACAATTAGGTCAGATTCAGCCTTTTGAGCTTGTGTGTACAGATCTGGGAAGGTGGTCACATTGGCTTGATGCACCGCCATACCGATATCAGTACTGAGTGCTCGAAGATAATAAAATATTGCTTGCTCGAGCATCGATCGCAAACCATCTAGAACCCTCTACCAGCTTCATGCAAATCAAACATTAAAATCTACAAGCTCTTCTTGTGGATGTCTTTGAATCATGGTGAACTAGTGCAACAAAGAATATGGATCAGCTTGCTCATGGAAATTCTTAATCAACAATTCTGCCAATTGATCCCATGAAGTAATGGTACCAGGCTGCAAGGATCGATACCAATATAGCAATTTTCCTCTTAGCGACAAAACCAGAAGTTTTATCATTACATCCTCATCAGTTATATCATGGATAGTTGCAAGAGAAGCCACATCTTGGATATGCTCATATGCAATTTTCCCAGTACCATCATATGTTGGCAAAGCCTTCAGAGCAGCTTGAGGTACTGGATTCTACGCCTACAAATTCAAGGCTCCGGAGTTGTTCCATGTGGGGAACTACCTTGGGAGCTATTGTTGGTGTGGTGGGGGATTCTGGGCCATGTGAATGGGAATATGGGGAGTAGGCTACGGAGCGCTAGCGGTTGTACTAGGCGGAGGCTGAGGAAAATTGGTGGTAGTACTCACTGGACTTACGAGAGCGAAAAACACACTAGCTAACCGAGAAGATGAAATAGATGGTATGGATGGGATATGAGGGAGCGAAGACGTTCATCGAAAAGTGGCTATTTGAGGATGCTCTCCTAACATTTGGATATCAAGTTCGTAAAACTCAATTTGATTATCGAGATTCTTGGCTTTCGATCTTGTATTCATGAGAGACAGCTTTCGTCGTCCTCACACCTACGGAGTTCTGGATAAAATTTGAGTCGCCAGATGTTCTAATCTCAGCAGAAAGGTGAACACCAAACCTAACACTACTGGAAGTGGAACTTTACTGTCCCATCGAGTGTGCCAAAAACTATTGGTCAAATATCTGCCTAATTGCTAAACATTGCGTTTATGCACCCTAGATACGACCAACATTGAAAGGTCGAAGGAAAGAAATGTCCTCCATGCCAATATCCAGAGAGGGCTGGTTCCCTAACTAAATCCTACACTTGTAAAATACTAAGGATGCAGGAAAGAAATTGGAAAAATGCGGAAAGAAATGGGAAATATGGCCACAGGCCAAAGTACAAGGCTGGTGTTAGACTAACTAGCAGAAAAAAACTCAAGCACAAAGTAGCATTTATAAAAGAAAATAGAATAGAACAAGCTCATGATCTGGCCATAGCAACTATCAAAATGATGCTCCAACATTCACCTTCTTATTAGCAATTTTAAATCCAATGACAAAATTTAAACAGAGTAGCAAATAAGATGAGCAAATGAAAATAGAAGCACACTACACAGAAAGTAAACACACGCAAGATCACTTGCAAATTCAGAAATATGATGCCTTCTATTAATGCAGAGAGCTTAGAGAAATCTCTCGCAAAATGTCTAACCCCCTTTTACAATGAAATTTATCTAGTATTTATAGAGGTTTTCGCCTCTTTCATTAAATACATAGGAGAATAAAATGTCCCGAGATCAAAGACAAAACCAGCAAAATCCTCCTCGAATTCTTTGAAAATCCATCCTCCTGAGAAGACAAATTCTTAAAAATCTGTAACTCGGGTGAGGGTGTGCGGATTGCAAAAAGACATTAAATTCTTTAGAGTGCCTTTGGTACATTGGAAATCATGAAAACTCGTTTCTTCTCGCCTTCCTCTTCGTGATCCACAAAATAGAGTTACTGAGGGCATCCTTAATTAAATGCATAAACTTAGCATCTTTGACCAAATTTCCATTCGCCCATACTTATTTTTGCCTCAACATCTGTTTCGCCCCATTGCAAATTGAAAGGCATGCGTGCGACTATAATGGAAGTACATTCACCCCTAAAAAGGGTGAATGGGATGTTCACCCCTTAGGAAGGGTGAACGTGATCCCAATGCACCAAAATGTTGGTTCACCCATGGGAAGGGCGAACGGGATGTTCGCCCCTCAACCTGGGTGAACGTAATATGGTTTGGGCGTGCGCGCCTCCAAATGTCATCAAGCGTGTTCACCTCTTAAGAAGGGCGAACGACGCGTTCGCCCCAATGTTAGGGCGAACGCGATCTTGCGCTCTAGTGCTTTTGCCTTTGTAAGTTTTTAAACATGTTCATCCCTTTCAAAGGCGAATGGGGTGTTCGCCTCTCCTCAGGGGCGAACGTAAATATATGGTGATTTTAACCAAGTTCTTTTTCATGACTTGTCTTCTTCATTCTTTTAGACATTTCTCCATTAATATTTTACAGAGATAAATTCAAAAGAAACCTTTTGAACATGCACCAAAAATGTACAATTATTTAAAACATCACAAAAATATGTAAAATATATACTGTCGCTACATTCAAAAATTGAACCCAAAGTCTTGAACAAAATTCCCAATGAATACAAAATGGCCAACAGGTACTTCAAGAGAGTCTTCAAAATCTTATGAGACACATTCCTTAGGTTCATCGAGAATGTTCTTCCTCAAATCAAGATCACACCGAATAGATGATTCCTTGTTAATATGTTGAAATTATTGTATTGTGTCCTATAAGGTTTGATATACTTTTTATTCATAGGCTAAAGCCTCAAAAGAGTTGGTATTTCTTCCAATATCTTTCCTTAATGGTCTCCACTATTTAATTTCTTTCATTTTTCTGGATCTATTTTTTGATATTTGAAAACCATCTTCATCCATAACCATTTGTAAGTTTCTCTTGCAGTTTTCTACATATGATTCTACTGGGCTCTTCTTAGGGCATGATCTATCAATATGCCCCACCTCATGACATATTATACATATATAGATATGTTTTCGTGATCTATGGTTTGGATCCACATATTATCCCCATACTTAAGTTACTTATATCAATAATGACCAATATTCAAGCATAAATAGCCAAGAATCAATCTTTTGTTGTATCTGAAATCTCAAGGAATTATCCTAGAGTGTTGCCTATTGTCTTGAAGGTATCTATTTCCTAAAATTCAATGGGTAACCCAAACATATTAACCTAGACTGGTACTAGGGATATATATACATTTTTAGGTTTAAAGCCTTCATACTAGCAGGTAAGGAAGAGTCCTACTCGTCCCATAAACCAAGGACCCTCTTTTAGGATTTTTTCTCTTTCTTTCATGGAACAAAAAATAGCTAGAAAGAAACCTCTGGGAATAAAGGATAGAATCAATCATGGAGACTTCCAAATCCTATCAATCCATTTTATCAAGGTCGAAGCCCTTGACCAATACCCATTAAATTTACCAAAAACTGACCTATCTTGGAGCAACGAGGATCTCTCTGAGGTGTGCTCACTAACATCTCCCACTAGATATGATTCTAAGGATTTAACTATAAATTGGTCCATGGAAAGGAAACTAAAACTCAAAATCTATTAAAATTTATCTAAATGTCCTATAAAAAATATAATATTTGATAAAAACTTTATAATAATTTGCATGCACAATTTCTAAGATAAAGAAAGGAAAAAAACTTAGCTGAAAAATTCTTTGTCCATATAGAATTTCTTGCCTCACTAAAGTCCTAGCCCTTCATTGCTCTTCCCATCATCCGAACCCTAGCTGACAAATATTTGTAATTTCATTTTTCGCAACTTGAAAAATTGTCACTACCCTTATTATATATGGTTGACTTCACAGGGTTGTATCTTTCTCAATATTGCTTGGATTCTTTCATATGACCACTCATTTTAAAGCTATTCAAATTCTGCACAAGTTGGTCCAAAAATCAACTGAATTGGATAACCCTTTACAAATATATGGCTCCTAAAAGATGAGATAATTTAAAAATAAAACTAATGTTTCGCGAAGAGAATCCAAGTAGTTTAAAACTTAATTACATACTAGTATGTTGTTTACTCAATCATAACATAATAAGGGTGGATTTTCTTTCAATCTCATATAACTCTTTTTTTATTTTGATAAGTTATATTCAATTTAAATTTTTTATTTAATATTTTTGTTTTACTTATAATTTTTTTTACATTAAAAATATTATATTACATGTTAATTTTTAAGATCTACAAATAATATAATTTTCATTGAAACCAATTTGGGATTGGCTCTACTAGGGTTTTTCTAGAGTGCTCTACGAGGGTGCCACAACACTCTTAGTAGGGTTCAAAACATGTCTCTACCTGCCCTTGGATGCATGTAAGGGTCCTTATGGAGCCTTCCCTCTATCCCCTTCTTCCAAGCAATCCTTTGTAGACATAGTGAAGGAGAGACAAGAAGCTGAGGATGAATATTTAAGAATTAATGCTTTAAAATCCATCTTCTTTGTTGTTGCCACCAAGAAGCCAACAGATAAAGGTTTATGGTCTAGAGTTAATGGTTGTCTTCCCTAAGATGACCAGCATCCCAAGCTTGTTATTGAACAAAGTTTTGTGGCTAAAAATATTTTGCACTGGAGTAACCATGATCTAATTTGTAAATTTATTGGCATGTGACTATCTCTATGATTTATTCCTTAGGTTTGAAATAATTGGGAACCTTTAAGGGATATTTCAATATTCCTCATATGTGATGGATATTATATAGCGAGTTTCTCTTCAAGAGCAAACATAGATAAAGCTTTTGAATTAGGAAAGAGAAGCTATGGAAAAACAAGTATTTTTGTGTAGCCCTGGAAGCTATGATTTGATCCATGAATGGAACCCACTATTTTGGTTGTTTGGGTATTATATGCTCTACCAATGGAATATTGGTGTAAACCAATTTTTGAGACTGGGAAATTTCTTGGGATAGGAGTAGCCAGAGATATGATGATGGGATATTCATCCATTTAAGTTCATATCTGTGTTGATATGGATCTTAATCACTCACTACCAGCATAAATAAAAATAGATATGAGGGATTTAACCTAGATCCAATAAGTAGACTATGAAGTGATTCCATTTTGGTGTAGGATTTGTGATAAGCACATACATATTTTGGTAGGAACCTAGGGTTCCTAGCACATAAATTGATAAATAAATAAATAATAACCTAAAACTAAAAGAATCGCTTTTGGATTGTCGAGAAGTCCCTTCAATGTTTTAATAAATGTTTTGTATAATATTTCATGGATATATTAAATGATAGAATCACATAGTGTCTTATACCCCTTTAGGGTTATGAGTGAAGAGTCACCATGCTTCCTAACCCTAACCCTAATCTTATAATAATATAATAATTAATATAATTAATTATTATATTATTTATTAATATAACCATAGGATAACATGTATTATTATTATTATTAATTAATGTTAGGATAGTATCCTAACATGCCATCCCTCTTTGAAGAGCTTTGTCCTCAAAGCTAGAAAAATTTGGAAATATGCTTCTACAAAGTTTGCCAATCTCAATATCACGAGCTTCTTGTAGTTAAGTTTGTCTTTAAAAAAAACTCAATTGTCACACTATAATGCACATTAACATCGGCCACTTCTCGTCTATTCACAACTTCTTTCTCTAAATAGTTGGTTAATTAAACCTTTGAAAATCCTTAATGAGGCAAATGCCTTATTTCTCCTAAGGTTTAGAACTTGTTTGTTAGAGATAAAGAACCTCTTTGTATTGCCACTCCCGGTAGTATATGAATAATGCTATCTTGTATTATTTATGGTCCATATTCTTCTTTTCTCGTTTCGATAACAATTTCTAAAGAAATACCTTTTTTTTTTTTTTATACCATGGGATCTAAGAATTCCCAATATTTTTTAGAATAACAGTGCTCTATATTGTTTAGTGCATAGGACAAACACGATGTGCAATCTTCTATGGAGATGGTCTTTCTTCTAAGTTGTGATCGTGATAGTTGGTGAATTTGATTGTGAGATTTTCCTCCATAGTATGTTTGATGAAATAAAAGGGCTCTATGAATTCGTTAAGTGTGGCCATCTACCAAGTGTCTGTTACCAACTTGAGTGCCATGTGCCTATGAATTTCTTCAATGTGGCTCGATGCTTGTAAGCTTACATGTCGGTAAGTTGTACACATAATACCTGCAAACTATGTACACTTTCAATGAAATGAAAACAGACCCATCTATCAACAATCATCATTTCCATTAGTAGTCACTACTCAGTAGTCTTTATATCATCTTATTTTGAAGTTCATATCGTATCCAAACAAAATGGAACAGTTTTCACTTCAGTTTTTTTTTTTTTTGAACGTAGACAAAATATGATATAGATACCTAATTGTCCTTCTAAATTGTATACAAAAAGCTTCCATTTGAACCTTATAAGAAGAGACAATAGTTATAAAGCTTCTCTTTTAACTTTACTGATTTTAACCGCCAGTGATATAAGAGTCCATCTTAAATCTTATTGATGAACACCGGTAATAACTAATGTTCACCACAACGAAAAAGGGCGGCCTTTTCTGCACGTAGGCTACGATATATTCGTCTTGTTTATTTTTGAGATAATTTGCTGTCATTCTGATTCAACTTTAGTGTATCCCATCACTTATATGTTATCATTGAACTAATGCTCTATTGGCACCTCCATTAATCTTTTCTTCTCAAACTCGTTCAAAATTTTCAATGATCACGAGATGCTGCAAAAAGACATCCCTAGGATGAAATCCATGAATAGATAGAAAAAAATATTTTGAATAGACAAATCCCTCGTTCGTTCTCCATGTCTGGTAGAGTATGCGCACAATAGATATTATCACCCATAACTTAATCGATGTGTTTTAGAACCGACTACTGTGTTTGACGTTCGTTCGCAACACAGGAGTGTGAGAGCTTGTAAGGAAGAACTTTTTCATGGCACTTAGAATTTAAGGGAAGCCAAATGTATTTTTGTTTTTAATTTCTTATTTTACGTTTGAGCGGTCATCTAGCTTGGCAGTGTGGTTGGTGTGGTATGCAGTTGGCCTGCAATTTCTGGACCGAGTTGCTGCTAGATTTCATCTTTGAAGTGGAGAGATCGTTCATCATCACTGGTCTCCTGGTTTGGATGGTCACGGTGGGCTTAGGCTTTGAACATGGCTTCGATGATGTGATTCCCATAAAGCCTGTGGTTCCTCACATTTTTAAACACATATGTTTTGTTATATCTCAGGCTCGATTTCCCTTTCGAAGAAGAGTAAGCTTGAGTTACTGACAAAAATCTACCCAACAAAACTCTAAAATATGGCATTGAATTTGAGATGGATGCTCACAAAGCTTTATATTCTATCCATTATCTATGATTTGTTCCAGGTTTTTGTGAACCGAATTAAAGACGTGAACCATTGTTTTATACTGTCCACATTTTTCAAAACCAAAAATTGATGATGAAAGGATTCATACTGAATGTCACTAAGAATGAATGACAGTGCATGGCGTTGGTCCTCACATGTAGATTCAGAAAATTTTGACAAGTCCTTCACTTTATGTGCCCAATTGTTTGAATTACCACCAAACCGAGCGACCATTTCAATCAAATAGAAAGGATGGTAATGGTACTTTATAATTTTTAAATACGAATTCAACTGCAGCTAGACAATTCCACAAAGAAGGATCATTGACACTGCATAGGAAATGGGAAATGGCGGAGGTGGCCATGGAGGCGGACGGGCAGGGCTGCATTCCTTAGATTTTGTTTCTTTTGCTTTTGCAATCTGAAATTCACCTGCAACTAATTTGGAGCTATGAGAATACTCAAATGTAACCTCGTTGGGAATGATGTCCTTCACGAGGATTGGACCTCCTAAATTTTGAGAAACAGTTTTAGTAGCACCAGGTGAAGGAGAGAAATAAGGAGCTTTAGTGGATGTTAGTGCAATGGAAATAACTTTATGATACTGAGCACCTTGAGCCTCTATTTTGTTTGCATAGGTGATACTAGGTTGGCTTCCACTTTGATATGCATTGTAATTTTTAGAAACTTTCGTTTCTTCCTCTGCATTAAAAAGAACATTGCAAACAACATTGGAGATATTGCAAACAATATTGGAGATATTTTTAGGGTTTGGATTTTTTTTCGTTCTTGGGGAGTGCAATGGGTACCCTCTGGGATTCCCTGGTTATGGGCTCTTCCTCCACCTGGGATTCCATGGCTATGGGATCCTCCTCTACTTGAGATTCCATGGCTAGGGTCTCCTCTTGCATTTCCATTAAATATTGTATAATACGATCGAACGTTCCATTTGTTTTTTTTGTTTTTGTTCAATCATTCTTCTAATTTCTGCAATGTCATTTTTCATTTCCTTGACCAATATGGTTGGATCCATAAGGCTCTGATACCAGATGGTAGGAACCTAGGGTTCCTAGCACATAAATTGATAAATAAATAAATAATAACCTAAAACTAAAAGAATCGCTTTTGGATTGTCGGGAAGTCCCTTCAATGTTTTAATAAATGTTTTGTATAATATTTCATGGATATATTAAATGATAGAATCACATAGTGTCTTATACCCCTTTAGGGTTATGAGTGAAGAGTCACCATGCTTCCTAACCCTAACCCTAATCTTATAATAATATAATAATTAATATAATTAATTATTATATTATTTATTAATATAACCATAGGATAACATGTATTATTATTATTATTAATTAATGTTAGGATAGTATCCTAATTACCTTGAGAATATCCAGAAGGAGTCCATACCATCAGAGGCTAATGACAATCAAGACAAGATTTTTGAGAAGAAGGTAGAAACTAAACCTACAACCTCAAGCCTAAATACACCAAAAGAGGGTTTTGAAACACCTACGAGGAAGAAGCAAAAGAAGAAGGTGACACAATCAAACCAGGCAAAAAAGAGAAACTTAAAAATGTATGAAATTCTTAATACCCTAATGGATATGGAGAATGAGATAACTATAATGGGATAAAACCAAGGGAAAAATTTACCCTTTGAAAATGTAGTAGTCTAGTAGAGGATAACTCAACCAGTGTTGGAGACCAATATCCAACCAATCCCAAATCATATTGCCATAATAACTTTAGAGAACCTCAACCTTGTTATGGTCTTGGTTGATAGGAATGTCTCAATAAAAAAAGATAGAGATAGAGGTAAGTCTCCTCTTGGAATTTAGCAAGGAAAAAAAAGGTTAAAAAAAATCCAATCCAAGAGTGTGGGAATAAAATCAAACTAGGAGCAATTTCCAATGGAGGATTAGTAAACCAAGGGAGTGTAAAGCAAATTGATACTTACTAGGTCTCAATTTTCTAATAATTATACAATCATAGAATGTTAAAGGATTAAAAAAAAAGTCTAATCAAATTGCTATTCACAATTTAATTAAAATTTATCATTTAGATCTCATTCTTATTCAAGAGACAAAATATTCAATACAAGTGATGTATAGAATAGCCAAGAAAATATTGAGATAGGTAGAGCATATGGTTGTTGCATCCCAAGGAGCTTTAGAGGGTATAATGACTTTGTGGAATTCTATAAAATGGACAATAATTGATCATGTTGTAGGAAGGGGTATTCTTAAATATCTCTTCAAGAGTAAGAGTTCACGAGAATTTTTTTGATTTCAAATTTCTATAGTTCGAAAAAAATTGGGGAGCAACACCTCCAATGGGTAGTTTTACAAACAAGTAGGATAGGAAAGGAAGAGGTGAATTGGATAGTGGTTGAGAACTTCAATACTAAGATTTCAACTAGGGATCAGGAAAGGGGCATCCAATATTTGGATCAAGGAGATATATTTATGATCTCTAAAGTAAAACAACTCAATTTGATTGATATCTAAAATGTGATGCCTTCTCATACTTGGACAAACAAACAAGTAGGGTTGGTAAACAAGAAAGTAAATTTGGATAGATTATTGGTGTTTGAAGAGGCTTTTTTGCTATGGTCACTCAAGTTATAAATTCTTAATCATACAAAATCAAACCACTTTCCAATTCTCTTGGAATGGGATATGGGCCATAAATATTTCTCTAGATCATTTCGATTTGAGATGGCTAGAAAAGGAGGAGATTAAGGATAAAATCCTAGTTTGGTGGGAGGAGAGGTGTTTTACCCATGGGATAACATTGTTTGGAATCTTTAAACAACTCCAAAATGTCAAATCCCAAATAAATATCTAGAAAAGAAACAATAAATCAAACTTTCAACTTTAGAGGGTTTCATCGATTGCTAGGATGAAGGAGCTGGCCATACTATCTGAACTGAAACAAGCATAGAATACTTGAAACAAAAGGATGAGTTGGTCAAAAAAGAGTTAAAGAATATAGACAAATAGGAGGATATCTATTGGAAACAAAGAGCTAAAATTTCTTGGCTACTAGAGAGGGATTGAAACACTAATTTATTCCATCTCTCAACCTCGATAAGAAGACTGCATAGGCCTGCGTTAGGCCTGCACAGGGCCAACAAGTCTATGTAGGTCTGTGCAGGCCTGACACTGGCCATGCATGACCCAAAAGGTAAGGGGTGGGGGGGAGCAGGCCACACATAGTGCAACCTATGTTTGGTTTGTGGGGGAAGCAGACCGCGCTGTGGGATGACATAGGCTGTACAAAACATGGACCAAGGTGAGGGCGATGCACAGTGCAACCCTCATGTGAGGTTTTTCAGGGGGGTACATGGGTGTTGAGGGCCATGCACAGCATGACCCTCATGTGAGGTTGTTCAGGGGGGGAAGCAGACCTCCCTGTGTGTATTATTTTTATTTTTATTTGTTCAAGTTTTTTTTTTTTAAATAATTGTTCCAAAGAACAAAGTTTAAGTTTATTTATTTCTTTTTTTTACGATTTATTTATTAAAGAAAAAATGACTTTAAAAAGTTAAGTTTTTTTTTTTAAATAACTAAATGTTTTTTTTTGTTTTGTTTGAAAATAGAAATGGAGGAGATCTACTTGGCTTTTTCGTGCATGAAGGTGTTGTCAAAACGATATTTTAAACCTTACACCAACACCAAAAAGGAAAATAACAAGTAGATAGTGTTCGTGATAAGCCATGATCACAATTTGTAAGCCAAAAAAAGAAAGAAAAGAAACACCATGCATTAAAAGAAAAGCATTTTATTATTTCATAGAATGGATATTTCAGTTACAATAATCCCCATTGCAAAGGGGTTTTACAATGCAACACCCTAAAGGAGAGATGATCCCATTTTTACAATAAAATGGTGTCATGATATTCTTCTTGATACACTCAAAGTGGGAGGTGGGTTTGTCGTGACCACCACAATGGATCTAGATCTTTGAATTTGGAGCCTTTTAATCGATGCGATCTTGTTGAACCTAGAATCTTCAAACCTTCGAACCTAAAACCTGCACACATGCAAACAAACAAAGAGATTTAGTAGCACCTATTAAGATAGATCAAACAAAATTAAAATATGCAACTAAAAAAAATATAACAATCATTTGCATACATGCATAAATATTCGAGTAGCATAACACTAACATTCCTCTCCTCCCGATCTTTCAAACTTCTCTCTTCGCTTTTCTTCTCGTTATATCTTCCTCTCAAATGAGAGGGGTATTAATAGCCTTTGGGGCAAGGTGAGGGGGGTGATGAGGTGTCCCTAGGTTAGGTTAAACTAATGTTAGGTCATGCATGCACCTAAGGTCAACCTATGGAAGGGTGGTCACATGGTGACCAAGGGCTTAGTGTAGGAAAGGGCTTGAGTGGCCAAGGGGGCTATAAAAGGGAAATGTCCCTATTTAAGTGGTAAAAACCACTATTTTAGGTCTAAGACTGCCTAGAGTGAGTCATATGGTCCAAAAGGGGTTGATTTAGGTAGTATTCTCAACATGACATGATTTAGGTGTCTACATATATATATCAAGAAATAGTATATATTTCTATCTTCAATTTTCTCTCTATTTGTTTAAAATTGCAATTGATTTAATGCAATAATTGAACCTTGGAATTAGGCAGTTTATATCACCAGTTTAATTGAAATAAAATTACCTTTCAAATATTATTTTGAATGGTGTACAACATCCAATGATTAGAAGATTTGATGTGGTCAGAAACACTATTTTGACCTCCTTAGGATCTCGATGTACGCATGTTCTAAAAATGGCTAGTGGTTGAGTATGTTGCGTAGGGCGTGTACAATTTTGGATATGCATGTGATCTTATAACATTTGAATTGATTTTATATTCATCTTAAAAATTTCTCTTTGATGTTTACCTGAATCTTACAACATATTTCCAAACTAGGATGAGCAAACTGATGTGAGTCTATGCTTAGTATTAGGGTTTCCATTGCTTTTTTGTGTGCTTCAAATGTGGTTTCCAATTCAATGTTGATGTTCCTTATCAAAATTTAGACCTCACTTTTTTTGGGCACAGATGAAAAAGTCCTTGTCTGGAAAATTTACCTTCTATTCATTTCAACTTTCTTCTATCATGGATGGTAGACCTTCAAACTATACTACATGGGTCCTGAGCAATATTTACATATGTTATTAGGAATTTTGATGAATGAATATCTCCAATGGTCATCAAATACCTAACATCTTCTTGTGTTGCGAATGAGTGTCTTCTACACTGTATGGGCTTCAACTGTCCATTAACAAATCAATGACTATTGTATTCCTTGTTAGCACTTTATCTAAATCATGTGTTTATAATAGTCACTACCTAATGATATTCTCCCCTTGACTAGCAGCTAAATTATGATGTGCATCTGACCTTCCCAAAGAACGTGCTCTCCTTAAACTTTGATATATTGACCTTCACACTTATTATTAAGGTATTAACTGAGCTCTTTCTTCAATGTTGTTTCACTTATTTAATACTCCTTGCACTATATATGACTGTCTTCACTGTATTGCTATATATGATTGTATTTGAATGTTGTATAGGGTGAATAGTTCCAAGTGGCACTTGAGTTATTCATTTTCCTTGAAATAACCCTACTGCACTGTCTTCCAATGCTTATAACAAGTGGAAATAAAAGTATTAATCTTTTTCTACAATGACTCGATGGTAGGCATGTAAATGATGCTTCCTTGAAGGCATTATGTAACCAAAATATTATTCTCGTTGTGCACCTAAGTTGTTCTCAAAAATGTGTCCGCTACTTGCTATAGTTTACATGAATCTTCTTCCACGTGGTGCGTTTCCTCTACTATTGTGCCCTAATACCTTAGGCTATTCAAAAACACTCTTGCCTTACTAGCTTATTGTGCATTCACTATAGGTTTTGAAGAATGGTTAAGCGCTTCACTAGATTTATTTTCTTCTAATGCTTATATTGGAGAGAAATGATTCTAATTTTCACACTGTTTGATAGTTTCCTTTCTCCTTCTAATGCTTTTAAAATATATTTTTTTCTTTCTTTGGAGATACCTCACACTTGGAGCTTTCTATTGAAGAGGCTATGTAAACGTAAGTTTTAATGACGTAGACGTTTGCCCTCCTGTGCTCTCAAAAAAAGCCTCTTGAATTCTTGAAACGTAGGCTTCTATTTCCTTTACTGACTAATATAGATTGAATTCAATGTTGGGTTCTATCCTTTGGCAATACCTTCCTTGCTTTGTTTTATTATTACTCTTTGCAACCCAAGATTTTCACTAATATTTTTACTATAGAAAATGCAAATACTTAGAGTCTTATTTTACTTATAATAAGCAATAGAATGAAGATATGTTTCTTTCTATCGAAATATACCTAACTTCTATTATGTTTTCTGTATGCAGGCTTGAACCTTGTAGACTATAACTTCTGCACTTATCTTGAAGACTTGAAATGAATATTATTCTATGCAACCTTTGAACCTTGAAACTGGTGCTTTAATAACTTAAATAAAAATCCAAATCTAAAAATATCAACTAATGAACTTTTGCACCTTTTGTTGCATACCTTTTTCCTTTTAGATGATGATGATGATAGTGACTTTGGTTACTTAAATTTTTTGCCTTCTGTAGATGTTATTTGCAACTCTTATAGGCTATCAAAAACATCTCACTTGCTCATTTTTTTGCAGCTCCAATACTTGACTAATATGCTGTCCAATACTGTAACTTGGTGGCTTAAATGCTCCTTTAGGATGTATTTTTGAAATCTAATATTTAGTAGTCACTAACACTGCCCAAATTGCTGCATTTTTTTGTTCTCAAATCTGAAATTTTTTAGATTGTAAAATAGTCAATACCTGAGCAACAATATCAAATTGTTCTATCGATCAAATAAACCTTACAATATTATATAGGCTTTGATAGCCAAAATACACTCTAACAAATCAACCCGTAAATAGTCTATGTAGAGAAATTCTCTAACAAATCCTCTAACCTAGGAATGCTATGAAAATAGAATCCTAAATCAACATGGATATAGTCCATCATTTATTCTAGAATAACAACAATTAAATATAACCTAGATACTTAGGACTTAGGGAAAATTCCAAAATTCTTCCCCTTAAAGTTGAGAGGGATGACAAGACAGTCTCTCAGCTTTAAATACTGAGATTTAGCAACTCCTTTGGTGAATATGTCCGCTATGTTGTCCAAAGTGTTGCAATGTTTTATCTCAACCACATTTTTCTCCACCATGTCTCTAATGAAGTGATAATTCATGTCGAAGTGCTTTGACCTGTTGTGGTGGATAGGATTATGTGCCAATTGTATGGCACTCATATTATCACAATACAATATGGTAGGACAAATTTGTCTCTCACCTGTTTCTTCTAGTACTTTTCTTAACCATAAGGCTTGGGCACTAGCATTTGTAATTGCTATGTACTCAGCCTCAGTAGATGATAGTGCTACAATAGTTTACTTTTTGGAACTCCATGTAATTAGTCCTGATCCAAGACTAAAAAAATTCCCTAAAGTGGATTTCCTATCATCTATGTTGCTTCCCAAACCATTATCACTAAAGCCAACTAATTTTACATCATATTTTTTGTGGTAATGGATCCCATAATCCATTGTATCCCTTACATACCTCAAAATTCTTTTAGTTGCTTGTAGATGAAGTTCAAAAGTATCAACCATATATATTGAAACGGGAGAGACACCATATTGAATATCCAACCATGTGTTGTGAGGAACATTAGACTCTTAACCATGCTCCTGTAAGTGGTCTTGTCAACTTTTGGTGCTCCATATTCTTTGCTTAATTGTATACCATGACCTACTGGAGTTGCAACTGACTTGCACTTCTCCATAGCAAATTTATTTATCATGTCCTGTGCATATTTATGTTGACATATGAAGATTTCATTTTCTTTTTGATGTACCTCCATTCCTAGAAAGTAATGCATCAAACCTAGATCCTTCATTTCAAACTATTTCATCATGAAGTTTTTAAACTCCTCATTCATTTTATCACTACTACCAATGAATATTAGATCATCCATATATAAGAACAGAATGAGGATGTCTTTACCTTGTTTCATGTAGTAGAAAGTAGGTTCAATTTTTCTCTTACTAAATCCATAGTCTTGAAAGTAGCCATCAATGCGTGAGTACCATGCCCTTGGTGCTTGCTTTAGTCCATACAACGCTTTCTTCAATTTGTAGACAAGGTCCTCCTTACCTTGTTCTTCAAAGCTTTTGGTATGCATGCTCCCCTTCATCAAAAATTACATCTCTTGATATTAAAACTTTGTGTGTTTTTGGATTGTAGAGTTTATATGCCTTTGGAAAACTCACTATACCCAATGAAAATACATGTTTGACTTTTGGGATCAAGTTTATTTCTTGTCTCATCAGGAATGTGTGCATATGCAAGACAACCAAAAACTTTGAAGTGCTTTACATTGGGCTTTTTGCCATACCATCCCTCATATGGAGTTATCCCATATAAACTAGAAGTAGGACTCCTATTCAAAATGTAAACACTTGTCCTAACAACATTAGCCCAATACATGTTACTTAGTTTCTTTGTTTGAAGCATTGATCTAGCCATTTCTACAATAGTGCGGTTATTTCTTTCAGCCACACTATTTTTTTGTGGGGTGTAGGTAGTAGTGAATTGCCTTTTTATCCCACAATATTTACAATATTTGAGAAATGCATTTGAGCAAAACTCCCCTCCTCTATCAGTCCTTAATATTTTTACAACATACTCACTTTGATTCTCTACATTATTTTTGAAATCCTTGAAACATTCAAAATATTCATCCTTAGTTTTCAAAAAATAAATCCAACACATTCTAGAGAAATCATCAATGAAAGTAAGAAAGTAAGAATTGTTACCCAAGCTTTTGGTATGCATTGGACCACAAATGTTCAAATGTACCAATTATACTGGATGGCTTGCTCTCCATGCTTGACCTCTTGGAAAATTTATTCTTGAGTGCTTTCCCAAAGCACATACTTCACACACCTCCTTGTGCTCTTCAAATTTTGGTAATCCACACACCATAGCTTGTGAAGTCAACAACTTCAAGCTTGAAAAATTAAGATGACCATATCTCAAGTGCCAAATCACACTTGGATTTTATATTGCCACAATAACAAGTTGAGCACCTCCTTGTTCTTCAAATTTAAGAGGGAATAACCTATTCTTTGTCATAGGTACATTTGTGAAAACTCTATTACAATTGTTTTTGTCAAAAATGACACATTTTCCACCTTCAAAAACAAGTATATAGTTCTTTTCCATAATTTTTCCAACACTAAGCAAATTATGTTGAAGTTTAGGAGTGTAATAGATATTTTTTACCTTCTTTGTACCTTCATTTGTTGGAACCTCCATGGCTCCCATGCCTTCAACTTGTAGTGCCTTTTCATCTCCCAATTTGATCTTGGACTTGTATGTGGAATCCATTGTAGCAAATAACTATTATTTGCCACTCATATGATTTGAGCAACCAGTATCCAAAATCCAAGTTTCATTAATATTTTGATATGATTTTCCATATGTGAGGAACAAATTTGAAGAAGTTCATTCCTCTTCTCCAGAGTTTCCATAATTATTACTTCTCCCTTTTTGATAAGCCTTTAATATAAAATATATAGCAAAGTGACCAAGCTTACCATAATTGTAACAATATTTGTTTGATTTTCACCTCCTCTTCCTCTTCCTTGGTAGCCACCTCTTGATCTACCTCTTGCCTTTCCTATTCCTCTTGAATATTGTCCTCTCCTTTGTCCTCTTCCTTGTGTATTGCCATGAGTCTCACCTTCCTTGGATGAGAATGTTTTTTCATCACCTCCAAAGCTTGATGTAGAACCTTGGAGTCTCTCTTCATGGGATATCAAAGAACCAATTAGTGCATCAAATTTGAGATTAGAAAGATCTTTTGATTCCTTAATAATTATTGCAATGTGATTCCACTTATGAAGAAGTGTTATCAACACTTTATTCACAACAACTTCATTTTTACATCTTCTCCAAGTGTCTCCATTTTGTTTACAATTGCTTTGAATCTCACACAATAATCTCCCACTCTTTCATATTCTTGCATTTTGAGATTCTCAAAATCTCTCTTCAAAGTTTGAAGCCTCACTTGCTTCACTTGATTGATCCCTTGATAGCTATCTCTCAAGGCATTCCATGCTTCTAGGGTTGTTGAACAAGAAGCAATCCTAGGAAAGATACTTTTCTCCAATGATGCTTGAAGATGATAGAGAGCAAAAGAATTCTTCTTTTGGGCATCCTTCTTATTATTCTTATTAGTGGCATTCAAGGTGTTCCAATCAATGGGTTCATTGTAGCCTTCTACTATAATGTCCCACAAACCTTTGCCTATGAGTAATGTCTTCATCTTGATAGACCAATACTCATAGTCCAAACCATTGAACTCAGGAATAGGCAAGTTGTTATTAGCAACCATTGATGCCAATCAACAAAACTTATGAAAACAAAATGACAATACTCTATTTTTAATAAAAAATACCTCTCTGTTTGTGGATGTGAACTATCTCACAGATTGCAATAAACAACAATAGGAAAAATCAATTCAGCAGGTATTTTGTTTGGTGAATAAAAAAATACCTCTTCTCATTTCTATGCAGCTTGCCAAACTCCTTGTAGACCTAAGTAGTAGCGGGAGGTTTTTTTTGCTTTGTGAAACCAGCCTCACATGGTCATCTCCTCTCCACTCAACTCTTCATAATTTTGCATACCAATAGGTTTACAAACATTATGTTTATGACGTAACAGATTACACAGGAGCTAAATGATGACTCCTTTATGGCATTCACACATCGTTCCTTAGTAGTTCACCAAATTGTAGGTATACACCATATACCTCTCACGATCTCATGGTATTAAAGATACATACACCATTCG
Organism: Wollemia nobilis; assembly: GCA_028583015.1. Taxonomy (NCBI): domain Eukaryota; kingdom Viridiplantae; phylum Streptophyta; class Pinopsida; order Araucariales; family Araucariaceae; genus Wollemia; species Wollemia nobilis. The sequence continues at coordinate 10,364,740 of JAQPPZ010016945.1, forward strand.
AAGGCTTCAAAACATCACAACAAATTACCTAAGTGGAAAAAAATTAATACAAATTGTAACCACCATTCACAGGCTTCAACACGTCATAGTAAATTATCAAACTGTAGCTCCTCTTGTGCGATGATCAAACCATTTATATTATCCTCTAAAACTCATACGTGGTGGTGCAACTCTCCACCATGTTTGACTCCATAACACATCATGGGCTCCTTAGGCACAGGGGTTAAATTAAATGATACGTAAAGGAAGGCATGACCTCACTAAAGAATATTCTCCTTTGTGTCTAATAGATCACAAACGAGATTCTCCTTTGTGTCTAACAGATCGCTTCAAATGATGTCCTCTCCTTTAACCAGCTTTGACTTGCTAATACGTAGGTCAAAATTTGCAGATAAAAATCCCTCACACAATTTTATGTTGGAAACAGATGTCCTTACACACAATCTTCTCTCAACATAGACGTGATGTGACATCTCCTCTCAACTCACTATGGAGTAGACGTGAACATAGTTTGCTCAATGCTCAACATTATACCTCCTCACAATTGACCTTTGGACCTCCATGCTCAATGATTGGTCTCCACAAAATTGTTATACCATACATGATCTAGATTGAGACGTCAACATAGCACGTCTACACAATAGTTACTTGGATTGCAACATATATCTGCACCTTTCTTGGACTGAACTCACAAATACGTGATGGAAAATCCATAAATTTTTGAGCACTTCTCAATGGCTCTGATACCAAAATGAGGAACAATATCAAATTTTTCTATTGATCAAAGAACCTTACAATATTATATAGGCTTTGATAGCCAAAATACACTCTAAAAAATAAACCCATAAATAGTCTATGTAGAGAAATCCTCTAACAAATCCTCTAACCTAGGAATGCTACGAATCCTAAATCAAAATGGATATAGTCCATCATTTATTCTAGAATAACAACAATTAAATATAACCTAGATACTTAGGACTTAGGGAAAATTCCAAAAATAGCTTCACTAAAAAATTGTCCTTGAATCCCAAAAATTTGATAGGATCCTCCCCCAAATCACAACTGAGATGTTCACTCAAGAACCCTTCAATTATGGCCCCCAAATATCTCATATTTGGTGGTTTTTCTATCTCCTTTCTCTTGTCGAATTCTGACTTCAAAGTAGATATCCTCCTTAAACAATCTTGTCAATCTTGAGATCTCTTCCATACTACCTTGTGATTTGACAATCTTCTTGCCAAACCTTCTCCTTTGGACTTTTTGTCGAATGACAATGGTTGTCCCAATTCCTTAGATTTTTCCTTGGTAGTAATTTCTCCAATGAGTTATTTTAGGAACTCCTTCAATGAGGCTCACCAATCCTTCTTGTTTCTTCTTGAGACCTCTCCAAGGTCCTCAAAACTTATAGCTTCAAAATATTCAATGAGACCTTCCTTGGCCTCTCCAATATTCAACTATGGAAGTTTTATAGTGAGATATTCTTCTAGGATCTCCTGAATCTGCTGCTGCTAAAATATACAATAGAAATTTTGTTAGTTATTATCAATGCTCAATATTACAATATGGAAGTTCTTCAATAGGGCCTCTTCAATGAACCTCTTCTTCAATGTGAAGTTTTCAATATTCAATGGAGATCACCAATCTTCAATATTTTCTAGTACTCTTCTCCTTGAGTCTCTTCAATCTTTAATGGGGTCTTCTTTCTAGGACCTCCTTCCTAGATTTGCAATATTCAATGTGGTTTCTTTGGCTTCCTTGGCCACTAGATCTTTCCTCAATATTTCAATTAGGAGTCTTCAATCTGCAAATATCTGAATGAGGAATTTCTCCTTATACCTCCAAATATTCAATCCTTATTTTTCTACAGCAAAGAATTAATCCTTGCATGAGGAAAGTAATGTCGACCTTCAGGCAACGAAGATGGATTTCTCTATTTGTTGTAGGAATCTTTCCACCTTCTAAGAGTTAATTTTTGCAACTAGAAAAACTTAGATGATAGTAACCAAATATTTTATTGAAAACTTCTTTTCTATCTTGCAATGAAATATTAGAAATGATAATAATTTCTACAACTCTATAAAAAATAATATTCACTAGCTGGATTGCCAATCTAGTGGATTCAATGCTGAGTTTTAGTCTTCACAAGTTTTTTCAACTCTGTGTAAAAACTCTAGCCAAATAAATCATGTGGATTTATTTACTTTATTTTCTTCTAGCTAGAGCTACTTCTATAAAAAATCTATTGTGATGGTATTTGCATGTAGTGGCACACTATGTCCGGTCCGGTTTGCAAATAGTCAACAATAGAAATGGTGATCACTTTGTGATTTTCTTTGATCCATTGTGGCTCTGATACCACTGTTAGCTTTTGGAGCCTTAAAAACAAAGGAAATGTGATCACAAGTATTGAAATAAACATGCAATATTATAACTATAATAAAGGAAACATAACATGCATGAAAATATGATATAAAACTTGATACAATGCTCTAGAAATGCTCATATAAGAAAGCTCACGAAAATTACAATGCTTCTCTCATGGAGTTTACAATTCCTCCATTATATCAAAATGGAGCTACATTGATACTACTACTACACTAATATATGCACTCCACAACTCCTTCTCATACTACAAACACTCACAATGAGACCTTTATATAAAAATATAGATTCATTGCCTCTCACTCAACCCTAAGACTCATGTACATGTGGACTACATACACATTTACATCATTATACATTTTAAAACTTGTGCATTTATTAATTTACTCTAATAAACTATCTATCTGCTAATATATTCCTAATATAATTATGTACCCATGAAGGTACATTAGTAAATAACCAAATGATGTAATACATTCCAACACTTCTAGGAAGTTATGAAGAAGAATGTCATTGATTTTATTGCTCAATGTTTGGAATGGCACTCAATGGATGATAATACTTTTGGAATGACCCCTTATGTGGAGTAAGTGTAGTCATAGATATTATTAGTAGATGATAATATTCTTGGAATAACACCTTACGTGGTGTAAGTGTAACCCTTTATTCTATGGATAGACTAAACAATAAAATAATATTTTTTATTAAATTCATGTTACAATACAAACCTGGTCTTTGGCCAGAAATAAGTTGAACATATCAACCATGGTGAAAGAGCCAACATGAACCTTAACCATGGTGAGAAAGCCATCATGTCTCAGATGCCACCAAACATCACCATCTACAGAGCAAAGCAATATGCCACCTAACCACTGGGTGGTGGTCAAGTTTAATAGCGTGTTGTGCACTATTTAAACAATGGTTTATACAACACCATAGTGCATGTGGTATTATTAATATCCACATATGAGAACTAATGTGAAAATATTTAATAGTTCAAGGCATATGCAATAAGAATAGATCGTAGGGGATCTTGTGAAGATAAATGGTTGAGAAAAGATCTATGGAAGTAATAACAAAGATCTTGGTTCTAAATTTAAAACTCGATCGTTGATTTTGGCTTCGTCATAGTCATTAACTACTCCATACCATTAACTATTTATCATAGTTGGGTGAATAGTAGTACATTTTCATGGTAAATATAATTAGAAAATATTTATACAATGGTATTATGATCTAATTTGCTATGTGCAATACTCTATGGTTTTATTTTAGGGAATGCATTCATTTAACATATTATAGCCTTGGTAATAATTTTGCTATTACTGATAGAGTTGTTGATTATATATATATATATATATATATATATATATACTTTGCAAGGAATAAGTAGGTACTTAGATACTACTTATGTTCAAGTCTTTTCCTCCCTCTATTGGAACCATTAGTGAATCAAGTGGAAGAGCTAAGCGAACCCTCCACTTCTTGTGGGTCTTGTTAGTCTAAAAAGACTACCTTGAAAGATAGCAAAGATTTTGAAGTTTGAAACCAACGTTTCATTTTTTGAGACATAAGGAGTAAAAAGACTAAGGCATGAAAAGGGTCACGATTTCTCGACATGACGAAGTTTCATGGGTTCGAAGAGTAGAAGAGAGTTGAAGTGCCAGAATGTCGTGATTTCGTGACATGATAGATTTTCACGAGTAAGCAACCCGGAGGAGCCAAAGTACGCTAGAATGTCATGATTTCGTGACATGACAAAGTTTTCATGAGCAAGTAGCCCGGAGGAGCCAAAGTACAAAGGAATGTCATGATTTCATGACATGACAGATTTTCATGAGCAAGCAGCCCGAAGGAGCCAAAGTACAAAGGAATGTCATGATTTCGTGACATGACATATTTTTGTGAGCAAGGAGTTTTTTGTAGGACAAAGATATAAGTAGAAACAAATAAACATACCTTCAAAGGAATGTGTCGGCAACTGATGACAGATAGTGAAGAAAGCATCAAATCCTATATTTTTGTTATCAAATATTTTGTTTACCATTAGATCAATAGGAAGCCATGCAAAGCATATTGATGCATTTTTATAGCTTGATTGTTTGTAACTGATTTTATGTCAGAATATACTAGCTATAAAAGATGCTCACCATAGGGTATATATAATAGTAAACGCACCCTGAATAGAGGTCAAATCTTAGATGTTTACAAGACTAGATGTATGTACTCTGAATGCAAGCAATAAAATACGCTTCTATTGGCTTCTAGTTCACGGTGTGCAAGTGTATGTATTAACATTTGATGCTTCTATTCACATTATTGAGTTATATATTGTATCTGTTCTAGAATCTAGACTTATACATGATATAAATCATATTTTTAGAGTTAAAATTCAATACATGTACGTGTTAGATAGATATCTAAATCACATTTGAAGACTATGATTTCTACATGAAGATATAATAAATGCTTGAACAGAAAGGTTATATACATTTATCTTAGTTTTTTTTTAATATGTACCATGAGAAAAGCTCTAGCTATGACTATATTTCCCTCTCTTTCAGTAAATCTCTTTTCCATTTTCTCATAAAAACCATTAAGGAACCAACCTCCTCTGGAGATTAGATGGAAGCTCCCAACACCAAGTCCATCTATTCAATGTTGACAAGGTCGTAGGTGCAAATAACAACCATAGGCTGATTTTGTTCCAATAATTTTTGGCATGCCCGGTGGGACCCTAAATCCCACAGTATTTTATAAGGTTCGATGTTTGTCTTTGACCTATTCAAGATCTAAATCAATCACCTGGTGACTCCATCCGAAGGTATAGACCTAAGAAATACCTTATCTATTTATCTAGTTAGAACTTATGATTGTTTACCTATATGATAACCAGATCTAAAGCAAGAAACTTTGAAGAACCCATTGAGTTCTTCGAGTTACACCTTGGTAGCCTTAGGGTACATCCAATTTTATCTGCTAGATCAAACCCACCTACTACCAATATTACCACCCTTGTACCTACTATTTTGCCCAGCCCTATTATCAATATATCTTCAAATATAACTACTAGTAGTTCTATAGTTTAGGCAAGTACAATAGCTACAATGGTCACTCCTCCACCAACTTATCTTACATGGAACCACATTGGTCCGTTGAACCTGGTGGCTCAGAATCTGATTCCTACTATAACTTTGAAGGCATTACCTTCATATGATGGAATAGGAAAAATGATGTATGAACATTGCTTAGATGTTGCCTCTTTGGTAGCAATTTACAACATCACTCAAGAAGATGTAATGATCAGGTTGCTGGTCATTTCATTAAAAGGAAAAATGCTCTATTGGTACAGAGCACTTCCCGCTCAATCCATCACAAGTTGGGCCGAACTCATTGGTAGGATGGTAGATGAATTTAATCAGCACGTAGATCCTTTCTCCCTGCTTAGCCAGTTCAACATCATCAAGAAACATCCTCAAGAGGAAATTGTTGATTTCAACATCCGATTCAGTCGCACTTGGGAAAGAGTGCCCATCGAATTGAAACCAACCACAGAACAAGCGGTGTATTATTATTTAAGAGCCTTCGATTTCGATATCAGTATGATTATACGACAATCATGAATACTCACTTTCCCTACTATTTACCAAGAAGCATCTAAAGAAGAGAGAGATCTCATCGCCATTGGAAGATATCCACCAAAAGCAATAATGCCAATTTTTCTAGATATTCCCCAAGCTTCCAATACTAGTTCTTCAAGCTCTTCCCATTTTCCAAGTATAGACCTTCCAAAATGGAATGGGCAACCATCCATTCCCACCCTCAAATCCCCCCCCCCCCCCCCCCTTGCTCAACCAACCCAAGAAAATCAGCTCTCTATTATACTAGACATGGTAAAAACTTTGGCAAATGATATGATGTCAATGAAGAGAAGAGAGGCCAAGAGAAATTTTCAACCAAGAAGGTTTCCTCAAATAACAAGGGATGCAACTCCATCAAGCAATAGAGGGTAGGAAAGATCAAATGTCATTTATGCAAATGAAGTCGAGGAAGTTGTAGCTCCTCCCACAAATTTTGATTATTGGTGTACCACATGTAATGATCCACATGGAGAAAGTTCATGTATGATTCATCAACACTATGTACAAAATGTAGCTATTGAGAAAGCAGAGAAAAATATGAAAGGCCATGTAAGCATGATTAGAGAAACTGATCATAATTTTATGATGCCTTCAGTTGAACAAGTTGCAGTCTTGACCAGATCAGGCAAAAAACCTCTGCAAGTGGATCCTCAAGAGCTCCAACCTCTAAATTTTTCCCCTAGCTCCTAAAGCAACACCTAAAAAGGATACTTCCTATGAAAAGAGACCTCAGGTTCCTACCCAGAGCTCTGGAGCAGAAATACATAAAGAATTTATCCCACAAAAGGAAGTCGAGACTCAAGATCAAGCTAAAGAGAGGTTAAGATTTCCTTCACTAACTAAGAGATAGAGAACGAAAGTGACTCAAGGATACAAAAATAGATATGACACCTTTTCCAAGGAAAGAGAGAAGAGTGTTGAACCATCTTCTTTTAACATAGTGGAAGAAATGAAGAAGACTCCCTCAAAGGCAAGCATGTACGATGCCCTTCAGTTTCCTGGTCAGATTGATCTCCTACAAGAATATTTAAAGACAATGAAAAATAAAGGTAAGAACACATCCTACTCAAATACAGTCCAAGTGAATCTAACATCTGCCACTGGAAAAAATAGACCACCTCCATTCTATTTATCTCTTCAAATGGAAGGGTGGGTCGTACACAACTGCATGATAGACTCCAGGTCTTGCTACTACGATGATACCAAAAGCAGTGTGTGACATCATGGGGATGGAGTATACTAGAAGCAATCCAGGGGTTCTATAGTTAGATGGCACTCCAGTAAAAATTGTAGGAGTAATTAAAGACATCCCCATACAACTTCATAGGATGCCTCAAATGGTGGTCATACAAGAAGTGGTAGTTGTAGATTTAGCGCCATACTTCGGTATGTGTTTGTCCAGAGAGTTCATAACCAAGATAGGAGGATATCTATCTCTGGACTACTCACATTTAGAAATACCTTTCAAAGGTAGGAGGATCAAGATATTTAATGAAAAACCATCTACTTTTCATGTAGAAAAGATAGGGGAGGTCGACACTATAAGTATGATGATCGAAGAAATCAAAGATTTAGATCTAATGGAAGAGACCTTAGAGGAGCTTCAAATAGAAGATCAGTTCTCTCTGAAGAATTTCAATGCCATGATAGAAATAGAGATGGGAAGTTATTCCATTGAAAAACCAAAAAAGCAATTGGCACCCGCTCCCAAAGAAGATGACTCTACCAGTCAACTTTGGAAGCTTTTCTTCGATGGAGCTAGGTGTAAGAATGGAGTTGGTGCTAGAATAGTTTTGATTTCCCCTATAGGCAAAGAAATAATTTTCTCTTACAGGCTAACGTGGAGTTGCACCAATAATATAGCAGAGTATGAAGCACTTTGTTTGGGCCTGAGAAAGGCTAAGAAACTAGGGGTTAAGCAGTTACTAATTTATGGAGATTCAAAACTTATCATGAATCAAGTCACGGGAAAATATATCAGTAAACAACATTACTTAAAGGCATACATAAATAAAGTGTGGGACCTTTTAGAAGCCTTTGAGGCTCTAAATATGAAGTCTATTCCTAGAGAGTAGAATACCCATGCAGATTTGTTGGCATCTATGGGAGCAAATTTTTGCCCCATCAACAACGTTATCCAGAAATCTAAGATGGTTAGACTCATATATAGACCCTCCATGCTAGAAAAAAATATTTTCTAGCAAGTTTTTGAAAATGATGAGCAAATATTAGATTTTTTAATCTATGAGATGAACTGCTCGAGTGGTAGAATGTTGCAAGATGAAGAAGAAGAAGGATTGATTCAATTAAAGAATAATCATATTCCCAAGGGACTTATCACCCTTGAGAGTCTTTTTGATAATAATGATAGGGCAGTAGGCCATAAAATAAAAGTTGATAAGCGTCGGTATAAGGAAGTTGAGCTAGAACCAGGAAAAATGATTAAAGTTGGAGTTAGTTGTATAGTAGAAGAGTTAAACCAAATCAGGGAATTGTGCAAGAAATTTCTAGATATTATAGCTTGGGTGTACAATGATCTAAAAGTGTACAAGAAAGAGATTATCCAACACACCATTGAATTAGAGGAAGGAGCCAAACCTTTCAGGCAAAAGCAAAGGCCTGTGAATCCAAAGATAGAAGCTCTGATGAAGCAAGAATTGTTAAAACTCCTTCAAGCTAAGATAGTGTATCCTATTAAACATTCTACCTGGGTGGCAAACTTAGTTCCAATCAGGAAGAAAAATGGAGACATTAGATTATGCATCGATTTCAGAAATTTGAACAGAGCCTCACTCAAGGATCATTATCCTCTTTCGTAGATAGACCAAATTTTACACATAGTTGCAGGAGCAGAGAGATTTTCTTTGCTAGATGGTTTTTTAGGTATAATCAGGTATGGGTTAGAGATGAAGATCAATATAAAACTACCTTTACCACCAAATGGGGAACATTCACCTATCAAAGGATACCTTTCAGGTTGTCTAACATCGGAGCAACCTTCCAAAGGGCAATGGATGTAGCTTTCGGTGAGCTTGCTAACAAGATCATAGTCATCTATTTAGATGATATGACAATTTTTCTCATCATAAAGAAGATCATATAAAACACCTCGAGAAGGTTTTTGAAAAATGCAGGGAATTTGGAATATCTTTGAACCCAAAGAAATCCATATTCGTTGTAGAGGAAGGTATCCTACTTGGTCATGTCATCTCTAAAGTTGGATTAGCCATAGATCCTGATAGAGTGAAAGCACTCTTAGAACTTCCCTTACCAAAAAACAAGAGAGGCTTGCAATATTTCTTTGGAAAAATAAATTTTGTGCATAAATTTATTGCAGATTTTGCACAGATTGTTAAACCAATGACAGAATTATTAAAGAAAGATGCACCTTTCAAATGGATAGATCCAAGGAAGAATGCTTTTAGAAATATTCTAGAGGAAATAACTCAAGCACCTATGTTGGTTAATCCTGACTACTCCCGAGGTTTTATCCTATATGTTGTTGGTGAGCAAGAAAGTTATGTTGCAGTCCTCACACAGAAGGGAGCAGACAATGAAGAAAGACCCATAGCTTTTCTGAGTGCCACTATGCATGATCATGAGGAAAGATACAACTTTATTGAGAAACAAGTATATGTTGTCATGAAGTCTTTGAATAAATTCAAACATTTCCTATCATAGAGTAGGATCATTGTTTATGTGATCCATCATGATGTCAAGAATTTTATAATACAAGGAGAACTTGGCGAAAAGAGAGTTGGTTGGGTAACTAAAATACAGGAATATGATGTAGAAATACACCCAACAAAAATAGTAAGGGGTAGAGCCCTATGCCAAGAATTAGCCAAGCAGGCTTCAAATGGTCATGTGGATCACCAAAGCATAATGGTAAATGCAGAATCAGATCAAAATCTGGAAAAGGTTGATTGGATTGATGATCTTGTGAAGTACTTTCAGACTGGAAGATGTCCTGATAATCTGAATGCTTCACAAAGAAGAAGGTATAGAGCACAAGCATTGAAGTACACCCTTCAATCAGAAGGGTTGTACAAAAAAATATAGATGGTGTACTATTGAAATGCATAAGAGATGATAAAAAACAAAAAGTGTTGAAAGAGTTTCATGGAGGTCTCTCTAGGGGACATTATTCAGGAAGAACCACTGCTTTGAAGATACTCAGAGCAGGTTGTTATTGGCCTTCTATTTTTTATGACACTTACAAAATAACCAAGAGTTGTGAGCAATTCCAGAGATACGTAGGGAGGAACAGAAATGCCCCTATGCCCTTAAAGTCTATCCAAGTTGAAGAACCTTTCCAACAGTGGGGGTTAGATTTTATTGGGATAATAGAGCCTAATTCATCAGTTAGCCACAAGTATATACTTACTACCATAGACTATTTTACCAAGTGGGCTGAAGCAATTCCCACTAAGAAAGTTGATCAAGAGGTCGTAATTGAGTTTGTGGAAAGCTTGATTACAAGGTTTGGTATACCAGATTCACTAGTTACAGATAACGGATCAGCTTTCATCGGAGCTAAAATGATTGAGTTTACTAGAAGATATGGTATATATTTGAAGACCTCTTCCAACTACTATCCACAGGGAAATGGTCTAGCTGAGTCTACAAATAAAAACCTCCTCAGAATCCTGAAAAGAATGTTAGAAGATAACAAGAGGAGTTGGCACTCCTTGATCAACCAAGCACTATGGGCTGATAGGATTTCAATTAAGAAATCTATTAATACATCGCCCTATTCTTTGGTCTATGGCAAAGAGGCTATTCTACCTATACACATGGAAATACCAGCTTTAAAGTTACTTAATCAGATGGATGAAGAAGGAGGTCAACCAATGGATGCCCGATTGATGCAACTTTTACAACTGGAAGAACAGAGAGAACAGGCCTATAATCACCATAGAAGCATATGGCAGACACAGAAGGGTGGTTCAATAAGAAGACCACTTTCAAAAAATTTAAGGTGGGGGACTTGGTTTTGAAATGGAATGTGAAAAAAGCTAAGCCAGGCAACCACAAAAAATTTGATGCCTTTTGGGAGGGCCCTTTTGAAATAATTGTTGAAAAGCAATTTAATTCGTTTCAACTAAAAGATCAACAGGGTATAATTCTACCCATAACAATGAATGCTTTTCACTTAAAGCTCTACTTCAAGTAAAGAAAAAAAGGAGAATTTCATGTATATTATGTATATTATATAAGGTTTGTAAATATTTCCCAAATTTTTTCGGCTTATAAAAGGGTTTTTGTCATCATTTCATGGCCAACCAGAGTTTACCAGCAAGAAGAAGATAAAATAAGAAAAGAAAAGCGCTATATTGTCGGATATAACGGTTGAAATTTGAAATTTGCCATGTAGCCATCTAATGATTGGTGGGAAAGAATCACTTTTGAGAATAAAAGAAGCTTTGAGAAGCATTATTTTCATTTAATAAAGTTGCTAGCCAACCGTTGAAAGAAATTCAAAATTTGCCATGTGGCTTTTCGATGATTGGAAAATAGGAACCACCTTTGCAAATAGAAGAAGCTTTGGTAAGCGTAATATTTATTTTAATGCAGTTGATAGCCATTGGCCAAATTTTCAAAACATTCGAAAGGGTGACAGAAACAAGGCATGGGAGGATTCAAGAAAATCTAGCCCACCAACCGCAATTAATGCAACCATGCATATCTTTTCTAATTAACGTAAAAAACCCTAATTTCACTCCTAAGTAAGTTCTACTACACCACTTTCTATTCCTATTCTTGAATCCAAGCTCAGTTCAGATAAACTCAGTGTGATATTTTCTCATGGCTCCGAAGAAGAACAGTCAAAAAATAACAATGGCAACTTCATCTTCTGTACCTTCAACAGTGAGACGTGAAGAGGAAATGGGTGAGAAATTTGTTGATAGAGATGCTAGAATTGGTGACATAGTAGTGACATGGAAATATCCAGGAAGAATTCAAAGAGATATCAAAGACAGGATGGCCACTGGTATCACTGCATCTTCCCCTACTACTTTTGCTTTCCATTCATTACTCTACTGGTATGTTTACATTCCTGTACACCCTTGTCCTGAATTGGTCAAAGCAATTGTAAATTTTTATGATGAAAAGAAGAAAATTATTAGGGATTTTAGAGGAAGACTTCTTTTTACTCTAAGTACAGATGCATTTATTGTTGCTTTCATCATTGGTTATGTGCCTACCCTTGAACCCAAAGCTTTCGACCCCACTGAACAAGCGAAATATTTTGTGCCCTCTGAGAAGATAAGAAATTTCCTCACTACATAGTTGAAAAAACCACCTACTAGAGGAAATATACCTGAAACCCCTATTCCCTTAACAGATTTCAAAAATCTGGAGCTTTTCTCCATATTGGCTATGGTGGTGGACTAAAACTGATGAAAAATTTTATGGGTGGTAGATTGCCTTAGTCAACTATCTATCAAACCCAAAGAATTATGACTCTTCAATCATGGATAAGAATGTCAGGCCTTTGTTTTTTGATTGGTCGAGGTATCTCTTTCGAGAAATTCATGAAGGTTTATCTGCAATGAAAAAGGGGTCTCAATTTTCTTTCCATTTTTCTTCATACTTAGTATGGATATTATTCTATTTTATGGCTAAGGAGCTAGATTTTATTTCTATAAATGATAAATATGAAAAAGGAAGGACATTGCCAGTGTATGAGTGGACCAATGTATTGCATAGAATAAAATCATATTATGATTTTAATAGAGAATTTTTGGGTCCAGCTCTAAAGATAATGTATGGGGAAATTAGAAGGTTAACCCCAAAAGCTGAAAAGGTTCTACAGAACAAACATGCAGAGGAGGGCGACTGGTTCATCCTCACTCAAGGGGTTGTCATTAGGTTGTACGGGTTTATTGGGAAACCTTTCTTACTTCCCCATTATGTTACTGACAAGTTATTTGCTTTAGAATATGTCAGACAAACTGAACAAATAAATTTCAAATATGGTACGGGTATAGGTAAAATTGGTACCTGTACTATGCCATTTCAGTTTGAAGGTATTATTATTTCTAAGAAGGGGCAACATGAACAAATTACCCAAGCTCTGAGAGAATTGGGGTTAATAGAAATACCTCAGAGATGGAAATATGATCCTATAAATAGATTTGTAGAAAGGCAGGCTATTTTGAATAGAACCTCAATTAAGAGCTATCATGCGTCCCTTAGACCAGACATTGAAGCTTGCAAAAATAACAATGAAGATGATGCACTAGAATGGCATGTAGAAAGGATGCAACCATTGCCCCCTTGGCATGATTTTTATGAACATGTAATGTATTATGATCCTAAAAATAATCCTAAACATGTTTTAGATGAAAATACCATTACTAGAATGCAGAAGAAAGGGGCAGAATGGATGGTGGGAAAAGTTCATGAATGGTGGACCATGAGAGTCCAAACTAATATGATTGATTCGAGGTACCCTATGAAAAATGATCTTGAATTCTCAGTTCATTACGATTATTATCAAGATTCCTAGTCAGGGACCTTCCTTATAAAAGTACCTCCTAGCATTGGTGGCAGCAAGGAAGCAAGTCCTAAAGCTAAAAAATAGAATATTGACCAAAGTAAAGGAAAGAAGGTTGCAGTTGAGAAACTATTATCCCAAGCACAAACCAGGCTTAGATCTTCCAAGAAAAGGTTTCTCTGAAGACATCTTCATGAAAGAACAAGGAAAAGCATACGGAAAAGTTGCTCAGATGATGTTGAAGATGGGATATGAAGGCAAAGGACTAGGTAAAGAAGGGCAAGGGATCACTGAACCCTTGTAGGAGAAAGGAGAGGAAAACACCTAGCACTAGGTGTTGACTCATCAAAAGGTAGAACCACAACCTCTAAAACTCTGAAATTTGTCCCCCCTTCAAACTCAGCTACAGAATCTGATGAAGAACCTCTTGGCATTAAGAGGAGGAGGCTAAAGTCTATAGCAGAAACTCAACAAAAGAAAAAACAAGATGTTGAAAAAGTCCCAAATAATGAACAAGCTACTCAAGGTGATGATGATCGACACATAGAGGTTACTCAAGCTACTCGAGATGGTGATGTTGAAAATATTGAAACTGCTCCAGAAGGTGAGCAAATTGTTCAAAATGATGAAGATAATATTCCAGATACAGATATTACTAAAAATCATACTGAAAAGGAAGATGTTCAAAGTGAAACAATTGATGATACAAGTAACCTTGCTCAAGAAGGTCAAAATGTAGCCATTTTTCAAGAAATTGTTGTAAAGAAAGAAAATGTTGAACATAAAAAAAGACATGGGGAAATTCCCCTAAATATTGAAATAATAAATCTCGAAGAAGATACAGGCAATGAAGATAAAGCTGATGAAAGAGAAAATGTAGAAGAAATTTCTACACCAAATGAAGTTCAAGATTCTATTATGAATGAAGTCAATGAAGATCATGAAGAAGAAGATGGAAATCAACATGTGCTTCAGATAGAAATAGGTATGGCTTCTCTATTCTCTCACTCTTTTCCTTCTACTCATTCCCGAACTAAATCTCCTTCCATTTCTAGTTCAAAGAAAGATATAATGTTTCCTTTGAAACCATGGTTTCCTTCCCTAGAACCAACATTATATTCACAACTCTAGTCTGAGGCTAGTGCTACATTGGTTCCAAATCCATTTCTTCCTAGTGCTTGCATTCCAGCTATTAAATCCATATCCACTACAGATGCTGAAAATCATCCGACTCTTTCAAAACTAAAATATTTGAGAAAGGCAAACAAGAATGCCTTAGACTGGTGGACATCTCATTCCTCTGGAGATTCCAAGACTCCAACCTATGCTCAAGAAATGATAGCTCTTGATCCCACCACTATGCAACAAAAAAAGGTAATATTGACACCAACATCAAAGAAACCTAAGGGAGAAATGACAATTGAAGATTATCAGGTAGAAGATACAACTGAAGACATTACCCAACTTCATATGCAAGATGAGTGGGGAATGGCTCAGGCCCATCTAGGAACTATCTACTTGCATGGAGAGTACTTTAAAGAGAAATTCATCAAAGAGCAGGGGGCCAGGAAAGAGTTGGAGTCAGTCCTACAGGAACAAAAATTAGTAGAAAAGGCTCTGAAGCTAGAGGTAAAGAAATGGGAAGATAAGTTTGGTGAGGCTGCCAGTGAAGCAGCCAAATATAAAGAAAAACTTGAAGAGGCAGATGCACAGATTCAATCTCTGAATCTACAAGTTCAACAACTTCAACAACAGATCCTAGAAAAGTAGAACGCACCATCTGGCCTATCGAAGGAAAAATCCAAAGCGGTAAGAAAAGAAATGTTCGAGGACATCTTGTCACTGAGCCTTAGAGTGAGGCCTATGTTGTTGTACCTAGCCAAAGTAAAAGAAGTGATTGAAGTGGTCAATGATGAGTTAAAAGCTTCAGTGAGATTTCTATAGGAAATATCAGATGCAACAACAAAAATTCAAGTCTTGTCTGAGAAAATTCTAGAGAGTGTCACTGCTAAGATCCGAAGTGAAGCTTGGTCTCAGGCCAAGATTACAGCCAGAAGTTTCTTTAGAAGATTTAAACTTGTAACTCAAGGTGAAAAACTCCTTCAAGAGTTAGAAGCTGAAGCTAAGGGACTAGTGAAGCATTTAAATCTAGAAAAAAAATGTGGACTTCCATATTTGTGGGATGAAAATTCAAAAGTTTTAAGTGAAGATGCACTAACAATGTCCCTAAAATATTTTATGGAGGATGAATCTAAAATAGAGAACTGGGAAGAACCTATAGAGGAAGCACAAATATTTTCTATGGTGCAAAACCTCACGCAGATTAAGTCCTATTTACAGGAGTTGATTTTAAGGTATAAAGTAGTGTCTCATGATAAAGTGGAAGAATTACAATATGTATATCAATTGTTCATGGATTCATCAGACCTCGAGGATGAAGCTTGGAAATAGGTTTACCTCACTTACAATGAAGTCATCACTATGATAGAAAAGTTGAAGAAATCCAAGCAAGTTGACCAAAGGCAACTGATAGAAGGTGGGACCAGTGGTCAACAGTGAAATAAGTTTGAAATTATTAAGGTGTTAATGTAATATTAGTAAAGTATGCATAAGTTGTAAGAGGTATTTTGAAAGGTAATGCTTTACTTGTTTAAGTGCATTTTTCTTGATTTTTCTTCCACAATCTCCTCTTCCATATTGTTTTGACTCCATTTCCCAATGGATGAAGGTCCTGGATTCTAATATTTTTTCTAGAAAAATTCCTCGGAAGGTGCCAAGAATGTTAGTCTAAAAAGACTACCTTGAAAGATAGCAAATGTTTTGAATTTTGAAACCAACGTTTCAATTTTTGAGACATAAGGAGTAAAAAGACTAAGGCATGAAAAGGGTCACGATTTCTCGACATGATGAAGTTTCATGGGTTCGAAGAGTAGAAGAGAGTTGAAGCGCCAGAATGTCATGATTTCATGACATGACAAATTTTTACGAGCAAGCAGCCAGGAGAAGCCAAAGTACGAAGGAATGTCGTGATTTCGTGACATGACAGATTTTCGCGAGCAAGTAGCCCGGAGGAGCCAAAGTACAAAGGAATGTCATGATTTCATGACATGATAAATTTTCATGAGCAAGCAGCCAGGAGGAGCCAAAGTACAAAGGAATGTCATGATTTCGCGACATGACAGATTTTCATGAGCAGGAAGTTTTTCGTAGGACAAAGATATAAGTAGAAACAAATAAACATACCTTCAAAGGAATGTGTTAGCAACTGATGACAGACAATGAAGGAAGCATCAAATCCCAGATTTCTGCTATCAAATATTTTGTTTACCATTAGATCAATAGGAAGCCATGCAAAGCATATTGACGCATTTTTATAGCCTCGATTGTTTGTAACTGATTTTATGTCAGAATCTACTAGCTGTAAAAGATGCTCGCCATAGGGTATATATAATAGTAAACACACCCTGAATAGAGGTCGGCTCTTAGACATTTACAAGACTGGATGTATGTACTCTGAATGCAAGCAATAAAAAATACGCTTCTATTGGCTTCCGGTTCATGGTGTGCAAGTGTATGTATTAACATTTGATGCTTCTATTCACATTATTGAGTTGTATATTGTATCTGTTCTAGAATCTGGACTTATACATGATATAAATCATATTGCTGGAGTTAAAATTCAATACATGTACATGTTAGATAGATATCTAAATCACATTTGAAGACTATGATTTCTGCGTGAAGATATAATAAATGCTTGAATAGAAAGGTTATATACATTTATCTTAGTTTTTGTTTAATCTGTACCATGAGAAAAGCTCTAGCTACGGCTATATTTCCCTCTCTTTCAGTAAATCTCTTTTCCCTTTTCTCATAAAAACCATTAAGGAACCAACCTCCTCTGGAGATTAGATGGAAGCTCCCAACACCAAGTCCGTCTATTCAATGTTGACAAGGTCGTAGGCGCAAATAACAACCATAGGCCAATTTTGTTCCAACAGGTCTTAAGCAGTGTACCTTAAATTATTTTTAGGACCTCACTTGGCATCTATGTCTCTTGAAGTATGAACCTAACATAATTCAAGTAATAGTCAATAAGTTGACTAAGGATGTATACCAGGGGACATCAAGGATGATGCACTAGTGGTGGAAAATATGTTTGCCAAAGAGAATTTTAGGATATATGGATATCCTAAAGTGCAATTTATGACATTATGTTTTTGTCTTTGATGACACCTATTTTCTATGAGGTTAACTCATGATAAGGGCCATTAATTCATAGGTTGGAACTCCTTTGTGAGAGATTTTGATAAACCTAGTTGTATTTAGACTTGTTGTGTCTAAACAGTTATGGAAATATGATTTTATATCATCTCTATGAAAAGAAAACAAAACAATGTTGAACAATGTGCCACTTGTGGAAAAATGAGGTTATGAAAACCTATGTTCTTATATGCTTTGTGTATTGCAGGAAAACACAGAGGACTATGTTTATTTTAAGGGGGTAGTATGTCATGACCCTCCCTTAGCAATATTTTTCATATGATGGACTTATGAATTGTTATGTTGTTTTGAAGATACATTAAATGGCATTAAGTTGATTATTTTCAATGTATGATTGGTTTATTTAATAATATGGTACTACTGATAGTATGCATGGTTGCAGAAATAGGAATCCTTCGGATAGAGTGGACGAGGGAGTCACCACTAAGGATGAGAAAGAAGGAAAAGATGGATGAAGATCCATAATGGTATTAATGATGATTTAATATTAATTACAAGTTTAAGTAATTAATTATGATTAGCTTTAATTAGATGATTTTATTATTTAGCCTATTTTTGTAAAATAGGAAATTGAGTTGGAATTGGGTGACAAAGACCCCTTCCAAACCAAGGGAGGAGAAAGAGCATATTCCCCTTGGAATAAAATAATAGTTTACCAAATTGACCCCTCCTCCAAATGAAGGGAGGAGGATTGGCATCTTTGCTAATGGGAATTTAATATTGATTAAATTAAGGCATCTTACTATTTCAATAGTAGTCCTTTTAAATTTAGCAAAGGGGCCAAAATTAGGGAATGACTAATGGATTTGGACACCCTCCAAATTAAAAGAGGAGGATTGGCATATTTGCTAATGGAAATTTAATATTGATTAAATTAAGGCATCTTACTATTTCAATAGTAGCCCTTTTAAATTTAGTAAAGGGACCCAACTTAGGAATTAAATAATGCTTTTCAAAATTAACCCCATTAAGGGAAGAGAGTAAAATGGAGCCATAATGGAGGATCTTTCTATCATTTAATATTAACTCACCTTTATGACTCATAAAGGGAGAAATTAATAGTTTAATAAAGGCATCTTTCAAGAAGACCTATAAATAAGCATAGAGGGCTTAGTTGGGAATTAATTTAGCACAAGGAGAAGACTAGGCTAAGGAGAGCATGAGGAGGACTTGGAGGCTAGCATGAGAGGGTAATATTGGAGCTTTTGAAGGGGGATTTCCCTCATTTTTTCTCCATTGCTTAGGGAGTATGCTCTCCACTTTTGTGGATCAAAAAGTAGAAAGATTTATGAGAGCAATGGGTTTTAGGGAAAGTATGATTCGGTAGAGGCATTTAGCCAAGGCAATTTTGGGAGTATGTGAAGGATTCTTGGTTAAGCATGAGAAGCACGACACTAGGAAGCTAGCATAAGGAGAAGGCTAGAATGAGGCTAGAAGGACTTAGCCAAAGTGTAGATATTGGAAGATTGAATGGAACGAGCATTTGGAGTTCAAGGTTGGATTATACCACCTTATTTGCCTTTGTTTTTGAAGAAATTTTATTACGCTTTGGAAATGAATGATTTTTTTTGTATTGCTTGCTTATGAGTTTGAACCCTTCTAAATAAATTTATGGAATTGGTTCTCTTTCCTTTGAATTTAGTTTAGGATATAAGGCAATTAAAAGTTAATTTATCTTTAAATTCTTTCAATCGAATGATGTGGTTTCCAAATTGTTCTATTTGGATAATTTGGAGTTGTTATGTGTATTATTCTTTGGACGAAAGAATACATTAGAATCTTGGAGGAAAGATGTTCCTTGAGTGTGGATTAAAATATAAATGTTATCTTTAGGAGGATGAACGTGGAGTTCACCCGAGGGAATTTATGGGGATTCCCTCATTTTTCTTGAAATGTGAGTTAAAGGGATCAACTCATGGTGTGGAGCATAAGAATTATGGGGTTCTTGTGCACCCATGATTTGTACTAATGATTTGAGAGAAGGAATGGTGTGATTCCTTGTAAGAATGTAGTAGAGACCAATTTGAAAAGTAATAAAAATTAGACCTTGTTGTAGATATTTGACTAGGGTAGGTTAAATGGGTGGCCACATGGTGACCAGAAGTTGGGTGTGAGAGAGAGCTTAGGTAGCCAAGGGGATTAGTGAATAGTGAATGAATAGTGTAAATGTGAATAATGAATAGTATAGTAATTTTATTTCAAATGAATAGAATTTTTTAGAATGTCTTTAAAGTATTTCTTCTTATTGGGCTAATTTGTGAATCTTCAAAAGTGCATTGAATCCATATAGGTTCTTTTCTTCTACTCACATGTTTCATGTTGTTATTGTCATTTGAATCAATTATATCTCTAATCCATGTTGATCTATTGAGTCCTCTATATTTAATAAGGTCTTACATATTTAAAACTTTAATCCTTTGAGGTAGACTTCCTTATGACTCCCTAGTCTCAATATAGTCCTTTCAATTCTATGTTTTGTAGAACACCTTTTATCTCCCTAATGTATGAAAGATAATGCAATTTGTAGACACCAAAACAGCGCCCATCCGATTAAGTGACTACAAACACCGATCGCATTGACACACACAGCTTTTAGGGCAGCCCTCAGAGGTCAAACAGTGGTCCTAACCACTCACACAATAGTTTAGAAGGTCAAAAAATGAGCAGAGCAAAGATGGTCGTCTTAGACAAGCCTTCATCAAAACAAAGTCAAACTTCAAGCCTTAAGCAAGCAAGAAAGCCTTATCAAAGCAAGACAAAGTCTTCAAAGCAAAGCCCTCGTCAAAAGCCGGGCCGAAGTGTCGCGATATCGCGACACTTCGGGCCCTTTGCCCAAGCCGGGCCGAAGTGTCGCGATATCACGACACTTCGGGCCCTTTGCCTAAGTCGGGCCGAAGTGTCACGATATCGCGACACTTCGGGCCCTTTGCCAAAGCCGGGCCGAAGTGTCGCGATATCGCGACACTTCGGGCCCTTTGCCAAGACCTGGCCGAAGTCGGATCTTAGACGTTTACAAGACTGGATGTATGTACTCCAAATATAAGCAATACAATTACGCTTCTATTCGCTTCTGGTTCTCAGTGTGCAATTGTACGTATTAACATTTGATGCTTCTATTGACATTATTGAGCTATATATTGTATTTGTTCTAGAATCTAGACTTATACATGATATAAATCATATTTTTGGAGCTTAAAATTCAATACATGTATGCGTTAAATAAATATCTAAATAACATTTGAAGACTATGATTTTTGCATGAAGATATAATAAATGCTTGGACAAAAAGGGTATAGACATTTACCTTAGTTTTTGTTTAATATCTACCATGATAAAAGCTCTAGCTACGACTATATTTCCCTCTCGTTTAGTAAATATCTTTTTCCTTTCTCAAAAAAACCATTAAGGAACCAACCTCCTCTGGATATTAGATGAAAGCTTTAAGCACCAGGTCCATCTGTTCAATGTTGGCAAGATCGTAGGCGCAAATAAAAACCATAGGCCAATTTTGTTCCAACAATTTTTGGCATGCCCAATGGGACCCTAAATCCCACAGTATTTTATAAGGTTCAATGTTTGTCTTTGACCTATTTAAGATCTAAATCAAATCACATGGTGATTCCTTCCAAAGTTATAGACCTAAGAAATAACTTATCTATTTATTTGGTTAGAAATTATGATTGTTTACCTATATGATAACCAGATCTAAAGCAAGAAACTCTGAAGAACCCATTGAGTTCTTCAAGTTACACCTTGGTAGCCTCAAGGTGCATCCAATTTTATCTGCTAGATCAAACCCACCTGCTACCAGTATTACCACCCTTGTATCTATTGTTTTTCCCAGCCCTATTGTCAATATATATTCAAATATAACTGCTAGTAGTTCTACATTTTAGGCAAGTACAATTGCTACAATGGTGACTCCTCCACTGACTTATCTTACATGGAACCACATTGGTCCATTGAACCTGGTGGTTCAGAATCTGATTCCTACTGTAGCTTTGAAGGCATGATGGAACATGCAAAATGATGTATGAGCATTGATTGGATGTTGCTTCTTTGGTAGCAATTTAAAAAATCACTCAAGAAGATGTAATTATTAGGTTGTTGGTCATTTCATTAAAAGGAAAAATTCTTTACTAGTAGAGAGCACTTCCTACTCAATCCATCATAAGTTAGACCGAACTCGCTGGCAGGCTGGTATATGAATTTAATCAGCACGTAGATCCATTCTCCCTACTTAGCCAGTTCAAAATTATTAGGAAACATCCTCAAGAGGAAATTGTTGATTTCAATATCTAATTCAGCCACACCTGGGAAAGAGTGCTCGTCGGATTGAAACAGACCACAGAACAAGCAATGTATTATTATTTAAGAGCCTTTGATTCCGATATCAGTATGATAATACGATAATCATGAATATTCACTTTCCCTGCTATTTACCAAGAAGCATCTAAAGAAAAGAGAGATCTCATCGCCACCGGAAGATATCCACCAAAAGCAATAATACCAATTTTTCTGGATATTCCCCAAGCCTCCAGTACTAGTTCTTCAAGCTCTTCCCATTTTCCAAGTATAGATCTTCCAAAATGGAATGGGAAACCATCCATTCTTGCTCAGCCAACCCAAGAAAATTAGCTCTCTATTATACTAGACACGGTAAAAACTTTGGCAAATGATATGACGTCAATGAAGAGAAGAGAGGTCGAGAGAAATTTTCAACCAAGAAGGTTTCCTCAAATAACAAGGGATGCGGCTCCATCAAGCAATAGAGGGCAGGAAAGATCAAATGTTGTTTATGCAAACGAAGCTAAGAAAGCTGTAGCTCCTCCCACAAATTTTGATTATTGGTGTACCACATGTAATGATCCACATGGAGAAATTTCATGTATGATTCATCAACACTATGTACAGAATGTAGCTATTGAGAAAGCAGAGAAAAACATGAAAGGCCATGTAAGCATGATTAGAGAAACTGATCACAATTTCATGATGCCTTCAGTTGAACAAGTTGCAGTCTTAACCAGATCAGGCAAAAAACCTCTGCAAGTGGATCCTCAGGAGCTTCAACCTCTAAATTTTTCCCCTAGCTCCTAAAGCAACACCTAAAAAGGATCCTTCCTATGAAAAGGGACCTCAGGTTCCTACCTAGAGCTCTAGGATAGAAATACATAAAGATTTTACCCCACGGAAGGAAATGGAGACTCAAGATCAAGCTAAGGAGAGGTTAATATTTCCTTCACTAACTAAGAGATAGAGAATGGAAGCAACTCAAGGATACAAAAATAGATATGACACTTTTTCCAAGGAGAGAGAAAAGAGTGCTGAACCATCTTCATTCAACATAGTGGAAGAAATGAAGAAGACTCCCTCAAAGGCAAGCATGTACGATGCCCTTCAGTTTTCTGGTCAGATTGATCTCTTGCAAGAATATTTAAAGACAATGAAAAATAAAGGTAAGAACACATCTTACTCAAATATAGTCCAAGCAAATCTAACATCTGCCACTAGAAAAAATAGACCACCTCCCTTCTATTTATCTCTTCAAATGGAAGGGTGGGTCATACACAACTGCATGATAGATTCAGGTGTTGCTACTACAGTGATACCAAAAGCAGAGTGTGACATCATGGGGATGGAGTATACTAGAAGCAATCCAGGGGTCCTACAGTTGGATGGCACTCCAGTTAAAACGGTAGGAGTAATTAAAGACATCCCCATACAACTTCATAGGATGCCTCAAATGGTGGTCATACAAGAAGTGGTAGTTGTAGATTTAGCGCCATACTTCGGTATGTGTTTGTCCAGAGAATTCACAGCCAATATAGGGGGATATCTATCTCTAGACTACTCACATTTAGAAATACCTTTCAAAGGTAGGAGGATCAAGATATTTAATGAAAAACCATCTACTTTTCATGTAGAAAATATAGGGGAGGTCGACACTATAAATATGATGATCGAGGAAATCGAGGATTTGGATCTAATGGAGGAGACCTTAGAGGAGCTTCAAATAGAAGATCAATTCTCTCTGAAGAATTTCAATGCCATGATAGAAAAAGAAATGGGAAGTTATTCCATTGAAAAACCAAAAAAGCAATTGGCACCCACTCCCAAAGAAGATGACTCTACCAGTCAACTTTGGAAGCTATTCTTCGATGGAGCTAGGTGTAAGAATGAAGCTAGTACTGGAATAGTTTTAATTTCCCCTATAGGCAAAGAAATAATTTTCTCTTACAGGCTAACATGGAGTTGCACCAATAATGCAATAGAGTATGAGGCGCTTTGTTTGGGCTTGAGAAAGATTGAGAAACTGGGGGTTAAGCAGTTACTAATTTATGGAGATTCAGAACTTATCATGAATCAAGTCACGGGAAAATGTATCAGTAAACAACATTACTTAAAGGCATACAAAAATAAAGTGTGGGACCTTTTAGAAGCCTTTGAGGCTCTAAATATGAAGTCTATTCCTAGAGAGCAGAATACCCATGCAGATTTGTTGGCGTCTATGGGAGCAAATTTTTGCCCCATTAGCAACGTTATCCAAAAATCTAAGATGGTTAGACTCATATATAGACCCTCCATGCTAGACAAAAATATCTTCTAGCAATTTTTTGAAAATGACGAGCAAATATTAGATTTTTTAATCTATGAGATGAACTGGTCGAGTGGCAGAATGCTGCAAGATGAAGAAGAAGAAGGATTGATTCAATTAAAGAATAATCATATTCCCAAGGGAATTATCACCCTTGAGAGTATTTTTGATAATAATGATAGGGCAGTAGGCCATAAAATAAAATTTGATAAGCGTCGGTATAAGGAAGTTGAGCTAGAACCGAGAAAAATGATTAAAGTTGGAGTTAGTTGTATAGTAGAAGAGTTAAACCAAATCAAGGAATTGTGCAAGAAATTTCTAGATATTATAGCTTGGGTGTACAGTGATCTAAAAGTGTACAGGAAAGAAATTATCCAACACACCATTGAATTAGAGGAAGGAGCCAAACCTTTCAGGCAAAAGCAAAGGCCTGTGAATCCAAAGATAGAAGCTCTGATGAAGCAAGAATTGTTAAAGCTCCTTCAAGCTAAGATAGTGTATCCTATTAAACATTCTACCTGGGTGGTGAACTTAGTTCCAATTAGGAAGAAAAATGGAGATATTAGATTATGCATCGATTTCAGAAATTTGAATAGAGCCTCACTCAAGGATCATTATCCTCTTCCGTAGATAGACCAAATTTTACACATAGTTGCAGGAGTAGAGAGATTTTCTTTGCTAGATGGTTTTTTTGGGTATAATCAGGTATGGGTTAGAGATGAAGATCAATATAAAACTGCCTTTACCACAAAATGGGGAACATTCACCTATCAAAGGATGCCTTTCGGTTTGTCTAACATCGGAGCAACCTTCCAAAGGGTAATGGATGTAGCTTTCGGTGAGCTTGCTAACAAGATCATAGTCATCTATTTAGATGATATGACAATTTTTTCTCATCATAAAGAAGATCATATAACACACCTCGAGAAGGTTTTTGAAAAATGCAGGGAATTTGGAATATCTTTGAACCCAAAGAAATCCATATTCGTTGTAGAGGAAGGTATCCTACTTGGTCATGTCATCTCTAAAGCTGGATTAGCCATAGATCCTGATAGAGTGAAAGCACTCTTAGAACTTCCCTTACCAAAAAACAAGAGAGGCTTGCAATATTTCTTCGGATAAATAAATTTTGTGCATAAATTTATTGCAGATTTTGCACAGATTGTTAAACCAATGACAAAATTATTAAAGAAAGATGCACCTTTCAAATGGACAGATCCAAGGAAGAATGCTTTTAGAAATATTCTAGAGGAAATAGCTCAAGCACCTATGTTGGTTAATCCTGACTACTCCCGAGGTTTTATCCTATATGTTGTTGGTGAGCAAGAAAGTTATGTTGTAGTCCTCACACAGAAGGGAGCAGACAATGAAGAAAGACCCATAGCTTTTCTGAGTGCCACTATGCATGATCACGAGGAAAGATACAAATTTATTGAGAAACAAGTATATGTTGTCATGAAGTCTTTGAATAAATTCAAACATTTCCTATCACAGAGCAGGATCATTGTTTATGTGATCCATCCTGATGTCAAGAATTTTATAATACAAGGAGAACTTGGTGAAAAGAGAGCTGGTTGGGTGACTAAAATACAGGAATATGATGTAGAAATACACCCAACAAAAATAGTAAGGGGTAGAGCCCTATGCCAAGAATTAGCCAAGCAGGCTGCAAATGGTCATGTGGATCACCAAAGTATAATGGTAAACATAGAATCAGATAAAAATTTGGAAAATATTGATTGGATTGATGATCTTGTGAAGTACTTTCAGACTGGAATATGTCCTGATAATCTGAATGCTTCACAAAGAAGAAGGTATAGAGCACAAGCATTAAAGTACACCCTTCAATCAGAAGGGTTGTACAAAAAAATATAGATGGTGTACTATTGAAATGCATAGGAGATGATAAAAAACAAAAAGTGTTGAAAGAGTTTCATGGAGGTCTCTCTAGGGGACATTATTCAGGAAGAACCACTGCTTTGAAGATACTCAGAGCAGGTTGTTATTGGCCTTCTATTTTTTCTGACACTTACAAAATAACCAAGAGTTGTGAGCAATGCCAGAGATACGTAGGGAGGAACAGAAATGCCCCTATGCCCTTAAAGTCTATCCAAGTTGAAGAACCTTTCCAACAGTGGGGGTTAGATTTTATTGGGATAATAGAGCCTAATTCATCAGTTGGCCACAAGTATATACTTACTACCACAGACTATTTTACCAAGTGGGCTGAAGCAATTCCCACTAAGAAAGTTGATCAAGAGGTTGTAATTGAGTTTGTGGAAAGCTTGATTACAAGGTTTGGTATACCAGATTC
This sequence comes from Wollemia nobilis, assembly GCA_028583015.1. Classification (NCBI taxonomy): domain Eukaryota; kingdom Viridiplantae; phylum Streptophyta; class Pinopsida; order Araucariales; family Araucariaceae; genus Wollemia; species Wollemia nobilis. The sequence continues at coordinate 10,391,460 of JAQPPZ010016945.1, forward strand.
ACTAGTTATAGATAACAGATCAGCTTTCATCGGAGCTAAAATGATTGAGTTTACTAGCAGATATGGTATATATTTGAAGACCTCTTCCAACTACTATCCACAAGGAAATGGTCTAGCTGAGTCTACAAATAAAAACCTCCTCAGAATCCTGAAAAGAATATTAGAAGATAACAAGAGAAGTTGGCACTCCTTGATCAACCAAGCACTATGGGTTGATAGGATTTCAATTAAGAAATCTATTAATACATCACCCTATTCTTTGGTCTATGGTAAAGAGGCTATTCTACCTATACACATGGAAATACCAGCATTAAAGTTACTTAATCATATGGATGAAGAAGGAGGTCAACCAATGGATGCCCGATTGATGCAACTTTTACAACTGGAAGAACAGAGAGAACAGGCCTATAATCACCATCAGAAGCATATGGCAGACACAGAAGGGTGGTTCAATAAGAAGACCACTTTCAAAAAATTTAAGGTGGGGGACTTGGTTTTGAAATGGAATGTGAAAAAAGCTAAGCCAGACAACCACGAAAAATTTGATGCCTTTTGGGAGGGCCCTTTTGAAATAATTGTTGAAAAGCAATTTAATTCGTTTCAACTAAAAGATCAGTAGGGTATGATTCTACCCATAACAGTGAATGCTTTTCACTTAAATCTCTACTTCAAGTAAAGAAAAAAGGAGAATTTTATGTATATTATGTATATTATAAAAGGTTTGTAAATATTTCCCAAAGTTTTTTCGGCTTATAAAAGAGTTTTTGTCATCATTTCATGGCCAACCAGAGTTTGCCAGCAAGAAGAAGATAAAATTGGAAAGTGCTATATTGTCGGATATAACGGTTGAAATTTGAAATTGCCACGTAGCCATCTAATGATTGGTGGGAAAGAATCACTTTTGAGAATAAAAGAAGCCTTGAGAAGCATTATTTTTCATTTAATAAAGTTGCTAGCCAACCGTCGAAAGAAATTCAAAATTTGCCACGTGGCTTTTCGATGATTGGAAAACAGGAACCACCTTTGCAAATAGAAGAAGCTTTGGTAAGCGTAATATTTATTTTAATGCAGTTGATAGCCATTGGCTGAATTTTCAAAACATTCGAAAGGGTGACAGAAACAAGGCACGAGAGGATTCGAGAAAATCTAGCCCACCAACCGCAATTAATGCAATCATGCATGTCTTTTCTAATTAACGTAAAAAAACCCTAATTTCACTCCTGAGTAAGTTCTGCTGCACCACTTTCTATTCCTATTTTTGAATCCAAGTTCAGTTCAGACAAACTCAGTGTGATATTTTCTCATGGCTCCAAAGAAGAACAATCAAAAAACAACAATGGCAGCTTCATCTTCTGTACCTTCAACAGTGAGACGTGAAGAGGAAATGGGTGAGAAATTTGTTGATAGAGATGCTAGAATTGGTGACATAGTAGTGACATGGAAATATCCAGGAAGAATTCAAAGAGATATCGAAGACAGGATGGCCACTGGTATCACTGCATCTTCCCCTGCTACTTTTGCTTTCCATTCATTACTCTACTGGTATGTTTACATTCCTGTACACCCTTGTCCTGAATTGGTCAAAGCAATTGCAAATTTTTATGATGAAAAGAAGAAATCTGTTAGAGATTTTAGAGGGAGACTTCTTTTTACTCTAAGTACAGATGCATTTATTGTTGCTTTCATCGTTGGTTATGTGCCTGCCCTTGAACCCAAAGCTTTCGACCCCACTGAACAAGCAAAATATTTTGTGCCCTCTGAGAAGATGAAAAATTTCCTCACTACGCAGTTGAAAAAACCACCTACTGGAGGAAATATACCTGAAACCCCTATTCCCTTAACAGATTTCAAAAATCCGGAGCTTTTCTCCATATTGGCTATGGTGGCTGGACTGAAAACTGATGAGAAAGTTTATGGGTGGTAGATTGCCTTAGTGAACTATCTATCAAACCCAAAGAATTATGACTCTTCAGTCATGGATAAGAATGTCAGGCCTTTGTTTTTTGATTGGTCGGGGTATCTCTTTCGAGAAATTCATGAAGGTTTGTCTGCAATGAAAAAGGGGTCTCAATTTTCTTTTCATTTTTCTTCATACTTAGTATGGATATTCTTCTATTTTATGGCTAAGGAGCTAGCTTTTATTTCTATAAATGATAAATATGAAAAAGGAAGGACATTGCCAGTGTATGAGTGGACCAATGTATTGCACAGAACAGAATCATATTACGATTTTAATAGAGAATTTTTGGGTCCAACTCTAAAGATAATGTATGGGGAAATTAGAAGATTAACCCCAAAAGCTGAAAAATTTCTACAGAACAAACATGCAGAGGAGGGCAACTGGTTCATCCTCACTCAAGGGGTTGTCATTAGGTTGTACGGGTTTATTGGGAAACCTTTCTTACTTCCCCATTATGTTACTGACAAGTTATTTGCTTTGGAATATGTCAGACAAACTGAACAAATAAATTTCAAATATGGTATGGGTATAGGTAAAACTGGTACCTATACTATGCCATTTCAGTTTGAGGGTATTATTATTTCTAAGAAGGGTCAACATGAACAAATTACCCAAGCTCTGAGAGAATTGGGGTTAATAGAAATACCTCAGAGATGGAAATATGATCCTATAAACAGATTTGTAGAAAGGCAGACTATTTTGAACAGAACCCCAATTAAGAGCTATCATGCGTCCCTTAGACCAGACATTGAAGCTTGCAGAAATAATAACGAAGATGATGCACTGGAATGGCATGTAGAAAGGATGCAACCGTTGCCCCCTTGGCATGATTTTTATGAACATGTAATGTATTATGATCCTGAGAATAATTCTAAGCATGTGTTGGATGAAAATACCATTACTAGAATGCAGAAGAAAGGGGCAGAATGGACGGTGGGAAAAATTCATGAATGGTGGACCATGAGAGTACAGACAAATATGATTGATTCGAGGTACCCTATGAAAAATGATCTTGAATTCTTGGTTCGTTACGATTATTATCAAGATTCCTGGTCAGGGACTTTCCTGTAAAAGTACCTCCTAGCATCGGCGGCAGCAAGGCAGCAAGTCCTGAAGTGGCTAAAAAATAGAATATCGACCAAAGTAAAGGAAAGAAGGTTGCAGTTGAGCAACTATTATCCCAGGCACAAACCAGGCTTAGAACTTCCAAGAAAAGGTCTACTGAAGACATCTTCATGAAAGAACAAGGAAAAATATACGGAAAAGCTGCTCAGATGATGTTGAAGATGGGATATGAAGGAAAAGGACTAGGTAAAGAAGGGCAAGGGATCACTGAACCCTTACAGGAAGAAAGGAGAGGAAAACACCTGGCACTAGGTGCTGACTCATCAAAAGGTAGAACCACAACCTCTAAAACTCTGAAATTTGTCCCCCCTTCAAACTCAGCTACAGAATTTGATGAAGAACCTCTTGGCATTAAGAGGAGGAGGCTAAAGTCTGTAGCAAAAACTCAACAAAAGAAAAACAAGATGTTGAAAAAGTCCCAAATAATGAACAAGCTACTCAAGGTGATGATGATCGACACATAGAGGTTACTCAAGCTACTCGAGATGGTGATATTGAAAATATTGAAACTGCTCCAGAAGGTGAGCAAATTGTTCAGAATGATGAAGATAATGTTCCAGATACAGAGATTACTAAAAATCCTACTGAAAAGGAAGATGTTCAAAGTGAAACAATTGATGATACAAATGACCTTGCTCAAGAAGGTCAAAATGTAGCCATTTTTCAAGAAATTGTTGTAAAGAAAGAGAATGTTGAACATAAAAAAAGACATGGGGAAATTCCCCTAAATATTGAAATAATAAATCTCGAAGAAGATACAGGCAATGAAGATAAAGCTGATGAAAGAGAAAATGTAGAAGAAATTTCTACACCGAATGAAGTTCAGAATTCTATTATGAATGAAGTCAATGAAGATCGTGAAGAAGAAGATGGAAATCAACATGTGCTTCAGATAGAAATAGGTATGGCTTCTCTATTCTCTCACTCTTTTTCTTCTACTCATTCCCGAACTAAATCTCCTTCCATTTCTAGTTCAAAGAAAGATATAATGTTTCCTTTGAAACCATGGTTTCCTTCCCTAGAACCAACATTATATTCACAACTCCAGTCTGAGGCTAGTGCTGCATTGGTTCCAAATCCATTTCTTCCTAGTGCTTGCATTCCAGCTATTAAATCCATATCCACTACAGATGCTGAGAATCATCTGACTCTTTCAAAACTAAAATATTTGAGAAAGGTAAACAAGAATGCCTTAGACTGGTGGACATCTCATTCCTAGAGATTCCAAGACTCCAACCCATGCTCAAGAGATAATAGCTCTTGATCCCACCACCATGCAACAAAAAAAGGTAAAATTGACACCAATATCAAAGAAGTCTAAAGGAGAAATGACCATTGAGGATTATCAGGCAGAAGGTACAAATGAAGACATTACCCAACTTCATATGCCAGATGAGTGGGGAATGGCTCAGGCCCATTTAGGAACTATCTACTTGCATGGAGAGTATTTCAAAGAGAAATTCATCAAAGAATAGGGGGCCAGGAAAGAATTGGAGTCAGTCCTACAGGAACAAAAATTAGTAGAAAAGGCTCTAAAGCTGGAGGTAAAGATATGGGAAGATAAGTTTGGTGAGGCTGCCAGTGAAGCAACCAAATATAAAGAAAAACTTGAAGAGGCAGATGCACAGATTCAATCTCTGAATCTATAGGTTCAACAACTTCAACAACAGATCCTAGAAAAGTAGAACACACCATCTGGCCTATCGAAGGAAAGATCCAAAGCGGTAAGAAAAGAAATGTTCGAGGACATCTTGTCACTGAGCCTTAGAGCAAGGCCTATGTTGTTGTACCTAGCCAAAGTAAAAGAAGTGATTGAAGTGGTCAATGATGAGTTAAAATATTCGATGAGATTTCTACAGGAAATATCAGATGCAACAACAAAAATTCAAGTCTTATCTGAGAAAATGCCAGAGAGTGTCACTGCTAAGATCCGAAGTGAAGCTTGGTCTCAGGCCAAGATTGCAGCCAGAAGTTTCTTTAGAAGATTTAAACTTGTAACTCAAGGTGAAAAACTCCTTCAGGAGTTAGAAGCTGAAGCTAAGGGACTAGTGAAGCATTTAAATCTAGCAAAAAAATGCGGACTTCCATATTTGTGGGATGAAAATTCAAAAGTTTTAAGTGAAGATGCACTAACAATGTCCCTAAAATCTTTTATGGAGGATGAATCTGAAATAGAAAACTGGGAAGAACCTATAGAGGAAGCACGAATATTTTCTATGGTGCAAAACCTCACGCAGATTAAGTCCTATTTACAGGAGTTGATTTTAAGGTATAAAATAGTGTCTCATGACAAAGTGGAAGAATTACAATATGTATATCAGTTGTTCATGGATTCATCAGACCTTGAGGATGAAGCTTGGAAACAGGTTTGCCTCACTTACAATGAAGTCATCACTATGATAGAAAAGCTGAAGAAATCCAAGCAGGTTAACCAAAGGCAGCTGAGAGAAGGTGGGACCAGTGGTCAACAGTGAAATAAGTTTGAAATTATTGAGGTGTTAATGTAATATTAGTAAAGTATGCATAAGTTGTAAGAGGTATTTTGAAAGGTAATGCTTTACTTGTTTAAGTGCATTTTTCTTGATTGTTTTCTTCCACAATCTCCTCTTCCATATTGTTTTGACTCCATTTCCCAATGGATGAAGGTCCTGGATTCTAATATTTTTGCTAGAAAAATTCCTCGGAAGGCACCAAGAATGTTAGTCTAAAAAGACTACCTTGAAAGATAGCAAAGTTTTTGCAGTTTGAAACCAATGTTTCATTTTTTGAGACATAAGGAGTAAAAAGACTAAGGCATGAAAAGGGTCACGATTTCGTGACATGACGAAGTTTCACGGGTTTGAAGAGTAGAAGAGAGTTGAAGCGCCAGAATTACATGATTTCACGACATGACAGATTTTCGCGAGCAAGCATCCCGGAGGAGCCAAAGTACGAAGGAATGTCGTGATTTCGTGACATGATAGATTTTCGCGAGCAAGTAGCCAAAAGGAGCCAAAGTACCAAGGAATGTCATGATTTCGTGACATGATAGATTTTCATGAGCAAGCAGCCCAGAGGAGCCAAAGTACGAAGGAATGTCATGATTTCATGACATGACAGATTTTCACGAGCAAGTAGTTGTTCGTAGGACAAAGATATAAGTAGAAATAAATAAACATACCTTCAAAGGCTTATGTCAGCAACTGATGATAGACAGTGAAAGGAAGCATCAAATCCCAGATTTTTGCTATCAAATTTTTGTTTATTATTAGAACAATAGGAAGCCATGCAAAACATATTGAAGCATTTTTATAGCCTGATTGCTTGTAACTGATTTTATGTCAGAATATACTAGCTGTAAAAGATGCTCACCATAGGGTATATATAATAGTAAACACACCCTGAATAGAGGTCGGCTCTTAGACATTTACAAGACTGGATGTATGTACTCTGAATGCAAGCAATAAAATACGCTTCTATTGGCTTCTGGTTCACGGTGTGCAAGTGTATGTATTAACATTTTATGCTTCTATTCACATTATTGAGTTGTATATTGTATCTGTTCTAGAATCTGGACTTATACATGATATAAATCATATTGCTGGAGTTAAAATTCAATACATATACATGTTAGATAGATATCTAAACCACATTTGAAGACTATGATTTCTGCGTGAAGATATAATAAATACTTGAATAGAAAGGGTATATGCATTTATCTTAGTTTTTGTTTAATTTGTACCATGAGAAAAGCTCTAGCTACGGCTATATTTCCCTCTCTTTCAGTAAATATCTTTTCCCTTTTCTCATAAAAACCATTAAGGAACCAACCTCCTCTAGAGATTAGACGGAAGCTCCCAACACCAAGTCCATCTATTCAATGTTGACAAGGTCGTAGGCGCAAATAACAACCATAGGCCGATTTTGTTCCAACAGGTCTTAAGCAGTGTACCTTAAATTATTTTTAGGACCTCACTTGGCATCTATGTCTCTTGAAGTATGAACCTAACATAATTCTAGTAATAGTCAATAAGTTGACTAAGGATGTATACCAGGGGGACATCAAGGATGATGCACTAGTGGTGGAAAATATGTTTGCCAAAGAGAATTTTAGGATATATGGATATCCTAAAGTGATATTTATGACATTATGTTTTTGTCTTTGATGACACCTATTTTCTATGAGGTTAACTCATGATAAGGGCCATTAATTCATAGGTTGGAACTCCTTTGTGAGAGATTTTGATAAACCTAGTTGTATTTAGACTTGTTGTGTCTAAACTATTATGGAAATATGATTTTATATCATCTCTATGAAAATAAAACAAAACAATGTTGAACAATGTGCCACTTGTGGAAAAATGAGGTTATGAAAACCTATGTTCATATATGCTTTGTATTGCAGGAAAACACAGAGGACTATGTTTATTTTAAGGGGGTAGTATGTCATGACCCTCCCTTGGCAATATTTTTCATATGATGGACTTATGAATTGTTATGTTGTTTTGAAGATACATTAAATGGCATTAAGTTGATTATTTTCAATGTATGATTGGTTTATTTAATATTATGGTACTACTGATAGTCTGCATGGTTGCAGAAATAAAAATCCTTCGGATAGAGTGGACGAGGGAGTCACCACCAAAGATGAGAAAGAAGGAAAAGATGGATGAAGATCCATAATGGTCTTAATTATGATTTAATATTAATTACAAGTTTAATTAATTAATTATGATTAGCTTTAATTAGATGATTTTATTATTTAGCCTATTTTTGTAAAATAGGAAATTGAGTTGGAATTGGGTGACAAAGACCCCTTCCAAACCAAGGGAGGAGAAAGAGCATATTCCCCTTGGAATAAAATAATAGTTTACCAAATTGACCCCTCCTCCAAATGAAGGGAGGAGGATTGGCATCTTTGCTAATGGGAATTTAATATTGATTAAATTAAGGCATCTTACTATTTCAATAGTAGTCCTTTTAAATTTAGCAAAGGGGCCAAAATTAGGGAATGACTAATGGATTTGGACACCCTCCAAATTAAAAGAGGAGGATTGGCATATTTGCTAATGGAAATTTAATATTGATTAAATTAAGGCATCTTACTATTTCAATAGTAGCCCTTTTAAATTTAGTAAAGGGACCCAACTTAGGAATTAAATAATGCTTTTCAAAATTAACCCCATTAAGGGAGGAGAGTAAAATGGAGCCATAATGGAGGATCTTTCTATCATTTAATATTAACTCACCTTTATGACTCATAAAGGGAGAAATTAATAGTTTAATAAAGGCATCTTTCAAGAAGACCTATAAATAAGCATAGAGGGCTTAGTTGGGAATTAATTTAGCACAAGGAGAAGACTAGGCTAATGAGAGCATGAGGAGGACTTGGAGGCTAGCATGAGAGGGTAGTATTGGAGCTTCTTAAGGGGGATTTCCATCATTTTTTCCATTGCTTAGGGAGTATTCTCTCCACTTTCGTGGATAAAAAAGTAGAAAGATTTATGAGAGCAATGGGTTTTAGGGAAAGTCAGTATTCTGGTAGAGGCATTTAGCCAAGGCAATTTTGGGAGTATGTGAAGGATTCTTGGTTAAGCATGAGAAGCACGACACTAGGAAGCTAGCATAAGGAGAAGGCTAGAAGGAGGCTAGAAGGACTTAGCCAAAGTGTAGAGCTTGGAAGATTGAATGGAACGAGCATTTGGAGTTCAAGGTTGGATTATACCACCTTATTTGCCTTTGTTTTTGAAGAAATTTTATTACGCTTTGGAAATGAATGATTTTTTTTGTATTGCTTGCTTATGAGTTTGAACCCTTCTAAATAAATTTATGGAATTGGTTCTCTTTCCTTTGAATTTAGTTTAGGATATAAGGCAATTAAAAGTTAATTTATCTTTAAATTCTTTCAATCGAATGATGTGGTTTCCAAATTGTTCTATTTGGATAATTTGGAGTTGTTATGTGTATTATTCTTTGGACGAAAGAATACATTAGAATCTTGGAGGAAAGATGTTCCTTGAGTGTGGATTAAAATATAAATGTTATCTTTAGGAGGATGAACGTGGAGTTCACCCGAGGGAATTTATGGGGATTCCCTCATTTTTCTTGAAATGTGAGTTAAAGGGATCAACTCATGGTGTGGAGCATAAGAATTATGGGGTTCTTGTGCACCCATGATTTGTACTAATGATTTGAGAGAAGGAATGGTGTGATTCCTTGTAAGAATGTAGTAGAGACCAATTTGACAAGTAATAAAAATTAGACCTTGTTGTAGATATTTGACTAGGGTAGGTTAAATGGGTGGCCACATGGTGACCAGAAGTTGGGTGTGAGAGAGAGCTTAGGTAGCCAAGGGGATTAGTGAATAGTGAATGAATAGTGTAAATGTGAATAATGAATAGTATAGTAATTTTATTTCAAATGAATAGAATTTTTTAGAATGTCTTTAAAGTATTTCTTCTTATTGGGCTAATTTGTGAATCTTCAAAAGTGCATTGAATCCATATAGGTTCTTTTCTTCTACTCACATGTTTCATGTTGTTATTGTCATTTGAATCAATTATATCTCTAATCCATGTTGATCTATTGAGTCCTCTATATTTAATAAGGTCTTACATATTTAAAACTTTAATCCTTTGAGGTAGACTTCCTTATGACTCCCTAGTCTCAATATAGTCCTTTCAATTCTATGTTTTGTAGAACACCTTTTATCTCCCTAATGTATGAAAGATAATGCAATTTGTAGACACCAAAACAGCGCCCATCCGATTAAGTGACTACAAACACCGATCGCATTGACACACACAGCTTTTAGGGCAGCCCTCAGAGGTCAAATAGTGGTCCTAACCACTCACACAGTAGTTTAGAAGGTCGAAAAATGAGCAGAGCAAAGATGGTCGTCTTAGACAAGCCTTCATCAAAACAAAGTCAAACTTCAAGCCTTAAGCAAGAAAGCCTTATCAAAGCAAGACAAAGTCTTCAAAGCAAAGCACTCGTCAAAAGCCGGGCCGAAGTGTCGCGATATCGCGACACTTCGGGCCCTTCAGCCCAGCCGGGCCGAAGTGTCGCGATATCACGACACTTCGGGACCTTTGCCTAAGTCGGGCCGAAGTGTCACGATATCGCGACACTTCGGGCCCTTTGCCCAAGCCGGGCCGAAGTGTCGCGATATCGCGACACTTCGGGCCCTTTGCCAAGACCCGGCCGAAGTGTCGCGATATCGCGACACTTCGGCATCAAAGGCAGAAGCATCCAAAATCAACATTCAAAGGCATACTTGCGACCAATCAAAGGCGGACTTTGGCATGGCCGCCACATGGAAGGCATGGCCGCCACGTGGCACCCCTACGTGCCCCTTTTCAAAGAGACCCCGTGTGTTTGTAGAATTGCGGACTTCACCAACTGCATTAATGAGACAAGCAGTGTTAGCAACAAATCTGATCCGAGGCCATGCCTCATAACTACCGATGTCAGTGCAAGCCATGTCTCATAAATCACCTGACAAAGATCAAATCTCAGCGGCCCCTACGAATTTAGGGTTTGACATTAATGTTTCAGAGGCGAAATCCTCTATAAGAACTAGCTCAATGCAATGTAAAAGAAGAAGCATTTTAGTAAACACAACGAAGTGCTGTTCATTCGAGACCCGATCGCACCAGTTTAAGTTCACCTTCTTCACATCCAGAATCTCTTGTGAAAGAGAGGTTGGTGGGTGGTTTCAGAAGTGTAAGTTTCACCTTCGAACCAGACATTCGACCATAGTGAACTACCAATTCGCCGACAACACATTATCCTGGATTTTGGGCCAATTCCTAGTGGATTTGCGTCAAAGTCGGATTTTAACAGGGCGGCCCGTTTGGGCACCCCACGTACGTTCTTATATTTCAAGTTATTTTATTCTGTCATATGGTAATCTCTGATGCTTAGACGTTTATCATATTCAGAAGACGCTGCTCTTAGTTTTATGTCGATTTATTCTAATATCGCGTGTTCATATTATCTTACGTTTTAGGTTGTCCAAATAACTCATGCTATACGGTGGAATTTATCTTGCATCACGCTGTGCGTTCAAATATATCTTACAGTATGTCTTATCAAATATTGTCATGCAACGCTGTGAAATACTAATGTGCAGGCAACAACATTCAGAATCGGTCGACTTTTTAATGACAGTTTACGTTTTATAATGTATGTTGTTTTCAAACACGTTAAAACAACAGTTTATGTTTTATGTTTTTAAATACATTTTATATCTGATGACATTTTCGAATTTACATTAGAAACGCAGGTTGCATAGAGTTGTTTGGTTGTATGAATTTAATGAATCTTTCGAATGTATTACCTATTGATTTTAAAAGCTAACGCTCTACCCTTTTGCAGCAGGTGCTACTAACAACGTCTCTGTGTTTCTCTTGATCGTAGGAAGAGCTGCAAGGAGCAAGGATTTATCAACGCAAGCGGCGGCAATACTTTGTCCCGTCCATTTCAAATGTGGGCATGCGGATAGAAGAAATATTAATCTTGATTGTAACTGATACAGACTAATACTCCTAGCCCCTAAAAAGGCAGGAGATGTATTGTAATCGAATGAAGTTGATATAAAAGGGCTGTGCTCCTGCTTTTATCCTTTATATTCGGTTGATTCAAAGTTCTATTTTCATTACATCTTTAATACCGTTTTTCCTTCCGAAATCTCATGCTTTCAGTGGCGATCACGGTGGGACTTCCGTCCACGGTTTTTGTTTTAGATTAAATTACTGATCTAAAAATTGCTTGTTTTTTTTACAGGTACCTATTTTTTTTTTTTAACATCAGACTGTTATTCATCTCTGCAAGTGACGATTACAGAATTTTATTCGTCTCACCTCGGGACGAATAAAATATTCGTCTCACCTAGGGACGATTAATTGTTTTGGTATTCGCGTCACCCAGGGACGAGTACAACTCTGTGCATTTTTTAGAGCAAATCAGAAACATCCCGTTGAGCAGAGAAGAGGTAGGAGTTTTCTTAAGCTTCTGTCGAATTTTTTGATTTTTGGTTTTTTGGTTTTTAGCTTTGTATGGCTTAGGGAAAGATTTCTTTTTCGTTTGCCTGTTTCAATTTTTGCAAAGTAAAATGAACCCCACACACCACGTGGCATTTTAAACCAAGGCGTTGGTCGTAAAACCCCAACCCTTGAACAAGACCAAAGGTGGATTCCATTATCACTTTGGCTTGAGATATTGCATCCATTACCTCGATCGCGACTGTTGCTAGACGTAAATCCTGATGAAAGTTGACCGAGTGTAGCTTGGGGTGATTCCCAGTATGCGAGGATAAGTCTTCTATGGTAGGTGTCATAAACAGAGCGATTCCCCTTCCATACCGCCTATGTTCCACGTATCATCTGCTCTCACGTACCTATAGTTTCCCTCTCGTAAGGGCGGGTATATAGAGAGGTTGCTATATCGGTCCGACAATGGTATATCGAAGGGGCGACCATTTATGGGAGTCATATGAGCCAACATTATGCATTTAAACATTCTTCCAAAATTGCAAAAACAAAACAAAATATCAAAATACACTAAACCAGTTTAGGACACACTATTTAATCCTTAAAAGAGATAATCATGATTTTGTGTATGCGTGTGTTCATTTCTGCTTAGTGTAGACAAAAAGAAAAATCATCATAAACAAGATAAAATCTGCTTAGATCGTAGAGAAGCACCACAATGGTGTACACCCGTAGCCAAGCCCAATCAAGGGCAAATGCTACGGAAGGTGCACAAAGAGAGGATGCTAGTCGCCTTTGCTTTAACCCTGAGGACTTGGCCATACCGCCTTGGCAGTCCAGCCTACAAGAGAGTCCATATCAGGCCCCATCAAAAAGAACTTATTGGGAACCCCCTTTGTGGGGTATGCCCATTCAACACAGTCCCTTTCGGGAAGAAGCTTTACATGTAGATTTCAATGTAAATAGACAACCACCTCTTGAGGTTAGATCTGAGTGGCCGCAGCGCGATGAAGCGCTAGAGAGGCATAGTATTCATTTGGAGAGACAACATGGATATGGTATCTCTCCTTTGCCTCCCATCAGAACAGAAAGACAAAATCCAGAGCGCAGGGCTCTTTACACAGGGCGAGCTAACTCCGCCCGCCCCTTTCAAACCCATGAAAGGGAGTACGAGGAAAGCCATTGCATTCCTCAAGGACAACAAACAGCGCGGGAAGCTTGCATTTCCGCACCTGTTAGGTATCATGATCATACATCGAGGCTAGAGCCTCAAGTAAATGTCGCCTACCTCGATAGAGGGAAGCAACCCATTGAAATTTTAGATCATCAAAATCAAGGCAAACACATAGAAAAAAAATTCAAGTGTCCTCAGCAAAAGCGGGCAGACCAAGTTGACCCGGCTGTTGCCAGACATGCCGCCCGCCAAGCCCGAATCACGCGGCTTGAGCAAGGTCATCAGGAGTTAGAATACTTATACCGCTTGAATAAAGAGCGCATGCAACGTGAAGCGGATGAGTTGCGATATAAACTACCTGAGCGGGTGCCAACCCCTCGCACCCACAGAGAGGAACAATATGAGAGGCACAATCCTTTGGTGCAGGACAGGTCTCCGTGACCTCGTCAATCTTTGCCTCCGAGACCTTATAGACCTGAGAGGGAGGCCACTCCCCGCAACAATGCTGGGTACCCTCAACGGGGACTCAATCAAGGTCATAGGTCTCGCCCAGAGACTCCTCAAGAAGTTTATGAGTATGAACCAGAAATAGAACGGGCCAAAACGCCCCATCAAGGCGGGAGGGCTGCCACTCGGCCACCCCCCCATAGGCCTCCATTATCCCATAATTCACAACGGGAGCAAACAAAAGAGGAAGAAATAAAATCTTTCGATGCATACAAAGCGCCATTAGAGCGTTTGGAGTCTGTGGAGACAAAAGCTTCTAGGCATCAAAAGCCCACATTACGTCAACTCCGTAGTCATCCAGTGCATCCCTCAGTACCTACACCTCTTTACCTCGAACACTTCAAGTTGCCTCAATTGGCAGTCTTTAAAGGTGAAGAGGATGCACAAGAACATGTCACACGATTCCTAAGTCAATGCTTCGGCATCCAAGATAATGATGCATTGTTGCTTAGAACATTCATAACCACATTCGTAGGCCCTGCCTCGGATTGGTTCACACAATTACCCAAACACAGCATAAACAACCTAGATCAACTAGTAGATGCATTTCTTGAACGTTTTGCTTTCAACACAAGGAAGAAGGCATCACTAAGTGATCTGGCCAGCCTCAGGCAATATGAGGAAGAAACAATAGTAGCATACGGGAACCGATGGAGGGCTTTGCTTTCCAGGCTACCCTACCGTCCCCCTATGTCTGATCTTACACAAATGTTTGCATGGAGTTGCTTAAAATCAATCTCTGGTCTATTGCTACTGTAGCAATACGATAGTTTAGAAGAAGCTTTGGTGCAAGCCAGAGTCATAGAAGAGATTAAAATAGGCGAGGGCGCCATCGCCAAGCCTAAAAATAAAGAGTGGAATAAAACCACTAAGATTGGGAATACGCAATCACAACCCGTAGCGGTTAATCAAGTTGCGATAAATGTTCCCAAGCCTGTGCAAGAAATGCAGCCCCAAAAGGCTAATTACCAGGCGGTGCCTCCTAGTTATGAAAAATATAATAAGAAACAGGAGCAGAATCAGCAGCGTCGCCCTAGGCAACAATTCACCCCTTACACAGAGTCCAGGGACTCCTTATTTGATCGCTTGTCAGCAGAAAATTTAGTCACCCTTCCAAAGATCCAAACTATAGACCCTAACGCTCCTAAGCCTAAGGGATATAGAGAAGAATTATATTGTAGATTTCATAGGTGAAGGGGCCATGACTTGAATGGATGCTGGAAGTTCAGAGGACTAATCCAATATTTAATCGACAATAAAACATTGGCCGTGGACAACCCCATAGCGCCAAACAATCAATGAATGGGGGTATTCAAGGACCCTTTGCCTGCCCATGAGGCACAGGCAAAACCTCTCCGGAGTTAATGAGGTGCGACAAAATCTTCCCATGCAAGGATTTGTGGGAATGATCAGCATAGTGACACAGAATAAAAAATACCTAGCAGTTGCCCCTAAGGTAGCTACGAGGGAAGTCCCAACAACGTCACAGCCTCAACAATGCCCTATGCAGTTACCTCCGCCTAGACAAGAGGTCACGATACGGACCAAACTCACGTAGAGTTTGCGGACCACATCGGCTAGGCTGTCCATTTACAAGCTTATTCAACAGTCAACACCTCATAGGGAAGCTCTTATGGACATTTTAAAAACCATCGACTTACAGCCCCATGACGCAAATTCTTTCAACAACTTCGTAGGACATGTGAAACGATGTACTAAGCCGGTCATCACCTTCAGAGAGGATGAAGTCAAAACAATATCGAATGACGCGGAAGATCCACCCCTGCACGTTGTTGCGCGGATCAATGGGATCCCGTACAAGAGAGTGTTGGTAGATACTGGCTCGTCCAGTAACATCATTACCACTGTAGCCCTAAAAAATTTGAAGCTACCAGCCTCTCATATCACAGCCTCCACCTACACATTGCAAGCTTTCAATGATGCAATATGCTCGACAGTCGGCATAGTTGTTCTACCTGTCCAGGTAGGACAAAAGATACCAACATTGTGCCATGTGTTGGAAGGCGAGATGGCTTACAATATACTGCTAGGGCGGCCTTGGATCAGGGACATGAAGTGTGTCCCTTCCATCGCTCACCAGTGCTTCAAGTATGCTTTTGAAGGAGAAATACATGTAGTCCCGATGGACTTGGAACCCTTCAAATATTGCAATGCGGTACAATTAATGCCTCAGTCGACCCTCCCTTCAACGCATTTGGATTTCCAGTTAAATCCATCTAAACAAGGTCCAATACCGTAGGCACCACTGGTGACCAAATCACCAAAATCCCAGCCAGGTGAATCCTCATCATCATCTCATTCATTACCAACGCCACCTGTCATGGCTAAACAGAAGGACAAGGGAAAACAGATCATGGAAGAGGTTCAGCCCCTAGAAGAGGGGTTGCCAACAATTTCAACGGTATCAACAGAAGAAACACCTAGCACTACGGAAGCTGAGATTCCTAAACCACCAAACATGGAATGGACTTAGGAAGGACTCTCGTTCCCTCCCTCCCAAGCATCAACAATCACTATTGAAATGGCCAGTATAGGCCTGGGGGAGTACTTAGTGCAGAATGTTGTGGCAACGCCTACAGTAGAATCAGTACAAGATATGGGGAGACCTCGCCTTCCCATAGGAACAGTTGTCCCTCTAGGTCACCCACCCAACCAGACAAATTTTGTGTATGGGGGCCTTGATCATGGTCTTGAACCATGCAAGCAAAAGGAAGCAGACGAAGAACCTTTTGTTGAAAACATCAATTATTTGTCAAACCCAAATTTTGCTCTAAGATATCTGGACCAATGCAATTGGCATGGATATGGGTTAGGCAGATATGAGCAAGGCATGCGTATCCTTTGCCAACCAAGATATCAGATGCCATATGATAAGTCAGGAGTAGGGTTCAACCACCCCCTGCCCTTAGACATCTTGGTAGAAAATATGCAAGGCCTAGAAATAGGCAACAAGGGGGGATTGGCACCCGATCTCTATGCCAACCCAAATACAGAATTTACATTGGGAGATTACCTCCCATGGTCAACGAACACCCTTGGCAACAACAGTAATCCCTTTCCTTTGCTAGCAAGAGGTGAAAGTTCGGACACTAATCCTCAAAGAGAACATCAACGATGTCCAAACATCTTTTTGAAACTATTCCCCTTAGAGGTTCCAGTTGAGTCAATACCATGTCAAGAGAATCAGGTCCCTCCACCAAGAGTGGAACAACCGCAATGGGATCAGATTAACTTACTGGAACAAGGAGAACCCTCAATGTCGCAAGTAACAGTTGTTGAAGAGAATGAATATTTTTGGATCTTCGAAAGTGATTTAGAAGATGAGACTGAGATGATCTATATCAGACATGCGCGACAGAATTATCGCCCTTTAACTCATGAAGATCTAATGGGACAGATGGGCATAAGGTTAGGACATGAATGGTGGGTAGACCCAGCAAGGTGGGACCAAGTGTTGGATCCATGGCTCCAAATTCACGATGAACACCGTCCACCCCGAGACCCTATCATGACAACAGTGCCGAGGGAAGACCCTGTCCTCCTATCAGCACATAGGGCCGATCCATTTGTGCCCGTTCCCCTAGAGCCAGATCCAGAGTATAGGGAGCATCTAGAAGAATCAAGTTATTACACCCGTGGTAATGGAGACCAAATTCATTCCATCCACATGATCTCCATTGATTTTACCGCACCCATTCGCAATCCGGTCGATCCAGCAAGGTCATTGCATCTAGACATATATGCCATCGACTGGGATCGCGTCAATTCACCTTTGTCACCATCAGAGTACTGGCCTTTCGGTGAAATGCATCATTTTACCCCAGAGACAACTCAGGATATTTTTCAGGCTGAAGAGGAACTCGAGGTTCCCATACATTTGCATTCATCACAACATATGCATCCATCAATATAAAGTAGCATGCATCCACCAACATCAATCATTGTGCATAAAATCATGACGTATACACAGAAATAAAATCAAAACAACAAAAACATCACAAAAATGCAACACAAAAACATAAGCAATAAGCATTGCCGGACACAAGTGCTCTTGCACTTAAACTCTTGGCATAAAAAAATCGATGTTGGGGTTCAACTTGTTACTCTCCTACTTCCCCTAGAAGGCTACCCCTATCCGGACCGCTCCACGGGAAGATGGGTTGTTGATGATTTCACCCCATTATGGCATCACCAAAAGGGTTAACACCCACCAAAAACAGGTCCAAATGTCGGGAAACTGCACGTGCTTAAATGGTAAAACATCTAAAGGCACCCTAACCTAAGTCATCTTGGGTCAAGCGACTCGTCGCTTTTCTCACGAAGGTCATTCCCTCATCGATTTGTCACTTGAGGGGGTAGTCACACTTAGTCACCAATCAACAAGCACACACCCAATCAAGGCAATGACATGCATTCAAAGAATCATTGACAAAGACAATCACGCTCCTGCTTGGGGCAGTAAACAAGCAATCATTAAATTGACCAAACACTTGGCATTCCCGAAGCATGAACACAAGGTTTCCCCTGTGGACAAAAGGTTACGCCCTTTGCCTAATCATGACTGATCAATGTCCAAGCTCAAGTCATACCTCACCAAAACAGGTTAACGCTTGAAATCAAATTCCTTAGCTCGTCAGAAGCAAGGATTCAAGAATGCATGCCCTTTCCATACTTGGGGCATCAAAATTTGGTTAGGTTACTAAGAAACCCTAATCATTAGTGCTTTGGTTTTCTATTTTTGCTCAGCACTGCATCACCCGTAGCGCTTCCCAAAAAGGGGCATCTGTAGACACCAAAACAGCACCCATCCGATTAAGTGACTACAAACACCGATCGCATTGACACACACAGCTTTCAGGGCAGCCCTCAGAGGTCAAACAGTGGTCCTAACCACTCACACATCAGTTTAGAAGGTCAAAAAATGAGCAGAGCAAATATGGTCGTCTTAGACAAGCCTTCATCAAAACAAAGTCAAACTTCAAGCCTTAAGCAAGCAAGAAAGCCTTAAGCAAGAAAGCCTTATCAAAGCAAGACAAAGTCTTCAAAGCAAAGCCCTCGTCAAAAGCCGGGCCGAAGTGTCGCGATATCGTGACACTTCGGGCCCTTTGCCCAAGCCGGGCCAAAGTGTCGCGATATCGCGACACTTCGGGCCCTTTGCCCAAGCCGGGCTGAAGTGTCGCGATATCGCGACACTTCGGGCCCTTTGCCCAAGCCGGGCCGAAGTGTCGTGATATCGTGACACTTCGGGCCCTTTGCCAAATCCGGGCCAAAGTGTCACGATATCACGACACTTCGGGCCCAAAGCCAAGACCCGACCGAAGTGTCGCGATATTGCGACACTTCGGCATCAAAGGCAGAAGCATCCAAAATCAACATTCAAAGGCATACTTGCGACCAATCAAAGGCAGAATTTGGCATGGCCGCCACGTGGAAGGCATGGCCACCACGTGGCACCCCTACGTGCCCCTTTTCAAAGAGACCCCGTGTGTCTGTAGAACGGTGGACTTCACCAACTGCATTAATGAGACAAGCAGTGTTAGCAACAAATCCGATCCGAGGCCATGCCTCATAACTACTGATGTCAGTGCGAGCCATGTCTCATAAATCACCTGACAAAGATCAAATCTCAATGGCCCCTATGGATTTAGGGTTTGACATTAATGTTTCAGAGGCGAAATCCTCTATAAGAACTAGCTCAATGCAATGTAAAATAAGAAGCATTTTAGTAAACACAACGAAGTGTTGTTCATTCGAGACCCGATCGCACCAGTTTAAGTTCACCTTCTTCACATCTAGAATCTCTTGTGAAATAGAGGTTGGTGGGTGGTTTCAGAAGTGTAAGTTTCACCTTCGAACCAGACATTCGACCACAGTGAACTACCAATTCGCCAAAAACACATTATCCTGGATTTTGAGCCAATTCCTAGTGGATTGGCGTCAAAGTCGGATTTTAACAGGGCGGCCCATTTGGGCACCCCACGTACGTTCCTATATTTCAAGTTATTTTATTCTGTCATATGGTATTCTCTGAAGTTTAGATGTGTATCATATTCAGAAGACACTGCTCTTAGTTTTATGTCGATTTATTCCAATATCGCGTGTTCATCTTATCTCACGTTTTAGGTTGTCCAAATAACTCACGTTATACGTTAGAACATATCTTGCATCATGCTGTGCATTCAAATGTATCTTACAGTATGTCTTATCAAATATTGTCATGCAACGCTGTGAAATACTAATGTGCGAGCAACGACATTCGGAATCGGTCGACTTTTTAATGACGGTTTACATTTTATAATGTATGTTGTTTTCAAACAGGTTAAAACAACAGTTTATGTTTTATGTTTTTAAATACATTTTATATCTGATGACATTTTCAAATTTCCATTAGAAACACAGGTTGCATAGAGTTGTTTGGTTGTATGAATTTAATGAATCTTTCGAATGTATTACCTATTGATTTTTAAAGCTAACGCTCTACCCTTTTGCGGAGAGGTGCTACTAACAACGTCTCTGTGTTTCTCTGATCGCAGGAAGAGCCGCAAGGAGCAAGGATTTATCAACGCAAGCGACGGCAATACTTTGGCCCGTCCATTTCAAATGTGGGCATGCGGATAGAAGAAATATTAATCTTTATTGTAACCGAGACAGACTAATACTCCTAGCCCCTAAAAAGGTAGGAGATGTATTGTAACCGAATGAAGTTGATATAAAAGGGTTGTGCTCCTGCTTTTCTCCTTTATATTCGGTTGATTCAAAGTTCTGTTTTCATTACATCTTTAATACCGTTTTTCCTTCCGAAATCTCATGCTTTCACAATTTTAATATCAACTCTACCAATCAATGTGTTATTTGAATGCAATTTCAATCCTTTCAAATCTCTAATATTTTTGAACTTAGAGATTAAACTATCAAATGCAATTTTATGTAGAAATCCTTTTATCTCCCAAATTTATAAATATCAAATTCTAAATTTCAAAAAACTATGTTTGAGGTAGAAATCCTTATTTCTCCAACTTTAAAAATTTAGAAATTTATAAAACTAATATTTGCAAGTTTTGTAATCCTAGTTTGATGTAGAATGTCTTATTTCTCCAAACTTATTAATTTTACAAATATTTAATTTGTTTTTTATATTTAAGTATGCAAATTTACAAAACCCCAAATATAATCTTCAATTCTAAAAGTATTCTTCAGTATATTTGATAAAGGCTTCTAAATTCAATATTCTAATTTTCTAAGGTATTTATAATGCTTATCACTCCAATAATATCTTCAAACTCTAACCTTAGATTATTTTGCACTTTATTCCTTATACCTCCTACTTTAATATTAAATAATGTAGTAAGTGTTACCTTTACTACTCAGGCACTTCTCTTTGATTTGTATATGCTGAATTGCTGGTGCTGCTCCTTCTGGTCAACTTGCTTGATGATTGGCACTTTGAATGTCCCTTGATTGTGCCTTAATTGCTCTTGCTTCAAACTTGCTATGATTTTGCCTCCACTCCTTACACTGGAGGCTATAAGGACACTTCAATTCTCTTGTGTAACGTGCCACATACTGCATACATTATGGAGACTTCTTGACTCCACTTAGGTGATGCGAATATTAGTAGAATTTCTTTTATGAGATAATGTGACACGTGGAGTAATATTCCTTATGTTTGTGAACGTTATTGATTTCTTCTTCAAGCGTTAGAGTGTTGAGCACTCTTCTTTCCTTACTGTGTGCATTCGGGTTTGTGTGCCAACTCAACCTTTGTGCAAAGTGGCACTTTGATTCCTCTTTGCTCTTGACAAGTGGTAGAGCTTTCTTATGCATGCACTCATTTTCTAATGTATGATTTTTCTAGCCTCTTCAACGTATTATCACAAGATTGCATTAAACGTATTCTTATTGTATTTGTCTTCAATGTATTCTCTATTTTCATAATCTTGGCTTCAACGCATTCTTGTTGCCTTTGTAACTGTAGTCCGTACAATATATCCTTTATCTTTCCAGTGAAGATGCATGATGATGAATTCACCCAAGGTTGGATCCAGTAGTAGTAACTCCATTGCACTCCAATGGCGGTCCTATGGTGCTTTCTCTAGAAGGTTGTACACCTTGTTCTTTTTTCTCTTTATTTTGCAATCTATTATCTTTACATTGATAGTATAACCCTTTAGTTCTATGTATGATTCTCTTCTTATTTCTTATGTAGAACTTGTCTATTATAAATTGTAGCTGTCTTGAATGATGGCATATTTTAACACCTTGGTAGACATATTTTCAAGCCTAATGGATTTTTCCTTAAGCACTTTTTGTTAGTGATTTTCCTTTCCAAATCGATGGACGTTGATGATGATTTTTCCCCCTATGTTCTGCTTCTCAATATGCTCAATATGATAGTGATCCCCACCATTCTTTTAGTGGTTTTATTCACCACTAAAAACTACAAATTTTGTGTTTTTAAACACTTGATTTATGCCCTTGATTTGAGGACTCTTCGGCCTCACAATTATGTAGAATACTATACTTTAGCTTTACTATAAAAAATAGCATACACTAATTCACTTATGGCTCCTTTTAGATACTTGACTAATGTTGTTATAACTTGCATATTTCAATAATAATAATGGTGTGTAATGGTGTATTCTCCTTGGCTTAATGACACCCTAAAAATATTTGTTTTGCTAGCTCTTAATAACTTCTAAAAAATGATGGTCTAAAACTCTTAATAAGCACTTTCAAAATCTTTGCAATAATACTTTATATAGAATCAAATTAACACACATTTTTTTAACTCTTTTGTAGCTCTCCTTCTTGATGGCTTGTCTTCTTGGATTTGCAGAACTATTCCTATAGACTCTTTGATTTACAGCTATAGTTGCTGCTCAAAATCAACTTTCTTCTTCAAATGTGTGCTAGCTATTTCTGAAATTTGTAGCTCCAAATGCTACTTTTACATTGTTTAAATATGTAGTAGAGCTCTTCCTTATATGTTGCCAAAATATTCTTGAGCTTTGCTATCCAAATATGTTCCAAGTCTGTCTTATGTCTTATCAAAAATACATCTTGCTTTATTCTTTCAATGCTGCCCAAAATTGTAGCTTAAACTCCTCTAATTGTTGCTTACAAAATATGATTTGGTGATGTCCTCAAAATTTTAAATTTATTGCTTTCTTTTGTTGTCAAGCCTTATCTTAGTTGGTTGTTCAAAGATGCTCCAAAAGCTTCTCCAAAGCTTTTTCAAAATGTAGCTTTATATTTCTACTATTTGTTGTCTTGTGACCTTTCGTCTTCTCTTTGAAGAATCTGCAACTTGTGCTTTTATAAATCATCCTACAAGACTCTTGTGGTTGTTTCCAAATCTCTCAAAATTGTGACCTCTACAATATTCTTGCTTTCTTCTAATTTTTTTGCTGAATTTTGACTTCAAATATAACCTCTTTCTCTCTCTTATTTTACTAGAATCTAGATGTTTTTAGCTCTCTATAATCTTATCAAAATTTGAGAAACTTCTTGCCAATTCCTTTTGGGCTTGTTGTCATATGGCGACAATTGTCCCAATCTCTTCTGGTCAGGTGCTCCTTCTTCTTGCAATCTTCTATCACGAACTCTGCTTCGAATATTCTTTAATGATCATTGCTTTAGCTTCTGCAATAAGGCTTTATCTTGTCTTTTTCTTTCTTCAGTAAAATATTCTTGAGACCTCTACTCTTGGATCTTCTGATCCTCCAACCTTCAATTATCTTAGCTAATTTTTTAATGAAACCTTACCTTGGTTTCTTCAATTTTCCAACTATGGGAAATCCTTCAATGAGATCTCTTTCTTGGATCTCTTGACTCTGTTGCTTCTGTCTGCAATAGGACCTTCTATAGTCCTTCTATCTTCAATATTCCAATATTGGAAGTTCTTCAATGTGACCTATCCTTGGGTATCTATCTTCAATATTCATTCTCCAATATTTTAAAACTTAGAAGTTCTTCAATATGACCTCTTCTTGGGTTTCTATCTTCAATCTTCAATATTTCAAACCTTGAAAGTTATTCAATGTGACCTCTTCTTGGGTATTTATCTTCAATCTACAATCTTGCAATGAGAACCTTCTTTTGGGTTCTTCTCAATCTTCAATAAGGTCTCCTTCTTGGACCTCCTTTAATGTCTACTTTTTACAACAAAGAATTAATCCCTACACTAGGAAAGCACATAGAATTTTAGGCAATTGAAGATGAAATTCTTCTCTATCTGTTGTGGGAAGATTCTCAACTTCAAAGAATCAATATTCTACAAAAAAACTTACACATTAATAACCAGATGTATTCAAAGTTCCAAAAATAATAATCTTCACTAGCGATATTAAAAACAAGTGGAATAAAATCTATACTAAATCCTAGTCTTCACGGGTTTTCCTTCAACCCTATGGAAATATTCTAGCCAAATAATAATATGTAATATTTACTCTCTTATTGGAGCTAACGCCCAAGGAATGTTGATGTGGACTGATACTCTTCCTCCTGAGGTGGCAGAGCTTATCAGAAAAGATAAAAATAATGGTAATCAGATTGAATCTTGAAAATTTCATTCATTTCATTGCCCAGCATTCTGTATTCCACGTAAAGCATCAGGTTCATAACCAAAATTTTTTGTTATCCCTTCCTCCAAGGAATATGCCTTACTTTGAAATCTAGACTCATAACCCTTTGTGTTTTGATTTTAAATTACCCATTTTTGCATGCGCCTATTTCTTGATAATCGACTCCTTTCGAAATCCCAAGGCAATGTCCAACATGTTTTTTAATCATAATTCTCCCGTGTATCTTGATATTCATAACCTTGCTTCTTCGAGAACCATCTTCCACCGCTTGGCCAATTCCATTATCCCAAGATTTTATGGTGTGAACATCCCAATCCTTCATGTTTCTCGTGCTAGAATATATTTTTGGTTTTTTTTTTTGAACATCCTCGATGGTCAATATTTTCTTTTGACGATGGTTTTACCAACCATCTGTCACAACATTCGATGCTTGAAAATCTGCCTTGTCACCTACCCTAGCCAATCTCGTTCCTTTAGGTAGTTTTTTCCCTTTTCAAAGCATCCTCTCTAGCCTTCTTGCAAAACTCAGAGTAGCAACAATGCTTTCCTTTTTTATAACACTTTGTATGCTCTGCTCACCTATCAGTGCACCCATCCTTTGCCTATTTTGTTTATCCCCAGCCATTTCCTTTGCTTTCCTTCTCGTTGTTTTCTATCTACAACCATGAAAGAAGGAAGGCTTGTCTTCATTGAGCTTGAAGTGTTCGAGCTTGAATTCATAGTCAGAGACATGTGGAAGGACAAAGGAGCACTGATTGATTTTTTCAAGATGTTTTTTGGTGTTTACGAATAGGTGATAAAAGCCTTTGCTGAGTCCTGGAACAAGGGCCTGATTACTATTCATGATGTAGAATTTAAAATTAGCATCGAACTGCTGGTGGACCTGACAGGGCAACCTTTGGACGATAAGGTGATCAGAAGGAAAAAATATAACTAGGAAGCAGAGTTGATGTATTTTGAGAAATCCTCGATGATCCACAAAATGGTCAAGAAAGGTCTATACCACAACCATCTTTCCAATCCTTGGAAAGAAATCTTGAAACCTATCATGCAATACCTTACTTGTGATAATCCCGAAGCCCAACTCTGTTGTTTCTATTTAGCCTTTGTAAACCACTTCCATGAAGCCAAATTGATGAACATTCCCGCAACCCTCTTTTGGTCCATTGACTACACCATTACCTCCTCCTAAAAAAAGGAGGAGGGTTTGCCCTGTCATCAAGGGCTTTTCAAATACAAATTTCTCCTCTTGAAATTCCCCAAAGGTAACATCCCAGTCCTGGAATTCAATGAAGATAATTCATCCTCAACTCCTAGTCTTAGAACTTCTAGACCCAAGAGGAAGGAGAAAAGTGGCAAACCTCTTCCCGAATTTAATGTCAAAAAAAATGTCAAGGTTGAGGGTACGCCTGTTAGATGTTCCTAGAGGCTCAAGCTTAAAGAAATTTCTAAAACCCCTCCCTCCATGTCTATTAAACCCTCAAAGGATCCTTCCAATTCGCCTGACATTGTGGAGAAATACCTTCACAAACTTGTAGTCCAAGCAACCTCTATCACTATTGATCATCTGGAAACAACCCATGTGGCCATAGGTAAAGCAATTTATAGGTTAAAGGATCAGCGCCAAGATCTCAGTCTCTTGTTCTTTTGTGATTCATTCGAGGACATCCTTGCCTTTTTTGTTGATGAGGGTCCCTCTGATGCCAAGGGTGACGACAAAGATGAGGACATGGTGGAGATTTCTAAGGAGGCATGTCTTGATGTTCTGAAAGACATTCATAAGGATGCACCGAAGGATGAAGCAAAGGCTACCATGCTGGAAACCATTACCGCTTCTTCGATGGTTACTGACATTCCTCTCTAAGCGAGGATGGGGTTTCACCTGTTTCTAGTTTTGTTTCGTTCCTTCGATCTGAAGGATTTGGTCTAGTTGTGTCTTACGAGCTTCAAGAATGTTTCTTTTTGCTCCTTTCTGTTCAAGGTTGATTCCTTTTTGATGTAACAGGCTTACTGCCTCTCTTTTATGTTCCTTTCTGTTCTCTTCTTGGGTTCCTCTTCTTGTCTCGTTGTTGTACAAGGCGTTAGGGCGCCTTTCAAATGCCCTCTTTTGATAAATACATTTTTTAACTTACCAAAAAAATATTTACTCTCTTATCAAGCTCTATCAATAGGACTGTTGAGTGGAAATTTTGCCCAATTACAAATCACCATCACACTTAGGATTTTGATTAGAAAGCCCTCTCTTGCAAAATATAAAAATTTCTCCAAGGTTCCTTTTACTTAATGTGTGCTTGTATGTTTGTGAAATGTGTCAAATAAGTGTTAGGAATACCTTATTGTTTTGCAAGTAATTGTTAACAAGGGGCCTGTGTTGGTCTTATTTTATTGCTATGCTAGTGAATATTCATAAAACTTAAAAGAAAATAAAATGTGATTGGACCTCATATGACCATGATGTAAAGCGTTAATTCATTTATCTTGAAGTATTTTAGATAAATTTTATCTTCTTTTGGTTAAGCAGATTTTAAACAAGTTTTATGTTGTATTATTAAACCCTGCTTTGAGCATAAAAGAGAAGAATAAAATCTATCTTTTGTAGTGCCAAATTTGAATGATGATTGGATTCATTTAATGTTTCTTTGAGCATGGAAATAAAATAATCTACTTGATGACTGTAATAGCCTTTGACATATCATATAAATGACCCTTCTTTGATGAAATTACAATTTTTATAAA
Source organism: Wollemia nobilis (assembly GCA_028583015.1). Classification (NCBI taxonomy): domain Eukaryota; kingdom Viridiplantae; phylum Streptophyta; class Pinopsida; order Araucariales; family Araucariaceae; genus Wollemia; species Wollemia nobilis. The sequence continues at coordinate 10,418,538 of JAQPPZ010016945.1, forward strand.
GAGAAGTTAATTTATCGCTTTAAATACAGTAGCCTTTGAAATGCCATATAATCAACCCCCCCTTTGATGAAATTACAATTTTCATAAAGGGAAGTTAATTTATTGCTTTAAAAATGAACATGCAAAGCTTGACATTTGACTTGCCTTCAAAATGTGAAATTATGCTAAATTTGAAATTGCAAAACCCCTTTAAAAACAACAACTTTGAATAATTTTTATAATTTCGGATTTGCTTCAAAACAAAATCGAAGTTATTCTAAATGAAGCATTAAAGCTTATTCTTCACATCAATGAATCTGTTTTTGGAATTTTAATTTTTTATTTTACTTGCCGAAGTTAAAAAAAAAAACTGCAAAAGGGTAAGTTTAGAAAAAAACATAAAATAAAATCTGGAAAATGAACCAGAATGCTGAAAATATTAACATACAAAGAACTAACACTGTAATGCTACCTAACCTGCAGAGATGTGAGAATTCCTGAATTAAACCTAATCTATTCAAAACTGCATTTGCACAATCCGAAATAAACTAGGTGCAATCTTCTACGAAAATGAAAACAAACTTCATGATTCTAAACGTTCAATAGTGCATCCATCACAATGCATTAAACACTATTTATTGACCTAAAAACATGGAAGAGAAGCATTCAAAAAACTTCCCTATAAAGTGCAAGTTTATGAAGCCATTTGCATTTTACAAACAAAAAATGATATCCCTATTACAGAAAATTTCCAGCCAGCCTCCAAAATGTCTAACCCCTATTTCTACGTTGGAAATGAATATTTAAAATTTCTAAGAACGCCTTCTTGTTTCATTTCCTTCTGCTAAATTGAATTTCCGTGCGTTTGGCCTTCTTCGCATTAAACAAAACGTCTTTTCCTCCCAGCCCCCTTTGTAAAGGTCACATTTAATCATGCCTATTTATTTTAAAACTCCTTGGTAGCTTCCTCTCATACGATGGTTTCAATAAATATTTCGAGGCCTTACAACTATGCACGGTGTCCCCGATGATCTCAACTTATAACCGTTGTGTAATTATTTTGTCCGTTTAATTGGAGGTTCCCCATCATAATTTTGAACCCAACGTCTTCCCAAAGCTGGCTCATGAATTATATGACTAGGTTTTCCTTGACGAATGGCTACATCTTCTGAAGTAGGGCCTGTGCTACAGTCTTTAAACAACGGAGACTTGCCATATGAGCGGGAGCAAAATGCGTGTGCTAGACACGTCAGAACCCTAGCACAGTTGTTGTTCCGATCAGCGTTAGGCAGTCCAATCAAATGATTTGTCAATGGGGCAATTTGTGATTTTGAAATCTATTGGAACCAACTTATATCATATTTCACTCCAGATTAGAAGTAGAAACGACCTTGCCAGTATGTGATATAAACAAATATCGAAGAACTGATAGTGACAATCAAGCTCTTCTCTACTGCGAGCTGGTAAGTGTTTGACACTAATGAAGCCATCACTGTCATTCTACATACTTTCATCCCACTTCTGCATTTTCCTAAACCTCCGTCGTGCATGCTCTCTGTGGGTTGGCCGATGTCATCACTTCAACTGCCCGACGAACATGGTTGTCGTGCTGTAATACCGTGAGTTTAACTGCACTGTTTATAATCCGATATTCACCTTCTGTATGTTGGAATTTCATTCCACTTTAATACCTCTTCTACTTCTTCTTCTGGTAGTTATCACCCAGCTTTATGCACTTTACCTCGGGGGAAGACTTCTTGATACTTCATGTCTTGATTTGTTTGTTCTGAAGAATAGTGTCCAGGTAATCCGTGTTGTCTGTGTGGACTTTGTCTTCTTTGTCGGGATAACATCCAACCTGCGTCTCACACCGTGGATAATTCCCTCCATTTATCATCTTCGCTTGCTTGGTCCAATACCAAATATCCCCATGAATCACCTACCCTCGTCAGAAGCTGTTCATCCAAATCATCATATTCATCCAATATGGCCACTATCTATGTTATCGTTGATGACATCAACTATTGTCTACCTCCCCACTGCATCAATCCCTCGCACACTCCACGCAATGTTCACTCTGAACATTCAGTCTGTGCTCCATCGTGAGAGCCACCACAGCAATTGAATTCCTCGCATCCTCCATAGATCGAGCGTTATACTAGTTTGCCTATCGCGTCATCTTTATGCTCCCAGTCTGCCACCATATGCTATCCCATAGATATATCGGTGCAATAATCTTACCTCTATCGTAGTGCGGTGCGACTGCTTCATTGGCTGCCCGAAGGATTATGACACTGAATTCAACTCTTGTTGTGACCCATTCGATGGCCGACGTGAATACGCTGGCCGCATGCTCACCAAAGCTGGAATGTAATCTTTACACTGTGGTCGCCTTGGGGGAACAATAGTAAATAACACTCCACAATATTTTAATACGCCCGATACCATCAACACCTAAGGATATATGCCACTGTGCGAGAATGCTACCGACGTCGTTGTCAACACTATCAACATCCATGGCTATATCTGGCGATATTTTTGATGTTCATGTTTTCATTCGCGATCTTTACTGCATGGTATCCCTGTTTTCCAGACTACCTATTGCCCATCTGTCGTGCCCTTCTGTCAGGATCCACATATGCCAGGTTTGGGTCATCAAGCTTTTACTATCGTCGTCCAGGCTACGCAGCTGTGTTGGTGAATCGATTATCGAAGATCCATGTCATCGCCCTCTTATTCGGAAAGGTTCGCATCCAGGATCATCACTGTCCAAGTTCGTTGCCATTACCGCATTGTTGTAGTGTGTCCGGGTCTGACGCGTTGTCTTACGTATCGCTCGGCTGTCTAATCGTTGTAGGCCATCCACACTGTAGAGTCCTCATCCTCATACCGATCCCGTGCCGCGTTTCTCTTTCACATGCTGCATCAATGCTCGTACCTGCCAATAACATAGAATCATAGCTCCAAATAACTTTAGATAAAATAATATACTAGTACTACACCCAACCAAACTATGACGATGCCATAATAAATAGGGAAGTGCACATTTTTATATTCGTTTAATAATATATATTTATTTATTATTTATTTGTTTGTTTGTGCATATTTTATTTTGTTCAATACAGAAATAGTAATCAAAACAATAAAAATAATTACCTATTATTATTTATTGTCATTTTTTATTTATTTTTATTATATTTTAATTTTAAATTTGATTTGGCTAATTTTAATCATTTGAATTAGTTTAATTCAAAGTATTAAAATTAACCCAAAACATTAAAACCTTTCCAACTCACTAAACACATCAAAATAAATCAAAAGGAAACTTTAATCAACGAATAGAACAAAACAAAGAAACACAACCTAACCAAACTCCAAATAACTCACAAGAAACTACAAGAAGATACTGACTAACACAATGAAACCTTGGAGACTACAAAGCACAATCACTATAGGAACCCATCAAAATTATCACTTAAAGACAACTGAAACTCCCAAAACCAAAATTTTAAGGTGGGTCCCCAAATTTGGGAAAGTTGTGCACTGGTCACAACAAGGACCTCTTCTAAGGGTCTCTTGATCTCTTTAATGATAAGGTTTGTTTTCAAGACCTTTCAATCTCCTTCTATTCCAATTTTACTTTCAGAATAGGTATTTCCTTAAATATCACTGGTTTTCCTTTAACACAGTGAGAAATGTTATCCTCTCTAGTTTCCTTTTGCAGGGGTAATTCCTTTATCTTCTTTGGTTTCTCTTTCCAGAGATAATTCCTCTATCTTCTCTAGTTTCTCTTTCCAGAGGTAATTCATTTATCTTCTTTGATTTATATTTCCAGAGGTAATTCCTTTATCTTCTTTGGTTTCTCTTTCCAAAGGTAATTCCTTTATCTTCTTTGGTTTCTCTTTTTAACCAATAGAAATCTTCTTTCCTTCTAATCTATATTGGGACTTCTATCAAACAATCCTGAGATGACAATGTTTACATGCAACAACATATAGCGGTGGGTTTGGTTTGCAAAGATACAAGGGATGAATTGTGGAAACTATGATGGTCCCTTGTGTCTCTGATACCACTATTAGCTTTTGTTGAGTGAATACTCAAAATAATACTGCCTAAAAATCAATAATACAATTGCAATATGAAAGATATGATAATGCTAAGCAATCAAACACATAAAATTGAAATCTATAATATAATAACTCAAAGAATGATAATGATAAATGCTCAAAAAGTACTAATAAATCTTATTGAATGAAGACCTCAAAATACATCATACTACATCACCTTCTATTGCTTCCAAAGATGACTCTCTCTACTTTGCTATATTCTTTTACATCAATACATCCATATATATAGAATGGAATGTGACTCTTCATATGGAGGATTCTTGGCCCTCACTCTTTCTATGAATCTTCATCCTCCTACTCTATTGATATTGACACATGTACATAGGGACAACTATGTATATTTACATTGCCAAAATATCATTGCACACTTGTACATTTATTACTTTGCATAAAGTAAATACTTTCATCCTAATCTAAGACATTTTTTCCTAGTCTATAGATGTACCCATGCTGGTACATTGACATGTACCAAATAATGTAATATATTCCAACAAGAGATTAAGTGGATCAATCTCCCTTTTTATTTAATTGAATGCATCCTTAGGTCAAATTTTGGGGAAATTTTGATAGGATTTGTAAAACAAATCATGGCTTGATTGTAAAGATAATTTAGAGAAAATACTTTGCTTATTGAATGGTTGTAGCCATTCATGGATAGAACTATGGAAGTTCTAAAATGATGATAGAATTGTGGAAGTTCTAAACTAATGATAGAACTGTGGAAGTTCTAAGATGATGATATGAACGTGGAGTTCATTCTAGAACTGTGGAAGTTCTAGGTTTTTGATAAAATAATCTTTGATAAATAATGAACGTGGAGTTCATTCTAGAACTGTGGAATTTCTAGCTTTTTTATAAAACAATATTTGGGAAAGAATGAACGTGGAGTTCATTCTTGAAGGGATTATAGGGTCCCTTCTTGAAACTTATTTTATACAATATGATATGAACGTGGAAGGGATTATAGGGTCCCTTCTTGAAACTTATTTTATACAATATGATATGAACGTGGAAGGGATTATAGGGTCCCTTCTTGAAATTTATTTTATACTATATGATTGTTGAAAACATGTTACCTTGTTTTGATGAAAACAGGTTGTTACTGATTATATTTGGAAAGAATGGTGTTCTTTCGTAACATAAAGAATTGTGGAAATTTTTATGTAATATATTGATGATTTTGGAAAATGAAATTGTGGAAATTTCTTAAATTGATTGTATTGGAGAAAATTATGATTATATAATAAAAGGATATTTTTGAGGTTGGGTTTTTCCCTTCGAGGTTTCCCAGGATAAAAGTGGTGTTATCTTTGAAACTTGCATCTTCTATTTTAATTTATTATATGCTCTTCAATGGAAAGTTATTATTATGATTATGAACTAAACCAAGAGTTTATTTGATATGCAATAAAACTTATTTATGATGTTATGAAAGGAAAATGATATATGCATAGTCTTTTGCTAAGATGGAATATGAATGAAATCATGTTTTGTTTATATGATGGAATGTTTTATATTCACTTGATAATGCTTTAATTCAAGTTACTGTGTGTTGCAATAGTTATGGAATGTTAAAGAAAATGATTGTTAGAGAATATATTACATTATTGGGTACATGTCAATGTACCACCTTTGGTACATTATTAAATTAAGAGTTTGTTTTATGTTAAGTAGTTACTTGGGGAAGAAGTAATAAATGCACAAGTGTTAGAATATGTAATGATGTAAATGTGCATGTAGTCCATATATACATGAGTCATAGGAATAGGTAGAGTAATTCTCAAGAATATTATCTGTATATATATATACCTTGAGCTAAAGGAGAGAGTGTGAGTGAGAGATAAAGTTATTATAGAGTAGTGAGTAGGTACAATGTAAATCTTCATTGTAAAATTTTGGAAAGTTCATAGTCCTCCATTATATTGCATTATACTATTTTCGTGAGCTTTCATTAATGGTATTTTACTGAGTTATTGCAAAAGTCCATTCTCTTATTTTCTTACATATTTAAGTACCATTATCATATAATTACCATATCTTGCATATTTTACATCCTGTAGTTGTATCTCCATTAATATACATCACCAAAAGCTAACAATGGTATCAGAGCACATGGTATATTGATAGGAAATAGGGAGTGTGATATATTGAGAGGAGTCTATAAATCTCAATTCCATATTTTCTAAGATTGCAGGTGGCTAGAGTGTAGGTAACAAATCCACCTCCCAAAAGAAGAAGAAGTGATCAAAGGGATTTGCTCAATTTTGATAGTTTTGACATAAGTGACAGTTTGCTCAAGTTTTGTAAACCGTACAGTAAGGAGCAAACCATACAAAAAAGGGCAAAACCATACAACTAGAATGGAAAATCATACAAGGCAGTGGCAAATCGTATAGGGCGCACCAAAATTCATCCAAATGCAAGGGAAATGTAATTTCAGAGTGAAATGGCGCATAGATTTGCTAACTAAGGTGTTAAACTTAGGAAAAAGCCAAATTAATGTATTCAGTTGTATATGGGCAGTTGTAAATAACTAATTGTCTCAGGAACCACTTTGGAATGGCCTGGGCAACGTTATATAAGGCCCCATTTTCAAAATTATAGGTCTGGTTGCTAGAGTAAAGAGTTAGTACTTGTAGTTGTTGATTCCTTGAGTTATTGCAATTACATTGATATATTTTTCCATATTGTAATCGAATCCATAGACATTAATGAGCATAATGATGGTTGTGGATGACTGTGTATGATCCTAGTAATGATGAACAGTGATTTGTGGATGAATATTATGTGGTTGTGTTTTCTATTGATTATTATAGGTTAGTTTTATGCATTGTTGCAACCTTGTGGTAGAATTTGGTACTGGTGAACTCTGGAGAATGATCTAGGAGCATGGTGGCATTGAGGAAGATGTATTGAAGAGCATTGTATGATTTCTGGATGTATTCAGGCACATGGGATCTCTCACCAGCCCGGTTAAGATGTTTTGCCTATGATGGAGATTGCATTGATTGGTCTATCAAACCCTTACAAAACATCCCGGAGAGAGATTGGAGTAGTGGAAAATCTAGACTAGCATCATGTTGTGCCATTATTTCATATATATCGTACATCATTTTCCTTACAAATCGTACAAAGCACTTTTACCCGATTTGGTAAAACAAGGCGATCGAGAGAAACTTACCCGATTTGGCAGTTTTGGGGAATCGACTTGATCGATTACAAAACTGTGTACGACAGCCTCCAAAACCAAATCTGTCAATTTTTATATGTGTAAGATCATACCATATTTGACACTATATACGATTTGGGATCGTATAGTGTAGGCATTTGATGATCGTACAAGGTGATTATAGTTCGTACAAGGGTAGTTTGAGTGAGCATACGACCGTACGATTTGGTAAGTGAGTTGGGTTTAGTCTATTGATCATTATTAGTCCTAGAAAATACCTCCCCACTAGGAATAATCCACCTATGTGCTACATTTGGCACCATTGCCTTATCGAATCTGGCAATTTTTGTTAAAACGGGTCAAATTTGATGAAGTTGAATACTAAGACTGGAGGTGATTTTTTATGATGGACACCAGTACACGGAGCCATGGGAGACGGGAACCACGAGACAAAATTCCAGTAATAAGGAGCACAAGGATTTCTCAAAGAGGAAACACAAGTAACTCAGACCAGAGTACTCAAGAACCAGAAATAGAGCAAGTTTGGACATCCGAAGAAGGAGACTTTGAGGCATTGTTGATAGAGACAGAAGATGAGGAAATAGAACCACCAAGCGTAGAGGTGAGGGTTGACAAAGGAAAAGTGCAGGATGATGGAGAGTGGATGGTAAGACCTGAGAAAGTGGTAGAAGGGTTGCAAGGGAGTGTGGAGGATGGGAGTCAGGCACCAGAGCAACAGGATGCGAGGACTCAGGAGGATAGACCAAGACCATCTCCCTCACATCAGCGAAGGAGGTCGCAAAGTGAAGACGCACGAGAATTTGATCATCGAGTGGTAGGGTCAAAACAAGATACCTCGAATTGACACTTCTGACGACAATGGGAGTAAGACACCCCCAAGGAGGAATCCGATAGAGATTCCATGAGATACCTCAAGTGAGAGTGATGACTCTCCTAAGATGGCTAACAAGGCAGCCAAACAAATATGTCCACCATTTTTAGGTGAGGGTAAGGAAGACCCCACACGAAATATAGGGACTTGCATAACCATTTGGAGAGAAAATGGTGTAGATAGACCGGAGGATTGGATAATCCTATTTCCTACTACCTTGAGAGGATTGGCAATTGATTGGTACCTAAAGAGAGAAAATACCATTGATTTTTAGACTTGGAACTAGATAAAAGAGAAATTCATTGAAGAATTTTGACCTTTAAAGGATGATGGAGATATTGTTATGGAAATTTGCATGACAAAATAGAAAGCTGATGAGGATGTGAAATCCTACAACCATCGACTAAAGCAATTAGTCGATAAGATGCAGATGCCATTGGTAGATGTTCTAGTAAAACGATGGTTTGTAGATGGATTACTACCAAAATATAAGAAAAATATGAAGGTAGTACCATCAGAAACATATGAAGAAGCGCTTAAACATGCAAAGAATTTTGAGAGTGAATCAAAACAAATGTATACGGGAATCTTGTCTCATCCCAAGTCGAAGGATTCAGATAGTGAAGAAGATGACACTATATAGAGGATGGTAGCATCATTCCACAAAGATTTTGATAAGATGGTAAAAGAGCAAAAGATCAAACCTGATAGGAATGATATGTGGTGCATGGAATGCAAAATAGAGGGACATACAAATATGAAATGTCTGAAGAATGACTATTGCCATATTTATAACGTGATGGGGCATGAGGTAATGCTATATCCATATAATGCAAGAATACACCCACAAGTATTGTCAATCCAGGAGCAGGAAGAGAAATCGAAGGCCCAAGGAGGTAGACAACAAGCAACAAGTGGCGGTTACAAAAACAATAGAAGAGGTGGAAGACAAAACCAAGGTAATCGACAAGGAGGACAAAGTCATTTACAGTATGACTCGGAAGGTAGACCGATCATACAATGTCGCAATTGCCAGGAATGGGGGCATTTTGTGAAAAATTGTCCTGCACCTCTAAGGCAAGAGACACCATAAACAAGCACTACACACATGTGTAGATGGTGTGGTCCGGGGAACCACAAAGAAGAGAATTATCCAAAGCAGGTGAGTTCGAGTAACCCGCAGAATGTTAGTTATTTGGACATCGAAGTTCCTCAAGTTAAGGAGGAAACTCAAGAAGTTTTAGCCGTGATGAGAAATCAGGCTAAGAAGGATACATATCCAGAGCCAGCAAAATAAAAGCAATGCTGGAAAGTAGCAAAGAAAATATTGCAAGAGGAAGCTAAGAAGACTAAACAAGCAGAGTCGAGAGCTGGAAAGGAACTAAGAAAACCATCAGATCAGGAGACAGTTGTGCAAAATATAGCAGCATAGGTTTTGGATACCACAGTGGAAATTAAAGTATCCAACTTGTTAGAAGCTATTCCAAAATTACAAAAGGCAATCATGGAAGAATTACAACCATAGAAGGTGATGGAGGTACAGAGCCAACCAATTCAAGAGGAGGAATGAAAATATCAATTCATGGATCCTACTGTACTAATGATTGATATGGGAAAGAAACCTGCATTAGTGCATATGGAGATCTTAGGGCACAAATTGACACAAGTTATCATGGATGGAGGATCCAATGTCAATGTGCTACCTGAGAGAACTTGGCTAGAACTAGGTGCTCCATCTCTATGGGCACCGAGATTTCGGTTGTATGGTGCTGACTAGAATGGCATTGAGATAAAGGGAGTCTTAATGACACAACAAGTAATGATAGCTGAACAAGAATTTATCTTGGATTTCATTGTGATTACAATGCAGAAACCTACATACGATGCCCTCTTGGGGAGAGGTTGGCTACGAGTAGCCAAAGTTAATCATAATTGGGGAAATAATCAGATCACTTTTAAGAAGGGACAACACAAATACATGATTAATCTAGCTAATCAAAGAGTTAGTGAAGATGTAGCTACAATAGATGAATCAAAAAATTCCTCAGGGGATGAAGGACATGAACCTGATGGAGAAGGAATGTTGTACCTAGATGAATGTAGCGAAGATGAAGCTCGATCTGATAGCGGACTTCTTCATTGGAAAATGGAGGAGTACGAAATGTTTTAGCCCAAATGCCTCTATATTGAGTCAGAGGAGGTCAAGGAAAAACAAGATAAACCAAAAGTTAGTAAAGAACCTAAGAAGGAAACAGAAGAGAAGTGGACATTTCTAAAAACTTTGCAGAGTATACAGTAGGAGATGCAGAGATTGATACAAGACCGAAACACCCCAAGAACGTAATGAAAGCTACGAGTGAACCAGAAAATATCAAGTATGAAGGACCTCGGATAGTGGACATCAATCTAGGAATGGAGGAGGAACCTAGGATGATCCATTGTGGTGATGATTGGAATATGGTATTGAAGGCAACAACTTTCAAGATATTCTTGGAATACAAGGATGTCTTCGCATGGACATATAAGGACCTGAAAGGAATCCCACCAGAACTATGTGTCCATAAGATTACACTAATGCCTGGTGCTCAACCAGTAAGGAGGAGGCCATATAGAATGAACCCAAAGTATGCAGCATTAGTAAACATGGAGATAGAAAAGATGTTAGAAGTAGGAATCATATTCAGGGTGACAAATAGTGAATGGGTTTCACCTATAGTGATCACCTTGAAGAAGGAAGTAGATAAGATCAGAATATGCGTGGACTTTAGGAGTCTAAACATTGTGACCATTAAGGATCCCTTCCCCATTCCCTTCATAGATTCTATCTTGGAAGAAGTTGTAGGACATGAGATCTATTCATTTTTGGATGGATTCTCGAGATACAATCAAATCAACATCACCGAGGAGGATAAGATGAAGACCACATTTATTGTGGAGAATGGCATCTATGCATATAATCGAATGCCATTTGGGCTCTGTAATGCCCCAGCTACATTTCAGTGCATCATACTATATATATTTGATCAGCTAGCAATGGGGAACTTCAAAGCATTTTTGGATGATTGGTCCATCTATGGGAAGATCAAGGAGCATCTTCCTGCCCTTAGTGAATGTATGAGTAGGTGCAAAAATGCACAAATATCATTAAACCCAACAAAATATTTTCTGATGGTACCATATGGGAAATTGTTAGGACACATTGTGTGCAGTGAAGGATTGAAGACAGATCCTGATAAGATTCGTGTGATATTACACATGGAAGAACCATTTGATGTGAGTTCACTCAAAACCTTCCTTGGTTCGATAGGATACTATCGAAGGTTTATCAAGAATTATGCCCATGTATCCTACCCATTAGATTCTTTGACGAAAAATAATATTCCTTTTAGATGGATAGAGGAGCACCAAGGAGCCTTTGAGGAGTTAAAGGCTAAGTTGGTGAGTAGCCCGATTCTGGTGTTTCCTAGTTGGGATAAGGAATTCCATGTCCATGTTGATGCCTCGAATTTTGCAATTGGATGTGCTTTAGCACAAGAAGGACAGTTTAAGCTAGATCAACCTATTTTATTTGCTAGTCACCTTTTGTCAAGGCCAGAGAGAAACTATAGTACGATGGAAAGGGAAGCCTTGGGGATGGTATATGTAGTTCAAAATTTTAGGCATTACCTATTGGCAAACCCCTTTGCCTTCTATGTTGATCATCAAGCTCTGTTGTACTTAATAAACAAACCGATGATCCAAGGATGAGTTAGTAGGTGGCTCGTCACCCTCCAGGAGTTTGTATTCCGAGTAGTGGTGAGACCTGGTAAGAAGCATGTGATTGTAGACCAGTTGTCTCGGATACGATCAGGGGAGCCTACAAGAACAAGAGTTCCTGATGAATTTTTGGATGCACAACTATTTGCCATCAACGTTGTTCCATCATGGTACAAGTTGGTTGGCCAATATCTATCCATAGGTGAGTTGCCACAAGAGATGACGACAACCGAAAAGAAGAAAGTAATCATGAAGTCAACACCTTTCTAGATAATAGCAGGATTACTATATAAAATGGGAAGTGATGGTATCTTGCAGAGATGTGTAATGGATGAAGAAGTCAAAGCAACATTGAAAGAAGCCCACACAGGCTTAGTAGGAGGACATATGGGACCAGATGCGACCGCTCAAAAAATATTGCTAGCAGGACTATGGTGGCCCACACTGTATAATGATGCAAAGGAACATGTGAAAGCTTGCGATACTTGCCAAAGAGCAGGAAAGCCGGTCAAGAGGGACTTTATGCCCTTACACCCATCACAACCATAAGAGTTATTCGAACATTGGGGATTGGACTTCGTAGGACCATTAAAGACATCTTAGAGGTGAAAGTGTAGATACATAGTAGTAGCAATAGAATACCTAACAAAATGGGTGGAAGCAAGAGCATTACCTGATAATTCAGCCAAAAGTACAATGAGATTTTTGTATGAGCAGGTAATCACAAGATTTGGTATTCCGCTACAAATAACAAGTGATCATGGAGGACACTTTATTAATGAGATTATCAAGATGTTGACGATAAAGTTCAAGATTTTACACTCATTGTCTAGTCCGTACTACCCCAGAGCAAATGGGCAGGTGGAAGCAACAAATAAAGTCTTAGTATCTACTCTGTATAAAACCTATGGAATAGAGGGAGTAGACTGGGAGGAAAGGCTACCATCCATTTTGTGGGCATACAAAACAACTTTTAAACCAACAATGGAACATACACCTTTCCAACTGATGTATGGTCAGGAAGCAGTGGTGCTAGTCGAATTCTTGATACCAAGCTTGAGAGTCACGATAGAGCATCGCTTGGGGGATCAAGAAAGTTTGGAAGAATGACTGATGACACTGACCAAGTTAGATGAAAGAAGAGTCATGGCACAATGGGCAATTGAGATAGCTCAAAAAATATGAAAGGCGTGGCATGACAAACATTTGAGGAAGTTGGAACTTAGTCCGGGTGACTTAGTTCTAAAGTTTAATGGGAAGAGGGAAATCAAGCTAGGTAAGTTGAAGACGTTATGGCTTGGTCCTTATAAAGTCATTGAAGTAATGAGTAATGGAGAAGTTAAGCTGTAGAACTTGAATGGGACAGAGGTACCCAACACTGTAAATGGCTCAAAGCTGAAGCCTTATAAGGTACAATGTTTATTCATTGCTTCAGAAGAAATTGAATGATGAAGATGAGCGAAAGCTCAAGATGAGGCTCATCGTGAGCCAGGTCCATCACAGGAAGAACCTGATTCGGGACTCACACACTTATTTGTAGAAGGGGAGGAGACACAACCAATAATTGAACAACAAGAGTTGGCACCTAGACCCGGTGAAAGAAGAAGGTTGCGAGTACACATCAGACGGGCTGATGGGACCATACGAGAAGGAGAAGAGTGGATTTCTCCAGCACCAAGAGGCTATCAAGAGATAGCACTATTACCAAGAGCTTCAAACATGAGGTATCCACAAGTAGAACATAGGGAGCTACCTCGATAGTCGAAAGGATGAAGAAGGATAAGGTTAACAGTGTGCAATGAAGATAGAGTGGACACGTTCGAAATAGAAATTCTAGAGGATGCTAGGGATGAAATGGTAGATGAGGAATTAGTTGGAATTTCTCCATTGGCTCAGATAGGGCTATTACAGTAGAGGATGAGAATGCAAACTCAATAATTACAAGAAGAGTATCAAACATTGCGGAGTCACAATGCGAGGTTGAGAGAACAAGTCATCCAGGAATTGGATGGTACCATACGAAGACTAGATGAATAGAGGGCAGTTAGACTGCAAGAGGTTGAAAGTGAACCTGAGGAGGTTGAAGGATTAACTCCAAGAAATGGTGGAGGAAATGAAGGTGCAAGCACAAGTTCGCCACCCCCACCAAGCAAGCAGCCAATGACAAATGAAGATGCAAAAGTACTTTGGCGAGACATAGAGGAGGCCACCACATCACCTGAATCTCAAGGTAATATAATATTGGATATGATGGATTCCAATGATGAAGGAATGTCATGGTTGGTAAGAGAGCCTAGTATAGACAGTAGTGATGATGATGAGCCGGAGAATCCTCATAATCCTCAGAGAGATCATGATACTCCAACTAGGGCATTGAGACAAAGGCAAGCAGGGAGAGTGCAAGGGGACAGACCCGGTATTGATACACAAGCGTATATAATAGCTCATCAACAACTAAGAAGACAAAGAAGGGAAGTATAAATATTGGAGAGAGTGATGAATTTTCCAACCGATTGGGTAGAATAGAGGGAAGAGGGTCAGACCGACTCTAGCTCTGAGATAGACTTCTCTGATGAATATAGAGAAGTATTGGTATCTTCATCCCCCTAGATATCCTTTGAGGAAAGTATATGGATATGTCACTTGGTACGTGATGATAGGAGAATAAGAACCTTATGAAAGCTATCACCTAATCGGAGTCCACTAGCTAATATTGAGTTCGTAGAAATTACTCTTGATAACCGAGGAACAAGAGGAAGAATTGGACAAAGACCTCTAAGACTCCAACGAGGAAGGGGAGGAGGTAGATGACCAGAGAATAACCAAGACCCTAGTGATGTTACATTTAGAGGAGGTAGAGGATGAGGAAGTTTCCAACCCCCTACTCCTAGATGGCCAGGAGATAATCCCTTAGCATGCATGAATTGGATAAGAAACCAATGAGATATACCAAGAATAAGAGGTATGTTACCAAACTCTATAAGACGATGTACATGGGGGCAACCACCCCTAAATAGACAAGGACCCCAATGAGTGAAGGGTAATTGGAGATTACCCCAAGTAAGGGAGGAATCACCAATAGTATAGAGAAGTTCCATGCCAAGAGGAAATGGAAGGGGGAGATACCCACATGGTAGGAACCTTGTTGGAAGAGGAAGGGTACACTTTGCAGAAGAGAGAACCTTAGGCCAACAATGGATCCGATCACCAAGTTTGGAGCAAGAATTGATCCAAGGAGATAGGAGAATAAGTCACTCAAATGATAGTAGAGTGGTGAGGACACCACCACCATGGGATCAATCACCTGCACGGTGAGAAGAAGGACTACCAAGGGAAGAGACTCCAACTTGCCATTGTACAATCCCAAATTGTACACATTGTAGGGGAAGAGTTGAATAGGAAGTAACATCACAGGAAGAGACAAGCCAATCAAGGGAACAAGGGGTGTGAGAGGACACCATTAGTTAGCATATTATGGTCGAACCTCCAGGTCAAGACTCGGATGGGATCGTACAAGTGAATGTCACTGTACGATTTCCAAAACGGTAAGTGTAAGTAGACTAGGATTGAAAAAAAGAGAAAAAAAAAGAAAAAGAAAAGAAAAGAAAAAGAAAATGTGCCTTAATTGTGAAAATCCCTCAGGATGCAATTAGGAAGGAAGTGGTTGAAAACCGAAAATGGCGGCCTCTTCAGAGAGAAAGAAATCTGAAAATTTTCTCTAAGTGCTTAGATCGTACAAGTGAAAATTGAGTTGGAAATTGGTAAAATTGAGAGATCGTACAAATAAAATTGAAAAAATGACATGGGAAACCATACAAGAAGTCATGTTGTATGATGTAGATCATACACTGTATGATTTGGCCCATGTCGTACGATTTTCAACTAACCCATTTAATGCGGCATGTGGGAAAAAGCAACGGTTGGAGGAAAAGAAGGGGGAAAAAGATAAATTTTAAACTAACTACTGAGTTGGCAATCATCTAATGGAGGAGATGAAAAAGCATGCAATGTGGTGCAATTTTAGATTTTCTTGACGGTTAGGGTTTCAGTTAGGGTTTTAAAATTTTCCTTAAATGGAAAGAAATTGACAATTTCACAATCATAGAAGTAGGATTCGAATTTTTTTAGGAGATTGAAGGTGGAAAACATGCAATTGAAGGGAGAAGACTACATGGGCAATAAATATTCACCAACATTCTAAATTTGTAGACCCATTTTAAATTTTGCACCAGGGAGATCTTTTCACATTCAAGGAATTGATCCGAGAGAGAGAAAACTAGGGTTTTACTCCATAAAAGGGGGAAATTTGATTTTTTCAGAAGAATAATAGTAAAATACGGTAGAATACATCATTGTATGGATAGAGTAGTGGAAAAATTGTTGTTTGAGTTAGAGGAAGTGGAAACTTGTAATCAGGTTGTGGAAATTGCACGGAAATTGGAGATTTGAACCCTAAATCTGGAGGAATCTGGAAAAAACCGAGCTGAGAAAAATGTGGGAAGGAAAATGAAGTCCGTATAGCCATACAATACAGCCAGAATTTCATCAAGTTGAAATAAATTATGCCAAGGTTGAAGGAGTTGAAGAATTGCTACCGAAAAGCACTGAAATAGTAGATCGGGGCAATCCGAAAAATGGGTCGGTGAAGGATTCATCAAAAGAGATAAAAATTTTAAATTTTTCATCACTTAGGGTTGGAAAAGTTGTACTATATGATTTTGGGAGTAGCATGTATGATTTCCAAGAAGAATAGTGTAGTTCGGAGGGTTTTTAGGCCATTTTTGGTAGTTTTCAAGAGATCATACGAAATTGTATGATATCATATGAATTCTAAAGGGGGGGTAGCAAAAAAGTGACATCGTATGGAGTACTATCACCCTGTATGATTTCAGGTTGTAGCTATACGATTTGGAGAAGTTATGATAGTTTGAAGACTGACGGGTTGGAAATTGAACTATAAGGAGAGAAGAGCAGTGTACGATCTAGGAGCGACCGGTGGAAGGGAAATCATACAAGAGAGTGTATAAGGGCATATTGTATGATTTAAAGTATATTGTATGATTTCAAGACACTTTTAATTGTAGAAAATGGTGATGGTTGGATAATCCCTTAACAAGAGGTATGGCGGAAGAATGATCTCGACGGAAGAGTTCGGATGTCGGTTAAGGTGGATTGTAGCCAATAGGGTGGAGAGATCACTAGGACCATTACATGAGAGAGAGGTATACCCATGGTAGCAACAAGGGTGATAGTCTTAGTTCCATGATTGGCATGGTAATCATCCTTGGAGGAGAAGAGGAGAGAGGTCATGGAGGGGACATAGGCATTGGTGAGCAAACCTGGATAGAACACCACCAAGGCACCGAGTTGAAAGAATGGTACAAGAAAGAACCTCACGGAGGGAATTGAGAAGTGAAGTTCATATTCCTAGATCAGGAGGAGCATCTGAGTAGTGGATAGGAAGAATGTTAGGTGGAGGTGACAAAGATTACATTTGTGCAACATGGAGCGGATGCATGCAGGAAGTGGTGGAACGATGAGAAGAATAGGGATCATCCTTGGAGGAAGATGTTTGAGGATGCTCATGTGGTGGTCATTGCATAGGTTCTACCATTCCATAGAACATTCTTCCAGAACTATATTTTATAGATAGTTCAGGCATATAATGTTGCGACTCGAATTGCCTATGTTAATGTGGGCAAGAGGTCAGTAAGGGTGGATATTTTGGTAGAGGCATTCCAAAAAATATTTGGCTTGCCGAAAGACGGTATGGAGATAGTAAAAATATTGGTAGACCTAGTAGAGGCATACCACCTTGTCACCACCATGACCACTGTCAAATCAATGACAGAGGTAAAGATATCAGGCGTAGGAATGCATGTAGAATAAAATAGAGCTAGTTGAAAGGAGAACATTGGCCATGTGCAATGAGTACAGTCATGGCTCGACTGTCAGGTGATATAAGGGCCACAAAAATGCCATTGTGGATGGCACAATATGTAGAAGGTATCACCAAGGGGATTCCATATGATTGGGGTACCTATCTGGAAAGAAGAATGCATGAGGCACTGACAAAGAGGCCAAAGAATTTTGGGATGACCTTCCATGCAATTGGATTGCTATTGAATGTGGTCATGAAAGTGGGAATGCAATTCCTAGGAATGATGCCACCCCGAGAAATCAGGCCAGGACAACCAATGATATTGAAGTGGGTGAAGGTAGTGCCAATATCAAAAGTGACTCCAGAGAAACCATGAACAAGGAGTGAGTGACATATCAGTGAAGCTCAAGAAGAGAGTACTCTAGAGAAGGATGCAGATGTGCATCATAGGCAGAAAAGGCCTAGACGGCTAGAATAGGAGCTGGAACAACAAGCACCAACCCAATGGTCACAAGAGTAGCCTCCCATTCAAGAAAGGGAGAGAAAGCAGGGAAGCCCCATACAAATAATGATGAGAAGGCAATGGGAGAGAATGATGAACAAACCAGTTCTAGAGGTACAAGGAGAAAGAACAGTCGGACTCAGAAGCGATGAAACTGGATGAGTTGTATTGGATGGAGGTGGAGAGAATAGTACAATCCCCATCAATCTTCCAAAAATATGAGAAGATGGATGCTTCTAAATTTTTTAAAGGATTCGAGGTAGGGCAAGATGGAGTAGCCACTACCCAAGGAGAAGCAGAAGCAAGAATAAATACCACAGAGGAAGAGCCCAAGAAGAAGCCTCATTACAAGTTTGTAACAGGAAGCTCGAGTAAGAAAGATGTCCTAGAGGATACGAAAGTACCACAGGAAAAAGAAGAACTTGTTGCTCAACAAGTCACAACAATGGATGCACAACGAATCCAAGATGAGGAAGTGACAGAGGAACAACAGGTGGGAAGCATTGAGCAAGAAGTAGCCCAGGAGAATACTAAAGAGTGACAAGGGGACTCGACCAAAGCAGAGAAGGCTCAAGAACAAGTTGAGCAGCAACAATCTCAAGAGGATATTGTGAACATCATAGATAGTGAGGAGGAGAAAATTGTAAAACAATCTCCACCTCGGGAGAAGATAGATACAGAGAGAGCACTTGGAGAGCTGAGAGGAAGCTCTAGCCACCTTATGGAGGAAGAATATGTAAGAACTCCTACGGAGGAGGAACGACGAGGCATGCAATCCAGTTATCTTCTAGAAATACCATGGTTCCAAAGAATTACAATGGAAGAGGAGGCACGTGGAGTAGAAGATAAGGTGGAACACTTCTTTTCTCAGTTAAGCCATGTGATGAATAGTGCCAAATTGGAATTTTGCATTGGCCATGTGGGAGAATTGAAGTTATGGGAAGAACAAGTGTCTCTCAAATTGGAGAAGATAACAGAATGGGTGAGCAGTGTGGAGCATATAAGGAAGATAGTAGACATTCATGCACAACATCCATGGAGGTTACCCAAGGAAGAGGTAACAACAATTTTGGGAAGGGAAGACTTTCCAGAAGGGGTGGTCACAAATTATAGGAAAGACCCAAGGATATATTTGGATCGAATGAGCCATCCAACCTACCCCACAAATATGATAGAAGTGGAGTACAAGAGGGTCGCTACTGGAGTGGCCATCACCCTGAGGAAGTTGAACTTCCTAACACACTAGATAGAGTGGTTGAGCATTGTATTGGAATAAATCCATCAGCTCAAGGAGGAGCATAGAAGGAGGAAACTGCAGCCACTCAAAAGGAATTGGCCGCAATGGAAGAAGAACTGCAGAAGAGCAGAACTACGATAGAAGAGAAAATAAAGAAATTGGAGGATGATCTATCAGGCCTCAGAACTGAGTTTGAAGCCAGAATTAGCATACTTGAAGAGGAAAAGTGATAGATCTCATAGATAATATAGGATATAATTAAGGAGTTGGAGGCACAACTCAAAGCAAAATATGAGCAGATGACAACTCAGTTGGCTGAAAAGAGTGAGCAAATGGCTACACAAGCCAAGCAGATAGAGGAGCTGATGAAGGACAATAAATGATTGAATGAAATGGTCCTAGAGAAGCAAGCTCAATTGAATATTAGAGAAGACCAGGCTCGAGCTATGGAAGTAGATATCAACTACCACCTACAAACCATTACTAAAAAGAATGAAGAACTTTAGGCGGCAGCTCGAGCAGAAGCTCACTGGAAGGAGAAGTTGAAGAAGAGTGCCTCAGACCATGAGAAGCAGATGATGGAGTTCCTAAAAACTTCTGAAGAGAAGGCTAACTTCCATAGGGAAAAAGTAGTGCAAATGGGAAGCTACGCGACCAAGCTAAAGAACGAACAAGAAATGTATAAGTCACAAGTCAAGGACTTAGAGGTTGTAGTGGTAGAATATGAAGCACAGTGGAAGAAGTAGAACGAGTCGGTGAGGACACCAACCAAAGTAAAGGGGAGGGCAGATGTAGGCAGAAAATCCACCTCCCAGAAGAAGAAGTGATCAAAGGGATTTGCTCAATTTTGACAGTTTTGACATAAGTGATAGTTTGCTCAAGTTTTGTAAACCGTACAAGTAAGGAGAAAACTATACAGCAAAGGGAAAAACCATACAACTAGAATGGAAAATCGTATAGGGCAATGGAAAATCATACAGGTGCACCGAAATTCATCCAAATGCAAGGGAAATGTAATTTTAGAGTGAAATGGTGCATAGATTTGCCAACTAAGGTGTTAAACTTAGGAAAAATCCAAATTAATGTATTCAGTTGTATATGGGTAGTTGTAAATAACTAATTGTCTCAGGAACCACTTTGGAATGGCCTGGGCAACGTTATATAAGGCCCCATTTTCAAAATTATAGGTCTAGTTGCTAGAGTAAAGAGTTAGTACTTGTAGTTGTTGATTCCCTGAGTTATTGCAATTACATTGATATATTTTTCCATATTGTAATCAAATCCATAGACATTAATGAGCATAATGATGTTTTTGGATGACTGTGTATGATCTTGGTAATGATGAACAATGATTTGTGGATGAATATTATGTGATTGTGTTTTCTATTGATTGTTATAGATTAGTTTTATGCATTGTTGCAACCCTGTGGTAGGATTTGGTACTGGTGAACTTTGGAGAATGATATAGGAGCATGGTGGCATTGAGGAAGACGTATTGAAGAGCATTGTATAATTTTAGGATGTAATCCAGCATATGGGATCTCTCACCAGCCCGGTTAATATGTTTTGCCTATAATGGAGATTGCATTGATTGGTCTATCAAACCCTTACAAAACATCCTAGAGAGAGATTGGAGTAGTAAAGTATCTATATTAGCATCATGTTGTGCCATTAGTTCATACAGATCGTACATCATTTTCCTTACAAATCGTACAAAGCACTTTTTCCTGATTTGGTAAAACAGGCGATCGAGAGAAACTTACCCGATTTGGCAGTTTTGGGGAATCGACTTGATCGATTACAAAACTGTGTACGACAGCCTCCAAAACTGAATCTATCAGTTTTTTTGTGTGCAATATCGTACCATATTTGACACTGTACGATTTGGGATCGTACAGTGTAGGCATTGATGACCGTACAAGGTGATTATAGTTCGTACAAGGGTAGTTTGAGTGAGCATACGACCATACGATTTGGTAAGTGAGTTGGGTTTAGTCCATTGATCATTCTTAGTCCTAGAAAATACCTCCCCACCAGGAATACTCCACCTCTGTGCTACATAGAGTCTTTCCAAATATTTGCAAAAAACTTGTGAAGACTAGGAATCAGTATTAATTCCACTAGAATGAAAAATTAACTAGTGAAGTTCATTATCTCCAAAATCATAGATTCTTCCATTTTAGTTTCTAAAATCTTGTTGCAAGAAGAGGAGATTCAGAGAAATTTGGGAAGCTTCTATATGGTGCTAGGAATAATATCTTCATTAGAATCATTCCAACATTTGCAACAAGTAGAAGACTCAATATTTTTGAGACTTGAGAAAAGTTCCCATTACAAGAGTTGCAGACCTACAAATTGTAGAAGAGAGGAAAAGTCCATAGAAATTTTAATGCAGAATCAAATAAGAAGAGAATCCAAATATGATTCTAAGAGAATATTAGATATTGGAGATATCCATTGAATATTGAAGTCTACATATTGTAGAAGACAATAACTCAAGAAGCTAAAAATACCTAGAAGAGGTCCCATTGAATAACTTCCAATTCGAGAAGATAGAAGGACTGAAGAAGGACAAGCAACAAGTCCCATTCTAGATTCCAATAATAGTAGATTTCATAGATCCAATAAGGAGATCTCATTGCCAACACTTCCACAATAGAAGGTTGAAGGAAATGTCTCATTTGGAAGACCAGAGAAACTACGAGAGAGAATACCCATGAGAAGAGATCTCAAGGAGAAATAAGGAGAAGGCTTAGTGAGCCACATTGAAGTAGATTCATAGAAGGCCATTAAAGGAGTTCCTAAGAGAATTAATTGGAGAAATTTACCACCAAGGAGAAGTTCCTAATAAAGAAATATTTTTACATAATTATTGTTATCCGATAACAATCCCAAACAGAGATAGATTTTGCAAGAAGCTTACCAAATTTGGGAGGAGGTTGGTGAAGACCTCAAGAATTTTAGATTCTTGAGGAGAAGATCTAGATTGAGGTTATAATTCAACAAGGATACTGAAGGAGAAAGGATTCAAACATTTTTTTTTATTTGTGGAAAACATCCCAAAAGGGATGCCACTTTCGGTAAGACCCAAGGAGGCAGGGGTATCCATTCCACCAAAAATGCCTAGGACTCGGACCTAGCCTACCACCTTTGACATACTCAAGGAGTAAAAAAACACACAAAACCAAATTAAAAAAAGTAAATAACAACAAAAATAATAAAATAAAATTAAAAACATGCTCCTTGAGTGTTTCAAAACCAAAAACACAACCAAACACGCACAATAAGATAAAATAAACCACAACACAAAACACATAGAAAAATACAAGAACCACGTAACAAAACACAAACAAGACAAAAACAACAGAACACTACAAAGACAACCCAAAAAAACAAGAAAAATAAACACAACCAAAACCTAAAAAATAAAATAAAAATAAAAATAAAAATAAAAACAACCAACAACAAACAATAAACAAAAACAAAAAACATAGAAAAAACTCACACATAAAAAAATGAAATAACACAAACAAAGAGAAACCCAAGAACAAGAACGAAAAAAACACAAGAAACAAAAAACATAAAAAAAAAAAACAAAACAACAAAAACACAAGAACAACAAAAAACAACACAAAGAACACAAAAAAAAAAAAAACAAAAGAACCCACCCACCTTAAAAAACTAAACAAAAAAACAAAGAAGACAAAAGAAAAAAATGAACAAAACAATGACCTATCTAGACCAGAAGACTATTAATGCAAGAATCAACAGAGGAAACAAAATAAAGAATAGAATGAGCTAGGGAACTAAAAAACTGAATGAACCAAAGAGAAACAAAAAAAAACAAGAAGAAACTAGGTACCTTCAGAATTGGAGCCATCCAAAGAAATGATAGAAAGAAGGGCTTCCCTAATTTGAGAAGCCCACCATATAGGAGGGTGGCCATAACAAGTAAGATCACCGTTGTCCAAAGCCCAATTAGCTAAAGCATTAGCACTCTTGTTTTGATCTCTGACCACATGATTGTAATCAACTTTCAAAAATCCCATCTAGATTAACTGAATCTTCTCAATAATTCTTTTTATTCTCCAATCCACCTTATGATTCTTAGAAGGAGTCTTCAAGAGATTAATCATAAGTTGAGAGTCGACTCAACTAACACCTTTTCCCATCCAACCTTAGTAGCCTCCTGAAGGCCTCTAAGGATACCATACCCCTCAGCAAGGTTATTGGAAAGAATACCCAAATTCTCAAGCAAAAGTAAAAACCAGGGAGCCATCTCGAAAGTCTACCAATTCCTCCCACACTGGCTTTTCCAGGGTTCCCTCTAGAGGCTCCATTAGTATTGACTTTTCCAAAATCCTTAGGAGGAGGTTGCCAATTTCTAGTCCTATCCATCTTACTAATACTCACATTCCCTTTAATATGGTTGCCCTTAGAAGGTTTAATCTTCAATATTTGCATCACTTGATCCCATATTTGGTGGGAGTTTTGGGGGTGATTAAGGAGTTGATGGACTGATTCAACTAAGTTGGCTATGGTCTTTTGCCAAATATAGTGAATATCCTTCCTATCTTGATTAAAAATTGGTTGTTCCTTTCATTCCAAATATTCCAAAGAAGAATGGTAGAACCCATCCAAACTAACTGCCTAATAAAATGATCAACACCCTCTTGATTAGGCCAATCCCTCCAAAGTTGTTCAAAAGTGAAAAAATTGGACCACTGTAAGCCAAGTACAGTTGCCATTCTCCTCCATATATTAGAGGCTAAAGTACACTCAATAAAAATATGGTTGATATTTTCTACATTCTCTTCACACATTTCACATCTAAAAGGGCCATGAAAACCACGCTTCATAAGTTTCTCACCAGTAAGCACCCTACGATGCAATAAAAGCCAATTAAAGAACCTCACCTTAGGCCAGAGCTTTTGAGCCCACAATTGAGAAAATATTTCAGAAGAATGTTTGGGATTATTATGGCATAAGGGCAAATAACCTTGAGCAACTGAATACTCACCCTTAGTAGTGTTGTTCCATCCAAAACAATATTTTTCATGGGACCAAGAGAGGAATCTCATATGAAGGATGCCTTGGATATCTTGTCTTTGCCTTTCTGGGATTTGAATAGGCCAGTCCTCAATAGGGATCCAATATCTACCAACATTTGAATTACCAGTATGAGCCACCTTGAAAAGGATTGAAAATCCAACTAAGTGTTCTATTATTTACAATTCAATTTATAGGCTCTAATGGCCCAAAATACATAACCAAACCCATCAAATCATGGATTTGATCCAATATGCTTAACCATAAGCTACAAAAGTGCAAGGGAGAATGCACGTAACTTTCTAAGCTAGGAGAAAGGAATAATGCTAACTATAAGATCCTTTTTAGCTATCTTGAAGTACACACTTCCTACTTTGAGTTCACACTTCCTAACTAACACTCCTAAATGACAACTAGAAGATAACTAGTGCCCACAAGTGCATGTGAGAAAGAGACTCACTTACAATATTAATTTGCAAGAAATAAACTATGCAAAACTAACTAGAAATTACTAGAGGGGTCATATGAGTGATCAAACATCAATCCTCATCATGCCTCCCCACAATAGAAGCATTGGACTCCAATGCTTTCAGAAGAGTAGGAAAGTCACGGGACATCTGATGAAAAGAAATCCAACGAGCCTGATGCGGCAGCTGTCCTCGCCGAGCCACAAGATATGAGGTGGTAGACCCTTGGCGAGTCTGTCGAATCTTTGTGTCATAGATCTGATCAGAATCCAATGGTAACTGAGAATCGGGAACCACGTCCACAGGATGACCGATAGGCTGGTGCTTGTCTCCAATGTAGAGTCAAAATACAACTTCAAAAGATCTACATTGACGACGTCATGAATTCCCAAGTGTGCGGGAAGATCAAGGCGAAAAGCATTCTCGGACACCTGTTGAAGAATAGTATAAGGCCCATAGCGAATCGGTTTGATTTTACTATGAGTCTTATCAGAAAAACGTCGCTTGTCAAGATGCAACCAAACTTTGTCACCAACCTGAAATGGATGAGGAATTCGATGTCGATCCATGGCCTTTTTTTGCTGCTGCTGTGTCTTTTGCAAAATCTCAACCACCTTTGATTGCAGATTGTGCAAATGTCTGAATAAATGAGTGTGCTTTGTCTTGCTCCTTCTGAAGATGTGAAGTGACAGGAGAAGGCAAAGACAAAGGTAACTCATAAGGTGCCAAGGGCTGAAATCCCATACAAACCTCAAAGGGTGAATGACCTGTAGAAGAATGTAGGGCCCTATTGTAGGCATGTTCAATATGAGTGAGACTCAAGTCCCACTTTGCTAGGTGAAGCGTGATGATAGATTCGTAAACTTTGCACAAGGGTACGGTTTACCACTTCGATCTGCCCATCCGATCGTGGATGATAGGCGGTGGAAAAGTTAAGGGAAACTCCCAAAATTTTCCACAAAGAACGCCAAAAGTGACCCACAAAGCGTGAATCACGATCCGATATAATGCTGGTAGGTAGACCAAAGGAACGCCAAATGCTGTCAAAGAAAAATTGGGCTAAGTCTGCTGCAGAACTTGTCTTGCGGCATGGAATAAACTTAGCCATTTTACTGAATCTGTCAACCACCACGAACACACAATCATGTTGTCGCACTGTCATAGGAAAACCACTAACCAAATCCATGGAAATGCTTTCCCAAGGATGGGAAGGAATGGGCAAAGGCATGCCTAAGCCAAACTTCCTGTTAGCTGGTTTTGAGCGACAACAAACCGCACACTGTTTGAGAAATCTCAACACATCCCTCTCGCATTTTAGGCCAATAGAAAAATCTTTGCAAGTGATGAAGTGTTTTGTGCTTCCCAAAGTGACCACCATAAAGTGTAGAATGAGCTTCCTTAAGAAGTGACACTCTAGGCTCACAAGGAACACAAACCTTGTCCAATTTGTAAAGAAGTCCTTCTTTGATGTAGAAATCTTGGAAAGGACGCAAATTGGAAGAAGAAGGCTTACTCACTTGCTCAAATATTTTCCCAAAATCAGGATCCTGTGAATACTGATTAGGCCAAGTCTGAAATCCCAAGTGTGAAGTGGACATAACTATTAAGGCAAGAGCGGCAGGAGGCCTACTCAAACAATCAGCAACAGTATTACTCTTCCCCTTTTTGTACTTGATCACCAAGTGAAATTGTTGGAGGTAAGAGGCCCACTTCATATGTCTTGATTCTTCAATTTTACTTTGAGATTGTAAAAACTTGAGAGGCATATGATCAGTGTGTACTACTGTATCTTTTCCCAAAAGATAATGTCTCCAGTACTTAATAGCTTGAACTAATGCATACAACTCCTTGTCATATGTAGAATAGTTCAACTTAGCAGCAGAAAAAGTTTTTGAATGATAAGCAACTGGATGACCATTCTGTTTGAGCACAGCTCCTAAGGCAACTTTAGAGGCATCCGTTTCAATCTCAAAAGGTTGAGAGAGGTCGGGTAAAGTTAACACAGGTGTTGTACAAAGTTTCTTTTTGAGTTTCTCAAAGGCAATCTCTTGGCTTTTCTCCCAATGAAATGGAACTTTAGACTTAGTGAGATAATGCAATGGAGCTGCAAGGGTGGAATATTGAGGAATGAACTTGCGATAAAAATTCGCAAGTCCTAGAAAACTCCTTAACTCAGTGAGAGTTGTAGGAGGGGACCACTTAAGTAAAACATCAACTTTTGTGGGATCTACCTGAATTCCACTTTCACTAATCACATAACCAAGGTAAGAAACTGAAGTATTGCCAAAAGAACACTTGGAAGAATTGGCATATAATTGATTCTTCGCAAGAAGATCAAGTGTATGATGGATATGCCTAAGGTGTTCCTCCCAAGTCTTTGAGAATATCAATATATCATCAAGATATATTATTACAAATTTGTCAAGTACATCACGAAATACATCATTCATCAACCTCATGAAGGTTGCTGGAGCATTAGTAAGACCGAAGGGCATGACCAACCATTCAAAAAGGCCCATCTTCGTCTTAAAAGTTGTCTTCCATGTATCCTCGGCTTGGATACGCACTTGATGATATCCACTTTTGAGATCTATTTTTGAAAAGAACTTAGCTCCTTGAAGCTGATCTAATAAATCATCAATGCGTGGTAATGGATATCTATTCTTTACAGAAATTTTGTTCAAAGCACGAAAATCAATGCACAATCTCCAAGTGCCATATTTTTTAAGAACCAACAAAATAGGTGAGGCACAAGCAGAAGTACTTTCCTTAATGAAACCCTTAGACAACAAATCTTCTATTTGCCTTTTTATTTCTTCATTTTGCAAAATAGATTGTCTATACATGGGTGCATTAGGTAGTGAAGAACCTAGGAATGATTTCAATTCTGTGATTAATTGTGCGAATTGGAGGAAGAGACTTTGGCTCCTGAAATATGTGTGAATAACTTTGCAATATTTTATCCATTGAAGAGTGTTGCTTTGGAATGGATGTGGATGTAGAAGTGTTTTGAGAGCGAATGAAAATTAGAGCAACATCACCACCTTTTTTAATTACTCTTTTTGTTTGCTTGGAACTTAGAATGATGTTAGGAGTGTTGGTGCTTTTAATGAGAAAGACCTTACCATATTTTTGAAGTGTGTAGGTTCTTTTGAAAGCATCATAAACAGCTCTCCTATCATACTGAAAAGGTTGTCCAAGCAAAATCCCACAACAATCCATAGGAGTCACATCACAAGTGACTTGATCTATGAAATGTGGGCCAAGTGCAAATTTTAATGTGCAAGTGTGAGTGATTTCTGAGCCTCTTCCACTATCCTTCCAACCCAAAGAATAAGGTTGAGGATGAGGCTCCATAGGTAACTTCAAACGCTCGACAATGGACCTCGCAATTAGATTTTTCTGCGAGCCATTATCCACTATACAATCTGTTGCAAAATTATGGAGCAAATGAGCTCGAGTGATGAACAAAGCATCACGAGCGCCCTCTGATGAACTTACATTTACCAAGGTAACCTCATTGAGCTTACCTCGTAATTTCGTGTATACTCTACTCTCTCCTACTGACTCAAGGGGACCTTTAGAAGCATCCTCCTCTTGAGTAGTAATGACTAAACTTTTCTTCTTAAGCTTGAAACAATCAGCTTTTTCATGACCCTTTTTCTTACAATAGTTACAAAACTTTTTAGAAGAAGAAGAAGGTTTAGAAGAAGAAGAAGAAGAAGGAGTAGAAGTGGAAGGAGAAGAAGGAGATGGAGAAGAAACATTCTTCTTTTGAGCAAAATTCTTCTTTTGTGAGAAAGAATTATTCCCTTTTGATGAGTTTGCAACCACTTGAGGAGCAGGTGCACGGAATGCCTGCGAGTGCGCTTTGAACTTGTCCTCCGCAAGTTGCGCCTGGTTGAAAACTGAATCCAATGTTTCCATAGAAACAAACATAATTTCTCTGTACAAGTGCTCTAACAAGCCACTTTGAAATTTGAGAATCAAAGCTGGAACATCATCCTCCACATTCACAAGTATCCTGTACCTGTTGAACTGAAAAATATATTCTTGTACAGTCATATTAGTTCCTTGCCTAAACCGAAACCACCTAATTACCAAATCCTTAGAATAATTGGAAGGATAAAAATTGGTTTTCAGACAGTCTACAAGTTCATCCCAAGTAGTGAGTTCATCATGACCTCTTTTTCTTTCTACAAGGACTTTAGCTAAACCAGAAAGTTTTAGCTTAGCATAAGGAACCACATCTTCATCTGAAAGCTGAGAGTAAGAAAACCAAGAACTCATGTCAAGAATCCAACTATTCAAGACATCAGGGTTCCTGGATCCATCATAAAATGGAACTTCACAATGAACTCTCAGGCGAGAATCATGAGCAGAAGTTGAAGTATTGTGCACAGAAATGTCATTTACCTTCATGGCAAGATTACCAAGGACTTCTGCCATGGTAGTATCATTAGCTTTATCTGCTAAAGCATTTACAACATGGGCAAGTTCTGCCACTTGGGCAGCCAAGTCAGAAGCCATGTTCAACCGGGTATAAGCCAGGAGTAAAAAAATGAGAAAGCACTAAATCAAGGTAAAAATTGAAATTTTCCTTGTTACAATATTGTGCTCCTAAATTTGAAAAATACCCCTAAGGCTCAAATTTGCAAAATTTTAACTAACCTAAGGTTACAATTTATAATTTATTAATTTAAAAATAACTTAATTAAAAATTAAATTTTAATTAATCATAGATTAATTAATTTAATTAAGTTATTAAAAATTAAATTAATAAAAACATAAAAATTACATGCAACCTTAGAATAGTAAAACTTTAAAAATTTTTACAATAAATTACCCTTGTGGCTGAAGAAAATCTGCCTGTCAACTACAGTCACTGGCTGTCACTGTTGTTGCACGTTTCTCGAGGCAGATTTATTGCTCAATTTGTGCACATAACTTCTGCTGCATGCTTCCCGATGCAAACGTCAAATGAACCAGCGACGGATAATAATTTTCAGTGAAGCAAAAGTTTTTGTGCCCACTTCATCCGTCGGCTTGGCCTGGCAGATTCCAAGCCAGACAGGGCTATCGCGGTGGCGGGCTGTCCACGCCCCTGGCACAGTCTACCACAGGTCCTGGCACAGTCTACCACAGGCCCTGCAGACACCGACAACACTGTCGAGCGCTATTGTGGCGGCTCGCACGAAGCCCCATCCCACATCCTTACATTGCTGGCGGCTCTGCGACGCAGCAAGCCCTACAGTCACCTGACAGTACTGTTAGGCACTACGGTGATAGATCTGTCGCACCAGTGCCGATGCCTGACAAGACGTCAGGCTGTCATGCCGATGGGCAGTAGAGCCTACCGTCGGCTCTGCACCGGGCGATGCTGCCGCGGCCTGCGTTGCAGCCGTTGTCGCCTGACAACGTTTGCCGCAGGACTGACGCCTGATAGACTGTCAGGCTGTCAGGCCACGGGCAGCGAGGTCGGGTGCGTCAGGCTTGTCTGACGCACTTCGACTAGCCGTGGCTGACGACCATGCACCCTTGGTGCTGGCGCGGTAGCCAAAAAGGCCAAGAAACCTTAGGCTCTAAAAAAAAAATTTTTTTTTTTTTACAATAAAAAAATCTAAATTAATATATTTAAGAAAATATATATTAATTTAAAATTTAAGTTTTTCTAAAACAATGAAATTTTTAAAATTAACCAGGGAGGCTAATTATTAAAAATAATGAAAACTTAAACTATTAAAAATATGAGCAACCAGATCCCTTCAGTAGCTCTCCTTTCAAGATCCGGTCGACACACGACCAGCGTTTGAAAGGCAACCAGACCCAAGTCGACACACGACCTGGTATAGAACTCCTCCAGCTTCAAGACTCCTCGATGGCAGGAACAAATGGCTCCCTAATACGCATCTCTCCGTAGGAGTAGTCCAAACCTGCCAAGGGATTTTTGTAAGAAAGGAAACGGGGTAAACTTCTCCTATACTCCTTGAGCATACGGAGAAAGTTGGAACGAGGATTTTGACGCCTAAGGAACTTCCTTCTGCGTATGGTTTTCAAGCTCCCCTTGAGCTTGAACCGAGTCCTCAATGAGAAAATATTTCTCATAAAAAAATTATCTCCTATCCTCTCACCTCACAAGCCCTAGTGCAAACATGAACTAGGCTCTGATACCAATGAAAAGGATTGAAAATCCAACTAAGTGTTCTATTATTTACAATTCAATTTATAGGCTCTAATGGCCCAAAATACATAACCAAACCCATCAAATCATGGATTTGATCCAATATGCTTAACCATAAGCTACAAAAGTGCAAAGGAGAATGCACGTAACTTTCTAAGCTAGGAGAAAGGAATAATGCTAACTATAAGATCCTTTTTAGCTATCTTGAAGTACACACTTCCTACTTTGAGTTCACACTTCCTAACTAACACTCCTAAATGACAACTAGAAGATAACTAGTGCCCACAAGTGCATGTGAGAAAGAGACTCACTTACAATATTAATTTGCAAGAAATAAACTATGCAAAACTAACTAGAAATTACTAGAGGGGTCATATGAGTGATCAAACATCAATCCTCATCACACCTTTATCCAATTAGCTTAGTGAAGCTCCTCCATCCAAGGCCTCCAATCAGGAAACTGAGTTATCAAAGGCTTGTGACCATCCCAAGAATCTGTCCAAAAATTTGCATGTTGACCATTATGAATGATCCAAAATAATTTTTTCTTTATCAAATCCTCACCAGTCTCAAGAACTGCTAAAATGGGAGAACCTTTGGTAGGAAGTTGATAGCGAACAAGGTCTTAAGGACTTTTGTTCTCAACATATTTAGCACGGAGATTATTGGCCCAAAGAGCATTAGGGTTATGCAACATCCTCCAATATAATTTAGCAGCTAAAGCTTTGTTGTTATTAATTGAAGACCAGAATCCTAACCCCCTTCACTCTTAGGAAGACAAAGTATCCCATTTCACCAAGGCCCATTTTCTTTTCTCCTTAGTACCACTCCAAAGGAAACGATGACTGATTTGATCCAATTCTCGAAGAACAGACCTTTGGGATATTCAAAATGGAAGAAACATAAATAGGAATAGCTTGAAGGACTGATTTTACCAAGGTGATTCTACCCCCTAAAGAAAGCCACTTGTTGGTCCACTTTCCAATTTTCTTTTTGACTTTGTCCAACAACCAATTCCAATATTTATTTTTCTGCCTTTGAATATTTATGGGAATACCTACATAAGTGATTGGAAGAGAGGTCTTCTTATATCTTAATTTATCCAAGACCATGGATTCCTATCTAGCAGAGCAGTGAAAGAAAATAACTTTAGATTTGTCTTCATTGATCAACTGCCCAATAGCCTTAGAAAAATAGCTAATGATTTGCTTAATATTAGAAGCTTCCTTAATCGTAGCTTTACCTAAAAGGGTAGAGTCATCCACAAATTGAATATGAGAGATAGGTCTAGCTCCATCAGCAATGGTAACTCCCTCAAGGGTTTTGTTTTCCCTCTTTTTGGTTATAGTCCTACCCAAGCATTCAACAAGAATGATGAATAAATAAGGGGATAGCGGGTCACCTTGCCTAATACCTCTGGAAGCTAGGAAATACTAAGAAGGCCTGCCATTGATAAGAACTAAGTAGGAAACTTAAGAGATACATACCATAATCCAATCCATCCAATCCTTAGAGAAACCAAATTGCCTCAAAACTTTGATAAGGAAGTGTCAATCCACTCTGTCATAAGCTTTGGATAAGTCTAACCGGATGAACATAGAAGGAGAATTTTGCATATCCATGGAATGGATGGCTTCCTGAGCAAGAACTATCTCATATACTATTTGACGTCCTTCCACATATCCCCCTTGCTCTGGGGAAATAATATTATGCAAAAGAGGCTTCAACCTTTCTGCCATGATTTTAGTAATAATTTTGAGAAGAATGTTACATAAAGCAATAGGTCTAAAATCTGATATATGATCAACCTCTTGAGCTTTTGGAACAAGAGTAATATAAGTTTTATTGATAACCGTCAAAATTTCTTTGGATTTCCTGGCTTCTTCCACCACCTCTAATAAATCAACATGAAGGATATCTCAGAACTCTTGGTAGAACTCAATAGGAAAACCATCAGGACATGGGGTTTTCCCTTTTTGCATTTTAAAACTACTTGTTGAAGCTCATTGATAGTAACAGGAGCAAGTAAAAATAGAGTTCTCCTCAGAAGTGATAAGAAAAGGGATTGCTTGAAGAACATTTTGTTGTGAAGCTGAGTCAAGAGGAGTAGCAGCAAAAATATTGGAAAAGTAATCAACAAAAATAGAGTTCATGCCATCCCAAGTATAAACAACATCTCCAGAATCTGATTTTAATGAAGAAATAAAGTTGTGAGATCTTCGAGCTAGAAGAGATTTTTGAAAGAAATTTGTGTTTCAATCTCCTTCTTTGAGCCATTGAATTCTAGATTTTTGCTTCCATAATATTTCTTCTCTTTTTTCCCATTCCTCTAACTGAGTTGTGAGTTTAATTTCATCTGCACTTCTCTTCTCTATGAGGCCATCTAAATGGATTTTCTTATTCAAATTTTCAATATGAGCAATAACTTCATATTTGTTTTTATGAACATCCAAAAACTCTTTCCAGTTCCAAGTCTTGATTTTGGATTTAATGTATTGTAGTCTTTTAGCAAAACAGAACATCTTAGTCCCATGCCTAGGTTTACCTTCCTTCCACCATTGTTGCACACGAGGTCTGAAGGAAATGTCTCTAAGCCACATTAATTGAAAACGAAAAGGAGAGAAAATCACATTGGTTTTCCACATTTCCACCATGACTGGATAATGATCCGAACCAACATTATTAAGAGTCTTCACTTTAGGAATGTGACCATGGATTAAGAAATTTTTAGAGAGAAAAAACCTATCCAATATCTCCATTATACAAGCTAAGCCTTGCCTTCTGTTAGACCAAGTCATAAGGCCATTATCTGGTTGGATATCCACAAGATGGAGGTTTGCAATATATTCGCTCATGAGGTCAGTACTTTTGTCCAAATTTCTATTTCCCCCTCTTTTCTCATACAGAGAGAGGATGATATTGAAATCTCCTCCGATCAAGATCCAAGCTTTAGGAAAATGAGAGATGATATGAGTAATATCCTTCCATTGTCTTCTTTTTTCCTCCAAAGAAGTCAGGGCATAAGCAGTAATGCAGAGCATAATCTGGTTGGAATGTCTACTTTGAATAGCTATAGCCAAAAAACCCCAACTACCAACCATATGGTGAATAACTACCTCTTTTGGATCCCAAAGACAAGCAATGTCACCCGAAGTCCCTTGGGAACTGAGGGAAACCACTTTTCCAGCTGGCCAAATTTTATCGTCAATTAAGTCCATATCCTCCATTGACATCTTTGTTTCTTGAAGGAAAACAAGATGTGGATGATTTATTTGAATCATTCTTCTAATTTCATTTTGTTTTGAAAGACTCCCTTTGAGTCCTCTAATATTCCAAGTGATGATCTTCATTAATACCAGGTCTAAAAATGTTGGGAAGGGCATTAATATTACCTTCCTCTACAAGCTTTTCACCTTCTTTTACCATATGATATTGATTGGTCTTGCGACCTACTTTTGATTAAAATCCATCTTCAATTTTTTTTCCTTGTTTCTTGACTTATTCCAATTGAATCTGAGATGGCTTCTAACCTTGAAGAATGCTCATACACAACCAAAATTTTACAAGATGGTTCAATGGAGTCTATATTGGGACCTGCATTATTTGAAGTTTTGACATTTGAAATATTGTTTTTCTTGTGTAAATTTTCTCCTTTTTTTTTCTCTTGAAAACCTTTGATTTGTTGGTTTGTCTCTGAGTTCTTTCCTTCATATTTAAATTGTGTTTCTAAGATTTCAGTTTCCATTATTTCCTCTTCCTCACTTGGGACATCATTTGTGGAAAGGATTTCAAACATATTAGCAAATGAATTTGATTGATCCTTCATTACTAGTTTTTTCTGAGTGTTCTTCTTAGGTATTTGGAAACCTACTGAGCTTATATCTTCTTTATTTTGATCAAGAATTTTATTTGGGCAAGCACTGGCCAAATGACCATATTCATGGCAAATTCTACAATGAAAAGGAATGTTCTCATAGTCCACTACTCGCTCCCAAGTGTCTTCCCCAAATTGTAATGTGATATTTTTAGGTAGGGGTTTGTCAAAATCCATTAAAACACAAATTCGAGCATAAATAATATGTTCAAAATTTTGAGTACAATCAACAATCATCATAAAAGTTCCTAAAGAGTTTCCAATTGAAAAAATAGTAGGATTCCAAAATTCAATAGGGAGGCCAAAGAGTCTAACCCACACGGGAGCTATAGAAAGCATATCTTCTTCGACTTTAAATTTAGTATGCCAGGGCTTCATGAAAAGCCCTGCCCTTCCAAAAAACCAAGGACCCTCTTGAAAATTTTTCTCTCTATCTTCATTATTAGCAAATAAAACAAGAAAATAACCATTTGGATAAATAGAGATTTGTAACTCACCTTTAGTTTTCCAACTTTTTGCAGCCCAGACTTTGAAAGTAGATAGACTCGGACGAAAACCCACGAACCGATAAATTAGTCCTCTTTTTTCCAAATCTTCAATGCCAGTCTGAATGTTACCCATATCAAGCTTAACAATAGGAGTTCCATCAGCTGCTTTAATACATCCTGAATCCATTTTCTTGGGATCAATCTTAGGCATTCTTAGAGGTTTATGAGAAGCCCTAATATTGATATTAGCATTGGGCTGAGGCTTTCCACCACGAAGGGCATCCCTAAAATTCATTTTTGGGACTGAGTCTTCGAAATTCTAACCCTTGACAGGGGTTTTCACAGTAGAATTATTTTGTGGGTGCACCTTAGCACCAGATTCACTTGAGATATGAGCCATTTTTTGATCATTTGCTTGAAACTTATTTTGTGGTCTCTTTAATCCTTGCCCTAGACATCGTGGAAAGGTATGGTTTTCACTTTTCTTTTGTGCAGCAAATTGGAAGTCGTTGTCACTCAAGTTCACAGTATGATCTGTTGAAAGACAAATTTCTAACCCATATTGTATCCCTTGTAACATTTCTTGCTAAAATATTGAGCATAAACCATAAAAATATTGGCCACTAGGGCCCAAAGGCCCTAAAAACCAACCTTTGGAGCTGCTTGCACTCAACCCAGATGAAACCCTCGCATAGTTGCTTTCCAAATATATCATTCACAAATAGGGATGCGCTAGGATCTGTGTTGATCCAAATGATATGAAAATTGGTGGAGACGTTCTAGGGTTTTTCAGGCATCTACCCTCAAAATTTTAGCTCAATCTGAGTTTAGATGAGTGAGATATGGCCAAAATTATTTCGGTAGTTTGGGCAGTCCTGTAAAAAATGTCTAATCCTCCCCAACGCGAATATTTTTGATAGAAAGACAAAATCCTCTTCCTAATGTCCTTGTGTTGTCTCTAAAACTTCTAATTAGGGAGATCCGAAAGGATTCAAACATTACTACCAAACCTAAAAGGTTTAAATATTACCTTTAAAGGCTATAAGGCTCATTTAGAGAAAGGAGATAGGGGTTTGTTGAATCTACAGTAGAATACTGAAGGGTATTTGAAGAAAAATCTTAGGTTTTGCATTCACCAAATTTTGAAGAAAGCATTTGCCAAGTTTTGATGCATTTTTTAAGACTTCTTTTAAATACCCCTTTAAATTTGTTTCATTGTAAATTCATTTGAAAAAGGGAAGTGTGTTAAAAATTTTAAAAATGGATAAGTGAAAGGCTTGAGAAAAAACTTTGAAAATTTTGAT
The DNA here is from genome assembly GCA_028583015.1 of Wollemia nobilis. Taxonomy (NCBI): domain Eukaryota; kingdom Viridiplantae; phylum Streptophyta; class Pinopsida; order Araucariales; family Araucariaceae; genus Wollemia; species Wollemia nobilis. Next base: position 10,455,444 of record JAQPPZ010016945.1, read on the forward strand.
TGTTTTTACATTCACCCCAAAAGAGGGGTGAATGCCCCATTCACCCTTTGAAAAGGTGAACGAGTTCAAAAATTTGACAAAGGCAAAGTTCAAAATGAGAATTCGCATTTGCCCTTTCTTTAGGGCAAACACGTCGTTCGCCCTTCCTAGGGGTGAACGTGCCTCAAGGGAACACGGTCACGCGCACACCCAAAAATAATAAAATTTTAAGTTCACCCTGGCTGAGGGGTGAACAAACCTTCAAGGAAAATTTAATTCGCGTTTGCCCTTTCTTTGAGGTGAACACGTCGTTCACCCCTTCTAGGGACGAACGTGTTTCATGGATGAATTATGCACACATATACAAAGAAGATGGGGCAAAGCAATTTTTTGAGGCGAATGTGATCTCGGGTGAAATGGAAATTTGGTCAAAGGTTCAAAAATGTCAGGATCATGCATATTAAATAAAGGTGGCATCAAAGTAACTCATAAATGTGGATCTTGAAGCAAAGGAAAAGAATGAATGACTCTTCCTAATTTCCAAAGCACTGAAGGTGTTCCAAAGATATTCAATACCGTTCTAACTATCTGTGCATCGGCGTCCAAGTTGCAAATTTTCTGGAGGTTGTCCCCCAAGGAAGATGGATTTTCAATGAATTCAAGGAGGATTTTCTTTGTTTTGTCTCTGATCCCTGGAAATTTTATTCTCCTATGTATTAAATGAAAGAGGCGAAAACCTCTATAAATACTAAGCAAATTTTATTGTAAAAAAGAGGGGTTAGACATTTTGTAAGAGATCTCTCCAAGCTCTCTGCATTAATACAAGGCATTTAGGCTTCTTAATTTGTGAGTGATTTTGTGTATGATATATTTCGGTGTGTTGCACTTATATCTTACATCCACCTTTCTCTTTTGCTATTAAATTTAAATTTTGTATTCGTATTTAAGTGTTGTTATTGAGGGAGGTAATGCTGGAGTGACATTCTGAATGTTATTAGTGCAAGATCGCAAGTAAATTCTATTGCTTTTCCTTCGGTTAGATGTTATTTCTTTTTTGGGTGTATTTCCTGCTATTTAGTCTGCTTTAAGTCATGCATTTTGACCTACGACCATATTTCTAATTTCTTTTTGTAATTTGTAATTCCTTTCCTGCATCTCTGGTCTTCTACCATTTTTAGGATTAGTAAGGGAACAAACCCTCTCTAAATATTAGTTCGAAGGACATATCTTTCCTCCGACCTTTCAATGTTGGTCATATCTAAGGTGCATGAACATAGTGTTTATCAATTAGGCAAATATTTGACCAACAGTTTGATCATATACTCAATTTACTTGAGAAATATATAGTATTCTATAAAACCCTTAATTAAAATATTAGGGAGGCAAAAGGAATACTACATATAAAAATTATAGAGCATACTTGAAAGTTAGTAGTTTGATCATAAACTCAATTTACTAGGGAGTCATAAGGTAGACTACTTCAAAATATCTATCAAACCATTCTCAAAATATTAAAGAGCTAGAAGAACTCTATTGATTGATCTCAAGATAATGGATGAGATAGTAAGAAATGCATTCAATGGTGAGGAACTATTTTAGGAGGTAGAATTTTACTCTCAAAACTTAATAGACACTTTTGAAGGATACAAGCTTTTGTCCACTAGTGAAAAAGAAAGATTCTCATTATTTTTCAAAGAAGCAAAAGAATGCAATTTTGTAATATTTATTAGGTATCTTCATGAAGTCCTTTTCAGAACCTGGTGGAATGCACAAAAAATAGTTCTACTCACACTAGAAGAATTTTTAATTATATATCTATCATTAATTATTTTTGCACATGCTCAAAACATAAAGTAAACTAGAAACCCTAATCAATATTATTGTGATGATAAACTAACTCATCATGAAGCAGATATTCCTCTAGTAACAATGCAAAAACAGAGGAAGAGAAAGCATAATAAAAGAAAACAAGGCAAAGATACTCATAAGGATATAAATAGAGAATATAATGAAGAGAGTACAAAGACTAAATCAAACAAAGGAAAACGTCCAAACCATGTTGAAGAACATAAAAAAACAAATATAAAATGAAGACCAAAGAAGAAGAAGTGGAAGAACCAAATCCAGCAAAATTATATTTGAAGGATGAAGATCCATATTAAATACCAAAGTCTTCAATAAACAAATAATGTAATACAAGGGTTATTAGAGAATATATTACATTATTGGGTAAATGTCAATGTACCACCTTTGGTACATTATTCGATTAAGAGTTTATCTTATATTAAGTAGTTACTTGCATGCACAAGTGTTAGAGTATGTAATGATGTAAATGTGCATGTAGTCCACATGTACATGAGTCATAGGAATAGGTAGAGTAAATCCCAAGGAACTTATATTTATATATATGTACCTTGAGCTAAAGGAGAGAGTGTGAGTGAGAGACAAAGTTACTATAGATTAGTGAGTAGGTACAATGTAAATCTTCATTGTAAAATTCTAGAGTGTTCATAGTCCTCCATTATATTGCATTGTACTATTTTCATGAGCTTTCATTAATGGTATTTTATTGAGTTATTATAGAATTCTATTCTCTTATTTTCCTACATATTTAAGTACCATTATTATATACTTACCATAGCCTACATATTTTACATATTGTGGTTGCATATCCATTAATATACATTACCAAAACCTAACAAGGATTATAATATGCCTAGGACAGATGGTAAATCATATGTGGTTTAGTTATGTTCATGTGGGGGTACTTCAGAATATAATGCTTTAGACATCCTAGCTAGTACCTTGTCAATATATGTCTATGATTTGGGATAGTCATGAGGAGATGACTACCAAATCGGTTGAAGGAACACTTTATGAGTTGTAGCTCAAGAGTACATTATGGGTTGTAGCCCGAATGCATTTGAGTTGTAGCTCAAACAAGTTCCCACATTTGATTGCAAGGAACACATTTTGAGTTGTAGCTTGAATGTACATTCTAGGTTGTAGCCCGAATGCATTGAGTTGTAGCTCAAATGAGTTTCTACATTCTGAGTTGTAGCTCAAATGTGCATTCTAGATTGTAGACTGAATGTGTTTGGGTTTTAGCCAAAACGATAGTTACAGGGAGGTAACTAGCAATCATTGACAATAGAACATTTTGGGTTGTAGCCCAAATGTGTATTCTAGGAGGTAGCCCAAATGTGTTTGAGTTGTACCTCAAAAAAGTTCTTATATTCTAAGTTGTACCTCGAATGTACATGGTAGGTTACAAGATGCACGTGTCTATGTCGAAGACCAAAAGATAAGAAATCTAACATTATGGGTTGTATCTCGAATGTGTATTCCAAGTTGTAGCCCAAATTTGTTTGATTTGTAGCTCAAACAAGTTCTTACATTCTGAGTTGTAGCTTGAATGTACATGTTGGGTTGTAGCCCACATGTGTCTAGGTTGGAGTGTAAAAGACAAGAACTCTAAGCTATGGGACATTGATCAGTCCTATCCACTTGAGTGTCGTAAGTTGCGATCAATCTCAAAAGTGGTTATGCCTTATGTGAAATAGAAATATCTTGTGAACCTTACTTGTGCAACCTTTGCTTGTGAATTATGCACTTTAAAAAATATATTCTCTCTCTTGGGTTGTTTTGATTTGAGTAATGAGTGGGTCGTTATAGTTGGTATAAGAGCATAGACTAGCAAATGGATGCTAGTATAAGGTCCAGGCTAGTAAAAATATGTTGGTAAGAGAACCAAAGACTAAAGGTTGCTCAATTTGAGTTTAAGGTTGTTTGAACCATTGATAACAATGTTTTAGTTGTTAAATCTCTAGGTCATAGGACTATAAGTTTCCATAGATGAGCTCTAAGTTGTAGGATTAGAAGTTTCCTTGGAATGTGCTAAGGAATCAAGTAACTTCTTATTCAATCCCTTGCTTAGTTCTTAAACTAAAGCTGGGAAGACCTACAACTTCTAAATTGCTATAATTCTAGAGAATTGATCCTAGGAAAGGTAGCTTTACTTTGATATGGTACCTTGCATGTAGCAAGAGTAGCCATCATTAATAGGTGAGTGATAATGTATACTATTACCTAGGAGTAGTATCTTGCATGGAGCAATAATAACCATATCCATTATAATATGAATGATAATGAGAAAATTTAGTTTATAAGGATAAAAAACTAACTAAACTCAACTTTTTATAACCCTAATTATAGAATGAATAATTAAATACAAAAAAATTGAGATACTAGCTTGCAAGTAGGAAAGCATGACCTAGATCATTGTCAATGGAGTGATAATGATTAGAATTAAAATGGCACCCAAGGATAAGGTGTATAAATAGATTTATATAGTAAAATCCATGGAATTATACAATGAGACATCAAATGGGTTAAAATGCCATAAATATGGGACACACGTGAAGACATAATAGGATTTCAATCACTTTGGGTAATGTTGTAGCCTGAGTGCCTAAGAGAAATAATATGTCCCTAGCTAGTTAATACAAGAACAATGATGAGTGGCATCAGAGGAATAAGGCAACCCGAGAGGATTGAGACGTGATCCATAGAGGATGAATATGGAGAATCAAGATGATTGAGATATGATCATATAGACGATTGAGTAAGATCAATGTGTCATAAACCGATGATTGGTTAGGCACTTGGCAATAATCAAAGGAGTGAGTCAAATCTGTAACTTTGAAATTTGAGATGAAAATTTGGATTTGTATTCAACTTCGAAGGGAGGAAAGAATTAACCTATCAACTACTCATGGTGTTTAACGTTATTATACTTGTATTAGAGTTTTCATTATTGATATTAATTGTATTTAGAGAAAAATCCATAATATACATTGTATTGCTACTTATTATTGATCTACTAGTGCATACACTTTGAAAAAATAAGATGGCTTCTGGTGGCGTTAGATCAAGTCAGGGAGGTAATGCAGAGCTAGAGGAAATAAGTCCATTAAAATTTGTAAGACCACATCACACATTTAGAGCAATCTTTCAAAATGTTAGGGATGTGTTGAATGATGATGATTGGCGATGGTTGAAGCAATATGATTGGAAGGAGCTACACATCTAAAACTGGTGCATGCAAATAGATGTTATCTATTGGCCTTTGATCAAAATATGGGATTATGATAGGGGGATATTCTAGTTATACACTGGAGATATGACCATTACTTTGGAATATGTATACTAAATATATTGGTTACTAGTAGAGGGATGTACGATAATCACTACAGATGAAGTAGAGAAGGGGTGGTTATTGGAAAGAGTGTTTGGATCAAAATGGAGATATGTAAACACTAATAAGGGTAATATAATGTATGAGATATCGTATGTATTGGGTAAACTAACACAGAGATAGGCTATGGTGATGGAACTTATATTAGGAGTTATTTTACCTGATTCATCTGCTGCACAATTTTCCTAGAATATGCTAGGAGTGGTGTAGGACCTAGTGGAGAGTTCAATAGTGTTTGCATGGGCACCAACCTTGTTGGCTCAAACTTATAGAGAGTTATTCAAGGTTTGAATGATGAAGCAATCAAGGATGAGTTGTAACCTCTTACTACAAGTATGGGCCTAGGAACATGTGGTTGTAGAAAGACCCCGAGGGTTACCTTATGATACATACAGTTTGGTGGGGCTAGAGATACCTTATGCATTAAGATGGCAAAGGGAGAAAGAGATGAAGGTTAATATACCACATGAAGGTAATAGAGAGTGGTATCACTCTATATGTGAAAATTTGAGACCACAAGATGTGACCTAGCGACCATGGAGGAAAGGTGTAATGTGGGTAGAGGTTGAGTATTACAATAGTTAGGTATTAGACAAAGACTACCGGAAACACCTATGATCTATACAAGGAAGGGGAGGAATTATAATGTCTCCCTTGGTTGGGACTATTAAAATTTATGATCTAAATCTTATTGCGGATATAAAACTTGAAGAATAGGAACAAATTCCAACAATATAACCCAAATTGCAAAATATACAAAATGCATTTATTGAGAAATAACTTGCAATTTCATTTCAAATTTTAATCTAGGGCACAAATTACAATTTTTTCAAGATCAACAATCTTTCCACAAATTCTTATGCAATCCGATTATAAAATCCTTGAAATACTTTATTAGCAAACACCAAAGTACCTTTGAAAACTGATGAAGCTCAAAATGTGAATCCTATGTGAAATCAACAACAGAGAACTAGGGTTTCATCTAGCTCCAAAAATTTGAGGGATTTCATCCTCAGCCACATTGTTGGGGTTTAAGTCCCTTCGAAGAAGAAGTCTCAGCCATTGGCCTCAAACTCTGGAAAAAATAACTAAAATCCAGAATGACATGAAATGAGACCAAGCCACTGAATAAATAGATTCCTCCACAAAAAACTCCCTCTGCATGCTCAATGTGGGATAAATCATGAAACATAACTCTTTTTTAAGTCTCATGTCCCCTTTTAATAAAATAAGGTTTTAAACTATATAAAGTATTTAAAGAATTTTACTATATATAATTAAACCTTCGCACACTAAAAACTTGGCCTTCTGATTATCCGATATGCAAACTGAGGATAGATACGAACACCCATTTTGATGAAGAATATCACTGCATCGTTTGATTTTCCCGAAACCCTAAAAAATAACTTACTAAAAATAGTAAGTCAAGGCTCTATCCATATGAGAGTGGATTTGAATACCCATTTTTCTCAATTATCCACTCCCAGAACTCTAGTTAGGCTCCCCTACAATATACCCTAGCCTATGGGAACCCATGAGTAGGCTAAACCACTGCATCTAACTAACTGCTCAAAAAGGGGACATTACAGTCTGCCCTTCCCAAATATTACTTGTCCTCAAGCAATTCTCATGAATATCACAATCAACTAAAAATTCTTGGTTGTCATCAGTGAAAATTCCAGGATCCCAAACAAACCTGATGAATGTCCCATGACAGTGACACAACCACCAACTGCCACCACAAGAACTGACAAAGCTGGTAACAACAATGCTCATAAATATACCATGCACAATGATGAAAATCATCCTCCTTCACAATACTGCACTCCCCAATTACATGCTTTGAAGTTGTGACATATGTGTCCTCATCCTCAGAATCAACAACTGCATGAATACTATCATTTATTGCTGATTTGACAATATCAAAATCAGCATGCTCACCATATTTTTGATGTCGAAGCACAAGATGAATTAACTTCATATTCATTATTTTTGTCCTTATGTTCTTCCCTGCAAGTTTCTTGAGTAGAAGTCATGATCATAATCTAATTTTTACTCATCTCATTGACTAGGTTAGTCTCATGCTCAAGTAAAAATTTATCAACAGTCACATCTTATTCTAAATCTGCCATAGTCTCCAACTCCTCGAAGAAATCACCATCCAACATTCTGTTAATTCTTTCCATTTCAGTTTTCAATGAAGAATCCTCTTCATTCGTAATCATTTCCTTATCAAATATGGGATCTACGGACACTTCATTATGAAATATGCCATCATGCATTAATGAATTGATGATAGGAAAATCACAAGATTCATCATACCTTATATTAAATATTTCACAATCCACACTAGATTGTTCTAAGTGCATATCCAAAACTGTTGTGTTGTCTTCCTCATCATCACCAACATCATTCTAGTTCCCTGTTATGCATGATTCTTGATATGAAGCATCTTTTCCAAACTCTAATATTTCAACTTTACTGTTCTCCTCTTCTACACTTGGCTTCCTTAAGTCATTATATTTATCGTATTTACAATTGGGACCAAGTGACCATTTCCTTTTGCAATTGAAACATCGCCCTTCTCTCCTCAAATGATTTTTGATTCTGTGAGAAAGTCCTATAACCTGCAGATCACTCGGTTTCCTTTCCTTTCTTGTTAACTATTGTTTACCCTTGTCAATCTTCTTTGGGACAACAAACTCAACTTTATTAGCCACAATATTAGCTATAGTTTTAGGATCTTGTAAAGTATTTTGTTCAACCTATTTCTTCAACAACTTTATGAATGAAAAATCAACCTTATCCTGAGGAAAAGCTGAAGGTAGAGAAATTTTCATCATTGCAGTTAATTGATTGATGGATTTTTGTATCTCACTCTGAGTCCTATCCCAATCATGTTGTCTCCTAGATCATTATAAGACTCCATGAATTTGAAATTTAATTAGGTTTCCATAGGCTGCAAAATAAGCTGAGCTTTGAATTAACAATACCTAGAACTCTTAAAGCCCAAATCAACCAAATGGGTATTCAAATCACCAATACCCAAAAAATGGAAACCCTAGATTTGAAAACAACAACCAAACCCTAACTTCCAAGTCTAAAAAATACTCATGGTTGCTGAATTTTTTTTTCACACAATATTGAAATCATTTATGAAATTTTCAGCAAACCCTGAATAGGTTAGCAGGAAAAAACTAGCTTTGATACCATTGTAATGTCCCCCTTTGTTGGGACTGTTAAAATTAATGATCTAAATATTATTGCGGATATAAAACTTGAAGAACAGGAACAAATTCCAAAAATATAACACAAATGGCAAAATATATAAAATGCATTGATTGAGAAATAACTTGCAATTTCATTTCAGATTTTAACCTAGGGCACAAATTACAATGTTTTCAAGATCAACAATCTTTCCACAAATTCTTATGCAATCCAATTTTAAAACCCTTGAAATACTTTATCAGCAAACACCAAAGTACCTCTGAAAACTGATGAAGCTCCAAGTGTGAATCCTATGTGAATTCACCAATAGAGAACTGGGGTTTTGTCCAACTCCAAAAATTTGAGGGGTTTCATCCTCAGCCACACCGTTGGGGTTTCTGTCCCTTCAGGGAAGAAGTCTCAGCCATTGGCATCAAAATATAGAAAAAATAACTAAAATCCATAATGACATGAAATGATACCAAGCCACCGAATAAATAGACTCTACAACAAACTCCCTTTGCACGCTCAATGTGGGATAAATCATGAAAAATAACTCTTTTTTAAGTCCCACGTTCCCTTTTAATGAAATAAGGTTTTAAACTATATAAAGTATTTAAATAATTGTACTTTATATAATTAAACCTTCACACATTAAAAACTTGGTCTTCTTATTATCCGATACCCAAACTAAGGATAGATACGGACACCCATTTCGGTGAAGAATATCATTGCACCATCCGTTTTGATCGAAACCCTAAAAACTAACTTACTAAAAATAGTTATTCAAGGATCTATCCATCCGATTCAACATATGAGAGTGGATTTGAATACCCATTTCACTCAATTATCCGATCCTAGAACTCCAGTTAGGCTCCCTGCAATATGCCCTAGCATACAGGAACCCATGAGTAGGCTAAACCACTGCATTTAACTAACTTCTCAGAAAGGGGACATTATAGGAATATAGTAATACCACCATGTATGGAACCATTGACCATAGAACCATATGAGGATATATAGGTTCCAATTTATGATGATATTGGTATAACCTTGGTGTACGATAGACGATGGGCCATTCAACGATGGAAAAAATAGGAAGATATGTAGGAAGACATAGATATGGAGGAAGTTGGTGAAACAACTAGAGAAACAATAGAGGTTATTGGTAGTGAAGAGGAGCTTCCTATACAACATGTATGTCATTTGGTAGAGACAAAAGCAGGTCCATCAAATTGTCAAGAAGATGATGGATGGTATTTGATGATGGATGGAATGTGTGAGATGAAGTCTTTAAGGAAGCAAGTTCGACAATTGGAATCATAAAAATTGGAGCGAGAAGGCTTATGGGCATAAGAAAAGATGAGGTATGAGGCTAAGAGAGATGTCACCATAGTAGAGAGAAATAGGCTTCTTCTGGAGGTAGCACAAAAAAATAGCTAAAGAGCAACAGTAGTAGTAGCTATACAAGCAAAGAATGCACATCTACAACAAGCAAGGAAAGAATATAGAATTGCATTCTTGGTCTCGCATTTTGATGCATTATTGAGCCATGGTTTGATCATTCCATCACAACCAAATTTTAGAACATAACATGGGCATGGAAGGACACCACGAGCAAGTCAAGAAAATTCATAGGGTAGAGCTCAAGTAGCTTCTCAAAAAGCTTATCAAATAGCATCACAGGCAGCCTCCTAGATAGGAGAATTAGGTCCAACATAGAGTGGTGAAGGGATCGAGAGGCAAATATTGTGAATTTTATTTTTTTGGTGTGTATGTCAGTGGATTTTGTAAAATGTAACCAATAAACATGAATTAATATATATATAGATATATGCAATTATGTTCTTAGCTAAGTTTTAACTATACTTAATATGAGATTCTCTCATTAAGTATGATAAAGTATGTCCCAAAACATGATATTTATGAGCAATAGAATTTACATAAGTCCATATTAATCCTAAGACTAAAATGGGATAAACTTGTTCAATTTTAAGTCCTTGAAAAAGGCTTATAACTATTTTGACCCATAGTCACGTTGACTTAACGGGCTAAGTCAAGAGAATGCAATCTCAAGATGGATATTGCAGTGAAATTTGGGCCAAAATAGAATAAATCCTAGAGAGGACAAGGATTTCGACATAAGGGATGGACTCTTATGTCTTAAATATCATGTACTTATACCTAAAATTGGGAATCTAAGGATATGGATTATGCGGAAAGCACATAATTCTTACTATTTTACTCATCTTAGAGAGACTAAATATGAGTGATAGTATGAAAAGGATCTTCTTCTAAGAAGTTATGAAGAAGAATATCATTGATTTTATTGCTCAATGTTTGGAATGGCACTCAGTGGATGATAATACTTTTGGAATGACCCCTTATATGGAGTAAGTGTAGTCATAGATATTATCAGTGGATGATAATATTTTTGGAATGACACCTTACATGGTGTAAGTGTGACCCTTGATTCTGTGGATAGACAGAATAATAAAAGAATATTTTTTATTAAAGTTGTGTTACATTACAAACCTAGTATTTGTCTAGAGAAAGAAGTTGAGCATCTCATCCATGGAGAAATATCCAACATGAACCTTAACCATGGCAAGAAATCCATCATGTTTGAGATGCCACCAAACATCACCATCTACAGAGAAGAGCAATATGCCACCCAATCACCGGGTGGTGGTCAAGTTTAATAATGTGTTGTATGCTGTTTAAACAATGGTTTATACGACAACATAGTGAATGTGGTATTATTAAAATCTGCATATGAGAACTAATGTGAAAAAATTTAATAGTTCAAGGCATACACGATAAGAATAGATAAAAGGGGTATTGTGAAGATAAATGATTGAGAAAATATCTGCTAAAGTAATAACAAAGATCTTAGTTCTAAATCTAAAACCCGATCATTGATTTTGGCTTCATCATAGTCATTAACTACTCCATACCATTAACTATTTATCATAGTTGGGTGAATAGTAGTACATTTTCATGGTAAATATAATTAGAAAAGATTGATACAATGGTATTCTAATCTAATTAGCTATATGCAATAATCTATGGTTTTATTTTACAAAGTGCACTCATTTAGCATATTATAGCCTTGGTAATCATTTTTCTATTACTCATAGAGTTGTTGATATATATATATATATATATATCAAGGAATAAGTAGGTACATAGAGACTACTTATGTTCAAGTCTTTTCCTCCCTCTATTAGAACCAGTGGTGAATCAAGTGGAAGAGCTAAGTGAACCCTCCTCTTATTGTGGGTCTTAAGCAGTGTACCTTAGACACTTTTGAGGACCTCACTTGGCATCTATGTCTCTTGAAGTATGAACCTAACATAATTTAATTAATAGTAAATAAGTTGACTAAGAATGTATATCAGGGGACATCAAGGATGATGCACTCATGGTGGCAAATATGTTTTCCAAAGAGAATTTCAAGATATATGGATATCCTAAAGTGAGATTTATGATATTATGTTTTTGTCTTTGATGACACCTATTTTCTATGAGGTTAACTCATGATAAGGGCCATCAAGTCATAGGTTGGAACTCCTTTGTGAGATATTTTGATAAACCTAGTTGTATTTAGACTTGTTGTGTCTAAACTATTATGGAAATATGATTTTATATCATCTCTATGAAAATAAAACAAAACAATGTTGAACAATGTGCCACTTGTGGAAAAATGAGGTTACGAAAACCTATGTTATTATATGCATTGTATTACAAGAAAACACAGATGTTTATTCAGATGATGGACTTATGAATATTGTTAAGTTGTTTTGAAGATAGATTAAATGGCATTAAGTTGATTATTTTCAATGTATGATTGGTTTATTTAAGAGTATGGTACTACTGATAGTTTGCATGGTTGCACAAATAGGAATCCTTCGAATAGAGTAGATGAGGGAGTCACCACTTAGGATGAGAAAGAAGTAAAATGTTAGAAATATTAAGTTGTCATTGATGTCAAAGGTAAAAATATATTCAAGGTTGGAATTGTGAGTTGTCAATATTATCAATAATGTCAAAGGCAAAAATATATTCAAGGATGAAATTGTGAGTTGTCAATATTATCAAAAGGTGCTTGAGCAAATAAAATGATGATGTATTAAGTGGTGATGTATACTTTAATATTTAAATTAAATATTTAAATATTAAAGTAATGTTTTAAAAGTGGGATGTATTTAAATCAAAGGATTTAAATATAAATTGAAAAATAATGTAAGGGCCAACCCTTATGGTTGAGATTCAAAATTATTCTTCATATATATATGGTTCAAAAATTTTGGTTGAGTGTGATTTGAAGCGCCTTCGATTTTTCCTTTGGAGAAAGAGTGAGAGCCTTCGTTTGCATTAAAAAAGTGAGTGTCTTTGTGTGCATTGCACAAGAGTTTTGATTGGAGTGAAATCAAGAAAAGGACTTATTGAACCAGCAAAGAACTTATGGTGACACAAGCTAGAATGTGGAGAACTTGCAAATGAGGTGTGATCGAAGGTTGAAGGAACCTATGCACGGTGAGAGTTTGCACACGGGGAGAGTGCGCACGATAAATACCAGTTGTTGAAAGATTGCACATAGTAGGAGTTTGAGCACAGTAAAGGTTTGCGCACGATAGGAGTCCAGTAATTGAGAGTTTGAAAATTTTGTACATGGTGAAGTATACTGGAACTAGTGATTGAAAGGATTGAAGAACCTACGCACGGTGATGATAGAGGTTTTTAGTGTGGTAGAAGCAGTGGTTATTCAAAAGTCTATGCGATTCCAATGCATTTCAATAAAATGAAATGAGGGCAGTAAAAAGAAAATCTTGGACAACAAAGTTGAAATCACGACTGTGAGACCCAGGTAGTAGAAAGAGGAAGAAGCATCAGAGGTAGACATTGTGGATTTACTATCCATGCAAAGACATCACAGAAGGTTTGCGAGTGCAATGACAGGCAAGAGATAATTTAAATTTGTTATTTAATTTTTGCAAAGGTTAGCAACATCATCATGTTGGGAGAGTTTGACTTTGTGTTTGTGTTGAGGATTTAAATCCCACATCCACCCTACAAAGGACATTGAGGAGTTTAAAAGAGCCCGTGCACAATAGGAGAATTGTGAGCACCTCATGGTGCCCATGATGCCCAGTTGGAGGGTGTTGATGCTTTGCACATCATACGCATACATGCCTATTTAGAGGGTGCTAATGTCTTACAAGACACGTGGTAGAATATGAGTGATTTGTAGTGTAACCATTGATTGGAGTATTTCTACACATTTTGGGTGACCTGTTGACCTGTTATGAGTTGACTGCACACGCAGGAATTTTTTTTGAGCATATTTGGAGGTATGATAAATTAATTCCTTCTCAAGGTGGTTGAAATTAATTGAGAAAAATATTTTTGTTTGGGAGGTATAAGGAATTATTGAATACATTGCATTGAAATGAGTTAGAAAAGAGAGCTTGTTGTTTTGAGTTTATTATTTGAAGAAAAATATTTTTGTGTGGGAGGTATAAGGAATTATTGGATTAGAGAATAGTTGAGCATTATTATGGATCAGATTTGGAAGTAGATAAGCAGATTTATGAGTCAGATTTGTGCATTGTGATTGGTTTTGAAGTGAATTTGGAAATAAGCAATATAGTATAGTCACACAAAAATAGAAGGGTTGTTTTGAATTAATTCAAAGTGTCTCATAGTGCAAGGATAGTGTGAAATGATTCAATTGAAAAGAAGGACATTTTCAGATATCTACAAAAAGGAAGAAAAGGTGCAAATCGACTATTACAAGGTCAGTTATCAAGTGCTAGAATAGATCTACCTTTTAATATAATAAATGTGAGACATGTGGAAGCAACAGACTTAATAAATGTGAAAAACATATTGGGAATTTGTTAGTGCATATAATTCTCTAATGTTCATGAAGATAAAATAATTCTAGGTAGAATATGTCTGAATTACTATAGTAGAGGAAAGCACACTGAAGAATAGATGAGCATTATTTGTATGAAATATTTAGAAATAGATGAGCATTGTTTGAAGTAGATATGAGTAGGATTTGTGAGAAGGTATAGAGTAAATTTGAGTAGGTTTTGTGAGTAGGTCTGGAGCATACTTGGGCAGAGTTTGAACTAAAGTAGAGGGGATTGGTTTCCACGAACCAGAGTAGAGGGGATTGGTGTCTCATGTGGATTGGTGTCCACGAACTAGAACAAAGGGGATTGGTGTCTCTTGTGTATTGGTATCCATGAACTAGAGCAGAGGGGATTGGTTTCTCATATGGATTGATGTCCACGAACTAGAGTAGAGGGGATTGGTGTCTCCTGTAAATTGGTGTCCACGAACCAGAGTATAGGGGATTGGTATATCCTGTGGATTGGTGTCCATGAACCATAAGAGGGGATTAGTGTCTCCTATGGGTAGATGCCCACGAACTTGAGAGGGGATAGGTGTATCCTATGTATTAGTGTCCAAAAACATTGTAATAGGGATTGGTTTTTCCTGTGGGTTGGTGCCCATGAAATTTGTTGATAAATTTATAAGCAATATTTCTCTATGGATGTAGCTCGTATTAGGTGAACCACGTTAAATTAGTGTCTCTTATGTATGTGGTGATTTATGAATTGTTTCATTATTGCATTAATATTATTGTTGTTATCATTTGTATTGAAAAGTGAAAAGTTTTATCTTATACTGTTCACCCCCTCTCAGTATAAGCTTGTGTTATTCAATTGGTATCAGAGCAGGTTTCTTCATGAAATCCTAACATCTTGAAGGAAGATCTTATAGGAACACAAATGGCTCATCAGAATGGTTTTTCATCAAATAGAGCTCCATTGTTTTATGGAACTAACTATACTTTCTAGAGTGTGAGGATGAAGACTTATTTGATGGTACATGGATATGATATATTAGAATCCGTTGAGAATGGGTTCACACCACCTACAATTCCTCCTATGGGTTCAAGTGGTAAGAAACCACACAAAAATAATGCCAAGGCAATAAATGTAATTTTAAGTGGTTTATGTGAATCAAATTTTGTGAAAGTCATGCAATGCACTTTAGCAAAATAAATATGGGACAAGTTATAGAGAACATATGAAGGGGATGACAATGTTAAAATGGCAAAACTTCAAACACAAAGGAGGAAGTTTGAAGACTTGAAGATGAAAGATAAAGAAGATATTGCTAGGTATTTGCTTCATGTTGATGAGGTTGTCAACACTATTCATGGACTTAGAGAAAGTATTGAAGACTAAGATTGTTCAAAAAATATTGAGGTCACTTCCCATGAGGTTTGATGCAAAGGTTTCAGTAATTGAAAAAATGAAGGATCTCAAAAATTTGAGCATGGATGAGCTACATGGGATTATCACAGCCTATGAGATGAGGATAGAAAAATATCAAATATCCAAACGAGATGCAGCATTCAAAGCTTCGAAGAAGGCAAATAATAAAGAACCAGAATCAAGTGAAGAATCAAGTAGTGGAGAAGAAGCTAATTTTGTGAGAAGGAATAAGAAGGGTCCAAGAAAACAAAAATATATGCAATTTATGAAATTTTTTAATTGTGGTAACTTTGGTCACTATGCATCTAATTGTCCACAAGCTAGAAGTAGTAGCAATGAAGAATAAAAGGAATACAAAAAAAAATGTTATCATGAAAAGAAAAACAAGCACGGTCAAGGCAAGCATGAGAAGATATTTTAAAGACACAATAAGAGTTTTATGTTAAAGAAGCAAACAGTACTTCAAATAACAGTGATGAAAACCTCTTTGATAGTGAAAAAGGAGAAATCCTATTTTTAGCCATAGAAGAGAATGAAGATGCTCCTGTTGTCAAAGACCAAGAAGAAGAAAAAGATTCAGAAGATGAAGAGGAAGCCACAGTCGACATAGAAGAGGAACTTATTGTTGCTCTTGAAGAATTGAAAAGGGTTAGAAAGAAGAACTCAATATTGAAGGCTCAAGTACAAGAGGATGAGGAAACAAAGGCAAAGCTTCTACAAGATCTCACCGACTTAAAAGTTAAGGTTGAAGAGGTAAGGAGAATTGAAGAAGGTATGGCTAAGTAGTTAAAGGCAAAAGAGCTAGAATGTGAAATACTAGAACATGAAGCTATCATTATAAGGAAGGGACTTGAAAATTTTAATGATAAGATATATCAGTTTAGGAAAATCTCAAAAAACTTGGATGATATTATCAAAGCACATAGATCTCTATTTATCAATATTGGACTTGGTTTGGAAGAAGGTCAAGAGAAACAAAATGGGGAGTCAAGCTCAAAAGAAATAGAAGCATCAAAGAAATTAATTGATGAAGAGCCCAAGACTTATGCTGATATGTTGAAAAGTGGAAGCATCAATGAGAAAGAAAAAATGCACCATCAAGGAATAGGGACCATCATAGAAAAAGCAAAGAAAGAACCATGCGACCATATCCTCAAAGGCAAGATGAATATTTTTCCAAGGTTATTATTTTTCATGTAATCATTTTGTTCATAAAGCTATAAATTGCAGGAGAAAATTCAATTCATATGTACCTTTTATGGAGTACAACATCATTTGTTACAATTACAACAATTTTGGGCATAGAGAAAAATTGTGTAGAACAGTGTTCCGTGAACTCCCAAAGTCAAGAAATAAGAAGGATAGTCAAAATATTCAATAAGGTATGACATCAAAAGTTTGGAAAGGAGTAGCTTTACTCCCATATCAAAATTGATCACCTCAAGAAAAGGAGGTGGTAAGGAGGTTGTGTTAAATGTCTTATTTTTAGCCCCAAGGAGCCCTTTGCCATTAATGTCAAAGAGGGATAATTCAGTAAGGGGGAGTAGCTTGTCAATGGGAGCAGCTTGTGATCATGTTCAATAAAGGTCAATTTCATTATAGGGTTGCCATCAATGACAAAGGGGGAGATTGTTAGAAATATTATCATTGATGTCAAAGGCATAAATATATTCAAGGATGGAATTGTGAGTTGTCAATATTATCAATGATGTCAAAGGTAGAAATATATTCAAGGATGAAATTGTGAGTTGTCAATATTATCAAAAGGTGCTTGAGCAAATAAAATGGTGATGTACATTTCAAATATTAAGTGGTGATGTATGGTTTAATATTTAAATTAAATATTTAAATATTAAATTAATGTTTTAAAAGTGGGATGTATTTAAATCAAAGGATTTAAATAAATATTTTAAAAGTGGGATGTATTTAAATCAAAGGATTTAAATAAATATTTTAAAAGTGGGATGTATTTAAATCAAAGGATTTAAATATAAATTGAAAAATAATGTAAGGGCTGACCTTTATGGTTGAGATTCAAAATTATTCTTCATATATATGGTTCAAAATTTTTTGTTGAGTGCGATTTTAAAGCACCTTTTTTTTGCCTTTGGAGAAAGTGTGAGAGCCTTCGTTCGCATTCGAAAAGTGAGTGCCTTCGGATAGTGTGCCTTCGTGTACGTTGCGCAAGATTTTAGATTGGAATTAAATCAAGCGAAGGACTTATTGAACCAATGAAGAACTTATGGTGAGATAGGCATAGAATGTGGAGAACCTACAAATAAGGTGCGGTCATAGGTTGAAGGAACCTACACACAACAAGAGTTTGTGCATGATGAAGACCATCTATTGAAATATTACGCATAACTAGAGTTTGAGAAGGGTGAAGGTTTGTGCACGGTAGGAGTCCAGTGATTGGGAGTTTGAAAAGCTTGCACATGATAAAGTATACTGGAACCAATGATCAGAAGGATTGAAGAACTTGCGCACGGTGGTGACAGAGGTTTTCAGTGTGGTAGAAGTAGTGGTTGTTCAAATGTCTATGTGATTCCAATGCATTGCAAGCAAATGAAATGGTGGCAACAAAAAGAAAATCTTGGACAACAAATTTGATATCACGGTTGTAAGACCCACGTAGTAGAAATAGTTATAAGCATAAAAGGTAGACGTTGTGGATTTACTACCCAAGCAAAGATAATACATAAGTTTTACAAGTGCAATGACAAGCAAGAGATAGCTTAAATTTATTATTTAATTGTTACAAAGGTTAGCAACGTCATCATGTTGGGAGAGTTTAGATTTGTGTTTGTATTGAGGATTTAAATCCCACATCCACCCTACAAAGGATGTCAAGGAGTTTAAAATATCCTGCACACAATAGGATAATTGTGAGCACATCACAATGCTCACGATGCCCATTTGGAGGGCTTTGACGCTTTACTCGTCATACGCAAACACGGCTAGTTGGAGTGCGCTGACGTCTTGCAAGACACGTGGTATAATATGAGTGATTTGTAGTGTAACTATTGATTGGAGTATTTCTATGCATTTTGGGTGACCTGTCGACCTATTGTGAGTTGACTGCACACACAAGAATTTTGTTGAGTAGATTTGTAGGTATGATAAATTAATTTCTTCTCAAGATGGTTGAAATTAATTGAGATAAATATTTTTGTTTGGGAGGTATAAGGAATTACATTGCATTGAAATGTGTTAGAAAAGAGATCTTGTTGTTTTAAGTTTATTATTTGAAGAAAAATATTTTTATGTGGGAGGTATAAGGAATTATTATATTAGATAATAGTTGAGCATTATTATGGATTAAATTTGGAAGTAGATAAGCATATTTAGAGCAGATTTATGAGTCATATTTGTGAATTGTGATTGGTTTTGAAGTGAATTTGGAAATAAGCAATATACTATAGTCACACACAAATAGAAAGGTTGTTTTAAAGTAATTCAAAGTGTCTCATAGTGCAAGGATAGTGTGAAAGGATTCAATTGAAAAGAAGGACATTTTCAGATATCTAAAAAAGGAAGGAAAGGTGCAAATAAGCTATTACAATATCAGTTATCAAGTGTTAGACTAGAGCTACCTTTTAATATAATAAATATGAGACATGTGGAAGCAACAGACTTAATAAATGTGAAGAACATATTGGGCATTTTTTAGTTTATATCATTCTCTAATGTTCATGAAGATAAATAAATTCTAGGTAGAATATGTTTGAATTGCTATAGTAGAGAAAAGCACACTGAAGAACAGACGAGCATTGTTTATATGTAAGATTTAGGAATATATGAGCATTTTTTGGAGCATATTTGAGAAAAATTTATGAGCAGGTTTGGAGCAGATTTGAGCAGGTTTTATGAGTAGGTTTGAGCAAAGTTTGAACCATATTAGAGGGGATTGGTGTTTCCTGTGGATTGGTGTCCATGAACCAGAGTAGATGGGATTGGTGTCTCCTGTGGATTGATATCCACAAACTAGAGCAAAGGGAATTGATGTATCCTATGGATTGGTGTCCATGAACCAGAGCATAAGGAATTGGTGTCTCCTATGGATTGATGTCCATGAACTAGAGCATAGAGGATTTGTGTCTCCTATGGATTGGTGTCCATAAATCACGATAGAGGAGATTGGTGTCTCCTGTGTATTGGTGTTCATGAACCAACAAAGGGGATTGGTTTCTCCTATGGGTAGGTGCCCACAAACTTAAGAGGGGATAGGTGTCTCCTATGGATTGGTGTCCACAAACATTGTAATAGGGGATTGATGTCTCTTGTGGGTTGGTGTCCATGAAATTTGTTGAGAAATTTATAAGCAATATTTTCCCATGGATGTAGCCCATATTGGGTGAACCACATTAAATATGTGTCTCTTATGTGTGTGGTGATTTGTGCATTGTTTCATTATTGCATTAATATTATTGTTGTTATCATTTGGATTTAAAAGTAAACTTTTTTTATCTTATATTATTCACCCCCCTCTCAGTATAAGCTTATGTTCTTCAAAAAATATGGATCATGGTCCGTAATGGTCTTAATGATGATTTAATATTAATTACAAGTTTAATTAATTAATTGTGATTAAATGATTTAATATTAATTACAATTTTAAATAATTAATTATGATTAGCTTTAATTAGATGATTTGATTATTTAACCTATTTTTATAAAATAGGAAGTTGAGTTGGATTGGGTGACAAAGACCCCTTCCAAACCAAGGGAGGAGAAAGAGCATCTTTCCCTTGGAATAAAATAATATTTTACCAAATTGACCCCTCCTTCAAATGAAGGGAGGAGGATTAACATCTTTGCCAATGGGAATTTAATATTGATTAAATTAAGGCATCTTACTATATCAATAGTAGTCCTTTTAAGGTTCGAGGTGTAGACCAATTGGTTTGACCAAACCCTGTAAGCGGGGTAGAGGTCCAAGGTTTAAATCTCGGGCATTGTCGGATTGGATGCTTGTCCCTTTCCTGGTGCTTTCAACGACGTAAAAGGTTTAAAATTATTATGGAATGGTGGTTATAGGAGCGTACTGCATGGAGATTTGTGTGGCATATTTTGGGGTGAACAACACAAAATACTATGGTAGCCATAAAAACTGGACAACCTGCCCGGATTCATGGCGGCTACCGATTCTACCATGTAAATTAAAAAAAAATAGTAGTCCTTTTAAATTTAGCAAAGGGGCTAAAATTAGGGAATGACTAATGGATTTGGACACCCTCCAAATGAAGGGAGGAGGATTGGCATATTTTCTAATAGGAATTTAATATTGATTAAATTAAGGCATCTTACTATTTCAATAGTAGTCCTTTTAAATTTAGCAAAGGGGCCAAAATTAGGAATTAAATAATGCTTTTCAAAATAGACCCTTTTTTTCAAACCAGAGGTGGAGAAAGGGCATCTTAACTAAAGAATTATTAAAATAGAAGGCATAAACCCTAATATTTCTATCATTTAATATTGACTCGCCTTTATGACCTATAAAGGGAGAAATTAATAGTTTAATAAAGGCATATTTCGAGAAGGCCTATAAATAAGCATAGAGGGCTTAGTTGGGATTTAATTTAGCACAAGGAGAAGACTAGGCTAAGCAGAGCATGAGGAGGACTTGGAGGCTAGCATGAGAGGGTAATATTGGAGCTTTTAAAGGGGGATTTCCCTCATTTTTTCTCCATTGCTTAGGGAGTATGCTCTCCACTTTTGTGGATCAAAAACTAGAAAGCTTTGTGAGAGCAATGAGTTTTAGGGAAATTTTGTATTCTGGTAGAGGTATTTAGCCAAGGCAACCTTGGGAGTATGAGAGGGATTCTTGGTTAAGCATGAGGAGCAAGACACTAGGAAGCTAGCATAAGGAGAAGGCTAGAAGGAGGCTATAAGGACTTAGCCAAAGTGCAAAGCTTGGAAGATCGAATGGAACGAGCATTTGGAGTTCAAGGTTGGATTATACCACCTTATTTGCCTTTGTTTTTGAAGAAGTTTTATTACACTTTGGAAATGAATGATTGTTTTTGTATTGCTTGCTTATGAGTTTGAACCCTTCTAAATAAATTTATGGAATTGGTTCTCTTTCCTTTGAATTTAGTTTAGGATATAAGGCAATTAAAAGTTAATTTATCTTTAAATTATTTCAATCGAATGATGTGGTTTCCAAATTGTTCTATTTGGATAATTTGGAGTTGTTATGCGTATTTTTCTTTGGATGGAAGAATACATTAGACTCTTGGAGGAAAGATGTTCCTTGAGTGTGGATTAAAAGATAGAGGTTATCTTTAGGAGGATGAATGTGGAGTTCACCCGAGGGAATTTATGGGGATTCCCTCATTGTTCTTGAAATTTGAGTTAAAGGGATCAACACATGGTATGGAGCAAAGAATTATGGGTTCTTATGCACCCATGATTTGTACTAATGATTTGAGAGAAGGAATGGTGTGATTCCTTGTAAGAATGTAGTAGAGACCGATTTGACAAGTAATGAAAATTAGACCTTGTTGTAGACCTTTGACCAGGGTAGGTTAAATGGATGGCCACATGGTGACCAAGAGCTAGGTGTGAGAGAGGGCTTAGGTAGCCAAGGGAGTTAGTGAATAATGAATGAATAGCATAAATGTAAATAATGGATATTATAGTAATTCTAGTGAAAATGACTAGAATTTGGTGTTTGTAGATGTTGGTTGCATGCAGGAGGATGAACCTAGAGTTCATTCTGTAGTGAATAGTGAATAGTGGATATGTGAATAGTTGATAGGGAAAGGAAAACCCTATTGTTTGAAGACTAGTTGACCTTAGAGATTAAATGGACTAATCTCTTCTTTTGAAATAATTTGAGATTAAATGGATTAATCTCCCATTTTTGGAGTAATTAGAGATTAAAAGGACTAATATCTTCTTTTGAAATAATTTGAGATTAAATGGATTAATATCCCCTTTTTGGAGTAATTAGAGATTAAAAGGACTAATATCTTATTTTGAAATAATTTGAGATTAAATGGATTAATCTCCCCTTTTTGGAGTAATTAGAGA
This sequence comes from Wollemia nobilis, assembly GCA_028583015.1. Classification (NCBI taxonomy): domain Eukaryota; kingdom Viridiplantae; phylum Streptophyta; class Pinopsida; order Araucariales; family Araucariaceae; genus Wollemia; species Wollemia nobilis. Next base: position 10,478,220 of record JAQPPZ010016945.1, read on the forward strand.
TTAAAAGGACTAATCTCTTCTTTTGAAATAATTTAGGATTAAATGGATTAATCTCCCCCTTTTAGAGTAATTAGAGATTAAAAGGACTAATATCTTATTTTGAAATAATTTGAGATTAAATGGATTAATCTCCCTTTTTGGAGTAATTAGAGATTAAATGGATTAATCTCTTATTTTGGAATAATTTGAGATTAAATGGATTAATCTCCCCTCTTTGATTTGCTAAGAGATTAAGTGGATTAATATCCATTTTTATTTAATTGAATGCATCCTTAGGTCAAATTTTGGAGAAAATTTGATAGGATTTGTAAAACAAATCATGGCTTGATTGTAAAGATAATTTAGAGAAAATACTTTGCTTATTGAATGGTTGTAGCCATTCATGGATAGAACTATGGAAGTTCTAAAATGATGATAGAATTGTGGAAGTTCTAAACTAATGATAGAACTATGGAAGTTCTAAGATGATGATATGAATGTGGAGTTCATTCTAGAACTGTGGAAGTTCTAGATTTTTGATAAAACAATATTTGGGAAAGAATGAACGTGGAGTTCATTCTTGAAGGGATTATAAGGTCCTTTCTTGAAACTTATTTTATACAATATGATATGAATGTGGAAGGGATTATAGGGTCCCTTCTTGAAATTTAGTTTATACTATATGATTGTTGAAAACGTGTTACCTTGTTTTGATAAAAACAAGTTGCTCTTGATTATATTTGGAAAGAATGGTGTTCTTTCGTAACATAAATAATTGTGGAAATTCTTATGTAATATATTGATGATTTTGGAAAATGGAATTGTGGAAATTCCTTAAATTTATTGTATTGGAGAAAATTATGATTATATAATGAAAGGATATTTTTGAGGTTGGGTTTTTCCCTTCAAGTTTTCCCAGGATAAAAGTGGTGTTATATTTGAAACTTGCATATTTTGTTTTAATTTATTGTATGCTCTTCAATGGAAAGTTATTATTATTATGGTTACGAACTAAACCAAAAGTTTCTTTGATATGCATAGTCTTTTGCTAAGTTGGAATATGAATGAAATCATGTTTTGTTTATATGATGGAATATTTTATATTCATTTGAGAATGCTTTAGTTCAAGTTATTTGTTGAGCAAGGTGCAGCAAAAGTATTGTCATTGTTGTCAACACAAACAGATAGATCAGTTGATGCAATTGATGCAGTGGATAGGAGTTTAGAGGTCAGCCAGAACATGTACAGTGAATTTCCAAGAAGAAGTGGCCCAGATTCAAAAAATCAAAGAAAAAGACAAGTAAGAAAACTGTCGCGATATCGCGACATGTTTTCTGTCGCGATTTCGTGACATGGCCGAGGAGAGAGAAGGCGCAAGAAAAATTGTCGTGATTTCGTGACATGGCCGAGGAGAGAGAAGGCACAAGCAAAATTGTCATGATTTCATGACATGGCCGAGGAGAGAGAAGGCGCAAGGAAAATTGTCATGATTTCATGACATGTTGGAGAGAGAAGGCAAGGAAAAACTGTCACGATTTCACGACATGTTGGAAGCAGAGAAGGCAAGTAAGAAAACTGTCGCGATTTCGTGACATGTTTGGAAAGAAGGCGCAAGAAAAAACGTCACGATTTCGTGACATGTTGGAGAAAGAAGGCAAGGGAAAAACTGTCATGATTTCGTGACATGTTGGAAGCAAAGAAGGCAAGTAAGAAAACTGTCACGATTTCGTGACATGTTTGGAGAGAAGGCGCAAGCAAAGAAAACTGTCATGATTTCGTGACATGTCGGGTTTTCGTGATCCGATGAGAAGAAAAGTGCCAAGGAGAAAAAGTGTCACGATTTCGTGACAGTCAAAGAGAAAGGCAAAGGAAAGTGTCACGATTTCGCGACAGGTTGAAGAGAAAGCGCTAAGGAGAAAAAGTGTCACGATTTCGTGACATGTCGGGTTTTCGTGATCCGATGTCAAGAGAAAGCGCTAAGGAGAAAAAGTGTCACGATTTCGTGACATATTGTAGGAGAGAGAAGGCCAGATAAAAAGTGTCACGATTTCGTGACATATTGCATAAGGAAGAGCTCGAGAGAAAAAGTGTCACGATATCGTGACATGTCGCGTTTTCATGACCTGAAGAGAAGAGAAGAGCCAAGGAGAAAAGATGTCACGATTTCATGACATGTCACATTTTCGCGACAACAGCAGAGAGGAAGGCTCCGAAGGATGAAGTGTCACGATTTCATGACAGAAGCAAAACGAAAGAGCAAGGAAGCGAAAGCGTCACGATTTCATGACAAAGTCAAGGAGGAAGTGCAAGGCAGTGAAAGTGTCATGATTTCATGACATGTTTCGATTTCACTGGTGCATGCCGAAAAGAAGTACAAGGCAGCGAAAGTGTCACGATTTCGTGACATGTTCCGATTTCACTGGTGCATGCAAAAGAAGTACAAGGTACGAAAGTGTCACGATTTCGTGACATGTTTCGATTTCACTGGTGCATGCAAAAAGAAGTGCAAGGAAGCGAAAGTGTCATGATTTCATGACATGTTCTATTTTGTGGGTGCATGCAAAGAGAAGTGCAAGGAAGCGAAAAGTGTCACGATTTCGTGACATGTTCCATTTTTGCAGGTGCATGCAAAGAGAAGTGTAAGGAAGCGAAAAGTGTCATGATTTCATGACATGTTCCATTTTAGGGTGCATGCCAAGTAGAGTGCATGTGTTTTCGTGCTTGCATGCCGAGAAGAAGACAAAAAACTATCAAAGCGGTAGTTCTACTGTCAGAGCGACAGTTCGACTGTTAGAGCTGTAAATAAGTAGGTTCGGCTGTCAGGACTATAAATACGTAGGTAAGATTGTCAGAGCCATAAAAATGCAGGTAAGACGGTCAGAGTCGTAAATAAAAAGATAAATCGTCAGAACAACGGATTTACTGACAAAGCGCCGAAAAGGCTGTAGGGCCGTAAAGTGGGTAGATAAGTCTGTCAGAGACGTAAGTAAGCTTTTAAGGCTATTAACAGCATAGTAAGCAAAGTCGAAAGAATGTTTTTGTGTGCAAGAAGTTAGGGTTAGGGTTGAGCTCTGCACGTGGCAAGAGTGTTGTGATTTGCCGAATAAAAAGGAAAAAGGAACTGTGAAAAAGTACAGAGAGTATTATGCTAAAAAATATACAGAAGAGAGAGCTGTAAGAGAGAATAGCAGAGCTGTAAGAATATGCAGTTTTTGTTAAAAAGGAATTAGACCAGTGAGGGTCTTGTTGCAGAGAAGGCATTTTTATGTCATAAAATCTGTTCAGAACTGAAGTCCAAGTTGGTGCTTGGCATTAGGGGGTTGGTGCTCCTTTCTGTTGGTGCAGATAAATTGTTTGTAAAGTTGGTGCTTTGCAAAGGCTGGATTTGGATGGGAGTCCAAGCAGTCTAATTTTTGAGGAGTAGCCAAATCTGGTGAACCTCGTTAAATCGTGTGTTGTGGAATGCTCTCTTGTTTATTTGCTTTATCTATTTTTTAAGTTCTCTCTGCTTAAGTTTTTAAGAGCTGTAGATCTGTATTTAAATTGCTACACTGATTCACCCCCCCTCTCAGTGTCATTGTGAGAATATCAATTGGTATCAGAGCAAGGTTCCTGAACTAGCTTAATCAGCTAAGGTGATCTTGGAAGAATCACAATGGCCGATGGTGAAGGATTTTCATCCAACAAAGCTCCTTTGTTCGATGGAACTAATTACTCTTTCTGGAGACTCAGGATGCAGACTTATCTGTGTGCTTTGGGTTATGACATTTGGGAGTCAGTAGAAAGTGGGTACACAATATCCTCTACTCCTCCAACAGATGTTGCTGAGAAGAAAAAGTTTGAGAATAACTCTAAAGCAAAGAATGCTATAATGTGTGGGTTAGTAGACAGTGAACTGATAAGGATCATGAGCTGTAAAATGGCAAAAGACATGTGGGACAAACTGCAGAGCATTCATGAAGGAGACAACAAGATCAAGGAAGCCAAGCTACAAACGCATCGAGCTCAGTTCGAAGCATTAAAAATGAATGATGATGAGAACATAGAGGCCTATATGCTGAGAGTCAATGGAATCATTAATGCAATTAGAGGACTCGATGAGGAAATAGAAGATGCGGTCATCATGAAAAAGGTACTAAGAACTCTTCACAAAAGATTTGATTCTAAAGTTTTTGCTATAGAAGAAGCTAAAGATCTAAATTCTTTTAGCATGGATGAAATGCATGGTTCTTTAACTGCATATGAAATGAGAATAGGACAAACTAAGCCCTCAGACAGAGAAGCTACTTTTAAAGCACACAAAAATATAAAAGCTAATCAAGAATCTGCAGAAGAAGAGTCTTCAGATGAAATAGAAGCAAACTTTGTTAGGAAACTAATAAAGGGAAAAGGAAAGTACAGAGGTAAGTTACCATTTAAGTGCTTCAACTGTGGAGGAGTCGGGCACTTTGCAGCTAAATGTCCAATGAATGAGAAAAACAAAAATGATGAAGGGTCACACCAAGAAAGAAGTGACTGGAAGAAGAAACCACATTTCAAAAAAAGCAACTTCAAGAAGAAAAGTTTCATATCCAAGAATGTCAGCTCTTCTGAAGACTGCTCCGGTGAGGATTCTGAAGAAGAAGCAGGTGAAGCTCTGTTCATGGCATTTGAAGAAAGAATAACAGAGGAAAAATCAGAATGTAATGAAAAACCTGAGGATGAGGCTGAAGTTTATCTGGAAGGTGAGTTAGTTGCTGCACTTAAAGAACTGAGCACAGAAAGGAAAAAGAATAAAAAGGTTTCAAGAAAGCTTGAGGATGCCAATGAAATAATAAACAGCTTGAAAGTACAGACAGACAAATTTAAGAAAATGTCTAAAGTTCTCGAAGTACAATTAACTGTAAAGACAGATGAATGCAACAAGCTAGAAGAAGACATTGTTAAGTTAAGGATGCAGCTAGAGGAGATGAATAGGAAATTGAGCTGTTATCATAAGTTTGAAGAAAGTACTGTAAAGCTGGATAAAATTTTAAATAACCAAAGGCCTTCCGACATCAAATTTGGTTTGGGCTTCGATGAAGGAGAATCATCAAAGGGTTCAAAGGCCTTAAATGTAGAACCCATAAAGAAAGAAGAAAAGATCAGGGTTGATCAAGAAAAAACAAATCATGCCAAAGAAAGCAATAATGCCAGACTCAAGAAGAGTACTCGACAAAGATGGATTCACAAAAGTCACACATCCAAGAAGGAGAAGATTCATGGCTCCTACTTCAAACTGGCAAAGACCCGCACCCAGGTTTAATCATTCCTTTTCTGGTTATCGTTTTAAATGCAATGCTTATGGTCATAAGATTTCAGATTGCAGTTATAATGTAGCACAAAGGAATTTCACCAGTAGAAATGTTTTTTCTCCATTGATGGATTATGCAGTTGAATGTTATAACTCTCATAATTTTGGACATATTGCAAGAAACTGTAGAAGCACTTTTGCAGCAAATAATTATCAGGGTAGAAAATCTCAACCAAATGGGTTGAAACAAAACAAGAAATTTCTTGAAAAACAGGCACATGCTAATGAAAGGGGAAAGGCAAAACAAGTAGCCAAATCTGCTATCAAACCAGAATGGAAAGAAAAGGAGAAACTTCAGAAAGAAAAGGAATCTTTGATTGTTCAGACTGCTTTTAAAGCACAGAACAAATCTGCACCTTGGATACTTGATAGTGGATGCTCCAGTCACATGACAGGTGACAAGCAAAAATTTGAGAAGTTACAGAATTACGAAGGTGGTTCTGTGAAATTTGGAAATAATGATGGAGCAAAGATAGTTGGCAAAGGATCAGTCAAGATCAGTGACTGGAAAGATCAATTCAAAAGAAGTCTTGTTTGTGATTGGTCTGAAGCATAACTTGCTCAACGTAAGTCAAATCTATGATAGAGGTCATGAAGTAATTTTTAAGAAGCAGGGTTGTGAAGTGAGAAAAGCTAACAGTGGGAAGTTGATTGCTACTGGATCAAGGACTTCTGGAAACCTGTATACTCTCAGAGGGACCGTTCAAAAGGAAAAAGAAAAAAAAAAAAAAAAAAAAAAAAAAAAAAAAAAAAAAAAAAAGGGCGATAAGAGATATACCATCCATTGGCAAACCTCTAAATAGTATTTGTGCTTCATGCCAAAAGGGGAAGCAAACTAGAGCCACATTTAAATCAAAGGAGTACTTTACCAGCAAACCTTTAGAACTAATACATACTGATTTATGTGGACCCATGAGAACACAAAGTATAAATGGTGACAAATACTTCATGCTGTGCATAGATGACTATTCCAGAATGACCTGGATATTCTTTTTGAAGTAGAAATCTGAAGCTTTTGAAATGTTCAAGACCTTCAAAAACCAAGTTGAGAATGAAACAGGAAAGAGGATCAAATGCTTAAGATCAGATAGAGGAGGAGAGTTCATCTCAGAAGAGTTTGCAGAATACTATCAAAAATATGGGATCAGAAGACAGTTTTTAGCAAGGACACCTCAGTAATGGTGTTGTAGAAAGAAAGAACAGAACTGTACAGAAATGGCACTGGACAATGTTGATCGAAAGCAAAATTGCAGACAGATTTTGGAAAGAGGCAGTCCATACTGCAGTTTATATCCAAAACAGGTGCATGTTGAGGACACATGAAAGCAAAACCCCTTATGAGCTTTGGTTCGGCAAGAAGGCAACAACAAAATACTTCAAAGTCTTTGGCAGCAAGTGTTACATCAAAAGAACGAAAGATAATCTTGGTAAATTTGAAGATAGAGCTGATGAAGGTATTTTTGTTGGCTATTCATCAAAAAGCAAAGCTTACAAATGCTACAACAAAAGGCTAAAGAAAATTGTAGACAGTGTCGATGTTAAATTTGATGAAGATAGGAAACAAGTTGTCACTTGTGAAGAAAACTACCCTATTTATGAAGAAGTTATTGAAGGAGATGAAGAAAAGGAAACATAAGAGAATCAAAAAATTGACCCAGATGATTTAAGTATTGATTCAGAAGTAGAAGAAAACAATAAATTTAAAACAAGAAGCTGGCAGAAAAATCATCCTAGAGAACAAATTATAGGGGACCCCACAGTTGGTGTTAAGACAAGAAGAAGAGTAGTAAGTAACTACTCCCTATTATCCAGCATTGAGCCCAAAAATATTGTTGAAGCAAGCACAGATGAAAGTTGGATGAAAGCAATAAATGAAGAACTAGATCAGATTGAGAAAAACAAAACCTGGGAGTTAGTACCACGGCCTGTAAATAAAAACATAATCGGTACTAAATGGATTTTTAGAAACAAATTGAATGAAGACGGACAGAGTTGTAAGGAATAAAGCAATATTGGTCCAGTAAAGGCTATGCTCAAGTTGAAGGTATTGATTTTGAGGAAACTTTTGCACCAGTGGCTAGACTCGAGGCAATCAGAATGTTTCTGGCTTTAGCAATCCACAGGAATTTCAAAGTTTATCAGATGGACGTGAAATCAGCATTTCTGAATGGAAATCTTGAAGAAGAAGTTTATATTGAGCAGCCAGATGGTTTTCAACTAGGTGATAATCCCAACTTTGTTTGCAAGTTGAAGAAAGCTTTGTATGGCTTGAAACAAGCACCCAGAGCATGGTATGCAAGACTAGACAACTATCTCACTGAACAAGGGTTCAAGAAAGGTATGGTGGATAGTAACTTGTATGTCAAAATAGACAATGGCCAACTTATTGTCCTTGTTGTTTATGTTGATGATATAATTTTTGGCAGCAGCAATGATGAGTCATGTAGAGACATAGCAAATAAAATGCAGAAAGAATTTGAAATGTCTATGATTGGTGAACTTTCATATTTCCTCGGACTGCAAGTTAACCAAAGTGAAAAGGGCATTTTTATTTCTCAAGCTAAATATGTGAAAGAAATGATGAAAAAGTTCACAATGGAGGATTGTAAACCTGTTAGCACTCCCATGACAACAGGTTGCAAATTGAGCAAGGATGACAAATCTCCAGATGTAGATCAAACCATGTACAGATCTATGATTGGAAGCCTATTGTATTTAACAGCCACAAGACCAGATATCTTACAGGAAGTATGCATGGTAGCAAGATTTCAGGCTAGTCCCAAAGAGACTCATGTGACAACTATGAAGAGGATCTTTAGGTACCTCAAGGGTACTATGGAGTATGGGTTATGGTACCCAAAAGGTAAGGACTTCACTCTTTTTGCATATTCTGATGCAGATTGGGCAGGATGTATAGATGACAGAAAGAGTACCAGTGGAGGTGCATTCTATCTTGGAGACAAAGTTGGTAGCATGGCACAACAAGAAACAAGAATCAGTCTCTCTATCCACAGTAGAGGCAGAATACATTGCAGCAACAACATGTTGTACACAGATTTTATGGATGAGACAAACTCTGAAAGATCTTGGTATTAACTTCAAAGAGCCAATTTCAGTTAAATGTGATAACACCAGTGCTATTAACATTTCAAAGAATCCGGTTATGCATTCTCGCACCAAACATATTGCAATCCGGTATCACTTTTTGAAGGATAAAGTTGCAGAAGGTGAGGTTAAATTGGATTTTGTTCCAACTACAGAGCAAGTAGCGGATATCTTTACTAAACCGTTGCCCAAGGAAGTTTTTGAATATCTCCGCAGTAAGTTGGGAGTGGTCACACTACCCAAGAACTGACTAGCTTTCGGGAACACATTCTCAGGGGGAGCATTTATGCCTATGTTTATAGTTTTGCTCATATTCATGATTTTTGCTAACTATAACAATGTGTATCTGAGAATGTTGTGCATAGACTCGTGGGGAGTCTACAGCAGCCCTTTGGTATTATTGTCAAAGGGGGAGAAGAATTCCAGGAGAGTGCATGAGTGTTGCCAACAATTCCAAAGGGGGAGATTGTTGAGCAAGGTGCAGCAAAAGTATTGTCATTGTTGTCAACACAAACAGATAGATCAATTGATGCAGTTGATGCAGTGGACAGGAGTTCAGAGGTCAATCGTAACATGTACAATGAATTTCCAAGAAGACAGAAGTGGCCCGGATTCAAAAAATCAAAGAAAAAGACAAGTAAGAAAACTGTCGCGATATCGCGACATGTTTTCATCGCGATTTCGTGACATGGACGAGGAGAGAGAAGGCACAAGCAAAATTGTCATGATTTCGTGACATGGCCGAGGAGAGAGAAGGCACAAGCAAAATTGTCATGATTTCATGACATGGCCGAGGAGAGAGAATGCGCAAGCAAAATTATCATGATTTCACGACATGTCGGAGAAAGAAAAAAAAAGTCATGATTTCATGACATGTGAAGAAAGAAAGAAAAAAGATTTAAGGAAAGAAGCCAAGAAAACTATCATGATTTCATGACATGTTGGAGGAAAAACCAAGTGGAAAAACTGTCACGATTTCACGACATGTTGGAAGCAAAGAAGGCAAGTAAGAAAACTGTCACGATTTCATGACATGTTTGGAAAGAAGGCGCAAGCAAAGAAAACTATCACGATTTCATGACATGGTTGGAGAGAAGGCACAGGCAAAGAAAACTGTCATGATTTCATGACATGTCGGGTTTTCACGATCCGATGAGAAGAAAAGCACTAAGGAGAGAAAGTGTCACGATTTCAGACATAAAAAATTCACGATTTCCGACAGGTTCAAGAGAAAGTGCTAAGGAGAAAAAGTGTCACGATTTCATGACATGTCGGGTTTTCGTGATCCGATGTCAAGAAAAAGCGCTAAGGAGAAAAAGTGTCACGATTTCGTGACATATTGTAGGAGAGAGAAGGCAAGATAAAAAGTGTCACGATTTCATGACATATTGCATAAGGAAGAGCTCGAGAGAAAAAGTGTCACGATATCGTGACATGTCGCATTTTCATGACCTGAAGAGAAGAGAAGAGCCAAGGAGAAAAGATGTCATGATTTCGTGACATGTCGCATTTTTGCGACAGCAGCAGAGAGGAAGGCTCCGAAGGATGAAGTGTCACGATTTCACGACAGAAGCAAAATGAAAGAGCAAGGAAGTGAAAGCGTCACGATTTCATGACAAAGTCAAGGAGGAAGTGCAAGGCAACGAAAGTGTCACGATTTCGTGACATGTTCCGATTTCACTGGTGCATGCCAAAAAGAAGTACAAGGCAGCGAAAGTGTCATGATTTCACGACATGTTCTGATTTCGCTGGTGCATGCGAAAAGAAGTACAAGGCAACAAAAGTGTCATGATTTTGTGACATGTTTCGATTTCACTGGTGCATGCAAAGAGAAGTGCAAGGCAGCGAAAAGTGTCACGATTTCGTGACATGTTCCATTTTCGTGGGTGCATGCAAAGAGAAGTGCAAGGAAGCGAAAAGTGTCACGATTTCGCGACATGTTTCGTTTTTGCGGGTGCATGCAAAGAGAAGTGCAAGGAAGCAAAAAGTGTCACGATTTCGTGACATGTTCCATTTTCGTGGGTGCATGCCAAGTAGAGTGTACGAAGGCAAAAAGTGTCACGATTTCGTGACATGTGTTTTCGCGCTTGCATGCCGAGAAGAAGACAAAAAGCTGTCAGAGCGGCAGTTCTGCTGTCAGAGCGGCAGTTCGGCTGTCAGAGCTGTAAATAAGCAGGTTCGGCTGTCAGGACTATAAATACGCAGGTAAGATTGTTAGAGCCGTAAAAAGGCAGGTAAGACGGTCAGAGTCGTAAATAAAAAGATAAATCTGTCAAAACAACGGATTTACTGACAAAGCGCCAGAAAGGCTGTAGGGCCGTAAAGTGGGCAGATAAGTCTGTCAGAGACGTAAGTAAGCTTTTAAGGCTATTAACAACGTAGTAAGAAGAGCCGAAAGAATGTTTTCATGTGCAGGAAGTTAGGGTTAGGGTTGAGCTCTGCACGTGGCAAGAGTGTTGTGATTTGTCGAATAAAAAGGAAAAAGGAACTGTGAAAAAGTATAGAGAGTATTATGCTGAAAAATATACAAAAGAGAGAGCTGTAAGAGAGAATAGCAGAGCTGTAAGAATATGCAGTTTTTGTTAAAAAGGAATTAGACCAGTGAGGGTCTTGTTGTAGAGAAGGCATTTTTATGTCATAAAATCTGTTTAGAACTAAAGTCCAAGTTGGTGCTTGGCATTAGGGGGTTGGTGCTCCTTTCTGTTGGTGCAGATAAATTGTTTGTAAAGTTGGTGCTTTGCAAAGGCTGGATTTGGATGGGAGTCCAAGCAGTCTAATTTTTGAGGAGTAGCCAAATCCGGTGAACCTCGTTAAATCGTGTGTTGTGGAATGCTCTTTTGCTTATTTGCTTTATCTATTTTTCAAGTTCTCTCTGCTTAAGTTTTTAAGAGCTGTAGATCTATATTTAAATTGCTACACTGATTCACCCCCCCCTCTCAGTGTCATTGTGAGAATATCATTATTGTCCATTACAATAGTCATGGAATGTTAAAGAAAAGGATTATAATATGCCTAGGGAGAGATGGTAAATCATATGTGGTTTAGTTATGTTCATGTGGGGGTACTTGGGAATACAATGCTTTAGACATCCTAGCCAGTACCTTGTCAAGATATTTCCATGATTTGGGACAATCACGGGGAGATGACTATCATATCGATTGAAGGAAAACTCTCTGAGTTGTATCTCAAGAGTACATAATTGGTTGTATCCTGAATGTGTTTGAGTTGTATCTCAAACAAGTTCCCATATTTGATTACAAGGAACACATTCTGAGTTGAAGCTCAAATGTACATTTTGGGTTATAGCCCAAATATGTTGAGTTGTAGCTCGAATGTACATTCTGGGTTGTAGCCTAAATGTGTTTGGGTTGTAGCCCAAATGATAGTTACAAGGAGGTAACTAGTAATCATTGGGAATAGAACATTTTGGGTTGTAGCCTAAATGTGTATTCCGGGTTATAGCCTGAAGGTGTTTGAGTTGTAGCTCAAACAAGTTCTTATATTTTGGTTGTAGCTCAAATATACATGTTGGGTTGTAGCCCGCATGTGTCTAGGTCGAAGCCTAAAAGATAAGAACTTTAACATTCTAGGTTGTAGCCTCAACATGTTTGAGTTGTAGCTCAAACAAGTTCTTACATTATGAGTTGTATCTTGAATGTACATGCTAGGTTGTATCCTGCATGTGTCTAGGTCAAAGCCCAAAATACAAGAACTCTAAGCTATAGAACATGGATCAGTCACATCCACTTGAGTGTCATAAGCTACGGTTGATCTCAAAAGTGGTTATGCCTTATGTGAAAATAGAAATATCTTGTGAATATTTCTTGTGAACCTTACTTGTGCAACCTTTGCTTGTGAATTCTGCACTTTAAAAAAAATATTCTCTCTTTTAGATTTTTTCAAGTTGAGTAACAAGTGGGTCATTACAACACACTTACATACTTGACACTTGTGCACATTCTCTCAATATACACTTACACTCTCACATGACACTTGTTGCTATCCTGCACATAGACACTTACATAAAAGACAAATATAAATCACTTATATAAACTATAGATACAAACCCTAATATATTACATATTTTCATTTATACCATAAAGGTACCATAGGTACATTATCATGTATCAAATAATGTAGTATTCTCAAACACACCTCGGTATTAAATTATCTGGTTATTGAATACTTTAGTCTTCAATCTTCATCTTTGATCTTCAATGAACTTCCTTCAAGCTTTTGTTTGTATCTTCAATATAAGTATTACATTAGCATGTATCAAATAATGTAGTATTCTCCAACACACCCCGGTATTACATTATTTGGTTATTGAAGACTCTTAAATATTCATATTTGATCTTCAATCAACTTCCTTCAATTTTTGTCTTTATCTTTAGTATAACTGCTTGCTTCATGTTTTTCTTCATGTCTTATGTTATTCTTTCTTTTGTGCTTTTCTCTATTCTTCTTCTTTGCTTTTATTTTCTTCATCTTCAGTTGTGATGTACCTAGTGATGTGTCTTCTAAATAATGAGTTAGTAAATCATCACAATAATACATTTTGGATTTCAATGATTCCTCATTGAAGCTAACATAAGCTTCATTCAAGCCATATGTGTCACAATTTACATTTTTCTTCTCGAATTTTTCCTTGAAATATCTCAAAGGTAAGTAGTGACAAATACATCATTAAGCATTCTTTTAAGAAAAATATAATGGTGTTTTGTGAATTCCACCATATTCTAAAATGTTTTCATAAAAATAACTTATAAGTGTTGTGAATTTTTCATCTTTTACATCCTTAGGAAATAAAGATAGTTTTTATTTTAAACCATTTGATATTTGCTTCTTTCCATAAAAGTCGTCTTTTATTGAGAATAAAACTTTAATTTATTCTCTAGTTCTTTACTATCTTCACTGAATGCATTTCTAATAATTTCTTCCATGATAATTAGTGATTCAATGATACTATTCCTTGGAAGTTAAAATCCTTATTACTCCAAAGTTAAAAATCACTCAAATAAGAAATTTTTAAATTCTAAAATTTCTAAACCTTTGAGGTAGAAATCATTTAAATTTTCTAGATTTTAATAGTTGAATGTCTTCTTATACTTTAAAGAATATTGATTCTAAGGCCAAGACTAAAATATATGTATGATTTCTAGTCAACCTTATCTTTTTGGTTATCTGATTAACCATAACTCTTCTCTATGCCTTTATATACCTTATCTTTGGAGGCTTCTTCTTTGTACTTCTCAATACTACTCTCATCTATTCTCTGGAAGATTATATTGCTTCTCAATCTCTACCCTCAGGAAGCTTAAATGCTTCTCTATCTCAATAAGCTTTGATGCTTCTCTATCTACTAGAAGCTTTGATGCTTCTCAAAATTCTAAAATCTATCTTTGATGTATGAAATCTATCTCCAATGTCTTAGGTTGAACCTAAGAACAAAATGATTCTCCTCTTTTCTAGAGAATCTAAAATTAATATCAAGGTGACTATGAATGTCCCCACACGTCCAAATTCCCTCTGAGTTGTCCCTTAATCAATTCAAATCGATTCTTATTCTTCACTGATTTTTCTTGAACCAAGTGGAAATACCTTAGCATCCAAATCAGGGTGACTTTTACTTGTCCCCTCAAAATCTACTCAAGTAGACCTTCAAAAATAGAGTCCAAGTCTTCAGATGGATAGACTCCAATATAATGGTGGCTAAACTAGAACTCTATCAAAAATGGACAAAGTTAAGTGGTAGTTCTAATACCATTGTTGGATTTTAAGCCTTACTATCTCAAAATATCATAGGTCCCAATATAAATAATCCATAATATTATAGGTCAAAATATCAATAATCAAGAGTATAACTATATATATGAGCAATAAAATATATATTCATGCCAATATAATAATGAAATAACATTAACTTATAATATCAAATATAAATGTAAATGGTGTTAGCTTTCGGAATAGGTTAACTCACATAAAGCTTCAACCAGGATCTAAAAATAAATCAAACTAATGCTACTAACAATGAATCTTAATAACAACAGAATATCACAGGTAATATCTCATGAAATATAACACAAATGAACACAATATACCAAAATTACATTATTGGTACAACATCGTTACAATGGGTGGAGCTTTATCTCCAATATATACTTTTTCATAACTTTTTAGTTTTCTAACTATTGCTCTCCTCTTTCATCCGGGAGATGCAACCTTTCATATTCCTCTAATAAAGACAAAGCTCTCAACTTGCCACATATCATGTGACTCTTCATACTCTCTTGACATTTTGCACTCTTTCTCATATTGTCACATACATTACATAAAATAAAAATCATCTACCAAACTAATATGGCAAGGGGGCCAAAGAATGTAATATCTCCAACACCCCCTATATTACATTATTTGGTAAGAAGGATTTTTCCTTCAATCTTTGATTCTTATTTCTCTTCAATATTTAGCTCTGACTCTATTATGGTTGGATAAATAATCTGTCTCTACCTTTGGATCAATATATCTGAGTTGCCTATGGGCCTTTGTCTCTAAGTCATTACCTCTAGGTCACTACCACTGGTTCTACCTAGAGGTCACTACCTCTAGGTCTCTGCCTTTGGGTCACTTCCATTGGATCACTGCCTCTAGATCAGTTCCTTTGAAAATTTACCTCTAGGTCACCTCTAGATAATCATTGTCTCTAGGTCATCCACTATAAAATCATCATATATGTAGGACCATTACTACAAATGTTATCTTCCAAGCTATGCTTGGGTCATCTTTTTCTCTCTGTCTACTATGGGACCTTTTTCCATGTCTCCTTATTCTACTTTTTAATTTCTTATAGTCTGTCTTCTATTTCGAATATATTCTTAGAATAGGTAAACTCAATATATCTTATACTTTCCTGAATTGATTCTTTCTCAAAAAAATTAAAACTTATTCTTCACTGGTTGTTCTTCAACCTAGTGGTATTAATCCTTATCTTCACTAGTTTTTCCTTCAATCTAGTGGTAATACTTTTCTTTTGCAACTTTCAAGTTTTATGCAAGCAAAATTTGATTATACTATTATAAAATAGAAGATTTGATATTATTGAATGAAACAGACCTTGCTTAAATAGAAAATATGTACAATATGATCCATTGGATCATAACTAACTGAGCTAATCTCAGCCACACAAATTATCTTAGTAACAACTTAGAATATAATTTATTATTCTAACACCCCCCTTAAGAGGTACTAGGATATACTAACACCCCCCCTTAATTGATATGTGAGAAAACAATAAAACCAAGAAAGTGGCATATCCACAAGTATGAGTCTCGACAATAAGGCCTGATAAGGTACTCATGTACAATATGTGATCAAAAATAAGAAATATCACTAAAGAAACTCCCTTAAAACCAAAGTTTCTCACAAAAAATGAGTGTGAATTAGGAGAAAGAACCACAAAGATCGCAAGGGTAGTCCAAAATGACTCCACAAACATGAGTATGTAGTTTCCACCTATATGAACACAATGGGCTGATAAAAAGAGAATGATGAAAAACCCTAAGGGAGAAAACCATCTGCTATAATAGAAGAAGAAGAAGGAAGATGTGCATGGAGAATGGAGAGGAAGGAATATGTCCTCTTCAAACCCCCTTAGGACAACATCCATCAAGAAGCCTCCAAAGGATCCATAAGAAGTCTAAAAAAAATAGAGACTCGTTGCATTTCTAAATGAAACCATACTCCAAGATTGGTGCTTGTGACACATATCAAGGCTGTGAACCATGAAAAAAATTCACTAAAGAAAACCCCTAAAACCAAAGTGTCTCACAAAAAAAGAGTGTTAAGATAGTGTGGAAAGAACCACAATAATCACAAGGGATGTCCAAATTGACTCCATAAGCATAAGTGGTGGGTTCCACCTATATGAACACAATGGGCTAATAACAAGGTCCAAAAAGAGTGGACAAACAACTTACTTCAAGGGAATATGAAAAGAAAGGGCACCAATTTAGTTGTAGAACGTGTCCTTATGGTGACCTCCTCATCCTACCAAAATGCATGGGTAACCAGCCACTACAACCGCTAGGTGATATAGAGGAGATGACTAGATATGAGGATCACTTACAAAGCAAATTTTTGGGAGTGTCGAGTTCAACCGAGAATGCACTCCATGATACAATAAATTCGAGGTCAAAAAAACAAGTTAAACTGCCTTGCAATGGAAAATGGACACCACCAATGTGTTAGAGTCATATTCCATTACTTGGGATATTTACCATTTACTCCACTAGGTAAAATAGGTAGTATATTGCATTATACTACATAGGTAGATTTTATTACATTTATTATTTACTTTTATCCTTTAGATATTTATTATTCTTATCCTAGGTTAGTTCCTAAATATCCTAGGGTAGTCAATCCTAAACCTAACTCTCTACCTAGCCTAACACGTTTGTTAGCTTGGTTAGTGGGGAATTAGTTAGGTTTACTATTCATTGTATTATATAAACATTAGTCTTAAACCTAATGTTGAGTTAGATTAATTTGATAATTATTTCATCTGACTTACCTTGCATCATTGGTATCATCACAGCAGGGTGGCCTAATACGAGCTTCGCTCGTTCCACCCAACCTAGACCTGGCATGGTCTTTGAGGGCCCTGCTAGCCCTCAAGACCTGCACAGATCCTGAGGCGGCTCCCAGGCAGCAAGGCCCGTAGGCCCATACACCTAGGTAGAGCAGGCCCACATCATCGGGCGGCCACAGGAGAGGGCCCACAAGCCCATGTCATCAAGCGGCCACGGGAGAAGGCCCGCAAGCCTAGATAGATCTGACAGCATTCTGTTGTTCGACCTGTCAGGCCTGACAGGCTGACAGAGGGCCGACGGCCGACCCAACCCGGGCCCCACGCGTGAGGAGCCCCCTACCGATGATCGAAGATTTTTTTCTTCGACCCGATCGCGGGACCCGAAGCCGACCTCCACGAGAGGGCAGGAGTGCCCTCCGTGGGAGGCCACATGGCAAACCCAACCGATGATCGGCCACCTAAGGAGGGCAGGTGTGCCCTCCCCCCAAAGACGACCGAATCGACCCATTGTTCAACAACCAAAATCTGAGAGGGCAGACGACCCTCCAATTTTTGATGATCGACAAGGCGACTGTCGATTGGAGTGGCGCATTCGACCACCGACGACCCACATCCGATGATCAAAATCTAAGAGGGCAGGCGGCCCTTCGATTTTCAATGACCGATAAGGCAACCACCGACTAGAGCCAGGGCAGGAACGCCCTAGCTTGAAACACGTGACACATGACACACGAACCTATCAGACCACGCAGACTAGAAGGACCCACGCACGTCCGGGCATAGATCCCAAGGCGTTGACACAGACCACTCATCTAGAGACACATGGCGAATAGCCACTGGCCAGTCGTGACCTCGAGCATAGATCTCGAAGTGCTGATATGGCACTACCACTGGAATCGACCTAACCGGACTCGACACATGGTGGACATCCACTCGACGACGGATCGGACACGTTGCGGAAAACCACTGGACAACAGACTGGACACGTGGCGGATAGCCATTGGACGACGAACTGGACACGTGGTGGCCATGTGGTGGACAGCCACGTGTGCCACCTGACACGTGGAACCCTCCGATCATGCCACATGGGCGACAACAAAAGGGGTTCGACGGACCTTGATTGCCCGCAGGAAATCAAAGAGCATTGTGTGCTTTGTTGCTTTTAAGCAACAAAAAATCGCCCGCATGGGCGTTGTGGGATAAATCCCACTCATTTCCCCGTCGCTCAACGGGAAGCCTTCAAGGAGAAGGCGCGCCACCTCTATTCCCGTCAGGCCAGCTAGCCCGACCGACAGAGGGGCCAGCGCTAAGGCATTGCCCGACAAGAGGTCAAGAGTTCGACTCCCGTCGGGGCAAGAATATTTTTTGCCACAAGGAGCCCGCGACAAGAAAATCAAAGGTAAATTTTTTTTTGTAATTTTTTTTATTTTTAATCATTTTACTTTATAATTTAATATTTTTATGATAAAAATTTAATTTTAAATTTTAATTTTTTTTTTCTTAACTATATTCCATTATAAAAATTTGATTAAAACTATGAAAACATTGCATTAAAAATAGAAAATTTGGAGGGTATTTCTTTTGCAACACAACAAAAATAGTGATTTTGTTTTCTCACCAAAACAGAGATATAAGACATAGAAGAGCATATTTTTTTTGCAAATTAGAGAACCTCCCATTCTTCTCAAACCTTGTCCATTTTGCACCATGAAAGGGAGACAACAATCAAAACTTTGATTCTTTCTTGCAAATTTGGAAAACAAGGAATCTAAAAATTTTGTGAATTTCATAGACAAAGAGTGCATTTGTTTTTCTCCAAGAGGGGGATATAAGACATAAAATTGCACTTTTCTTTTGCAAAATTGAGAATAATTTAAAGCCTTAGGCCCACAAAAACTAAGTCGTGTGTCGACTAGTTCTGGAAGCCTTCCAAATGCGGGTCGTGTGTCGAATTGTCTTGGAAGGAGTGCTCAAAATTGTTAATTTTGCAAAATTCAAGGGAGAAGACAACATTGTACTTCTTTTTGCAAAATTGGAAAACAAAGTAGGAGACATAACAATATCAATTTTTTTGCACAACACAAATACACATTTTGTTGAAAAAATTTATAAAAGGTGCATTTTCAATTTTACTCGACACCTTAAATTGGCAAACTAGGTGATAAGAACTTTGAGGGCATTTCTTGTTTGATTGTTGCATCATTCTTTTTGCAACTATAAGTCATATAATCAAGAACATCCAGACCTCAAAATTTCACAAATTTGTGTAAATCCTTGCACAGATTTAAAGCCAAAATTACTTGATATTCTCTCCTAAATCAACAAAACCCCTAATTCACTCTTATTTGTTTGGCTTAATTTTCTCAAAATTTTCATCCTTCTTGAAGGGAGTTAAGGCAGGTGCCATTAAATATATGTTTGAGTGAATTATATTTTTGGTACTCTTTTAGGGTAATCAAAAGAAAGAACAAGTTTTTTGAAAATAAGGAACCTTAAAAGTTGCAATCCTTTGCACTAAGGGGGGATAATTCCTTTCTTCCTTCAAACATAGATTTTGATAAGAGGGAAATAAAACTTGTAAAGGCAATCGGAAAAGTCCAAGTCATCAACATTAAACCTTTTCTTTTAGACTTCATAATAGTAATCATGCTTGAAGTACTTACAATAAGAAAGGACAAATTGGTGAACTTTTTTGATCAAATTACCTAGAAAGCATAGTTTTGCACAAATTGTAAAAATGACAACCAAGACACCATTCAGTGTTGGTTTCAAAACAAGCAAAACTAAAATGTCAAAGGCATAACACAGAAGCCATATTTCTTGTGAAGTGTCTCATTCTGATTATGTTTCTGGTTCAAAGATAGCACAAGGAGTGCTAAATTGCTAAAACAATTTTGTAGAGGGAAAACACGTGTCCCTTGGGCTATTCTCTCTCTCTCTCTCTCTCTCTCTCTCTCTCTCTCTCTCTCTCTCTCTCTCTCTCTCTCTCTCCTCTTTTTGGCTTCATAAATAGCATAAGTATTTTGTTTGAAGACCTTGCAATAAGGGGTGCTTGAACCTCTTTTAGGCTTCATAAATAGCAAATTCTAGGTGTTTGAAATACTTGTAACAAGAGGAGCAACTTTTTGTGATGTAAAATTGTCTAGGAGGCGATATTTGTAAAATCCTTCCCAACACTCTTGCGTTGCACTGCAATTGAGAGGGGATATCCATTTCTTTTTTTCCACTGATTTTTGTAAATAGGGAAGAAGTCTTATAAGGGTGCATTTTCGGCTTTGACCGACACCTTAATCACACTTCCTTCAGAAATTAATTACACTATGTTTTGCAACGAGAAGGGGGGAACTTATAAGGGTGCATTTTCGGCAACGACCGACATCTTAGCTACCTTATCTTTTGCAAATTCATATTTTAAATGATGATTACCATAAGGACATTCGTTTACGTGAAGACAAAGTGAGGAATGACCGACTTTTTGCTTAGAAGCAGCCAAAGCACTATGATAGAGCAAAGAACCAGCAGATCAACATCTTCTTCGCTGTATTGGGATAGTTATATACTTTACCCAAAAATTGTTGTATAGAAGAATATGTATGTATTACCCAAATAATGTAATAAGGGGGAATGTTAGAGTATTATTCCATTACTTGGGATATTTACCATTTACTCCACTAGGTAAAATAGGTAGTATATTGCATTATACCACATAGGTAGATTTTATTACATTTACTATTTACTTTTATCCTTTAGATATTTATTATTTTTATCCTAGGTTAGTTCCTAAATATCCTAGGGTAGTCAATCCTAAACCTAACTCTCTACCTAGCCTAACACGTTTGTTAGCTTGGTTAGTGGGGAATTAGTTAGGTTTACTATTAATTGTATTATATAAACATTAGTCTTAAACCTAATGTTGAGTTAGATTAATTTGATAATTATTTCATCTGACTTACCTTGCATCACAATGTATCCGTCTCAAAAAAACCTTTATGAAGACTATAAGTACCCTTATAATCGAATATCAATGTATCCTCTATCCTCTAACTTACAGGAAAACAATATTCTTGTTCTTTCTTTTACAAAAGAATATTCCGAAAATTGAAATAAAAAACGAAGGCATGGTTTAAAAATTTCTTTTTCAAAAGAAATTACAGGGCCCTATTACTTTTTTATAAAAAAGTTAAAAAAAACATGAGTGCCCCTGACTATGAAAGCAATATATTCCCCTTTTTGAAATAAAATAACCCATCCATAAAAAGGATGTCCCCTTTTAAAATAAGTATGGGCCCACATTGAAAAAAAAATTATTTGCACCATAGGCTCAAACTGGACAGAAAAATAGTGCACATGATGCACCACCATGCCTTTCCTCCATCACTTCAGTCGTCGATCACAGGGGTCAACTCAATAGACACATGCTACGATTGTGTTCTCGATAAGGCCGCTGTCATTGAGTAAAAAATCCGTCGGGAAGGGGATTCAACAGAAGTGATCAGCACAACCGGGCCCGTAGGAACTGGATTTTCATCTGCGATCATAGCCTGATCTGTCGCTCGCTCAAAGGCCAAAGATTGTGCAGAACTATACGGTGCAATATTTTGTGATATTGGCAATATGTGACCTCCATTACCCGCGATGACAAACAGTGAAGCATTTGCTGCCAAAAAAAGTGGCCAAAAAGTAAGGGGATCTCTAACACGACAGTAAAATGGTGAGAGCAGCACAAATAATGGCACAACACACGCAGGTACTGAACAACCCCACCTCTATTTCAATGGAACTACGCCAAAGGGAGGTTGTGTCTGCCACGATTGCAAATGGAATCTTCTGATGGCTACGCCCATCATCGTTGCACAAATATAATCCTAGTCCTCACAGTATAATAAGCATCAACTACGGCCATCAAACCCATCTGGTGCTGAATAATGAAGTAAACATTATCCGGATCTAACGTCAGTGTTAAGCTTTTCTCGCCATTCTCGTTGAAAAACAATCTCAAACAACACTTGCACGGGGCCCAAGCCGACGTCGCTGAAGCTATGGCCTCCTGGGCCTGTTCATTTCTGCCTGCTCCTGCATTCTCAAAGGAGCTAAAAAACACTGCCTATCTTGACGTTGCCAGCAGAAGTCTTCAGCACCGAGATCCAACCAATTAATCTCCTTGATCAAAAAATTCAAAAAAATAGGTTGCTGTCAACATATGGCGCACAGGCTTCATTGCATCGTTCAACTGAGAATTTGGAAAAATAATAATGATGGCCGCTCTTGAGGAGCTAGCAGTACTGCAGAGGCTTAAAAAACACGGGATTATTTTACCAAAAAACTTGTGGATATCCTTGCTGTAGACGTCCTCCTCCAACGTTTTTCTCTTCCATCATGATTGTTGGCCAGCGATTCCATCAACATCAGATTCATACAAACTTCTAGTAAAAATGAACATCAGATTTTCTCAATAACACGCCATCAGCCCTCTAAATTCTAGCACCCTGCATCGCCCAACTTTCTCACTCTGTGTAGCGATGACATGACTGGATTGTTGTGGATCCTACAACACACTCCTATGTTGTAGCAACTGCTCATACAAGTTCGACACCAAAAATTAAAACAAGGATAATAAACCACTGCTCACCACCTCTTCACATCGGGAGAGATAAAACGATTGTCGTGGCCACTGTCACATCTTCATCAAGTTTGGCTGCGTCGCAAGTAGAAAAAAAACATCTCTTCCAATGCAGCAACAACAACAACATGGTGCGAGGTATCTTCACAGGAAAAAATGCACCAAAACAAACATACTCCATGAAGCTCCTATCTGAACACAGGCCGCACAACATTCTAGCCAGGAATCATTGTTTAAATCCATCTCGGCCCTAGAGCGGGACAACAATTGGATATCTGCAACTGTATTTGTATCTATGCGAAAAACATTCCCTCCTTGCGTCACCAGCAGCGCACCTCCTTGTGCTATCAAAGAAATAAATTTAAACACAACGCTTGTTGGTGATATAATCTTGATGTCCATCTGCACATATTGGACAAGGGAATCTGATATAGAAATGAAGTATCTCATCAATGCCTTTGCGAGGCTTCCGATTGAAATGATAGAGCCGTTAAAAAATTTGCGATTCCTTGGCCACCAAATATTTTCCTTGGAATCACAACATCGTCGTATGTGTAGATCTGCAATATTCTCATGGTCTTGTAGGATAACAATCTTTGAACTCGCCCGGATTTCATGATATAGCATCGCACATCTTCAACAGGAACATTAATTTGAAATAAAAACACCCTTCAAGAACTACGTCAGGCACTGTCAGGAACTACGTCTCTTCACCTCGCTTCCATTGCAAAAATCAAAAGTGTGGTAAAGCATCTGGGGAGGTTGAGGCTGTATTCCTACTGTGATGCGAGGCCGCCATAGACTGCGGCAAACTCCTGCTACGGGTGGCAGATTCTTGTGGCATTAATTTGAAATAAAAACAACCTTCCACAAAAAATCCACGAGCTGGATGCATATAATCTTTTCACGATGTCAATAACTACACATGACGTAGCCAACTTTGGATTGTAACAGAATAGTTTTACCAACTGGTGCCATCAATAAACCAAATAAATCGACCGAACCTGCATATCTCCGCCAGATTTGACGTGACAAACAAAGAAAAGAATAGATCCAACTCCCATATTCATGGTCAACTATCACCGCGCAGAGAAAATGCACTATGAAGGTCTACTGGTTGCTTTTCGAGGGCATCGTAGTCTCTTCGATGCCAAGAACTGCTTAGCCGCATGATGGAAAAATAAAATTTCTAGGTTGCACGTCTCGCGCGCGACACCACCGCCAGAGACAGACCAACAATGATTACAACTGCTAGCATTAGTAGTAGGTCATACTTTAGAAAAAAGATATTTGGACCTCCATCCTTGTGAGCGGGACCCACACGGCCCAAAGCAAAAGCAAACACTGTGGGATGCAAAATGAGGCATCCCCGAAATAATGTAAACCTTCTTTGCAATAAATTATTCCGTGTAGGTTCGGATCAGTCCAGCAAAACAAAAAAAACTCTGTGGGTGGGACGGGCTTTGATTTTATAACGTCGTGGACAACAAATCCAGTTCTGTTACTAAAAACACTTCACCATGTCTGGTCCTTCTACGCTTTCGCTCTCTTACTCCTCTATGTTTTTGCCCAAAAAAATTGTCAGGCAGACAGGACGGCTATGATCTGAGTTAGACGTTGTCCCGCCTTTCCACTAATAAACTCTTACAACACAACACGTCGAGCGTCGCGCCATTGGGAATAATAGTAGTGCAATGTCAACCCTCAACGATCACTTCCACAACACCTCCACAAGCAGAAAATCTTCAAACACAAAAGTCTCCTCAGTGCCATCGATCGCCAAAAAAAACTCCAGTTAGACGAACTCTACACCCCGCTTCGAAAAAATATCTGTGCTAACGAATGATTAAAGCAGGACCTCCCACGAATGACCTAACCATTACAAACTTGGAGCGCGCATACTGCAGATGATGACATTCCATCACCGGACTGAAGATCGTCGTAGACGGTCAATCACATGTCGCCATAATTACATAATACAACACAGAATCCACGTCGGCTCCATGAAGTAAGCAGATGTGCCCCTTTACCATATGAACAACGATAGAAAACTTTGTGCCGGGAAAAAAAACTGTAGTGGCGCTCATTAAAATAAATACTTCAAAGTGGCACCGAATTTGAAAACTCCTCCAATATAGCAAAATCAAACCGGAGATCCCGAGAGCCTGATTTGACATGCTGCGACGACGACAAAAAATTTACGGCCAAACTCACACTTCACACCACTGTTCTCCAACCTCGTCTGCCCTGCATCAGATTTGTAGCTTCTCCTGAACATGATGTAACGCACTATCAATTAGTCGGTTGTGCACTACCAGCCCATATTTCATTGCGCCCACTTTGAACTGAAAAATAACCACATTTTGGGCGTGAATATTTCTCATAAGGTGAAGACGCAATATTCTGCAGCACCCAGGAGCACGACGTCCGCGATAGGAACGCTACTCGATATCTCTTCCGTGGCCAAGTATTCCACATATACGATTGCTTGCACATCGCCCGCAGTCGGTAGAAGCTCGTCTTTGCTAGAAAAAAAATGAGGGCCACTATCTTCTGAACAGGTGCATACGACTGTCAATAGATATTGAAAACTGATAAGGATCTCAAGGCAAAATAATATTGCCCCTCGTTGAATCTGCTTTCACAACATCATGGATGGGATTCATCATCAGGGGAAACATCAAAAAACAGAAGTTAGATCGATGCTTCTAAGTACAACAAATCTCGATCAAAAATTAGATTGCATGAAGAAAAAACAATAGGATGTGTGGAAATCTCCCCACGGGTCTTAACAACGGTCTCTTCAAGTGCAGAAACATAGACAAAAATATGCCACACAGATGAATTTCCATGATAAGGCTTGCATCGAGTATATTTGGTAGCAATACCAAAACTGAAGTTGCTTGACAAAACAAACTGAAGTGCGACGTCCGAGGTTTATCGTTGAAAAACTGGCATGCACTCCCACCAACGATCTCTAAAAAAACATCGCATCAGGTAGCTCCAACCTGCCAACTACCACGAGATTCATCTTCAAAAAAAACAAATGAGAGCTTTCTTGATGACGTGGAAGCACTTAAAAAAAACATTCCTCCTTGGAAGTGCAGAATTAGCACCAGCAGCACGACCATAATTTTGGCGAATCGCACCATTAAGAACTCGCTTAGCATTAAGAACTCGCTTAGCATGCAGAAAACAAATAAGGGTACAATGATACGACTTGATACTTCTTGAATCACGCCGCCCAAGATAGTCTCCTTCGAACCCGCTCAACTTCGTGTGTAGTCTCGCTTTAGTTTAACAACATCTTGGAACACACAACAACTTCACACGGGTGAAGGTATGCAGTAAACGCACGATCAAAAATAGTCATAAAAAACATGAACGCAACATCCTTGAAATCAATGGATTGCCGCTCCTAAAAAACGAACTTGCCATGGACCATTACACCAAGCAACCTTCAACAATGGTGGGCAGAAACAGTTCCCTGGGGACATCATCATAGAAGGGAGCACCAAAAGAAGCATACACAGCAAATTGGAAACCCTAAAAAACTAAAAAATTTACCTCCCAAAAAATTTTGGTCATCTGGTTTCTGATCCATCAAAATATGGAGAGCATACTCTCTCGGTAAAAAATTTGGGGAAAAGAGAGGAGGAATTTCCATGAGAGAAATCTCCCATGAGGAAAAACTCCTCAGGCTCACAGGGCAGGGAAGGCCCGCTCTGATACCATGTTAGAAAATAGAAGAATTGATATTATTGAATGAAACAAACCTTGCTTAAATAGCAAAGGTGTACAATACGATCCATGAGTTAATCTCAGCCACACAAATTATCTTAGTAACAACTTAGGATATAATTTATTATTCTAACATATACTTGGTTTCCTTATGTAGAAACCATACAACATTCCTTTTATTTTATCCTATTCATCTATGTTCATCCATCCACAATCAACTTTTACTCTGTAGTATTTCTTTTCCTTTTGTAGATAAAACATTTGTGAATGATTATGTGCTCCACAAATTTTACAACTATGGAGATTCCAACATCTCTCTATCTTATGTCCATATCTACCACAATGACTACATATGTTTTTTGTTACAAAATTCCTTTGACCATTTTGTCCTTTATTGCAACTGATTTTATCAATCCCTGTCACAGATTTAATATCACTATTTCCTGTTACAAATTGTATTCCTTTCTCATTGATGCTAGTCTAACTTGTATATCTAAGACCTTCATATTTTGGTCTTATTTTTGGTACAATTGGTTCTTTCATTCCCTATTCATGTTTACCCAAACCTGTATCTTTATATCCCATTTTGTTCAACAACTTTGAATCAAACCCTTTAGTATTTTTTAAAATAACCAAAGATATCATTAGACTAATCTTTATTAGTATCAACACAACTCTGAGCATCACTATCTCTATCATCATTTGAATCCATGTCAACATCAATTCTGCTAGCATAAGCCTTTTTTGAACAATCACGAACTATATTCAAATCACTTGTATCACATATAGCATCTATTTTTATAACAGGTTTCTCTATCTTCATCATGAATTCTAAATCACTAGTGTCATTGCTTGCATCACAATATTTCCTTTCATTTTGACAAGAATCATAATTTGCATCTTTTTCTTTTTGAAGAAGATCACTAGTATCACAACATGCATCAATCATCAATGGTTTTGATTCTATAGTATTGCAACATGAATCTATCATCATGGGCCTTAAATCATTTGTATCACAAGAAGCATCTTTCATCATTGATTTGTTCTCTACTTCAACTTTTTCTTGTTTTCTCATCTTAGAAACATTTAGAGTGATAATTCCTTTGTAGATTATTCTCCATAGACTAATAGGTATAGTAACAAAATATTCATAACAATCATTGGAATTATTAAGAATACTTTGCATGCATTTCTAAAGTATTGAAAATTATCCTTTTTCTTCTTCACTAGTAATATCAACAAGCTTATTGTTCAAAGTATTTGTTTCATCAATAAACTTGTTCTTCAAATCTTTAATCATGTCCTCTTGTCTTCTATTCTTGTATTTTAGAACTTCATTAGAAAGTAATGTCATTTTCATGATTGTTCCTATATCATAAGGTAATGTAAAAATATTTTTATTCTTCAAATGCTTCTTCAAGCTTTGAATTTAGATAATTGTGAAACATTGATTTTTTTTCATTTTTGGCTTCTCCCATGATTGTTTGTAAGATTGTATTTTCCTTCTTTGATGTATCATTTTGTCCTTCAATTTTTGGTATCATATATTTGATACAATATTTCAAATTTTGCAACATTTCATTAGTTTCTTCTAATGAGTCATTTTCAATGTATATTGGTTCTTCTTGAAGACATATGTTCTATATTTCAATGCTTTCTAATTTTTGAGTTTTTTTAGTTTTGGATCATTTGTTTTATTTTTCATTTCCTTTTTCTTTTCCATGTTCCTTTGAAGTTGACTACCTTATAACTCCCTATATTTTGAATGATAGACTAAGGACATATTTTCAATTTTTAATCTTTATGTTGACAACCTTATGTCTCCCTAATTTTGAAAAAAAATAATAGTGATTTTGATGCAATTTTTCAACTTACCAAAATACTATGTTGCATACCTTATATCTCCCAAATTTCAAAAATAATATTCTAATTTGATGTTGAAATCCTTATTTCTCCAAAAATCAAATTTTATAAATATAAAAAATTGATTTACAAAACTAAATAAATCAATTACAAACTTTGTAATTAATCTTCAAAAATTTCCAAACCTTCAAATTAACTTCAAAAAATATTTCAATGGTCTTCAAAACTTTTCAAAAGTAATTACTACTGTTTCTAAGGTTTTAATATCTCAATTAGACACCTTATCTCTTCCTTGAAGTAATTAATCTAACTTGGAATAGATTAATTAAATGTAACCTTAGAAAATAATTTAATTAAATCAACCTTATGATTCTTACACCTTAGAATAAAGTAAAAATTAACTTGAAATTTTTTTCTACCTCCAAGAGTTGACGCGCAAATGTCAAACCTCTTTTGAATAGTGTTGAATGATTGACCAACGTTCACCTTTGGAAGTGAAACCTCATTTATTTTAGGCACACGAATAGAATGTAACTTTGTACTCTTACAAACACTCCAATTGTTGCATGCTTTCACCTAGACTGCTCTACCTACTCCCCTTCTGACTAGGCATCAACTACATGGAAATGGGCACACCAACAGTCAAGCTTAACGACCGTTAAATTCTCCTAATCCTTGGTGACCTCTGATCATACCTCCTAGAAACCTGCCATGCGACAATTAGTCGGTTCTAGTCGACGAATCAACCTGCCCTCTAGCACACCACAAATTTCTTGTCTTCGATCAACAAATTATTATTGCTCACCATAAAAATATCTTCATTCTTCCATTACGCATATGTTACACTTGTGATTAATGTGTGAAACGTTCTTCGTCTGACTGTAACGTATTTGGAAAAAAATGTTCTACGATTTTTTGATGGTCTCTCGTGACATGCGATGTTATGGATTCTAACAGCTACTCCTCTCTACGTGTAGTGACTTCTCATATTGGCGCTTTGATTTTTCTTGGACAACGTTACACTTCTTTTTTTATTTTGTCTCCCTAGCTAACGCTTCGTTTCTGATTACTTTGGTTTACTCTTGCACTAACACTTTGCTATCCCTTCGTTCTTGCGAAGCTAGGTTTTAAGCGCTAAGCATGGCACTCTTCGTTCCCTATGTATGACTCGTAGGTGTTTTCCTTACTCAACTAGGCTACGTAAATGGTGCTCATGGGCACTTAACTTCAGTAGAGCATTGTGCTCTTTTGTTGTAACAATTTATTGGCTCGTGACGTTCGAGTTCACCCTTGCTAAACAATGGATCCTTGGTGGTGTTACTTCTTGCTAAATGGTAGCTTCTTGGTGGCGTTCTCTTCGGAATAGTGCTTAGCTTCCCTGAGTATTGCACTTTGAGTGTTTTCAATCCGCGCTCACTTTGGATGACTGTATTTGTAGGTGTAGCTTATCTTTTGAAGCTTATGACACCTTTAATCATGCCTTATCTTGAACTCTATTTGACCTCCAAATGCTTCAAAAATATTGCACTATTTTATCTTTAAAAAACAACATTCACTATGTAATATATCCTTCTCCTTATTACTCCTTTCAAGCAATTTTAACTCTACTTTATGCTACTGGATTTTGCATGTTTGAAGATGACAACAATGTCTCCTTTAGCTTAGGGACATTCAACTACAACTTTATTTTTTATGGCTTTAAAAACTTGAATATATAGCTAATAAAACATTTTCTTTAATGCTTTAATAAAACACTTTTATAGCTACCGTTTTGCTCACCAAGCAAAAAGCGAATTAAAGAATTAAAGAGCATTTTGGAGTCGGTTCTCTTATATACATATTAACAACCACACTTTAATCTAAGAAGGGGAAGGAGTCAAGTTTTTTCAAGAGGTTTATTATATCTAACTAAAAATGATTTCCATGGAATCATAGCTCTTCTCTTATATGGGGATTTCCAGCATCGTCTTATGGTGATCCCTCTCTCTTGATTTCTATATGTTATATCAAATTAATAAATAGAGATTATTACCAGATAGAAAGGAAACTCTTTAAGACTATTCAACACATAAAAAAAGGACAATATTTTTAAGAGCTTCAAAATATTGAGCCAATTTGGAGAGTAGTAAGAAGTGGCTAACACCCCCCGATCGCAATGATCCAATATTCATATCAACATCTCGTTATCTACAGAGTAAAAACTTCCCACTCTTTTGAGTAATTTATATCACGAATAGGATAAAATATTGTTCAAAAGGCCTATAGAAATTTATTCTGCATAAGGATGAGCCTCTCTATATAATGAGGAACTCGATGGGTTGGCTTAACCAACGCCTATGAGTTCTCATTTCCAAAGTCGTTTTCCAGTTACGCACCCACTTCAGATAGTATTAATGAAGATGGTATTCAAATATTTTAAGAGAGCTGCCTAAAATGGTGAAATCGTAGCTCCTTTGCTTCTCGAAATTGCTGCCCAATAACTTGCACTATCGTTGTCCAAAAGTCTTTTAATTTGCAGCTAATTTCTTCTCAGATTGCTTCCCTCAAACTTCTGAAATTTTCATCTAATTTCCTTCTCCAAATGATGTCCAATTTTTATGAAATTTGCAGGTTTCAATGTTGCCCAATATGTTGCCTCAAAACTTCTCGTTCAATCTCTCCCTTGTTGATCTTACACCGCTGTTAGATTTCTGAATAGGTTAACTCATAGAAAGCTTCAACCAGGATCTAAAAATAAATCAAAATAATGCTACTAACAATGAAGCTTAATAACAACAAAATCTCACAGGTAATATCTCACGAAATATAACACAAATGAACACAATATACCATAATTACATTAATGGTACAACATAGTTACAATGGGTGGAGCTTTACCTCCAATATATATTTTTTCATGACTTTTCAATTCTCTAACTATTGCTCTCCTCTTTCATCCGAGAGATGCAACCTTTCATATTCCTCTAATAAAGACAAAACTCTCAACTTGCCACATATCATGTGACTCTTCATACTCTCTTGACACTTTTCACTCTTTCTCATATTTCCATATACATTATATAAAATATAAATCATCTACCAAACTAATATTGCAAGGGGGGCAAATAATGTAATATCTCCAACAAATGGCCAAAATCATTCATGTACATGCATGAAGAATACTTACAATATGAATTGCTCAAAATTTGTATACAAGCTTTATTATCAATGTTTGTTATGTGGTGATCGCTATAAAATGTTTTTCCTTACATTATACGGAGCTTTGTCTCCATAATATAACCATAGTAATGTGACTCTTCAATACTTGTATGTTGCATTCCTTACATATCTGGGAGATGCAACCTTTCATATTCTTGACCTTTGGTTTCTTATCTTACCACTTGTATACTAGACTCTTCACTCTTTTCTTACATGCATACTTGACTCTATGACACTTGCACACTTCTACATGACTCTTACTCTCCTACATGCATTTCTAATATAAGACACTTGTGCACATCATCACATTACATATTTGCACACTTACATACATGACACTTGTGCACATTCTCTCAATACACACTTGCACTCTTACTTACATGACACTTGTGCATATCCTGCATATAGACACTTACATAAAAGGAAAATATAAATCACTTATCTAAACTATAGACACAAATCCTAATCTATTATGTATTTATATATGTATCATAAAGGTACCATGGGGGTACATTAGCATGTACCAAATGATGTAATATTCTCCAATAAGCCTTGAAGAAGGTTTCAGTTGCAAAGACATCCTTATGGAATAAAATCAAACTATGTAGTGCCCCATAGAAAAATTGACCCCCTTTGTCTAGAAAGACATCTTTGGTGTAGAAAAGCTTGGCACCCAAATTTTGATTCCAAAATTTGAATTTTCAAATTCAAAAAGAGAGGAAACCTTGAATTTTGCTCCTCAAAACATTGAAGAAGATGAATTCTTCTACATGATTAGATGGTACCCTCTGTATCCACTACCATGTTATATTTAACAATACTTTCTAGAAATATTTCAAAGCATAGTATTCACCACAATCAATTACAAAAAAAATAGGAGAAAAATAGAATAGCAAAAAGATGGAAGAAAAATATATAGACAAAATAGGAAGAGGTGGGTGCCCATAAGCACCCCATGATATCTTAAATTAATGTGACTGGTTTGGGAATATTTATAGCATATACCTAATATCCAATAATATTACATATCATGTTAACCTTAATCCAACATAACTTGTCTTAAAGGTTAACTACCAATTTAATTATAACTTTACAAGGTTAACCATATTTATGGTTTAACTGGTACTACTAAGGTTGAATACATCAAATCATGCATATAATCTTACATAAATAATACATTACACATGCTCATGGGCTTACATCACCACTATCAGCCTTGGCCAATAATATTAGATTAAATGTTCTAACAAAAAGATGACAACTTTGACATTGTAGTTCACTAAGAAGCCACTCATGAGCATGGGTACTCAACTTATAGGCAACAAGAGTAATATTACCTTATTTAAGAACTATGTCCAAGCACATTAGAGAATCCATTTTATAAACCCCTATGTGAGGATCTTTGCTATCAAAAGTTAATATATCGATTCAAGGAATCGAAACATCATGAGGTCAATCAAGAATATAGGTGGCACTGCCATCAATGTCATCCAAATCAAGAGCAAAATATCATTCACTACCAACCATACCTATATGAGTGCTCAAGAAGGGTTAAGTATGCATTTGTACAAAACAAGAGCAACTAGGATCCTTCCCAAAAATTGTCCAATAGAAGGGATCTAGATCTTACCTAAAGTAATTCATTGGAAGTGTCTTGAATCTTGTCCTACAAATATCCTTTAAAAATGTCCTAGATATTATGTAAGTGCTCGACAAGCGCTAGGTTACCTTTTGGATGTTAGTTGTAAAAAGCATTAGCCATATTATTCAATAATCAAGTGCTTAAATAGCACTTAGGAAACTAACAATAGTCCTAGGAATATTTAGGAAACAATATCCCCTAACCACGCTAACAACTACGTGTTTGACTAACAACACGCTAACCACTAACAACTAACATAGTCAAAATGGTTATGACTACTAACCTACTAACCCCAAGATATTCCACAATGAATATCTTCTAGGTAAATAGTAAAAGTAAAAATCTAATAGTAAAAGTAACAAACTACTTTTTACCATGCGGTAAATTAAATCTACCTAGGAGAATCTACTAATTACCAAATGAGGTAATAATTATAGTTATTGTAGCATAGTAACTCTAACATCCCCCCTTATTACATTATTTTGGTAATGTATATAACTACCCCAATATAGTGAAAGAGATGCTGATATACTGGCTCTTGCTCAGGCTCAGGCTCTGTCACAGTGCTCTGGCTGATCTAAGCAAAAAGTGGGTCATTTCTCATTTTGTTTTCACATCAACGAATGTCCTTAGTGTAATCTTATCATCCAACTGGATTGCATGGGTAACCAACCACTACAACCGCTAGGTGTACTAGAGTAGATCACTACATACAAGGTTCATTCGGTTACAATATGATTTTGCAAAAGTTTTGATAAGGTAGCTAAGGTGTCGGTCGCTGCCGAAAATGCACCCTTATAAGTTTCCCCCCTTGTTGCAAAACATGTTGTAATGGAATTTTTGCAAGAAGTGTGACTAAGGTGTCGGTCGTTGCCGAAAATGCACCCTTATAAATCTTTCCCTTTTTTTAGCAAAACTTGTGTGAAGTAGGAAAGAAATGTTTATCCCACCTTAAGTGCAAAAGATATACAACTCATGAACCTTGTTAAGGTTTTTAAAAAGAAATACAAAGATTGCCTCCTAGGCAAATTTCAAAATGTACACCAGAAAATCCCCTCCTTTCATTACAAGTACTTCAAAAAAAGAGTTTGCTATTTATGAAACCTAAAAAGAGGTACAATCACCCCTTTATTGCAAGTACTTCAAACCAAAACTTATGCTATTTATGAAGCCTAAAAAGAGATTTGGAATGGTGCTTGCCTAGGGTGACAAATTTGTTTCCCTTTACAATGTTGTTTTAGCCATGAGCACTTTGTGTGCTCTTTTTGAACCAGAATCAGACACTTCACTAGCAACATTGCCTCTTTGTCTATTTTGCCTTTGTGATGTGCCTTTGTCATTTTTGTTTTTCTTGTTTTTAAACCAACACCAATTGGTGTCATGGTTGTCCTTTTTACAATTTGTGCAAAACTTCTTTTGAGGTTGCTTTCCGTTATCTTTTGAAGATGATCCTGAAGATGATCCTGCCTTCTGAAAGTTTCCTTTCTTCTTTCCACCCTGATTGTTCGAATAAAATGATCCTCCTCTTTTGGAGCTGAATTGTTTCCTCTGTTTGAAGCAAATTGACTAACTCCACAAAGGTGTCTACTCTTTGAGATACATTAAGGGATGTTATTAACATCTTGTAGGATTATGGAAGAGCCCTTAATATTACTAAAGTCAAGATAGTATCTTCTACTTTTGCTCCTAAAGCATTCATCTTTGACTTCACTTCTGCCACTCTGCAAAGGAATAGTTGTACTATTTCTCCTGACTTCATATGGAGTGTATGAAGTTGAGTTTGAAGGTTTAGAATAGTTGATTGATTCTTGCCTTAAAAAATGGTACTTAATGCATCCCATGCATCTTTACCAATTTTAGCTTCACTTATGTGAAGTTGGATTTCATCAGTAGTAGCTAGGAGAATCAACATAAGAAGACGATTGTTATTTTTGTCCCATGCTTTCTGATCTTCTCCTGTTGATGTGGGTATTTTATCAGTGCCATCTACTAAATCCCATATTTCCTCTACAGTAAGGATGACTTTCATCTTGGTTTTCCATGTTGAATAGTTAGAACCTCTAAGCAATTGTGTATCATTTAGGTATTTGTTGATAGTTGCCATAATGAAGGTTCTAGAATTGCACCAAAGATGATATTTCTTTCACTCTTAATTGGTATTTAATGGCACTTGCCTGAAAACTCTCTTTGAAGAAATATGATCAGTTTGAGGATATTTAAGCCAAACAAATAAGAAATGAAAGAGAATTCACTCAAAAATATATTTAATGGCACTTGCCTAAAAATCCTCCTAAAGAGAGATAATCAGTTTGAGGATATTGAGTCAAAAAAATAAGAGTGAATTTTTAGGGTATTATGGAGAGAATATCAATTTTAAAAAATGGCTTTATACTTGTGCAATGGTTTACACAAATTATTGTGAAATTTTGGGGTTTTGAGTGCTCTTGATTTTGATGACTTATAATTGCAAAGAACAAGAAATTAAATGCAATAATCAATCAAAGAGTGCCCACAAAATTTTTATCACTTAGGTGTCGGATGCAACTGAAAATGCACCTGATTTGCCAATTTGTAATAAAGGTGTCGAGTAATATCGAAAATGCACCTTATTACTAACTTTTGCAACAAAATTTTGATTTGTGTTGTGCAAAAATTTGATATTCAAAGTCTCCTCTTGTTTTTCAATTTTGCAAAGAATGTGGCATAAAACAATTGCCTTTCGTTTTTTGTGTTGCAAAATACACAAGTTTTGATTTTTAAGTGCTCCTCACTTTGTGTTATAATTTTGCAAAGATATACAATTTCTTGTCTTCCCCATTTTGTTTTGCAAAATTAACAAAGTAGCACTCCTTTCACGTCAAGTCGACACATGACCCACGTTTGAAAGGCTTTCCAGAACCAGTCGACACACGATTTGGTTTTTATGGACCCAAGGTCTTCAATTTCTTCTCAGTTTTGCAAAAAATATAATGTGCAATGTCTTTTGTTATATTCCTCCTTGGAGAAAACAAATGCACAAAATTTTAGATTTTGATTTTGCAAATTTGTTGTCTCCTTGTGTTACAATTTGGCAAAAAAGAATTCAAGTTTGATCATTTATTGTTTGCAAAATTAACAAGGGTTTTGAGAAGAATTAAGGCTCCCTAATTTTGCAAAAGAAAAAATGCTCTTCTTTGTCTTACATCCCCCTTTGTGGAGAAAAAAAAGTTGTTATTGGATTGAAATTGCAAAAAAATATGGGCCTTCAATTTTCAATTTTCTTGTCTTTGAGTTTAATTTACAAAATTTTAAAATAAAGTTAAATTAAAAAATAATTTAATTTAATAATAAATTAAAAAATATGTATTTTAAAAAATCAATTTAAAATTTTAAAACAAAATTGATTTTTAAAAAAACAATATTAAAATTTAAATTATTAAAAAAAAATTATTTAAAATAAACTTTAAATTTTTAAAACAATGCATTGAATTTTAACCTTGGTTCGGTGTTGTTTGTGCAGCAAAAATAGTTTACTATATGTATCGGTGGGACTTGATCTTGGGTCTATCACTAGACAACGCCCTAGTGGCAGCCGGCGTACCGTCTCGGCTGTCGCTCAGGACGAAAGGGAAGGGGAAGCTCCTTCCCTTTATTTTCGCCCTTCGCTACAAAGCAGAAGAAAACAAATATTTGGGATTTTTAATCCCACATCCGCTGTGCGGATGTTTTTGACCACCTTAAAAAAAAGGCACGCCCCCTTTGTGTTGATTGCCTTCGGGCGATCGCAAACTTTGAAACGACCTTTTTTCGAACGAAACCACAAGTAGAAGACTGCCACGTGTACGCCCGAAAGCTCGCCACGTCAGCGCAATTGATCTCCATGTGTTTGCCTTGGGGTGCGTGCCCACCGCCACATAAACAAGGTCTTCACACCACGTCGTTTGCCAACATATCTCCACGTGCCTGCCTTGGCATGTTTGCCCACCGTCACATCAGCAGGGTCTTCACACCACGTCGCCTGCCAAGTGTCTGCCCAGTGAGCCTTGGAATCTACCACGTGGCCGCCCAGTTAGCCTTGGAATTCATATCGGTCTAGGTTAGAAAAAGATCCACGTCAGCTGCTTCGTAATCCGCGTTCGCCACGTCAAAGGTTTCAGGATTCACATCGATGTTGTTTGCGTCAAAAGTTGACATCAGCTTTGAATCGCGTGCAGGTCAAGTCAGATATACACCATGTTGACGTCAGCAGTAAGATTCGTGTTTCGCTTCATTAATCGTGCCCTGTCAGGTGATCACTAGAGATTCTCAAAGTTTGCACTAGCCTCAAAATTCACGTTAAGTCAACGTCAGTGGGATCGGTTGACAACGCGTCGTTGAGGGAGCTCACCAATGGGATGCAGGTCTTGGTGGCCACGTAGGTGTGTCCACCTAGGGGTCGGTGCACTCAGATCCCTGTGGATCTCCTTATTGCTGGTGATCGGGGGCGGCCTGCGATTGGTCGTCCAATCTGGTGATCGGGGGGTCACCCGCGTTGGCGGTGCAGGCCGCCTACCCTCACGTGGGCCGCCCGGAGATGTGGGTCGTCCCACGTGGGTCGTCAGCCTATCAAGCTTGACAACTGCAGGTGGTTGTCCAATGTGACAACTTCTGCCTGCAGCGAGTTAGGTGCTACAGGCCTGCGGGCCAGATCAAGCGTGAAAAAATAGATTCTGCTAGAAACTTGAATTTCGTGTTCGAGGGCTTGGGAAACGTGTTCAGGTGCAACAAATACTTGCTACCTTCTCCCAGCTCTGCAGGTTTCGCTCGCATTAATTTCCACACCACTCCCTTCACCTTACCTACAAGCTCTAATACCAATATTAGTCATAAAAAGCATTAGCCATATTATTCAATAATCAAGTGCTTAAATAGCACATAGGAAACTAACAATAGTCTTAGGAATATTTAGAAAATAATATTCCCTAACCACGCTAACAAATATGCGCTTGACTAACAACGCGCTAACCACTAACAACTAACATAGTCAAAATGGTTATGACTACTAACCTACTAACCCCAAGATATTCCACAGTGAATGTCTTCTAGGTAAATAGTAAAAGTAAAAATCTAATGGTAAAAGTAACAAACTACTTTTTACCATGCGGTAAATTAAATCTACCTAGGAGAATCTACTAATTACCAAATGAGGTAATAATCATAGTTACTGTAGCATAGTAACTCTAACATGGGAATCTTAGGTCCATTTGTCGATCTTGATTCTTCTTAGGGGAGACTTGTTATAATTTGCCTTCCAATACTTGCTCTATTTTTGGAAGGCCAAGGTCCTTTTATCCTCCAAAATGTTGAGCAAATTTTTCCTTCAATACCCTCTAGATGCATGTGAGATTTGGTACAAGTGGTTTGACTAGAGATGACCCAATCAATCCTATCATACAAATTTCTTTCAATTGTGTAAAGGTACTAGTGAATCTCTAGTTATAAGCTTAGAGGGGAGGATTGAATGATTTGAGGTGTTCCACAAGAGGGATGGAAGAGGAAAGCATGGAGTCAATGGTTATGTGAACTCATAGGTCAAAATTATTGATGTCTTTTAGGACATTGTGCTACTCGCCTTGATTCCTTGGATGACGTTTCTTTTGGCTCATACAATAATCATTACTCAAATTTGATCTCTAGGACACTTGTTTATCTATTTCTACTGTGTGTAAGCCTATAGATCAAATGTGCACCACTATCGAATGACGAGGCACATGTAGACCTTAAACTACTAAAGGTTATCAAAGGCATCTTGTTTTGATCAACTCGATGAGCTAACCAAATTGAGATAGGTCTTTTGCAAGGGTCTGCATCGACACTCTTAGGTTTGGCGAATACGAACGATTTTACCTAAATCACAATATTATATAAGATGATTATGATGGAAGATCAATAGCAAAAGTAATTGGTCAAACATTACCTTATTGGAAAACATGAATCTGACTGAAGGAGGTTTTAAAACAACTTGCGTACCACTTTGTTGCCCTTTTACCACCACCATATGGAGCCAAAAGCATTGCTCTAATATTTCGTGTAATAAAACATCTTTTAGAAAACTATAAATTCAATCACAAATTCTATAATAATAACAAAATAGTTACACCAAACTACTCACAACAAAATCAAATTCCAAAACAATAAATCCAAATAAGTATCATAGATTCAAATTTCAAATGTTAGAAACAATCCAAGCCCATCAAAGTCTTCTAGCCACTTAGAGAGGGTGAAGTCTCTTAGGCACACCAAAGTTGATAGAGGTTAGACGAATGAACTATGATCCAACTACATCACATCCCTCTTATTTACAGTCTAACAAAATAACAAATCTAACCATAATGCTCAAGGGATGACTCTTCTAGCCAAAGGGCCTAAGACAAACAACATAAAGATAGTTGACATGTCTATATCAAGGTTGTCACACAATGAATGTTGATAGGGTGGATGGCATTCTGAGAATTTTGTTACATGATTTTATCTAGGTTGATTCAAAAAGTGGACTTTGTTTTCACCAATTTTATATTCTAATTATTTATCATATTTTATTTTACTTGATAAATGATCAAAAAGCACCTTGAAGAACCAAAGAAATAAATGTCATTGGAGTGTGATCTCCACCACAAGCTCACCTTCTCTCCTACCCTCTAAAGTGAAGTCCTTGCAAAAATTTAGCCTCAAAAAAATTCATTGTCTAATCAAAACCAAGTGGAGGCCCACCTCTACTCTCATACCATCAAGAATTTCATAAACTAGCCATGAAATAATCAAATTGAACATATTCAATGTCCAAAATAAATAAAACAAAAATCCCTATTCTAATGAGCACGACAATAACAATATTGCACAAAGTCAACACAAAGATATAGAAAAGGTCCAAGGTGTAGACCAATTGGTTCGACCAAACCCCATAAGGGGGGAGAGGTCCAAGGTTCAAATCTCAGGCCTCGTCGGACTGAACGTTTATCCCTTTCATGGTGCTTTCAACGACGTAAAAGGTTTAAAATGATTGTGGCATGGTGGTTATAGGGGCGGACTACGTGAAGATTTGTGTAGCGACTTCCGGGGTGAACAACGCATAATATTATGGCGGCCTTAAAATCCGGACAACCTGCCCGGATTCATGGCGACTATCAATTCCACCATGTAAATTAAAAAAAAAAAAAACAAAGATATAGAATGTTGCAAGATATTAATACTAAAGGATCCAAAAAGAGGACACATAAATGATGAAATGATTTATGGGTGGAAGAATTCATGCACTTTATGATACATATTATGGATACCAATAATGTCATACAATGCCACATTTTTTGTTTGCTAATTAATACAAGTTGTCAATAGTCATGTGGGCCTTTTACAAAAACCAAATCAAAGATTATACATAATCTTATAAAGACTATTCATGTTATAATATATTGCTAAGTGTGTGGTGCATATTGTACATATGGCCCACATTCAAAACCATTCTATTTCCTTTTGTTTTGAATATATGGTAAGAAGAGATCTTCGGATTTTGAAAACAATTCCATATACTTCCCTCCATACTAACAATTAACTACTATTTTTCAAGTGAATTAGTATTGCTATGCTTAGAAGTGGATAAGATTAACATAGATTGAGCTGACTTATTATTCTTAGTTTGCTACATCTTTAAAACACGTTAAAATAAAGTGCTAAAAAATATTCAAACCACTAAATGAGAAAATTATTATTTTATTACTGTATATCAAATGTATACTTATCAAATGGTATTAGATTAATTGGTTAAATTCTTAAAATTTTGAGGTTCAAAAGGGAAACCTATGCTCGAATTTTGCCAAGCCATATATGCATAATTGTCAAGCAGTTGGTATACCATTATGTGGTCATGATGTAATATGGGTATTTCAATCCCATATAACCAATTTAAAATAATAATAATAATAATATTAAAATATTAATGTTTTTTTTAAATACCGTATTATATTTCTTTTCTAGAGTAATATTATTGCACTCTTTCATTGAACATAAATAAATTAATCAAAGTTCATACTTGGCTTATTAAAGTGGACAATTGTAATGCCAAAGGCATGTGTGCACACATGCACTATTGCGCATGCAAGCTAATTATGCACTTTTTATCTATAGTTGTAAAATTA
This sequence comes from Wollemia nobilis, assembly GCA_028583015.1. Taxonomy (NCBI): domain Eukaryota; kingdom Viridiplantae; phylum Streptophyta; class Pinopsida; order Araucariales; family Araucariaceae; genus Wollemia; species Wollemia nobilis. The sequence continues at coordinate 10,519,437 of JAQPPZ010016945.1, forward strand.
CAAAGAAATATGACAAGACAATCAAATAATATGAATATAAAGGGTGACATCACAACCAAATATGGCATCTACATTCACAGTTACATAGAGATAGTTGAATGTGAAAGAAAATGGATCCCACTTAGTTTGGATTCTCAAGACAAAAACATGCAGGTCCAAGAACTAAATGAAAAACTGGGACAATATTATTTAGGTCAACAAATAAAGGAAGATAAAATAATATGGACAACAGATCCCTTAGGTGAATACAATGTAAAATCAAGTTATGAGAACATATATCCATAGGAAAAAAGAGGTTATAATTGGGGAAGTATATGGGAAAATTTTGTCACTCCTAAGATTGAGTTCTTCAGTTGGTTAGTGGTTCAAGATAAGATTCTAAATTTGAATAATCTACATAAGAGAGATTTTCAATTCCTCAATATGTGTTATCTTTGTGGAAACAAGAAGAATCAATTAATCATATGTTCCTAGAGTGTGTGTTTTCTAAAAGGATCCAACTATTACAAAAAGAACTTGGTGTAGCATGGGTCTTCCCAAATAATATTTTAGATTGGATCACCCAATGGGTTAATCCTTACAACAGCAATAGACTGAAAGCTTTGTGGAATTTGATACCTTCTCATTTTATGTGGGGGATTTGGTTGGAAAGGAATCAAAGAATCTTCAAAAATATTAAAAAATCTAGTTTTAGATCATTCTTGAATATTAAATCTAGTATAGCAGATAACTTATATGTCATTAATTTCAAGGAAGGGTATGAAATACCATATGAATATAAAATTGCAATCAACTAGAATCTTAAGGAGATGAAAGGGGTACAAGAAAATTGTAATAAGAAGAAAAGATAGGAGGTAAAATGGGAAAACCATATAATGGATGGTTTAAGCTCAATTTTGATGGAGCAGCTAAAGGGAATCCAAGAAAGGCAGGGGGTGGAGGGATCATTAGGGACTCACAGGGGAAGATTATTGGAGCATATGTAGATTATTATGGAGTAGATACCAACCATGTGGCAGAGGCTAAAGCACTACTGACTGGACTCAAATTGACCAAGAATATGCAGATAAGAAATTTAATCATTGAGGGAGACTCTCTAAACATATTAAAAGGTTTAAGACAAGAGAATTCAATTAGTTGGACAATACATGATATCATTAATGATGCTATCTATATTAAGAATGTTTTTTATCTCACAAGATCAAGCATATTTATAGGGAAGGAAATTTGATAGCAGATTGGATGGCAAAATGGGGAATACAAAGAGGCAGTAATTTTGTCGCAAAAGAGCCAAAAAATATTCCTTACATTATTTTGGAAATGGCACAGCAGAATGCTAAGAAGAGATGACAGACAAAGTGAGATCCAAAAAAACATAGTCAAACTGAGATCTAGAAATACAAAAATGTGAGAAACACAAACAAAGTGAGATCTAGAAATAAAAAATCTAAAAAACACAGATAGAGTAAGTTCTAGAAAAACATAGACAAAGTGAGATCTAGAAACTCAAAAATTTGAAAAACATAAACAAAGTGAGATCTAGAAAGTCATAGACAGAGTGAGATCAAAAAACACAAATTTGAAACACTAAATAAAGAAGATCTGGAAAATCATAGACAAAATGAGATTTGAATTCACAAAGGGCTAGGGTTTGGCATAGTAATGGCTGAAGAAATACAGACAATGAGATCTAAAAAAACTCAGACAGAGTGATATTTGGAAACACATATTACCTCAACTTTGGTTGCCTTCACAAGTCATTTGGTTAGAGTGCAAGTGGCTCACTTAATAGTAAGCTTTTTTTTATTTTGGTTGGTTTGTATCTCAGTCCCAGTTTGTGGACTGCATTTTGTTTCTTGTTGGCATTCTTAGAATAGATGGCAATCTTATCCCCTTTTTAGTCTTTTGGCTCTCAAACCTCTTTGTAAAAGGATAAGGGACCTTTTCAAAACCCTTTTCTTACCCTTACAAAAAAATAATAATATGAATAGTTAGAAAAATTATACCTTCATCAAAGTAAATATATGAATACTGACAATAGTCTAGTAATATAATTTTATCAAAATGAATAAAGGAAAAGCATTATTTTTTAACATCCACATTTATAAGCATGAACTCAATTTTGTAAGTTTTAAATTTGCTATATGCTTGACAAAAGGTAACAATAAAACCAAAATGTTAGACGTGTTAGTTTGATAATTTCCATTTTTAACCTAACTACACATTAAGATTTTCAAAATATTACATGCTGACCTCTTAAAATTTGTCATAACGTTGAACATGAGTTTGGACAATGGACTACAATATTTCCATCAAAATATGTTTCAATAAATAAATTTATTGAAAAGCAAGTTATGTATTTCCATGAGCTATGGCAAGGTTATTCTTAAAACAAGAAGTAATTTTTGAAGGTCAAATCTACATACTTCATTGATCTTCTATTCTCACTTTCATGAAAGTAGAAAAAGACCATGATTGTGTAGGTCTTTACACTTAATTGTCTTTTCTCAAAGCACCTAGAAGCATGCTATTAAAATCTTGACATGCATCCCACATTGGCCAGTGTGATGCCTGCACCAAATCAACTTGGAAAAATTAATGTTTAATCAGAAATGACTTAAACAATATATATGCATAGAAACTACTTTTTTTATGTATATAAAAATTTGATAAATGATGAATTACTCTTACCACATTTTGTTTGATCAAATTATCACCTCAATGATTTTTTTTTTCCTCTCGAAACCCAAATTTTAAAATCCCCACAAGGTGCAATATATAATGTTATGCATAGAAACTATTTTTTTCATGTATATAAAATTTTGATAAACGATGAATTTCTCTTAGCACATAGTTTTTGATCAAATTATCAACTTAAATGATTTTCTTTTTTTTCTCTAGAAACCCAGATTTTAAAATCCCCACAAGGTGCAATATAGTGTTAAATCAAGTGATTTTGTATAAGTACATGCCTATGACTTCATTTATCTAGATTAACAATAAAGAAAATCAACTAGACCACCACCAAAAGTAAACATCAATGTAAATATGTATGTTATATTGACATGATCGCACTCTTAACATCATTTAGTTATATAAACATTCCTCAGCATCTTGATATCTATATTAAGTAGTTACCAATTCCACATGTGCCATAAGGAGTGGTGATTGCATTCCCTCTCTTTGCAAATATATTGACACCCACTCATGTGCGAGTTTAGAATTGTTTGCACTTCTACCATAAATAAATATTGTTCATTTTCTACCCAGGTTATTCAAGACCATACACAATTTGTTCTAGTGACAGAGTCTCAAAATTCTCTCTTCAACAAATGCTTGATCTAAAACAGATGCAAACATTGTTTGACTAAATGCATGCAAATAATCTATCAATCATACCTTATAGATGTCTTATTCAAGCTCTAACCTCAATCTTTACATCAACCATGTATCTCAACCTTAAGAACCAATCATAGACTTGGATACCCTATAAAACTACATTTAAACAGAGACAAAAGTGATGTTGAAGATGAGATAATTTTATTAATGTCCATGGATGGCTAAAGTAGGCCAATGGGACTTGTCAAAATAAGTTGTTACAATGCAACTATGGTAACCAAAAAGTACTACGACCAAAGAAACTAGAATAAGATACGCTAAAGTGGAATAATTATATGACATTACATTACATCCCTTAGGGTTGGACCCAAAATGGGTAAATCTTAATATGCTTAAAGTAAAAATAAAGAGAGAGCCAACAATCTAGGTAAAAGAGACAGACTAGGTAAAAGAGACAGAGAAAAAAGCTCTAATGGATCTAAGCACCAACACTAAAAGCAGTCATTGTCATCACCAACCATCCCAAAAGGGCCTACATAGGATCTAAAGATGCTCTAAGAAGAATGGCTAGGACTAAGGGGGCCTAAATGGATAAAGTTAGGAGCACATGGAGCTCAACCCCTTAAGACTCTTCTACCATCCATGGCCATGGAACCAATAGATGTCTGTCTACAACTCTTTGGGTATGTAAAGGGTAGTCAAAACCCAATGCCAAAGACTTGCAGTTCTATCCCACCACAAACAAGAAAGAACCAAAGCCATAGTCACTAGTCTCATATCTAGGAAAGGGTGCATAGATTTTTCATTCGCATTTTGGAGAATTGTAGCTTCAAATGGACACTTATTACTCTCGGTAGCAAAGATAGAGTAAAGAATGACGTGATTAGTCAAGCAACAATTGATTTCCCCTATAATAAATAGTGTTAAAAAGTGATAACTTCCCAAAGGTATAGAGCCAAGCACTTTTAGTTAAGAAGCCTTTGACAAAGTGTTGAACTTGGAAATTAGATGAAGACCATGATAGGTGAAGGAAGTCACAGTCAAGTGGGAAGCAATTTTGATAGCAACAATGATGATGAGAAAGGGGGAAGCGTTAAGGCACTCAGAAATATGTGCTTGATGCACAAAATCAAGGAAGAGAGGAAAGATAAGGACATATGCAACATTTGGTATATGGATTGTCCGATGAAAGGACACTAATGCATGTTGTGCCAAACATAGCTTTTGCGACATCTACAAGGTGGATGTTGCCAGAGTTTGTGTTTAATAAGTTAAAAAATAACCAAACCTTGGCACTACATAAGGAGGCCAAGGAAAATCCTAGCACTGCAGATAGCAGTTCCAAGAAGAAATAAACTACAAGGCTGTCTAACATAAAAGTCCTACGAAGATCTACAATTTTGATTGTGTATAACAATTTTGATAATGTCTGAATCATGAAGATGACAATGTAAAATCAGCCAATCAAATGAATATGGTTTGATTAATAAGTATGCACTAAATGACAAACACAGCCGTCTTTGTGTTAAGACGTCTGGATTAGTTAGACGTCTAGATTAGACGTCCACCCTAACTAATCAGACATCTGGCTGCTGTGTTACACGTCTGACTGTGTTAGACGTCTAGAACCATTATTTAGACAGTACACGCAGTTGTTGAAGTAAATAGACGGTTGGGACGGTTGAGATGGTTTGGTTGCACTAACTACTTGATCTTAACTATATATACCCCCCCTATTTCATTTTGTAATCTATCTAAACTTGTCTATAATACAGAGATGTTGTGCAGCAACTGTTAGTCTGGAATGTGTGTTGTACGAGATTGCATCTGTGTTGTAGTGTTGTGTTGCAGGTATTGATCACAGTTTGGTACGAGAGCATGTATTGTTGTGTGTTGTTTTCCTGTTGCAAGGCATGCTGAGCAACATTGAAGGACTGAAGACGGAATGCGTAGTTGAAGACGTCTAGACCTTGGAAGATCAACCTTCTCGTGTATCAATCTAGCCGTCTGGTTTCGTCAGCAACAGTTCAGACGTCCATCCCTGGCATCTAGCCAGTCGTCTAGCCCAGAGGTCTCGTCGTCTAGCCCAGACGTCTAGTCCAGACATCCAGACGTCTAGCCGTCTAGCCAGCTGCCCAGTCCAGACATCTAGCTGACTAGTCCAAACGTCTAGCCGTCTAGTCCAGACGTCTGGACGTCTATTCCTGACGTCTAGCCCAGACGTCTGGTCGTCTATTCTTGACGTCTAGCCTAGACATCCAATCATCCGTCCCAGACGTCTAGATTGTCTGTCTCAGACGTCTAGTATTTCAAACATCTGTCAAGACTTGTCGACTCATACTTGTAAGACATGATGACTATTGTACCTTGGTCTATCATCCCCTCCTAGTTTATCGTCATTCCCTCGTCTCGGGAAGCACTTACCCTTGTCTACATTTGGTGTCGTTGCCTAAAAACAAACTTTGGGTCGAGAAGTACAGGTGACAAGACAAGGAGGTGAATGACAAAGATTAGGAGGAAGGAGTCCAAGACAGCTGGCGAATCTAAGAACGCAGGACGAAGAAGTGTTACAACCTGAAGTGGAAAGAGTGTGGGATCCAGTGAATGACGAGAATCCAAGAGTAGAGACATTGTTGGTGACAGCAAAAGGCAAAGAGCAAATAGCAGAGGAAGTTCCTAGTATTGAGAACGAAGATTGGACGGTAACACCCGAACCAACGGAGAGTTGGTCGACGGATACAAAAGTAGGAGACTATCGTAGCAACCACGTATTGGTTCATGGGGGGGAAGACCATAACCACATCTCGTATACTTGCAAAGGAGGTCACAAAGTGGCAGTAGGAAGCTATTTGACAAAAATTTCACACCATCAACAGCAGAGAGAGAACCAGAGAGAGTTCCACCACACTCACCACCACGACATTCGCCTAGTGGGACAACCACAATGGCACAAACTACGCCTCATATAGAGAGACAAAAATGTCCACCTTTCCATGGGGAAGGAAAGGAAGATCCAACCCATCACGTGGGAACTTGTATCACCATTTGGGGAACACATGGGGTAACACAGGATACAGAGTGGTTGCGACTATTTCCAGCCACTTTGTGGGGAATGGCAATGGATTGGTATTTGAAACAGCAGCGTACCCAACCATTCACCCAATGGACCTTGAAGGATGCATCCATTGAAGAATTTCGACCATTAAGAAACGACACGAAGATCATCACTGAAATCTTTGCAACAAAACAAAAATCAAATGAAGATATCAGGAGCTATGCTAGGAGACTGAGACAGTTCACAGATAAAATGGAGATGCCACCAACCGACGGAATGGTAAAACGTTGGTTCTTGGATGGATTACTACGTAAGTATCAAAAGAAGATGAAAGCAATACCATCATCGACATACGCAGAATCCCTCGAGAAAGCAAAGAACTTTGAAAGTGAGGCCAAGCAAACAACTACAGGAATTGGTGGACAACCAAGACACGAAGAATCTAACAGTGATGAAGAAGACAGTGCAAAATGCAATACACTCCTTCGAAGAGAATTTGATAAAATTATAAAAGAAGTCAAAGGAGAAACACAGAAAGACAGGAAGGATATTTGGTGCTCTGACTGCAAAACCAGAGGGACATGCCAACACCAATTGTCCAAAGAAAGCGTATTGCAACATATGTGATATTGCAGGTCACCCAGTAGCGGATTGTCCATTTAATCTGAAGGGAGCAAGGCACCAGACGTTAACAATCCAACAGGGAAGCCAACAGGATGCTCCAAGAAATGGACAAGGTGCAACAAGCGATGGATATAGAAATAACCGCAGGGGAGGAAGACAAGGAGGACAAAATCGATTGTAGTACGACTCTAAAGGGAGACCTGTAATTCAATGTTGAAATTGTCAAGAATGGGGCCATTTTGCAAAGAATTGCCCCCAGACTTAGAATACAAACACTACTGGTGATAATAATGTTACCCAGATGTGTAGGTGGTGTGGTCCAAGGAACAACAAGGAGGCTAACTGCCCAAATAAGGCAAGTTCCAATGGAACACAGAATGTTAATTTTTGTGACATTGGTGAGATAAGTACAATAATGAAAAGGGAAGATGAAGTCCTAGCCGTAACAAGGACACAGGCTAGGAAGTTGGAAGAAAATCCAAATCTTGCCAAGGAAAAGGAGGGATGGTAGGAAGAACAAAAATTGATAAAAACAGAACTAGACAAAGAAAAGCAGGACAAGCTAGTTCTGGAGAAAGCTCTAAAGAAGGTGGAGATTCCAAAGGATAAACAAGCATCAATAGAAGGCTTGGTGACACAGGTGCTGAATACGATAGTAGAAGTGAAGGTGGCTAGTCTATTCAACATAGTACCTGAGTTATACGCTACAGTGGGAGAAGTGGTAAAAACAAAGAAAAGAGAAATCCGACAGGTAGCACACATCAAGCAAAGATAGTTTATGGATCCAACGATACGGATGATTGAGGCAGGAAAGAAGCCAGCCTTGGTTCACATGGAGATATTGGACCACAAGTTGAATCAAGTGATCGTTGATGGAGGATCGAGCGTGAACTTAACGCCCGAAAGAACGTGGCGGAATATTGGCCAACCCGCAATAAGATCTCCAAACTTCAAATTGTATAGAGCCGATCAGTATGGCATTGAGACAATAGGCGTGCTGGTGAGCCAAAAAGTGCGCATAGCGGAACAGTATTTTGTACTGGATTTCATGATAATTGCGATGCAAAAACCAACATATGATGCATTACTGGGACATGGGTGGTTACGAACAGCAAAAGTAAACCACAATTGGGAAAAAGAACATCTGACCTTCAAGAAAGGCCAGCATAGATATTTTATCAATCTAAAGAACGAGGCAATAAGCCAAGAGATTGCGAGTTCTGATGACTCAAGAGTTTCTTCCTCAGACGAAGAATCACAAAAGATATGAACCAGATGAAGAGGGCGTACTACACCTGGAGGATTGCACGGAAGATGAGTATAACGAAGACAAAGGCTTACTCCACTAGCAATAAGAAGACTATGAAATTTTCCCTCCCTAATGTTTTTGCATTGATGCAGGAAATAAAATCCAGGAGGATGAGAAAAAGGAACCAGAAAATACAGAGAGCAGTAAGAAACAAAAGACAACAGAAAAGGATAAGGAGAGACAGAAATGGACATTCCCCAAGAATTTTGCAAAATATACGATGGGAGACACAGTCATTGAAGATAAGCCTGCGCATCCCATCGAGGTTTTGAAAGCATAAAATGAACCTGAATCCATTCAATATGAAGGACCGAAAATGATTCAGGTAAACTTGGGAGAAGATGTGTAATGTTCCCTTTTCTACGCAGTCAGGTGCAGAGCAGATTAGCCTATACACGAGCTCCTGTAGGCTAAGTCGGATGGAGGGGAGCCATTGGAGATATCAAAATCTTTGTCAGTACCCAGGGAGCTATTGATTGATGGTCGTTTGGGCTCATTCGAAGATTTTTTTAATCAAAGTTACTATTTTTAGCCATGTCCGTTTTTAGGGTTTTAGTGGACAACAAACAATGCAATGATATTCTTCAGTGAAATGGGTGTCCAAAACCATTCGCGGATTTCAATTCGGATGGGCAGAGGTTGGAAATTTTAATGGTCGAAGATAAAATTAATAAAGTGAATATTTAATTTAATTCTGACTTTATTTTATTATAAAATCATTTTATACTTAAAAGGGGCCATTTTAAGTGACGACTTAAAAAGTCGTTAAGCCTAGGCATAAGGGGGTGAATAAATTGAGAAATAAGGTGGAATTAAAAATTGATAAAATTATATTTGCTCACCCTAAAAGTGACCTAACCCTAAGTCGACCTATGGAGGAGATAAAAGGAGGTTTTGAGTTCATTTGGAGATATGCGAAGATTATTATTTTTCTCTCTGGTTTTTTGGAGGACTCTCTGGCAGAGCCATTTACAGATATTCTGGAGCTTGTGAGAGACGACAACCTCTTAAAGGGACATTGGCTTCGGGGTTGCAATATTACGCTCAGGTCAATCTAGGCATTTCCACACGGGGATTGCGGTTGGACTTCGGTTTTAAAGACTTCGGAGTTGGGTTACCACACGGGGTCATTCAAAGATTATACAGGGAATATTTGGAGCTGGGACACCATACAGTATTCACATCAGAAGGGCTGAGCCTTCATCATCATTTATAGAGTACGGAGCAGCTAGGGTTTCATCAGCATTTGAGGTATTTGCATTGTAATTTGTGCCTTAGTTTTAATATAAGAATAAAACAATATTTTCGAGAATTCTGGATCGGTCTGTGTTTGTGATTTTGTATATCAAAAATTCATGAAAAAGGTTAAGAATTGGCAAACCCCTAGAGAACTAGATAGGGAGGGTTATTACAGTGGTATCAGAGCCCAGGCTCTACCCTGCCAGCCTGTTCAGGGTTCACATTAGGGTTTGGTTGCCGTTTTCAAATCTAGGGTTTCCAATTTCTGGGTATTGGTGATTTGAATACCCATTTGGTTGATTTGGGCTTTAAGAGTTCCGGGTATTGTTAATTCAAAGCAGGTTATTTCTGCCAGCCTGTGGAAGCCTAATTAAATTTCATATTCATTGAGTCTTATAATGATTGGTCTAGGAGACAGCGTGATTGGGATAGGACTCAGAGTGAGATATAAAAATCCATCAGTCAATTAACTGCAATGATGCAAATTTCTCTACCTTCATTTTTTCCTCAAGATAAGGTTGATTTTTCATTCATAAAGTTGCCGAAGAAAGAAGTTGAACAAAATACTTTACAAGATCCTAAAACTGCAGCTAATATTGCGGTTAATAAAGTTGAGTTTGTTGTCCCAAAGAAGATTGACAAGGGTAAACAACAGTTAACAGGAAAGGAAAGGAAACCGAGTGATTTGTAGGTTACAGGATTTTCTCACGGGAGCAAAAATCAGTTGAGGAGAGAAGGGCAATGTTTCACTTGCAAAAGGGCATGGTCACTTGGTCACAATTGCAAAGACGATAAAGAGAATAACTTAAGGCAGCCAAGTGCAGAAGAGGACAGCAGTAAAGTTGAGACCTTAGAGTTTGGAGAAGATGCCTCATTTCAGGTATCATGCATAACCGAGAATCAGGATGATTTTAGTGATGATGAGAAAGACAAAATAACCATTTTGGAAATGCATTCAGAACAATGCAGTGAGTATTGTGAGATTTTTGATATGAGGTATGATGAATCTCCTAGCATCGGTTCATTAATGCATGTTGATGTTTTTCATGATGAAGTTTCTATAAACCCCAAATTTGATGAAGGAATCAATGTTGTTGAGGATGAGTCTCAGCTGAAATCTGAAGTAGACAAAATCAATAGGTTTTTGGAAGGAAATTTTTCCAATGTGATGGAGACTATTACAGATTTAAAAGATGAAGCTGCAATTGATGATGTTTTTCCTCTTGAGCAGAGTGCTGGCCTAGAAAATGAACCTGAGACTATTATAGTTTTGGGAAGTGGAGATGAATTTCCTTTTGAAATAGTTGCTGCCCAAACTTAAAAACATGAAATATGCAAAGTGGATAACATAGAAGAAGCTGATTTTATGAGTCTTTACAAGGCAAATTAGAAAATTTATTACATGAAGCTGTTTTTTATCAAATGCTTAGTGAAGATAAGATTGTTGCTGCCTTAACACATTTTGATAACACCTACAAGGTCATTGAAAAACTTTGTTGGAAGGCTCAAATTGAGAAGAGACAGAAGGGTGTTGAAGGAGTAACCTCTATTGTCGAGTTGCAGACAGTCATAGAAGCTTTAGAAAATTTGAAATCAGGTTTCTTGGAGTTACTTACAACCAGAGATCATTCCATCAAGCTTGCACAAAGGACTCTTATTACATTGAAGGGTAACCTTCATTTGATCAAATTATCACCCAGGATGAATGTTTGATGGGGTAGATGATCTTGGCCTCCAGCATCTTCAAGAGCTCGGTCTTCATCATGGCCTCAATCTTCGGATTCACGGCCCTCTGCTTCTGTCGGAATGGCTTGGCGCCATCCTCTAGCTCGATGGTATCTTTGGATGACGATTCTGTCATACCCCCTCAAATCCTCGTAGCACCGGGCCACGATGTCGGGGAACTCCCTGGCACGGTGATCCGATCCGCTCCGGTTCCTCCGACGTGCGATCTGTTCCGACCTTGATAGTTTTACCGGGTTCAAGTTCCGGGTCAGCATATCGCCTCGGGTCTACTTTGATTCTGTGAGATATTGCTCTGTCATTCGATCAAAGAGACTCTCTAATGTAATCAGTCCTTTTGGGACGTGATTATTCCGTAACTGTATCAACCCCTCATATTGCTCGTCATCAGGGTCTCTACCTTCGATTACACACACTTCGTTAACCAAGAATGTGACGATCTCCTCGTCACAACTGAACACCTGCCAGTGGGTGTCCTTATCAGGCACAGAAGGCCTGTAAATAGTACGAACCGGCTTCGGTTTCTAGACAACGTCTTCAGCCGAAACGTACCTGGCTCCAACAGACGCCAGAATATCAGCGTGCTTGTTTTTCTCACGCGATATTGCTTTGACATTCAACGAGTCGAATGACTCCATCAGGTCCCACACCCGGTTGCGGTATGCTCTAAGATAATGCTGTTTGGATGCGCACTTCTCCGTAACTTGGTGACACACCAGCTATGAATCTCCGAAAATCTGCAGGTGTTTGATTCCGAGCCTCTCCGCCTTTCGCAAACCCAAGCATAGGGCTTCGTACTCCACCGAGTTGTTAGTGCAGCTCCAGGCCAGCCTATAGGTATAGTCCTTCTGGATTCCGGTTGGGGAAACCAGCAGCACCCCTGCACCGGCGCCATTCTTGCATCACGCGCCATCAAAGAAAAGCTTCCACAGCTCTTCGGGTGCAGGTCCTACCTCCTTCGCAGCTGACATGTCAAGCCTCTCGGGCTGTACAATGGAGTAACAGCCCTGCTCTGTCCCGATTACGGCATTGAAGTCCCACAACGAGAACTCATCTTCAAGCTGTAGTACTTCGAAGGCTTGCTCAGTCAGCTCCACTGTCACCAGCTCCTCTGACAACTGGACCATGCAGTCCATTTCTCCTCCGGGTATCTTGTCTACTAGGAATGGGGAAGGCTTCTCATTAAAAATTTTTAGTCTCCTTCCTTTGAAGGGCACTTCCATGTGTGAGTAGTCTAGAGACAGGTACCCGCCCAACTTCGCAGTGAACTCCCGAGAGAGACACATGCCGAAGTAAGGTTCCAGGTCAACGATCATGACCTCTTGGATGACCACGATGTCGAGGGCCTTGTGCAGTCGGATAGGGATGTCCTTTATGACACCAACTGTCTTGACAGGGGTGCCGTCTAATTGCAGCACGCCTTGGCTACTCCGTGTGTATTCCATCCCGATCTCATCGCAGACGGCCTTCGGCATCACAGTCGAGGAAGCACCAGAATCCACCATGCAGTTGTGAACTATGTGCCATTGCATCCGTAAAGACAGATAAAAGGGTGGCGGTCTGTTCTTCCCAATGGCGGAGACTGTCAAAGGTTGAACCAGGACAGCGGGCTATATCTGCCTGCCGCTCTTCATGTTCTTCAGTGATTCTTGCAGCAGATCCACCTGGCCTGGGAGCAGAAGAGCGTCGTACATGCTGATTCTAGCAGGCGTTCTTTTCAACTCGTCTACAATGCTGTAGCCCGAGGTACTAGCTCCTTCTGCTGGTTTTGCCGGCTCATACTTCGTCCGGTACTGTTGGGTGGCCTCAACTCGCTGTCTCTTGGTCAGAGACGGGTACTTCAGCTTCTCCTGGGCTTGTTCTTTGGTTTCAGCTGGAGGCTGAGGTACGGGAGCTTTAGCCGGAGTTGGGGCTTTTGCTGGAGGTTTGGCTGGAACAGCGGCAGCCTTTGCTGGAGAAGGGTTAACTGGTGCTTTATCTTTGGACGCCCTCTCCTGGGCTGTGTAAGGCCACAGCCGCTTGTATGGTGGCAGCCCCCCGGGCTGCGGTTTTTCTCTTCTTGCATAGACTTGCAAAGGCTTGGCCGCATCTGCGGCTTTCTTTTCTTCCTTGGCAGGCTGCACTAGATTCTCTTCTAGGGGAGGGCGAAGTTGGCTTCGCCATCCAGGATCATGTACAGTTCATCATCCTCTATGGCTCTGCCGGCCAAGGTCTGGATGTAGTGCTGGTGCAAAGTGCAGTCTTCCTCCGAATGCGGGTCATTGCACGTAGTGCACCAGTTAACCAGGTCAGGAGGACCAGGCGGGTCGTCTATAGCAGCATTTCTCGGAGGCGGACGCCTCTGCGGCTGGTGTTTCGCGGCTTTGTCTTTCGTCAGCGCTGGTGGCGCATACGGCCTCCTAGGAGCGAGGTCCATCTGGGCCTGCTTCTTTTTCATAGCGGTCATGTCATTGGACATGGCATGGTATCCGGAGGCCAAAGCCCGCACTTCTTGGAGAATCGTGTTCTGAATGCTGCTGTCAGGTGGCGGCAATTGTGTCGGTGGAGGCAATGCGGCTAATGGAGGAGGGTTAGAATAAGATGCGTACTGCGGGGGAGCAGGAAGTGCTGGAAAGTGCGGAGCGGGAGGAGGCGGGTGAGGGTAATGCATTTGATGCAGGCCGTAAGGAGTTACGACCGGCGCTGGATTCCACTGCTGCTGAGGTTGCTGCCCTGATGTGGACGGCGAACCGCCGGAAGCAGAAGGATACTGGGATCTGGGAAAGTCGGGATGAATGGGTTCCTGCACCCTGGACGGGAGTCTGCCGATGGAAATAATGTCAGCTTCAGCTTGCTGGGCAGCCTCGTACAGCGTAGGAAACTCGTCAATTCTGGCGATCTTCAGCAGCAGGCATATGTCTGAGTTGAAGGATCTCAAATAGTAGTGAGCAGCCATGCCGGCTGAAGGCCGAAGTTCGCGAGGTACCCGTTTCCAGGATCTCGCAAACCTGATGTTAAAATCAGACACCTCCTCTTGAGGATGTCTCTGGATAGCTTGGAACTGATGCAGTAGAGAAGTAGGGTCAGCAGACTCGTTGCATCCTTTTACGAGCCTCTTGGCAAGCTGGGGCCACCCTGTGATGGATCCCTCTGGCAGCGATCTCCACCAGTAGAGAAGCTTTCCCCTCAGGGAAAGGGCCAGCAGACGGGTCTTCACACTCTCATCGGTAATAGTATGTAATGCGGCCAGGGCAAGGATGTCCTGGATGTGCTCGTACGCCGTCTTACCGTAGCCGTCGTATGTGGGAATAGACTTTAAAGCAGCAGGGGGAACAGCTTGCTGTCCGACCAAGGCCAAGGGCCCCGTAGAGTCCACCGCCGGGAAGAGATCATCGTCATTCGGTTGTTGGGCAGCCATTTCTTCTTCTTCTTCTCCGCCGTCGGTTGTGTACTCAGTGTCGGTACTTTCCGAGGATGCAAGATCTTCTTCCTCGGCCTCTTCTATTTTGTACTCAGCTCCGCCGATTTCAGCTTCGGCTTCTTCTTGGATCTCAGCCTCGGCTTCGTCGACACGAGCTCGCGGGTCAGCCAGCCTGGGAATCTCGCCTCGAGCGTTGATGTCCAGTTCGTAGAACTCAGGCGGGCTTCTCGGATCCCTTGCTTGCCACCTTCTTGTGTGCATGAAGGTGTTGGGACCGGTCTTTCGGACTCAGAGGATTTGTTCGTGCAGAGTCGCCAGGTGTTCAGATTTGGAACAGCAATGAAGCGAACACCGGTGCTTCAATTCTGTCGGGGATGAGAAACTTCCTTGTCTCACCAGGTGCTCAAAAACCACTGTCAACGCCAGGTGGAGACTGATCAGAAAATCTCTCTTCAAATGTGGGACCCGTGTCCCACCGGGCGTGCCAGAGAAACTGTTGGTTACGAATCTGCCATGAGGAAAGGATTTTGGGTTAATGCGCCCAGATTCGCCCACCAGCATGAAAGGCCGGAAGGAAGAGATGCCTTCCGTGCCAATCTCCGGAGAAGGCCGGCTCCTTTTGGGGGTTTTCTGATTTAAGCTAAGAGTGCAGGAAAGAGATAAATGAATAGAAAGGAATTTACAAATATACTTGGAGGTTGGTGGGAGGGAACTAACAGTACGGGAACACACCAATTACCGCTACTTACTGCATTATAAACACAAAGCATGACTAGGAACTGCAAAATCTATGAGTACTTCCGATACCTAAGCAGTGTATGCACAGCTTCAATGATCCCCTAGCAAACATTCCCTACAAGGAACTAACAGCACGGCAATGCATCAATCACCAGATACGTACACTAACATGGGTAGAAAGCAACCTAGAGATATCAGAGCCAGGTATATGTGTCGTGTAGAGAATTTAACCGCACAGCTTCAATGGCTCCCTAACAGACATTCCCTACAAGGAACTAACAGTACGGGAGCGCATCAATCACCAGATACGGACCAGCAACGTAACACACAACTGATGGAACTGCTACCACATCTATTCTATGTATCCTTTAAACTATTAAGTACAGAAAGTGCTCAGACAAGCGATGCTAAAGGCACCTGATCACCAAATGCTGAAGTGAATCAACGAGCCGTGACACAGGTTAGCCTTAGGCATAAATATAAAGAAAGGCAGCATAAAAAATAGAAACAGCAGAACAGAACCAGGCATACAGATTATATTTATAAGCAGAAGCACGGTTACAATGGGCACAGTGGTTCCCTAACAGACATTCCCCTTCCACCCTTTACAATGAATTCATGATGGGCTTTATAGCCCGAGTCCCTCCCGTTACATTAATGGGCACAAGGTCCCAGTCAAACATAAGCTGACAAAAGCGGCGAAAGAGCTGCAAATGCTGACCTTTTGTCGGACCGGACTGTACCTGCAGCATGGTCTTCCTAGAAGCTGGACAGCTAGCTGGCGGTGTGTTGGGCAGAACTTCTCTCTGGCAGTGATGCGGGTAGCTGGAGCAGGTAGAACCTCAGATCAGCTTTAAATGAGGTCATTGGCACAGGTAATGCAGCCCATGCTCGTCCTTTTGTTCGGCACGTCTTGGCTCAAATCCCGAAGCTGGACACTTGCCAGATGATGGATAATGCTGTGTGACACGTGTCTGCCTTGGAAGGCAGTTCGTCCAACTTCGCTTGGGATCAGAGCGTCTCGGGTTGCGCGGGCAGAAAACAGTGCAGTGGGGAAGGCCTTCATGCCTTGGTCAAATTCTGGGTTTGTTTCCCTACTGCGCACCTGTCAAGGGCGCACTCCGACTTCGCTGCGAAGTCGGGCTGCGCACAGGTGGAAACTGGTGTCTGCCGCCGTACGGACTTTGCTCCAGCTCTTTGTCGTCTTGTGTCAGCCTGCCAGTTGCAAGGTGCGCCCAGGAAGTGGGGCGAAGTCAGACTTCGCACCAAAACTGGGCGAAGTGCGAACTTCGCACCCAGACTGGGCGAAGTGCGAACTTCGCACCAAAACTGGGCGAAGTGCGAACTTCGCACCAACACTTAGCCATTTTTCAGGTAACCTGCTGGAAAGTTTGAAAATCAACTTGGGGACTCCGAGAAAGGGGGGAAGAAAGAGATTGTGGGAAAGAAAGAGGAAGGGAGAGCAGAAGAAAGGAAAATAGAGGAAGAGGAAAAAGGAAGAGCAGCACTGTTACAAACTTGAAAACATTGCACCCCGTGCAAAATGTGACAACAGGGACTATTTGACAGAAGCTCATGTGCAGGCTCAGAGAACAATACCAGATCTGTCTGTTCCACCTGTAATTACAACTTCCTTTGCAACTTCTCTGTGAGCTGTGAATTTTGCGGATATTGTCACAGCAGAAGAAGCCAGAGCAGTAATACCCACGGAGATTCTGGTGGAACCTGCAATTAGCAGAATAGAGGAAGCTTTACCTTTTCCTAATATAGACAATCCAGAACCTGGGATAGAGCAGCATCCCATCGCAGTAGATGAGGTAGTCTCGTTGGAACAGAAGACTAACAAAGAAGAGGGAGAGCAGCTACAGACAGACGTGTCTCAGCAGGTGGTTGGAACAGAAGGTGACAACAGTCAGGCTGTAGTGACAGAAGGCAAGGCAACCAAAAAGACCATTGATCTCTCCGAAAAAGGGGAATGAGACAATATAGGAGGAGGAATAGGAGGAACAAGAGGAACAAACTCAAGATGCATGGTCTAAATGTTTTCTAGTGCAGCTACCGAATCTCATGGATCTTTCGGATGATATGGACGAGAGCACAGGGGAATGTTTTACAAAGTCGACAAAAATAATGGAAAATTTGAAGTTGCAATTTAATATAGCCTGTGTTGGTCAATGGAAGAAGTGGCAGTCTAAGGCGGAGGAAGAATTTAACAGATCGGTGAAATGGGCCACACAAGGTCCTTGGCGAGCATAAATTTTTAGCATCTACCAGACCCAGCCTTGGACGATGCCCACCGCACACTTGTCAACAATTGACCAAGAAGATGCCAACCCTCTACTTGGAATCTGGACAGGTGTACGTTTGTGGCCACAACACTGATCCTTCTTCCCAACAGTCCGTAGAGAAAGGATCGCAGGTGAAGTTAGCACCTAAATTACTGCCTATGTATCAATAGTACAATTTCTTAACCCACTTGTTATGTTGGCTAGCAGAAGGTATTAAATACTTGCATACAGCCAAGCAAATGTTGGAGAGTGAATTGCAAGAGGCACAGGAAGATGTGCAACGCAAAGACAAAACACTTAAATAAGGGGAGGCACGTATGGAGGCTTTCATTCAGGAGATCCATAAATCATCACAAGACCTGAAGAGCCTTCATACTCAGTTAGAAGAGAAAGCGCAACAGATTACCACTCTGTAAAAGGAGGTGTCACAACAAAAACAAGCTAAAGAATTGTTGGTTAAGCAAACTGAAGCATTAGAAGCTCAAAAAAATCGAAGTGAGATAGTTTGGCAGCATGAGATGAGCCAGCGTGAAGAGACTTGGCAGAAACAGTTGGCAACGGTACAAAAAGAATTGCGGCAAGCACAATAGCATGCGACAACTTTGAAACAAGAAATGACATCAAAGGCCTCATCTTCGTCCACAATTTCAGTTCCACGGCTGAAAGAAATTACAGTAGGCGACTGAATTGTTGAATAGGCTTGAGGAGACAGAAAATCGCACCAATGCCCTAGGTGTGGAATGGGGTAAATACTTCAATTATGCCAAGCAACTTAAGGCTGAGAACGAGGCCCTACAAATGCAATTGGATGAAACCTAACCAGCTACGACTCACAAAGATGCTGAGACTCCTCGGAGTGAGCGGAGAAAGTCGTTGAGGACATCAACTTCTTCGAAGGGGAGGATAGATGTAGACAGCAGTTCCAAGCATAAATAAACTACAAGGCTGTCTGACATAAAAGTCCTACAAAGATCTACAATTTTGATTGTGTATAGCAATTTTGATAATGTCTGAATCATGAAGATGACAATTTTTAATCAACCAATCAAATGAATATGGCTTGATTAATAAGTATGCACTAAATGACAAACGCAATCGTCTTTGTGTTAAGACGTTAGTTAGATGTCTGGATTAGACGTCCAACCTAACTAATCAGACGTCTAGCTGCTGTGTTAGACGTCTGACTATGTTAGACGTCTAGAACCGTTAGTTAGACAACAAACGCAGTTGTTAAGGTAAATAGGCAGTTGGGACGGTTGAGACGGGTTGGTTGCACTAACTACCCAATCTTACCTATAAATACACCCCTATTTCATTTTGTAATCTGTCTATACTTGTCTATAATACAAAGATGTTGTGCAGCAACTGTTAGTCTGGAATGTGTGTTGTACGAGATTGCATCTGTGTTGTAGTGTTGTGTTGTAGGTATTGATCATAGTTTGGTACAAGAGCATGTATTGTTGTATGTTGTTTTCCTGTTGCAGGGCATGCTGAGGAACATTGAAGGACTAAAGACGAAAAGCGTAGTTGAAGATGTCTAGAACTTGGAAGATTAGCCTTCGCGTGTATCAGTCTAGCCGTCTGGTTTCGTCTGCAACAGTTCAGACGTCCATCCTTGGCATCTAGCCAACCGTCCAACCCAGACATCTAGCCATCCAGTCCAGACGTCCAGTCCAAACGTCTAGCCGTCCAATCCAAATGTCTAGCCAGTCGCCCAGTCCAGGCGTCTAGCAGACCAGTCTAGACATCTAGCCATCTAGTCCAGACATCCAATCCAGACGTCTGGTTGTCTATTCCTGACGTCTAGCCCAGACATCCAGTCATCCATCTCAGACGTCTAGATTGTCTGTCTCAGACGTCTAGTATTTCAAACGTCTATCAAGACTTGTCGACTCATACTTGTAAGACATGATGACTGTTCTACTTTGGTCTATCATCCCCTCCTAGTTTATCGTCATTCCCTTGTCTCGGGAAGCACTTACCCTTGTCTACAAGCACATCCAAACGAGGTGCAAAAAGTGAAGGTTACCAGATTAATTGGTAAGGAAAGAAAAACAACAATGAAGGTCATGAGAATACAGAGAAACAAAGTTGTATACAGTACAATATAGTTGGAAGGCCTATAACACAATGTCGTTAGTGTTAGGAATGGGAGCGCTTTGCATGAAATTGCACTAATGTTGCCAATTTGAAATGCATAGCTGATGTATCGATGTGAAGGTTGTAGAAATGGAATACAAAACACTACAATATTATTCCATTCCAAATATATAAACAAAAACACACAATAAGAAAACATTACGGAGACATATGGATAAATGTAGTAGTTAACTGCTAGCATCACCTTTAGACAAAGATCCACCATAGAAAACAAGACAAAGAACGTGAAAGAGATCAAGTCGAGGCTTCAAGTGCACCTTGATTCAATTGAGTGCACCTTGCTTTGGGCAAGTGCACCCCATTCGGTCTGTTGTGCTCCACGCTAGATCAACATGCCTCTCTCTGGTAGTGCAACCCATTGCTCGCTATGCCCGGTGCACCTTGCTTGAGGCAATATGCCTAGCTTTTAATCCTGCACACCTTGCTTTGGGTCGTGTGCCTAATTTTAGTGTTATCGATACGAATGATTAGTCTAGATACAATTTTGAGTTGCAAGTCTAAAAATAGATTAGGGTTTATTTTTCAAGTATGAATAAGAGATTGATTCTTACTAGAAAGAGTCTTTTGGTTGTCCAACATATTAGATTTACTCTCTCGAGATCAATTCTACTTGATGTTTTGAGATTAGTAAAATGAAATATTGTGCAAGCCTTTCTTGAATTAACTGTCTCTGACCTCTTATTTCATGAATGGAATTAGTAGCTCTACCTGCCTTCACTCTATTAGTAGCTCTACCTGCCTTCACTCGAGATCGTATAGACTGATTTTGGCAGGAGTCTTCTTTAGCTCATCCACGATGGTATACGCCGCGGTAGCAGGTACCTCTGGCTCCTTCGCTGGCTCATACTTAGTGCGATATTGCTGCGTGGCTTCGACTCTTTGTCGTTTTGTCAGCAAGGGATACTTAAGTTTCTCCCTAGCCTGCTCTTTGGTCTCAGCCTGTGGTGGGGCTGTATGTAATGTCTCCTTTCCTAACTAGCCACTATGTACAGTATGGACTTGCCTATACAATGGTTCCCGTAGGCAATGTCGTGTGTTTGGGAGCCTCCAGGTGTTGTGGAGTTACTGTTGGACGTTCAGTTTTTAGTGTGGTCAGCTTTCAGGACCGTTTCTAGCAGGTTTCAAGGGGACTTACTATTTTTAGTAAGTCGATCAAAGGCAGTATCTTGGGAAGCGGACGTTACGGATGGATTGTTTGGCGAAATGGGTGTCCGTTTCCAGTATTTTTTCTTGGGTCCGGCCTTAGGAGGATTATTATTTTAATGCCCGAAAGTTATTAATGTAATATTTAAATGTAATGTTTAAATATTCTAATGTTGGGCTTATATTTTATTATTAAGGGGTTATAAGGGGGATTTTTGGGAGTCATAAGGTAAGTTATAAATTAAAATTAAGATGTTATCTCCCTAGGAGTTTGGGACGACCCCTCATGGGGCTCTTTAAAAATAAATTTAAATGCAAATGAAATTAAAGGAAAAAAAAGCAAACTAGGCCGACCCAATTGTGAGAGGGAAATAAAAGAATGAAGTTGAATTCATTTTCACATCTTTGGCATTCTATTTTCACAGTCATTTTGGAGAAGCACTTGCAGATTGGATTTGCAGGGGTTTGTAGCTTGTTTGGAGACGAAAACCTCCGGCAGGAGCACCATTCTTGAGGTTGAAAGATATCTTCAGAGTGGTTTGGGGGCATTCGCACACAGTGGGTGCAATTGTGCTTGCATTGAAGACATTTACAGCATTGGAAGAGCAGATTTGGAAGGGTTTTGAAGAAGTTATCAGTTGCAAATTAATTATTCTTCATTACACAGCCAGGTCGTACCATCTAGAGCTTATTGGAGAGGATTGTGATGTAATTACCAGCTAGGGTTTGAGGATTTGAGGGTGAACTGTTGCATACACTCCAGCCGTACACCTTTGAGGGGTTTGTGAAGACTATTTTGCAGATTCTAGCTAATTCCAAGGCAGCCGTACTCCTCCTTGAGCAGGCCGTACATCCTCCATAAGGGATGTGTTGCTGCAACTCACTCAAACGCCTCCCTTGGACAGATTTCTATGCTTGGGAAGGGGTCGCCTCAATAGAGGGTGCTCAAATATGCTCTTTGTTTGATGGAGACTTGTAATTTCTTGATCATTTGATGAATATAAGTGATTTACCCATTGCTGGTGTACATTTCCAGAAATATTCAGACTTCATTATTACCCGGGTACTTCATTATTCTCATATTTGCTCAAAAGGGTTTCATTATTTATATTAGTAGAAGATTGTGCTTAAATTTCAATTCAATCGGAGTGATAGTTTGGAAGATAGAGATAGTTCTTTATTGCTGCATTTCATTTCCAGTATTTCCTTATTGTTGCAAAAATACAAAAAAAATCAAATATTGCACAAAAACACAAAAAACAATACAAAACTCAAACCAAAAAAACAAGGGCAGAAATTTTGGTGTTCATATTGGGGTTGGACACTACATTGGTATCAGAGCCATCTCATCCTGCCATCCTGTTGGGGTTTCATTAGATGAGTGGTCACCACTATTACACTAGAAGGAACAGGGCATTCAATGACGGTGAACAGGTTAATCAGCCAGAGTTAGAGGAAAATATGGGTGACAACAGGGAAGGTAACAGGGGTAATGGACAGCAGCCAGTAGACCCAGATAGGCAGATGTTTGAGATGTTCCTGCAGGGCCAACAACAAATACAACAGACTATGGCACAACTCCTAGGTCTTATGACACAACAAATGCACCTTAATGCACAAATCAATAATGGACAGAATCACAGGAACAATGGTGATGGAGAAGGTTCAGTTAATAATAACACTAGGGGAGTTAATCAGGCGAACAGGGACAGGACACAGAGTTCCAGGCCATTGATGCCTACTTTCATTCCTAGAGCAGCTCCACAGGAGGATAGAGAGCCTACTATACAGGAGATGCAGGAGTCATTTACGCAGGAGTGGAACCAGGCTAGTGAGGAGTTCAGAGCAGGGATGTCCTTCCGAGACTATGTTGACATGAGGATGCGACAGCAGCCTATTAGGAGAGGCAGACAACAGCATACACAGGGTCATGATTTGCAGAGGAAGGTGGGAAAATTAACTATTCCCAACTTCGATGGTTCCGGGAAGAC
Organism: Wollemia nobilis; assembly: GCA_028583015.1. Taxonomy (NCBI): domain Eukaryota; kingdom Viridiplantae; phylum Streptophyta; class Pinopsida; order Araucariales; family Araucariaceae; genus Wollemia; species Wollemia nobilis. The sequence goes on from JAQPPZ010016945.1 coordinate 10,542,466, forward strand.
CACAGCTCGTGCTTGGGTGCAGAAAATGGATACCTATTTCCAGCTTAATCCGACGACAGAGGATGAGGCAATAAAATATGCAGCACTGCATCTAGACGGAGTGGCACATGAGTGGTGGCACCATGGGTTAGTAACCCTTGGTCATGATCAGATTCATACCTATGCAGAATTCACTAACAGATTGATTGATAGGTTTGATAAGAAGGATCCAAAACTAGAGTTTAAGGAATTGGCCCAACTTAAGCAGTGGGGATCAGTAGATAGTTACATTGCTGATTTCCAGAAGCTCTCTGTTCTAGTGACTGACATTTCTGAGAGGAGATTGATTGTACTGTTTATTGATGGATTGGCTGATCCTTTACGAGGGCTTGTCAAAGCCTTCAATCCTCCTACTTTGCATGATGCTATTAGGAAGGCACGAGACATGGAGACCACCTCTTCTAAGGGTAAATTCATTCCCAAAGGAGGTGACTATAAGAAATTTAAGGACAAAAAACCTTTTGCAAAAGGGAGTGACCAGCAAAGAGATAATTTCAAAAAGAAGGACAGCGATACTACTAATGATTTGAGGAAGAAGAATCTTTGTTTCCGATGCAAAGAACCTTGGAACCCAACACATAAATGTGGTGACAAGGCTAAAATGAAGCAAATGGAGCAATTTTCTAGTGAGGAATCAGAGTATGAGGATGTTGACCAGCAGGGTGTTAGTGATAGTAGCAGCTCGGAGAGTGAGGAGGAATCACATTCAGCACCTGAGCCTGATGAGCCAGTAGCACAGTTGTACAGTTTTCAGAGGGTGGCATCTTTTAAGGTTCGGGGAGTACTTAAGGGGCAGCGCATAACCACTCTCATTGATACAGGGGCTACGCATAACTTTATTGATGAGAGCCTTGCTGTTAAGCGAGGGCTACCTGTTGAGTCATTTGATGGATTTCGGGTGATGGTTGCTAGTGGGACTACCATTAGCTGCACTAAGAGGATTCCTAGCTTGCGCATAATGTTGGGAGAATATGAGTTGCAGGATGATTTCTATTGTGTGAATATAGGCGATACAGATGTTGTTTTAGGTATGCATTGGATGAGCTCCTTGGGAGAATTTACTATGAACCTGAAAAGTATGGAGATGAAATTTGAAACAGGTGGCAGGAAGGTTGTACTCAGGGGAATTTCGGATGGTAGCCTCAGGACAGTCTCATTTAGGAGAATGGAGAGGTTGTTTAGACATGGGCAGATTGAGTGGGCAGCAGAGTGTATTTTGATGCCTACAGCAGAGGAGCAGCCAGGGAAGACATACCATCCAAAACTACTCCCAAACCAAAACTACTCAGACCAAATAATTTTCTGATATAGACCTCAGCAGACCAAAACTACTCCCATTCATGTCCAACTTCTAGCAAACTATAATATGCTAGGGCCTAGTGAATTGTGAACTATTTCATGGTGTGCCTTTCCCTCTTAGATTCTATTTTTTAGTTATTTACAGATGTTAGAATGTCATCAGTTGTGGGGGAATATGACAAATATGCCTAGTACCCACAACTTTGTGTTTTCAAAGTGACAATCCTTAAGAACAAGATGGGAAAACATAAATGATTGGAATGGATCTACAATAAGTTTGAAATGCAAAACAAAAACTCCAACCTCATAGAGAAATGGTTTTGGAAATAAAAATTCTCTAATGTATCTCATGCTAACAAATAACAGTCAGGAGGTCTAAGGGCCCAGCTCGTTGGTCAAAAGTGCTCCCTTGGGAGGGTGTTGACCACGGATCGAATCCCTCAGGCCTCGTAGAACCGGAGGGCGTGTCGTGCTAGCGCCGTCGACTACGTTAAAAAGTTTACCCGGCGCAACTGGAGGTTATAGTGGAAGCAAGGAGCAGGATTCAAACCCACGAAGAGGTGATGAAAAACATAACGAGTTACCGATTCCTCTAGTTATGCAAACAATAAAATAAATAAACAACAGTCAGGAAAAGGTTATCCTGAATAAGAAACTAATCTTCCCTAATAGAGAAAGTATTGAAAATATGTTGAAAATGTAGGGACATTCACAAACCCTTCATCACCATAGCAATCCACATATGAGTATTAAGTCCTAGACAAGATTACCTATATAGCTGATAGAAACAAGTTGTATCAAATTTCAAAAGGATGAGTACAAGGTTTATGGATGCAATAAAAGACTTATTATATACTATTGGCCTTTTGCATGTTTTCAAAAGTTCTTGAAGTTGAAGAAAAAATAATGTTAAGTTCAAAAACATGCTTCAGAGACAAACCTTTGGCAATCGTAAAATTGAAACTGTGGGGAATATATGTTTTGGAAGATTTGCCAGTGCAGGTACCAAATATTTATCGAGTTCACCCCATATAACAGTCACAGGAATGTGGACTTTATCTCCAGCCTTTCTTCTACTCCAGTGTCCTCTCACTGCTGCTCGGTAGTAATCCATACCTCCGGTGATTGAGCCAGGCACAGACCAAGCTTGAACATATCTGAATTCACACCAAGATAACAATTATAAAAAAATGCAAATGACATATGAAACATTTTAAATTTATGAGTATCCTGTCCAAAATAAAAATTGATTTACAAATTATTCTATATATAAGGCATGAAAAGGAGAGTCCAATGTGCGTCTCTACTTAGTTCCATACGAGTTATAACAAGATATCTGTCTGAAGGGAACTTTGTGGAGTCGCATAGTATGGAAGCAAATGTTATATTCTGCAAGAATGGATAAAGTGGTCCCAACTTTTCCTTGTAGGAGCTAAGCATGAGAGAGTAAGATGATTGTAACCTCAGCTCCAGTGATCTGGAAGCTATAGGGATGCCGCCAACAGGTTCATGACAGGGACATTTTCAACTTTTCCTATAATACTCTTACATACCTTTTGCCTTTTTTTTGAATTACATTTTCTTATGTTCATGAATATATTCAAAAGACAGATAGAGCAACTCTTTTCTATTAATGACAAATTATTAGATATTGTTAGCTTAGTATGTTAGGATATTTGCCTGATTTGTTTGATTATTTGCAGTCCAGGACAGTGTTTGGTATATTGTAAACAAATATGGATAGATGTACAGGACAATGTATGTAGAAGTAATAAAAAATAAATAAATTTTATTAATTGTCCATGAGTGGCCAATGATAGTCAATACGACTCTGAAATACACCAGTTACAATAGAAGCACTGCAGAACAGAAAAAGTTAACTGAAACACAAAATCAATCAAGTATAACTAGAGGCTGTAAACCCAAAGAGGGTAACTGTAAACATGTTATCCAAGAAATCAATTAACACTAAAGGAAGTAAACCAAAATATGGTAACCATAAACATGTAAATGTAATTGTTGCGACTACTACCATCGCTTCCAAAACAAGTTCTATCATGAAATTAGTATTAAAAAAGTGAAGGGACCAAGTTAGACTTCATAGACGCTTCGCTTTGAGCATTTTCCACTCCATAAAGTGCCTGCTCACCAAAGTGCCTTGCTGTCTGAGCGCCCTGCTCTCCAGAGTGACCTCACTCCCTGAACGGAGGTTTGTCACACAAGCTGAGGCAGAAAACAGAGCAGTGCAGAAATCCAATGTTGGTTAAGTATGTGGAAGAGGGCACCCCGCTCTCCGAGCGACCTCACTCTGAACAGATCTGAACAGAGGTCCATTGCACAAGCCAAGGCAGAAGACAGAGCCAATGGCCTTGTTTGATTTGCCTTTCACTACAATGTTTCTTCACTTGTTGCTTCATTCTATTTTGTGCTAATTCCAAGTTGTCCTTCACATATTGTACAACTTGCTGATGAGCATTATGATCTTTGACTGCCTCTATCTTAGAGTGATGCCGCAAGTACGTAGTGGTGGAATGAGCATGATAGTTTTTAGAGAGCCTCAAAGGGCGTCACCTTGGTTTCAAAACGACAGTGAGTGTTATGCCATCACTCTGCCATGGGTTGCCACTTGACCCACTAAGCTTGTCTTGAGATGTAGTTAATCTTCACTTGAGGCTATGACCAGCTTTCCGTTGTGGTTGTGTGTTTGCCCCATGGGATTGCAAGATGAGTTCGCTCTGATACCACTGTAACGTCCTACCCCTTTTCGAAGACAAATAAATTTGCCACCAAAAGAGCCAGGTTTCGATCTTGGGTTCCAAACTGAAAACTTGAGTGTCTTGTTTGTTGATTTGGGTTATTCAGTGTTTTTGTATGTTTGGAGATCATATGAACATTCAATGTACTAACTCCAATTTTCAAATATCATATTAACTCATGAATTTTCAACAAGACATTTTGACAAACATTTGTCATGCATACTCAGAAATAACAGGGCAGCTCTCAAGAATTGATCACAAATTGAAAACTATCAATCCAAATGCTACCAAATAGCTTCTTCCAATATAGATAAACAAACCCAATAAAGGAAATTGCATTAAAAGGAGTATACCCGGAATTGTGAAGGTCTGATACAAATCTGGAAATGTTCATCACCACACAGAAATCTTCATTTTTTTGTCATAAAATCCAATTTACAAACTTCTCCAGCATTCAACTTATGTTTTTGAATACCCTTTTTGGAGACAATAACAAAGCATGTAAGAAATCCTCCAAAGACTAGGCGTTTGGACCTAGGCAAGCAACTCGTCCCCAAGAAATGTACGACCATGCCAGGAGCAGGTACGGCTACTAATAAACACTACAAAAATCCAATGAAAGTCTCCAGAACCTGCAGAAAAGGTGGCGGCTAGGTCTGTAGTTGCAAGTAGATCTCAAACTTCGACAAACCATTGTTGAGTGTGCATCCAAATCGCTCTATTTTGGCCCTAGATGGTACGGCCAATTGAAGGAGTGAAGTGCAAATGAAATGGAACAAACCCTCTCCAATATGCTCAACAATATCTGAAAATATCACCTTTATCAGCTCAATTGCATCCACTGAGTATGAATGCTCATTAACCAATCTAAAGGTATCTTTCAACCTCAAGATATGGTGTCCTTGTATGTGGTTTTCGTCACAATACAAGCCTGGAATGACTGAAATCTTGCAACCTGCAAGTCTCACACAATAAGCTTCAAGAATAATAGCCAAAGATGTCACAATCAACTCTTCAATGCCACTTTTATCCTTTCCCAAAGCTGGTTGATCCATTCACTTCTTGAATGTGGGATAATTTGTCTTTCCAAATGCTACGTTGCACCTTGAAGGCATTCTTTTTACCATAAATTGTAATATATTTCACTTATTACTTTTCAAGGAGACCATACCACTTTTATGACATTAGAAATATGAACTTTATAAAATATCCTTTAATTCAAGTGGTTACATGACCTCTTTTAAGATTAAATTGATGCCCAACATTATAAAGTCATATTATAATTTAATTTAATACATTAATAACCTTCGGGCATTAAAATAATCAGTCTCTGAATGTCATATCCTAGATATGAAAATGGAAACGGATACCCATTTCGCCGAACTACTCATCCGTAACATCCGTTTCCTGCCATTCAACCCCGTGACTGACTTACTAAAAATAGTAAGTCTCTGTACTCCTAGCTCTGGAAGACCAAAATCACTCAACCGAAGGGATATCTGGATACCCAATAAGGCGTAGAATATTATTACACCTTCCGCTCGGCCAGAAACCCTAATTGCTGACATACTAAAAATAGTAAGTCCCTCATCCAAACTCAGGAAGACTCCCAGAAACTGGCATCTGAAATCTGACCAAATCCCGGTGCAGGCTAAACATCTCCTGAATGCATCAACACAACTGCCTCGCCAAGAAAGGGACATTACAAGAATGATTCAAGTAAACTGGGGATAAAAAGGCGAGAAGATGATCAAATGTGGAGATGATTGGGATCCAGTCCTAAAAGTCGCAGCAATTAAGATTTTTATGGACTATAAGGATGTTTTTGCCTGGACATATAAATATTTGAAGGGAGTACCACCCGAACTCTACGTACACAAGATTCCTTTGATAGAAGGTGCACAACCAGTAAGAAGGCGTCCTTACAGAATGAATCCCAAATATGCAGCAAAAGTGAATGCCGAAATCGAAAAGATGCTAGATGCAGGCATTATATTCAAACTTACGACAAGCGAGTGGGTCTCACCAATTGTGATCACTCTAAAACAAGAAGTAGATAAAATCCGAATCTGTGTGGATTTTAGAAGTTTGAATGTCGTAACTATAAAAGATCCCTTTCCAATCCCATTCACAGACTCCATACTGGAAGAGGTAGCCGGCCACAAGATTTATTCATTTTTGGATGGATTCTCGGAGTATAATCAGATTAGCATAGCAGAAAAATATAAGTTGAAGACTACTTTTGTGGTAGAGAATGGAATATATGCATACAATCGCATGCCATTTGGACTATGCAATGCGCCCGCTACTTTTCAAAGGATCATCTCGTATATTTTTGATAAAATATCCACGGGAAATTTTAAAGCCTTCCTAGATGACTGGTCACTGTATGGGAAAACACAGGAACATTTAAAGGCCTTGGAAGTGTAATGTCCCCATCTTCGGTCACTTTAGCATTATAGTTGGCCCTAGCTCTCTCGGAGTCCATCAGACGTGTCAGAGGGGATTTTTGATAATGGCAATGAGCTCAGGTGGTCTAGAGGACCCCGATGACACTTTCCGAGGTTGTACCCAGCTTCTGGTTTGTTCTCCAAGATTCTTGGAGAGAGCGTATATTTATAGTAAGTCACCCAATCAGGTCCGATCATCATTATTCATCATCGGTATCAGAGTTGTGCAGTCAAATTTTGATTTCGATGTTTTCCAACCGTTTCTGTAATTTGGATGTTAATACGAGCTATATTTAATTATTTTCTTCTAAGGTTGCCATTTTAATTAAATAATTTAATGGGCGCCTAAGTGTTATAGCTCGTTGGAAAGGGAATTAAAAGTTTTAAATCATAGATGCTTTATTGTGGAGCCCTGCACATCATATATCAATATTTTTAATTAAAAGGGGTCTTTTGGAGCAAAAAGGAGTTTTTAATTATAAAGTGACTCTATGTTTTATCCCACATTGAGCCCACAGGAGAAGATTTCTCAATGAGAAGTCTATTTATATGATTGCTTGCTCTCATATTGAACATTCTGGACATTTGATAATTTGGTTTTCTCTGAGGAGAATTTGGAGCTCTGGTTGCAGAACTTCAGAAGGTTGTTGGGGACGAAAACCTCCTTCAGTAACAATATCTTCGGGTGTGGAAGATCACCCCTGGGTGTTTATCTGCCAGCTTCATTTCAGGAGTTGGGATTGTGCATACAGAGAGATTTTGTAGAGGGTTTGATGATATTCGTCTGGGCGCCATTATAGAAGGTGATTTGCTTGTGAAGTAAGCTGGAGATAATTTCCACAAGGAGCCGTATAACTGCTGATAGCTCCGTACAGATAAAGGGCAATTTTGGAACCATTAAATGGTTCATAACTCAAGAAAATAAAGGAATCTCCATCTGGGTATAAATCTAAACTGTCTCTGCAAGTTGGGCGACCATTTTAAGCCCATTACTTTGGACCTTGGGAAGCAGAATTAATTTATTTATTGTGTCGTTCAGTTCTGGTCACATACACAGCTGTACACCCGTTTCTTTCATTGCTGATAAGTGTTATAGAAACTGTTTCTGGGTGTTTTTGCAAAGCATTCTACATTGTCGGAGCAGGTCACGTGAAGATCAGAGCCTCAACCTTTCCTTGAACGGTGTTAGGTCTTCTTCAAGACAAATTAGTTGAATTCATAAGTGTAGAAGACCTTGAGGGACTATATGATTCCATGTTTTGGAGAGTGGTTGTTCATCACAGTCAGTTGCAGACCTGATTTCTAATGTAAGTTGCTACAGTTCAGTAAATATTCTTATGTATTTCAGCTACTGATAATTTACTCCATTGCTCCAAGGCATTTAAGATTGGGTTATCATTAGTTTCCAATGAATGAATGATGCTATGATTTCTGCACTCTTAAAGTAGACTGTTTAGGCGAGGTTTCAGACCATATACACTTGCAATCAGTTATGTCAGTGTTTGGGGTAATCTGATTACATGATTAGCAACAAGTTCATTGTGTCCGGGGCATGTCATGTAAATGTTATGAAAAGTATATAATACTCATATCAGACTCCTGGCAGCAATATATAGTAAGTGACGAGTGTATTGTGATTTTCTCAATGCAAATCATTAGCAATTTCGTGCAAGCAGTATTGTAGCAGTTAGTGTTCACATTGGCTCTATTCCTTGTTCTTTATTTGCAAATTATTCTCTCTGCCATATCAAAAAAAAATAAGTGCAACTTGGGTAGGACATTACAGGAAGAATGCACGAGTTTAAGCAGGAAAACACGAATAGCACTAAACCCAAATAAATGTGTCTTGTTGGTGCCATACGGGAAGCTGTTGGGGCATATAGTATGCCAAGAGGGTTTGAAGCCCGACCCAAATAAAATATGGGTAGTGTTACTGATGGAGGAGCCACATGATGTGAGCTCGGTAAAGACTTTTCTGGGAACTGTCGAATATTACAGGAGGTTTAACCGAAATTATGCATTGACATCTCATCCACTAGACGCGCTTACACGGAAGGGTGTTCCATTCAGCTGGACAGAGGAATACCAGGTGGCATTTGAGGGATTGAAAGGGCACTTGGTGAAAGCACCTATCCTGGTTTACCCAGACTGGGAGAAAGAATTCCATGTGCATGTGGATGCATCAAATTTTGCCATTGGATGCGCCTTGGCACAGGAAGGCCAATACGGGTTGGATCAGCCCATATATTTTGCAAGTCGGCTACTGTCCAAAGCCAAGAAGAATTATAGCACAACGGAGCGAGAAGCACTGGGAATGGTGTATGCAGTACAGAAGTACAGACACTACCTACTGGCTAACCCCTTTGCTTTTTATGTGGATCACCAGGCTCTGTTGTACTTAATCAACAAACCAACAATTTACGGACGAGTAAGTCGATGGCTCGTCACTCTGCAAGGAATTCGTGTTTAGAGTGGTAGTTAGACCAGGGAAGAAACACGTAATAGCACACCAGTTGTCAAGGATTGGCTCAGGAGAACCTACAAAGGGAGGAATACCAAATGAATTTCCCGATGCACAGTTGTTCATGATTAATGCCATACCAGGATGGTATAGGCATATAGGGGAATATCTGTCAACAGGGTAACTGCCGGAAGAGTTAACAACAACCGAACGGGGAAAAGTAATCACGAAATCAGCACCCTTCACCTTGATTGCAAGATTGCTTTACAAGATGGGAGAGGACCATGTATTGCAAATATGTATAATGGAAGATGAAGTACAGCAAACCCTGAAGGAGACACATGAGGGACTAGCAGAAGGACACATGGGACAAAATGCGACAACCAAGAAAGTGTTGTTAGCAGGTCTATGGTGGCCCACCCTCTTTCACGATGCAAAGAATTTTGTAGTCGCATGTGATACATGTCAAAGAACAAGGAAACCATTGAAGAGAGACTTCATGCCCTTACATCCGTCCCAGCCTCAGGAACTCTTTGAAAGATGGGGGCTGGATTTTGTAGGTCCTTTAAAAACAAGTTGAAGGAGAAGATGTCGGTACATCGTGGTTGCCACGGAATATCTCACAAAATGGGTAGAAGCAAGGGCTTTACCGGACAATTCGACAAAAAGCACGGCTCGCTTTTTGTACGAACAAGTAATTAGGTTCAGGATACCTCTACAGTTGACAAGTGACAGAGGAGGCCATTTTGTGAATGCAATTATTCAGAATTTGACAGAGGAATTCAGGATTTTCCACTCCTTGTCAAGTCCGTACTACCCAAGAGCAAATGGGCAGGCGAAGGCAACAAATAAAGTCCTAGTTTTGATCATGTACAAGACATGCGGAGTAGAAGGAGCCGACTGAGAGGAGCGGTTACCAGCAGTTTTATGGGCATACAGGACCGTTGCCACATTTTGCACGGGGTGCCATGTCTTCGGTTTTTTTTGTAAGGATGCTGCTCTCCCTTCCCTCTTCCTTCTCTCCCTTTCTCCACTATCCCCTTTCTTCCCTGCCATCAGTTTCATTCTCTTCATTCCCCCCCCTCTCCTTCTTCTGACTGTTTCTCCAAGAGGGCAAAAGGCCCTAAATTTTCTAAGTGTTGGTATTGCCGCAACCCGACTTCGCAGCGAAGTCGGGCTGCGCCCTTAATTTTGAGCGCACTTGGGGAGCCGACGTGCGGAGAGCTGAACCCGAAATTTTCTAAGTATTGAGCGCAACCCGACTTCGCAGCGAAGTCAGGTTGCGCTCTCAGTTTTGTGCGCACCTGGGCATTATCAATGGAGGACACCCCCAAAAAAAGTGTCTAAGTGTTGGGTGCGCAACCCGACTTCGCAGCGAAGTCGGGCTGCGCCCTCAAGTTCATGCGCAGTTGGGCGACTCATTTGAAGAAACGGCTAAGTGTTGGGTGCGCAACCCGACTTCGCAGCGAAGTCGGGCTTCGCCCTGGAAGAAGAGCGCAATTGAGCAGCCCATCATGGTACCTCCAGAAACGGCTAAGTGTTGTGCAACCCGACTTCGCAACGAAGTCGGGGTTCGCTCACTTACCTACGCGCACTCGGGCAAAGAATGTTGAAGCCAGCCCAGAAATTTTCTAAGGCACGGAGGCCTCCCCAACTGCGCTACTTCCCCCTTACGTTGCCTGGTTGCGCTCCAATTCTGGGCGAAGTCGGACAAGAAAGAAAATACGAGCTCCTAAGGCAGATTTTTCCCCTTATCAGATTCTGACAGGTGTCCAGCCTCGATATTCGAGTCAGAGATGTGACGGGAGGTGTGCGAGCGTGAACTGACTTATTGTACTTCAGCTGCCCTCAGTCAAGCTGACTCGGAGCATCATCCCCGCACTGCCACATAGCTGCTGATTTTTTAGGGGACCTTGCTGCAAGCACATTCCATGCCGGCAGAGGTCAACATCAGCCGCTTTTGTCAGCTTTGTCAGCTTTTTTTGTTATTGTCAGGTCTAGGATCCTGTGCCCAACGATGTAATGGGGGGAAATTTACGCTATAAATAGCTCGACAATATCATTGTAAAAAGGTGGAAGGGGGATATATTTCTAGGGAACCGTTGTAGTTGTGTGTTTGCTTCTAAATACAGAATATAATTGGCTCTATTGACTGTTTTTTATCTTGTATGCTGCCTTTATTGAGCATTTTTGCCTCATGTTGCTTATGTTATTGCTTACTGTTATTTTGCTTTCTGGATATCGATATTTAATAGTTAAGTATTCCTGGAATGCAAAGATAGAGGATACATAGGATGAATGACATTGATAGTTTCTGCAACATATCTTGTGTTTAATTGCTGTTAGTAGTGGTGATTGGTTGTTGCTGCTGCTTATCCTCCCCACCCATAACAATCACATTTATATTTCTTTTTGCATTTCTAATTTCTTTCCTGCACTCTGAGCTTAAAACCAATTGAGAAAACATAGGAAGCCGGCCTCCTCCGGAGATTGGCACGGAAGGCATTCCTTCCTTCCGACCTTTCAATCTGCTGGGCGGATCTAGGACGCATTACAATAAATCCTATCCTAGTGGCAGATTCATAACCAACAGTTTCTCTGGCACGCCCGGTGGGACACGGGAGTTTCCCACCCCAAAACAGAATCGAAGCATTAGTGTTCGCTTCATTGTTGTCAAATCAGAACACCTGGCGACTCTGCAAGTACCTGAATATTCTCGGAGTCCGTGAGACCGGTCCAAGCGCCTTCATGCATACAAGAAGGTGGAAAGCAAGGAACCCAGGACACCAGCCTGTTCTCTAGGAAATTGACATCAACACTCCTGGAGAGCGCGTAAGGCTGGCTGACTACCAAGCTCACCTAAACGAACTCGAAGCTGAGATTGAAGAAGCCGAGATTGAAGAACAGCCTACAACTTCGGCCAACACTGATACCGAGTATACGACCGAAGAGGAAGAAGACATGGCTGCCCAACAAAATGATGACGACCTCTTCCCAGCAGTTGACTCCACATGGCCCTTGGCTCTAGTTGGACAAGAGGTTGTGCCCCCCGCTGCCTTGAAATCCATTCCTACTTACAATGGCTCTGGGAAAACAGCATACGAGCATATCCAAGGCATTTTGGCCTTGGCTAAATTGCACTCTATCACGAGTGAGAGTGTTAAGACCCGTCTATTAGCCCTTTCTCTGAGAGGGAAGCTTCTCTACTAGTGGAGATCTTTGCCAAAAGGAGCTATCACGGGATGGCCCCAGTTAGCAGGCAGGCTAGTAAAGGGATGCAATGAGTCTGTTGATCCCTCTTCATTGTTGCATCAGTTCCAAAGTATTCAATGCCATCCACAAGAGGAGATATTGGACTTCAACGTGAGGTTTGCGATTTCCTGGAAGAGAGTACCTCGCGAACTGCGATCTCCGGCGGGACAAGCTGCACACTATTACCTGAGGTCTTTCAATTCGGATATTTCCTTACTTCTCAACATAGCCCGGGTCGACACTTTCCCTGCCCTATATGAAGCTGCCCAGCAAGCAGAATTAGACATAATCTCTATAGGTAGACTTCCACATAAAATGCAACCTCCCATTTACGCTGATTTCGCTCAGTCACAATGCCCATCGACGTCTGGTGTAATGCCATCCTCGTTAAATCAGTACCCCCAACAGCCATGGAATCCAGCGCCAGTTATAAACTCCTATGGTCCTCAGATCCATTATCCTAATTCGCCACCTCCACCTCCACCTCCACAGTATCCCGCACTCCCCGCTCCCCCTCATTACGCGGCGTATTCTGCACCTCCACCATTAGCTGCAATACCTCCGCCAGCCCGGCCGACGCCTGCTGATAATGATATTCAGAGTAAAATCCTTCAGGAGGTACGGGCTCTAGCCTCTGGTTATCATACTATTTTCAATGATATGACAATAATGAAGAAGAAGCAAGCCTAGATGGAGTTTCTTCCGAGGAGACCATATCCTCCCCCTGCACTAACAAAAGATCAAGCTACGCCAGCGCAAAGGCCCCCGGCAAGGAATGCTGCCAATGAGGTCCAACCAGGCACTTCTAATCAGGTTAACCGGTGCTCCACATGCAACGATCCACATGGAGAGGAGGGTTGCATGCTGCATCGGCATTATCTTCAGACCCTTGCGGGCAGCGCCATGGAGGACGAAGCATACATGATCCTGGACGATGAAGGTAACTTTGCAGTCCCAGAAGAAGATCCTGTGTCACTCTTGACCAAGGAAGGCAAAAGGCCCATTAAGGCTGCCACGGCCCAAACGAAGTCGTTGAAAGTATACGCTAGAAGGGAGAGGGCGCAGTCTGCTGGGCTACCACCTGACAAGTCACCTTTACCTCCTACGACCAAAGAGAGGTTCCCGACACTCAAGGCTTTCGCGATGAAGGCTCCCGTAGCCCAACCTCTAGCCGAAACAAAAGAACAAGCTCAAGATAAGCTGAGGTATCCATCGCTGACGAAGAGACAGAGAGTCGAAGCCACGCAGCAATACCGAACCAGGTATGAGCCAGCGAAAGAGATAGAGGCAGTCGGTACTTCAACCTACAATATAGTTGATGAGCTCAAAAAGACCCCGACGAAGATAAGTATGTATGAGGCTCTTCTGCTCCCAGGGCAAGTAGACCTATTGCAGGAATCCTTGAAGAGCGTGAACTATGGAAAGCCGACACAACCTGTTGTGTTAGCTCAGCCCTTGACAGTATCTACTACTGGGAAAAACAAGCCGCCACCTTTCTATCTCTCTTTGCGAATGGAGGGCTATATAGTACACAACTGCATGGTGGATTCTGGTGCTTCCACTACTGTCATGCCGAGGGCTGTCTGCGAAGAGATTGGTATGGAATGCACAAGGAGCAGCCAATGTGTGTTGCAGCTAGACGGCACTCCTGTCAAGACAGTTGGTGTCATAAAAGATATCCCGATCCGACTGCATAAAGCCCTCGACATAGTGGTCATCCAAGAGGTCGTGGTGGTTGACTTGGAACCCTACTTCGGCATGTGTCTCTCTAGGGAGTTCACTGCGAAGCTGGGTGGATATCTGTCGTTGGATTATTCACATATGGAAGTGCCCTCCAAAGGAAGGAGATTGAAGATCTATAATGAAAAGCCTTCCACATTTCTGGTAGAGAAGATACGGGGAAGAGCAGCGAGAACGACATGGTTCATCCGACAACCGAAGAAGCTGGTAGAGGTGGATATGGCGGAAGAGGCCCTCGAGCTGTTACAAGTGGAGGATGAGTTCTCCTTGCTAGACTTCAATGCCATGATTGAGACCGAGCAAGGTTGTTACTCCGTCACCCAGCCTGAAAGACTTGACCAGTCGACAAAGAAAGATGTTGGACCTACCCCAAAAAAGCTATGGAAGCTGTACTTCGATGGCGCCCGATGCAAGAATGGCACCGGTGCAGGTGTACTTCTGGTTTCCCCATCCGGGATCCAAAAAGACTACACTTACAGGCTGGCTTGGAGTTGCACTAACAACGCGGCGGAGTATGAGGCTTTGTGTTTGGGTTTGAGAAAGGCGAAGAGGCGGGGATAAAGCATTTGCGGATCTTTGGCGACTCGGAGTCGGTGTGCAACCAGATTACGAACAAGTGCGCCTCCAAGAAGCATTACCTCAAGGCGTACCGCAACCATGTCTGGGATCTGATGGAGTCATTCGACTCTTTGAATGTCAAAGCCATATCTCGTGAGAAGAATAAGCATGCTGACATTCTGGCGTCTGTTGGAGCCAGGCACGTCCTGGCTGATGACACTGTCCAGAATCCGAAGCCGGTTCGTACCATCTATAGGCCTTCTGTGCCTGATAAAGACACCCACTTTCGACTGTGACGAGGATATCGTCACCTTTTTGATAAACGAAGCAAGTACAATCGAAGGTAGAGACCCTGATGACGGGCAATACGAGGGGTTGATACAGTTAAAAAATAATCATGTCCCGAAAGGACTGATTACTCTAGAGAGTCTCTTTGATCAGAATGATAGAGCCATATCCCACAGAATCAAAGTGGACCCCAAGAAGTACATGGACCTGGAACTGGAACCTAGGAAAGTGATCAAGGTCGGGGCAGATTGTACTGAAAAGGAGCTAGAGCAGATCAGATCTTTATGCGAAGAGTTCCCAGATATTGTGGCCTGGTGCTACCAAGACTTGAAGGGGTACAACAAAGAGATGATCCAGCATACTATAGAACTGGAAGATAATGCAAAGCCTTTCCGGCAGAAGCAAGGGGCGGTGAACCCGAAAATTGAAGCCATGATGAAGGCGGAACTCTTGAAGATGCTGGAGGCCAAGATCATCTACCCCATCAAACACTCATCTTGGGTCGCAAATCTGGTCCCGTGAGAAAAAAGAATGGAGACATCCGCCTCTACGTGGATTTCAGAAACCTCAATCAGGCTTCACTGAAGGATCATTATCCGCTTCCCCAAATTGATCAAATCCTCCACGTAGTTGCTGGAGCTCAGAGATTCTCTCTCTTGGACGGGTTCTCTGGCTACAACCAAATATGGGTGAAAGACGAAGATCAGCACAAGACGGCATTCACCACCAAATGGGGAACGTTTGCATATCAGCGCATGCCCTTCGGCCTTTCTAACGCCGGTGCTACATTTCAAAAGGCTATGGACTCGGCGTTCCGGGAGCTGCTCAACAAGGTCATTGTCATCTATTTGAATGCCATGACTGTGTTTTCACATAAGAGAGAGGACCATGCCTCCCACTTGCGGCAAATATTCGAGAGATGTCGTGAGTTCGGCATTTCCATCAACCCAAAGAAGTCAGTCTTCACGGTGAAGGAAGGCAAGCTGCTGGGACACGTTATTTCTGAGAAGGGCCTTGCAATTGATCCTGACAGAGAAGAAGCTCTTCTTCGCTTATCCATCCCAGTTGACAAGAAGGGGCTACAATCATTTTTTGGCCAAATCAACTTTGTGAGGAAGTTTGTCCCAGACTTCACACAAGTGATCAAGCCCATGGCTGAGCTCCTAAAAAAGAATGCTGAATTCTTGTGGACTGACGAAAGAAAGCAAGCCTTCGAAGAAATCAAGGCCAGAATCGCGCAAGCTCCAGTGTTAATGAATCCAGACTACTCCAAGGATTTCATCCTGTACGCGGTGGGAGAGCCCGAGAGCTACGCCGTAGTCCTGACTCAGAAGGAAGATGATGGCGAGGAGCGCCCCATAGCGTTCCTAAGTCAGGTGATTCAACCGCACGAAGAAAGATACAATTTTATTGAGTGGCAAGTGCACGCACTCATGAGATCTCTCAGAAAGTTCAAGCACTTTGTCTCCCAGAGCCGGATAACTATCTTTGTGATACATCCGGATGTCAAAAATTTCATTATCCAAGGGGAGCCAGGTGACAAGAGGGCAGGATGGATAGCTAAAGTACAAGAGTTTGACATAGAGGTACGGCCAACGAAGCTAATCCGAGGTCGGGCTCTATGCCAAGAGTTGGCCCGAAGTGCTGCAGCCGAAATCTCTGCCTACCAGTGGGAAGACCCAATGACGGAAATTAACCTTGCCAACTCCTTATCAGAGGAGAGGGACTGGACGAATGACCTGGTGTGGTATTTTAGCACAGGGAGATGTCCAGATCATCTCAACGCCTCACAAAGGAGGTTTAGGCTGAATGCCTTGAAATATGTACTGCGCCCCTAGGGTTGTATTTAAAAATATTGACGGCATCCTGTTGCGGTGCGTCAAGGAATCAGACAAGCCAAAGGTTCTCGAAGAGTTCCACTCTGGGATGCCCGAAGGACATCATTCAGGAAGGCCTACGGCCTTGAAGATTATCAGAGCCGGCTATTATTGGCCCACCCTCTTCACAGACGCACATGCAGTCTGTGTACAATGTGAAAAATGTCAGAGGTTCATCGAGAAAAATAGGAAGGCACCCTTGCCCCTCCAGCCAATTCAAGCCGAGACCCCGTTCCAGCAGTGGGGTCTGGACTTCGTCGGGACCATAACGCCCAACTCTTTGGCGGGACATAAGTTCATCCTTACAGCCACTGATTATTTCACTCCGTGGGCTGAAGCGATTCCTACTAAGCATGCAGACCAGGAAACGGTCATCGGCTTCCTAGAGAGTCTCATCACCCGTTTCGAGATCCCAAAGGCAATAGTTACAGACAACGGTCTAGGGTTCGCAGGCGCTATACTCACAAAGTTCACCAGCAAATACGGCATCTACCACAAGATGTCCTCAAACTACTATCCGCAGGGGAATGGCCTGGCCGAGTCCACTAACAAGAATTTGTTAAAGATTATAAAAAATACAGTAGAAAGGAACAAGAGGTTGTGGCACCTACTTCTGGACCGGGCGTTATGGGCGGATCACATATCTTTCAAAAAATCCATCAAGACGTCCCCCTACGTGCTTGTATACGACAAGGAGGCAGTTTTGCCTACCCACATAGAAATGCCCGCACTCTAGTTGTTAGATGAAGAGAAAGGCGACGGGGATCCAATGGATGTCAGACTTTGTCAACTGTTGCAGCTAGAAGACGAAAGGGGGAAGGCATATCAGGCCTTTACCAAACATGCCGAGGCAACTCAGAGCTGGTTTGCAAAAGGGACCACCACCCGAGTTTTCAAAATCGGGGACTTAGTGCTCAAGTGGGATTCACTCAAAGCGAAGCCGGGCAACCATGACAAATTTGATGCCTTCTAGGAAGGCCCCTATCAGATCACTCGGGTAAACCAATTCAACGCGTTCGTGCTCAGGGACATGGAGGGACAACTTCTCCCGATCCCTGTTAATGGCTTCCACCTGAAGGCCTATCACCATTGAAAGCATCCCTCGAAACCGTGCTAGTAGAAAGGCAAGAAACCAACGAGAAATCCTTCTCGAATTTGGCCGCAAACTCGCTCATCTCAGTTTCTGCAAAGGCTGCTACCTGTGTTTGTTGCTACTTCCCTTTGCCCTTCTTGTCTGGACACTGTGATGCATAATAGTCGTGTTTATGACAATGAAGCACTTGATATTGGTCAAGTCCATCTTCCCTAAATGTGAGGTTGACTCCTCATTCTTTACCTTACCCTTGTTGGGTCTTTTACCTCTGCACTTCTTGGTTTGCCCAAAGAGAGCTAGGTTATTGTTGCCACATTTTGCACAGGGTGCCATGTTTTTGGTTTCTGCAAGTGAGCTGCTCTTTTCCTTTCCTTCTTCTCATTCTCCCCTTTTCTCATTTCTCCCTTTCTCCCTCTTCCTTGCAATTTCATTCCCCCTTCTTCTTTTCCCTTTCTTCCCCCAGTAAGTTTCCAGAACAGAGGTGTTCCCTGAAAATTCTAAGTGTTGGGGCGACACCCGACTTCGCAGCGAAGTCGGAGTGCGCCCTCAGTTGGAGCGCAGTAGGGAGCCCGAAGTGTGCAATCAGGCAGGAACAAGCCAAAATTTAACTAAGTGTCAGGGGCGACACCCGACTTCGCAGCGAAGTCGGAGTGCGCCCTTCTTCCTGGGCGCACTAGGGGAATGGTCTGGCAGAAAAACGGCTAAGTGCTGGGGCGACACCCGACTTCGCAGCGAAGTCGGAGTGCGCCCCTTTTCCAGTGCGTAGTCCGAACAGCGGACGAAGACAGCCAAGCACCGGTGCGCAACCCGACTTCGCAGCGAAGTCGGAGTGCGCCCTTTGACCGGTGCGCAGTTGGGTAAAGTCAACTCAGAAATTTGCTAAGGCAAGAAGGCCTTCCAACTGCGTTGTTTTCCTCCTGCGCAACCCGATAGCGCCCGAATTCCTGGCGAAGTTGGATAAGCTGCCTTTCAAGGCAGACACGTGTCACACCTCAGCATCCGACAAGTATCCACCTTCGGGACTCGAGCCGAGACTTGACCGCGCAAGGACAAAGCATGGGCTTCACTACCGGTGCCATCTGTCACCATTTAAGCCGATGTGAAGTGCCATCTGCCGCACCTACCCGCATTCCTGCTGACCAAATATTTGACCCAACGCGCTGCCACGTAGCTGTACCGCCTCCAGGGACACCATGCTGCAAGGACAGTCCTGCCAGACAGAAGTCAGCATCAGCAGCTCCTCAGCCGCTCGTGTCAGCTACTGTCTTATCTGGGACTTTGTGCCCATGAATGTAACCGGGGGGAAATTAGGCTATAAATACCCACCACTTTTCCATTGTAAGGTGGTGGAAGGGGAATATATTGCTAGGGGACAATTGTAGCTGTGCGTTTGCCTCAAATATAAACATACACTTGGCTCTGCTTACTGTCTTTTATCTTGTATGCTGCCTCTCCTTGTCATTTCTGCCTCATGTTTCTTGTGTCATTGCTTGCAGTTGTACTGAACTCTGGACTCCGGCATTTGGTGGCCAAGTATTCCTGGAATGCATAGATAGAGGATACATAGGATCGCTGATAGCTGTAGTTTCAATGTATGTTTGTAGATGAATGTTGTTAGTAGTGGTGATTGATTTGTCGTCGTGCTGCTTATTCCCCCCACCCAACTCCAATCACATTTGGAATTCCTTTCTGCACTTTTATCTCTTTCTGTACCTTTTTATCTCTTTCCCTGCACTCTTATCTTTACACAACCCCACAGGAAGCCGGCCTTCTCCGGAGATTGGCACGGGAGGCATTCCTTCCTTCCGGCCTTTCAATCTGGTGGGCGAATCTGGGCGCATTAACAACAAATCCTTTCCTCATGGCAGATTCGTAACCAACAGTTTCTCTGGCACGCCCGGTGGGACCAAGGTCCCATATTTCAAGAACGAATTTCTAACCCGTCTCCACCTGGCACCACCAGTTTCTTGGCTTTAGCCGGTGGGACATGGAAGTTTCCCACCCCCAAACAGAATCGAAGTACTAGTGCTCGCTTCATTGCTGTTCAAAATCAGAGCACCTGGCGACTCTGCAAATATCTGAACATTCTCTGAGTCCGTGAAGACCGGTCCTAACGCCTTCATGCAAACAAGAAGGTGGCGAGCAAGGAACCCGGAGAACCCGCCTGACTTTTACGAACTTGACATTGACGCTCCAGGCGAGCGCGTCAGGCTGGCTGATTACCAAGCTCGCGAAGAAGAAATCCAAGAAGAGGTCGAGGCTGAAATTGAAGAAGCCGAGGCTGAAATTGAACAAGTTGAGGCCGAAGAAGAATCCACATCTTCGGACAGTTCCGATACCGAGTACACCACCGGGTCAGAAGCAGACATGGCTGATCATCTGGATGATGATGACCTCTTCCCGGCGGTGGATTCTACGGGGCCCCTGGCCCTAGCCGGACAGCAAGCTGTGCCCCCTGCTACTCTAAAGTCTATCCCTACGTACGACGGCTACGGCAAGACGGCGTATGAACACATCCAGGACATTTTGGCCCTGGCTGCGCTACACTCTATTACTGACGAAAGTGTGAAGACCCGTTTGCTAGCCCTTTCCCTGAGGGGAAAGCTTCTCTACTGGTGGAGATCACTGCTAGAGGGATCCATCACAGGGTGGCGACGGTTAGCCGACAGGCTCGTGAAAGGATGCAACGAGTCTGCTGATCCCTCTTCTTTGCTGCATCAGTTCCAAAGCATCCAGAGACACCCCCAAGAGGAGGTGTCAGACTTCAACATCAGGTTCGCGAGGTCTTGGAAACGAGTCCCTCGCGAACTCCGACCGTCGCCAGTCGGGCCGCCTACTACTACCTGAGATCTTTCAACTCAGACATTTGCCTGCTGCTGAAGGTTGCCAGAATCAACACGTTCCCCGCTCTGTACGAAGCTGCCCAACAAGCTGAAATGGATATCATTTCCATCGGCAGGCTCCCGCACAGAGTGCAACCGCCCATCTACCCTGATTTTCCCCGATCGCAGTATCCATCAGCTTCTGGTTCGGAGCCGTCCACTTCAGGACAGCAACCCCAGCAGCAATGGAATCCAGCGCCGGTCGTGAGTCCTTACGGCCCGCCGCAAATCCATTATCCGCCTCCTCGTCCTCCGCGTTTTCCAGCACTTCCTGCTCCCCCGCAGCATGCACAATATTCAACTCCTCCTCCATTGGCTGCATTGCCTCCCCCAGCTCAGTTGTCGCCGCCTCCTGACCATGATATCCAGAATCAAATCCTTCAGGAGGTCCGGGCTCTGGCCTCTGGCTATCACACCATGTCCAACGACATGACTGTCCTGAAAAAGAAGCAGGCCCAGATGGACCTGGCTCCAAGGAGGCCGTACCCGCCCCCGGCATTAACAAAAGATCGGCCCCCCGAGCAACAATTGCAAAGGCGACCTCCTCCGAGGAACGCTGCCATTGAAGACGAACCTGGTACTTCTGACCAGGTCAACTGGTGCACCACATGCAATGACCCGCATGCCGAGGAAGACTGCACCCTACATCAACATTACCTCCAGACCTTGGCCGGCAGCGCCATAGAGGACGAAGAACTCTACATGATCCTGGGCGACGAGAGCAATTTCGCCGTTTCAGAGGAAGTTCCGATGCCGCCCCCTGCCAAGGAAAGCAAAAAGTCTGCCAAAGCTGCAGCAAAACCCTTAAAGGTGTACGCCAGGAGAGAGAAGGCGCAACCTGAGGAGTTACCACCTTACAAGAGGCTGTGGCCCTACACAGCCAAAGAAAAGGCTCCTCCGGCGAAGACTCCCGCAGTCAAGCCCCCCATAGCCAAAGCTCTTCCGGCTAAAGCTCCCGTTGCTCAGCCTCCAGCTGAAACCAAAGAACAAGCTCAGGAGAAGCTGAGATATCCGTCTCTGACCAAGAGACAGAGAGTTGAGGCCACTCAACAGTATCGGACGAAGTATGAGCCGACAAAAGAAGCGGAAAGAGCTAGCACTTCAGGCTACAGCATAGTAGACGAGTTGAAGAAAACTCCCGCAAGAATCAGCATGTATGATGCTCTTCAGCTCCCAGGCCAGGTTGATCTGCTGCAAGAATCTCTAAAAATCATGAAACATGGCAAGCAGATACAACCCGCTGTCCTGGTGCAACCCCTGACAGTCTCAGCCACTGGGAAGAACAGACCACCTCCCTTCTATCTGTCATTACGGATGCAAGGGCACATAGTACACAACTGCATGGTGGATTCTGGTGCTTCCACGACCGTAATGCCGAGAGCCGTCTGCGACGAAATCGGGATGGAGTACACAAGGAGCAGCCAAGGCGTGCTGCAACTAGACGGCACCCCTGTCAAGACAGTCGGTGTCATCAAAGACATCCCTATTCGGCTGCACAAAGCCCTCGACATCGTGGTCATCCAAGAGGTTGTGGTCGTCGACTTGGAACCCTACTTCGGCATGTGTCTCTCTAGGGAGTTCACTGCGAAGTTGGGAGGGTATCTGTCTCTGGACTACTCACACATGGAAGTGCCCTTTAAAGGAAGGAGACTGAAAATCTTCAATGAGAAGCCTTCCACTTTCTTAGTGGAGAAGATACCCGGAGAAGAGCCTGAGGATTGCATGGTTCAGCTGACGGAGGAAGAATTGGTGACAGTGGACATGACGGAGCTAGCTCTCGAACAGCTGCAAGTAGAAGATGAATTCTCCTTGCGGGACTTCAACGCCGTGATTGAAACAGAGCAAGGCTGCTACACCATTGTTCAGCCTGAAAGGCTTGACAAGTCAGCCAGGAGAGAAGTGGGACCTGCACCTGAGAAGCTGTGGAAGCTTTTCTTTGATGGCACACGATGCAAAAATGGCGCCGGTGCTGGAGTACTTTTGGTTTCCCCAACCGGGATCCAGAAGGATTACACCTATAGGCTGGCTTGGAGCTATACCAACAACGCGGCGGAGTACGAAGCCCTGTGCTTGGGTTTGCGAAAGGCGGAGAGGTTGGGAATCAAACATCTGCAGATCTACGGAGATTCAGAGTTGGTGTGCCACCAGATCACGAACAAGTGCGCCTCCAAAAAGCACTATCTCAAGGCGTACCGAAATCGGGTCTGGGATCTGATGGAGTCTTTTGACTCGTTGAATGTCAAGGCTATTTCGCGCGAGAAAAACAAGCATGCTGACATTCTGGCGTCTGTTGGAGCCAGGTACGTTCCGGCTGATGACACTGTCCAGAAGCCGAAGCCGGTCCGTACTATTTACAAGCCTTCTGTGCCTGATAAGGACACCCACTGGCAGGTGTTCAATTGTGACGAGGAGATCGTCACATTTTTGGTAAATGAAGCACTTTCAATCGAAGGTAGAGACCCTGATGACGAGCAATATGAGGGGTTGATACAATTGAAGAATAATCATGTCCCAAAAGGACTGATTACTCTTGAGAGTCTCTTTGATCAAAATGACAGAGCCATATCTCACCGGATCAAAGTAGACCCGAAGCAGTATGCTGACCTGGAGCTGGAACCTGGTAAATCAATCAAGGTCGGGACAGACTGCACCACAGAGGAACTCGAGCAGATCAGAACATTATGTCAAGAGTTCCCTGACATAGTAGCCTGGAGCTACCAAGACTTGAAGGGGTATGACAGAGAAATAATCCAGCATACCATTGAGCTAGAAGATGGCGCCAAGCCATTCCGGCAGAAGCAGAGGGCCGTCAATCCAAAAATCAAGGCCATGATGAAGGCCGAGCTCTTGAAGATGTTGGAGGCTAAGATCATCTACCCCATCAAGCATTCATCCTGGGTTGCGAACTTGGTTCCTGTGAGGAAGAAGAACGGAGACATTCGTCTTTGCGTGGATTTCAGAAATCTAAATCAGGCCTCCCTCAAGGACCATTACCCGCTTCCCCAGATCGATCAGATCCTCCATATAGTTGCTGGAGCCCGGAGATTTTCCCTCTTAGACGGTTTTTCCGGCTACAACCAGATATGGGTCAAGGATGAGGACCAAGCACAAGACGGCGTTCACCACCAAATGGGGAACGTTCGCCTATCGCCGCATGCCTTTCGGCTTATCCAATGCTGGCGCCACATTCCAAAGAGCCATGGACCTCGGCCTTCCGAGAGCTGCTCAACAAAGTGATTGTCATCTACTTGGATGACATGACTGTTTTCTCTCACAAGCGAGAAGATCATGTTCCCCACCTGCGGCAAATATTCGAAAGGTGTCGAGAATTCGGCATCTCCATAAACCCGAAGAAATTTGTCTTCGCGGTGAAAGAAGGAAAGCTGCTGGGGCATGTCATCTCCGAAAAAGGCCTGGCTATAGATCCTGATAGAGCAGAGGCCCTCCTCCGCTTGCCCGCCCCAATCGACAAGAAAGGGCTGCAGTCCTTCTTCGGCCAAATCAACTTCGTGCGAAAGTTCATACCGGACTTCGCGCAGGTAATCAAGCCTATGGCCGAGTTGCTGAAAAAGAATACAGAATTTCTGTGGACTGAAGAAAGGGAGCAAGCCTTCGAGGAGATCAAAGCTCGCATTGCACAAGCACCGGTGTTAATAAACCCGGACTACTCCAAGGATTTCATCCTGTACGCGGTGGGAGAACCAGAGAGTTACGCCGCAGTCTTGACCCAAAAGGGAGATGATGGTGAGGAGCGCCCCATAGCGTTCCTGAGCCAAGTGATACAGCCGCACGAAGAAAAGTACAATTTTATAGAGCGGCAGGTTCACGCAGTCATGAAATCTCTCCGAAAGTTCAGGCACTTTGTCTCCCAAAGCAAGACCACTGTCTTTGTGATCCACCCGGACGTTCGAAGTTTCATCATACAAGGAGAGCCGGGTCACAAGAGAGCAGGATGGATTGCTAAAATCCAGGAGTTCGACATCGAAGTGCGGCCCACCAAGCTAATCAGAGGCCGAGCCTTGTGCCAGGAGCTAGCCCGAAGCGCGGCAGCCGAGATATCCGCCTGCAAGTGGGAGGATCCAGTAACACGCATCAACCTAGCCAACTCCTTACCCGAGGAGTGCGACTGGACAGATGAACTGGTGAGATACTTCTGCACCGGAAGATGTCCAGACCACATGAATGCCTCACAAAGGAGGTTTCGGCTAGGTGCACTAAAGTACACTCTTCGCCCCGAGGGGCTTTACTTTAAAAACATTGACGGCATCCTGTTGCGGTGCGTCAGAAAAGCAGACCAGTATAGGGTCCTTGGAGAATTTCACTCCGGGATGCCTGGGGGTCACCATTCCGCAAGGCCTACGGCCTTGAAAATAATTAGAGCTGGGTACTACTGGCCCACTCTGTTTACAGACGCTCATGCGGTCTGTACCAAGTGTGATCAATGCCAGAGATTTGCTGGCAGAAACAGGAAAGCACCCTTGCCTCTTCAACCGATCCAACCCGAGACTCCTTTTCAATAATGGGGTCTGGACTTCATCGGGGTGATTTCGCCGAACTCTGCAGCAGGACACAAGTTTATCTTAACCGCCACCGACTACTTCACGCGGTGGGCAGAGGCGATCCCCACAAAGAACGCCGACCAAGAGACGGTCATCAGATTCCTCGAGAGCCTGATTACCCGTTTCGGGGTCCCCGAGTCGATAGTCACGGACAATGGTCCGGGGTTCGCAGGCGCAGTACTCACGGAGTACACCAGCAAGTTTGGCATCTATCACAAGATGTCTTCCAACTACTACCCGCAGGGGAACGGTCTTGCCGAGTCCACCAACAAGAACCTACTGAAGATCATCCGAAGGACAGTGGAGAAAAACAAGAGGACTTGGCACCTACTCCTGGATCGGGCGCTATGGGCGGACAGAATTTCATTCAAGAAGTCCATCAAAACGTCCCCTTATGCGCTCGTGTACGGCAAAGAAGCTGTCTTGCCAACGCACATTGAAATACCCGCTCTCTGGATGCTTGATGAGGAAAGAGGCAGCGGGGATCCAATAGAAGACAAACTTTGCCAGAGAGAAAGCGTACCAGGCCTTCACCAATCACGCTGAAGCAACTCAAGGCTGGTTCTCGAAAGGCACCACTGCCCGAGTTTTCAAAATCGGGGACCTGGTGCTGAAATGGGACTCGTTGAAGGCGAAACCCGGCAACCATGGAAAGTTTGATGCCCTCTGGGAGGGCCCCTATCAGATTGCCCGGGTGAACCAGTTCAACGCCTATGTGCTCCGGGACATGGAGGGACATCCTCTCCCCATTCCCGTCAACGGGTTCCACCTGAAAATGTACCACCACTGAAGGCACCCAAAGGGGTCCTTTGTACAGATTTCCTTTGTTTTGTGTTTTCAATTTTCAGCATGTAAATACTTCAGTTGTTTTTCAGTTTTTAGTTTTCCAAGTAGCCTAAGTCTGAGGCAGAACCCGACTTCGCAGCGAAGTCGGGTAGCGCTCATCGAATGAGGCGAAGTAGGGAAGAAAGCAGTTGAAGAAAGGGCTAAAATGTCTAAGTCTGACCGCCCAACCCGACTTCGCAGCGAAGTCGGGCTGCGCCCTCTCCAAAGGGCGCAGTCGGGTAGCAGACTACAAAGAAATGCCAAGTGTCACACTGCGCCCCTTTTACTGGGCGAAGTCGGATTGCGCCCGAATTTCGGGCGAAGTCCGAGTGCGCCCCCATTCTCGGGCGCACCCTGGGTGATCCAATAAAAGAAGCTGAAAACGCCCAAGTCTATCCAAGAGCGCCCGTTTTTCGAGCGAAGTTCGGACTGCGCCCGTTTTTCGGGCGAAGTCCGACAGCGCCCCGAATTTCGGGCGAAGTCCGACAGCGCACCTCAGAGCATGAAAAATCAGGGCGAAGTTCGGCACAAAGCGAAGTTCGAGTTGCGCCCGTTTTTGAGGCGAAGTCCGACTGCGCCCCGAATTTCGGGCGAAGTCCGACTTGCTTGCCATGGAAAACAGCCAAAATCATAAGTGTGGGCCCAGGGCGAAGTTTGACACAAGGCGAAATTGGGTTAAAGTTGTTCTTTGAAAAGTGTGCCCAATGGTGGCGGTGACGTCAGCAACGGCACGACGATCAAGGAGGCTTTAAATGATTGCGCAATTACCAATGATGATGCATTTAAAGGGTAAGGTGCGTTTTGGGCCAACGACTAATAAAGCACGCTTTTCCAGAAAAGCCCATGCGCAGCCGCCAAAATCATAACGTCTCCACCAACCCAGAGTTAACTGCCCTAACTCCCTCCCTCGCGCCATTAGTGAGCAATCACTGTCTACAAAAGGACCCTGGCACGGCCAAGAAATTCATAAGTTTTCGGGCTAACCCCCGGACTGTAAGGAATTAAACCTGACAAGCTCAGAAGCTGTTGTTCCTGTCTCTGACGTTTCGATAAGGATGGACAAGGGGAAAGCGCCCGTACAGGCGCAATCGAGTGCAGAACCGTGCGAAGCTGAGTCTCCAGAGTCGAGCGCTCATGAGAGCGCAGCGCCGCAGAAGGACAAGAAAGGAAAATCCAGAACGAAGAGGCATGTAGTTGGCCAGACTCCGCCACCACCTATCAACAGCTTGTTTGGGTACAGCTTGTGAGACTGCAGCAGAAGCAGTCGACGGACTTCCGATTTTGCTCTTTTCTCACATGGCTATGCCTGTACCACATGCATCACCGGATGAACGTCCCCAACCTGAAGAAGTTGAGCGAACAAGGAGATCTGCTCCCCGTGTACGAGTGGACTGAGGTCCTGTACCATTAGGGCTCATTTTATGATTTCAATGTTCAGTTTCTGGGCCAGGCCATGGGATTGTTTAACCGGGGCGCGACTCGCCCACCAGCGGCTATGACGAAGTATCTGTGGAACAATGAGTTCGGAGATACCTTCAGGCTGACTCAGGGCATTGTTGTCCGAATCTACGGATTCAAGGGAAAGCCATGTTTGCTGCCCTACTTCTGCACTGACCATCAGTTCGGGATGGAGGTGGCACAGCAAATGGATTACGTCAAAGAGGAATTTGGCCAGTGAAAGAAGAGGGGTCACATATTCAAATATCGTATGACCTGGGCCAATATTCAAGTCTTCAAAATCGGGCAGCACGTTTATCTCGAGCGGGAGCTGATGGAAATAGGCCTAATTATGCTGCCCCAACGTTGGAAATATGATCCAATCGGGGTTCGGGGAAAGTTCACGCACATCTGTCCTGGAGCTGAAATCATGAAAGAAAGAAGAAACAGGACAGGTGCGGACCTCCACTGGCGCATTCATTTGATGCAGTCATGGCCACCATGGCATGAGTTTTACTGTGAGGAGGTCACTTACGATCCAGAGCGAAACCCGGACCATCGAATGCAGTCAGCCGGATTCAAGAAGTTCCTCACTAAGGTGGCTGTTGGTTACGAATCTGCCATGAGGAAAGGATTTTGGGTTAATGCGCCCAGATTCGCCCACCAACATGAAAGGCCGGAAGGAAGAGATGCCTTCCGAGCCAATCTCCGGAGAAGGCCGGCTCCTTTTTGGGGGTTTATGTTCAAGCTAAGAGTACAGGAAAGAAATAAATGAACAGAAAGGAATTTACAAATATATTCAAAGGTTGGTGGGGGGAACTAACAGTACGGGAACACACCAATTACCGCTACTTACTGCATTATAAACACAAAACATAACTAGGAACTGCAAAAACTATGTGTACTTCCGATACTCAAGCAGCGTATGCACAGCTTCAATGATCCCCTAACAGACATTCCCTACAAGGAACTAACAGTACGGCAATGCACCAATCACCAGATACGTACGCTGACATGAGTAGAAAGCAAACTTAGAGATATCAGAGCTAGGTATATGTGTTTATGTAGAGAATTTAACCGCACAGCTTCAATGGCTCCCTAAAAGACATTCCCTACAAGGAACTAACAAGACGGGCAGCAGCACCAATCACCGTGACACGGACCAAGCAACAAAACACACAACCGATGGAACTGCTACCACATCTATTCTATGTATCCTTTTAATTCATGAAGTACGGAGGGTGCTTTAAACAAGCAATGCTAGAGGCACCTGATCATCAAATGCTGAAATGAATCAACGAGCCATGACACAGGTTAGCCTAAGGCATGAATATAAAGAAAGGCAACATAAAAAACAGAAGCAGCAGAACGTAACCAAGCATACAGATTATATTTATAAGCGTAAGCACGGTTACAATGGGCACAATGGTTCCCTAACGTACATTCCCCTTCCACCCTTTACAATGAATTCATGGTGGGCTTTTATAGCCCGAGTCCCTCCCGTTACATTAATGGGCACAAGGTCCCAGTCAAACATAAGCTGACAAAAGCGGCGAAAGAGCTGCAAATGCTAACCTTTTGTCGGACCGGACCGTACCCGCAAAGATGGTCTTCCCGGAAGCCGGACAGCCTACATGGCGGTGTGTTGGGCGTAATCTCCTCCCGGCAGATGATGCGGGTAGTCGGAGCAAGTAAAACCTCAGATCAGCTTTAAATGAGGCTACTGGCGCAGGCAATGCAGCCCATGCTTGTCCTTTTGCTCGGCACGTTTCGGCTCTAATCCCGAAGTTGGACACTTGTCAAATGATGGATGATGCTGTGTGACACGTGTCTGCCTTGGAAGGCAGTTCGTCCAACTTCGCTTGGGATCAGAGCGTCTCGGGTTGCGTGGGCAGAAAACAGTGCATTCGGAAGGCCTTCATGCCTTGGTCAAATTCTGGGTTTGTTCCCCATCGCGCACCTGTCAAGGGCGCACTCCGACTTTACTGCGAAGTCGGGCTGCGCACAGTGGAAACCGGTGTCCGCCGCCGTACGGACTTCGCTCCGGCCTTTTGTCATCTTTCGTCGCCGCCGCTTGTCAATCGCCGGTTGCAAGGTGCGCCAGAAAGTGGGGCGAAGTCAGACTTCGCACCAAAACTGGGCGAAGTGCGCACTTCGCACCAAAACTGGGCGAAGTGCGAACTTCGCACCAAAACTGGGCGAAGTGCGAACTTCGCACCAACACTTAGCCATTTTTCAGGTAACTTGCTGGAAAGTTGAAAAATCAACTGGGGGACTCCAAGAAAAGGGGGGAAAGAAAGAGAATGCGGGAAAGAAAAGGAAAGGGAGAGAAGAAGGAAGGAAAATAGAGGAAGAGGGAAAAGAAGAGCAGCACTGTTACAATACCGAAGACATTGCACCCCGTGCAAAATGTGACAACATTTCTGGCGGCTCGCGGGGTGTCGAGCTCGCCTCGGCGCAAAGAATCCATGCCTTCATCCTTTGGGTGCAGAGGAACTTGCCTCCCCTGCCTTTTGCTGCTCTAACTGTCCTCCTTGTGGCAACTGTTCTTCAGATTCATCTTTGTCAGTTGCCCCCTCAGAATCACCTTCCGAAAGCTCTCCATCTCTTGCTTCTGCCTCGCAGATGCGAGTGTATGCCGCCTGGGCTGGGCGCCAGGCTTCTGCTTCAAATGGCCGGCGGTCAGCTGCATCTTCTAATGCTGCGTGGAAAGCAGCGACCGCGTGCAGGTCGATGGTGAGGTATCTTTTTCTCTAACTCCTGGAAGTAGGAGCTGATCTTGGAATATTTGGACACCATCCGAGTGACCTGATTGTCTTGAATTGGCTCAGTCCAGCTATCAATTTCAGCCGTATCTGCTTCGAAGGACTGCCAATTCCTTTTCACCCGATCTAGGGTGAGAAGCTCGCCATTCTCAACAAAACCTGGGCACCCTAGTTCTGAAAGAGCGCAAGGGAGCCGTACAGTATATCTCTTTCATGTCCGAATGCATCTAACATTCGTCTGGCAACTCTCACCTCTTCAACTTTTTTGAAATATTTGTGCAAGGTCACCCTTGCACCTGCCCATTCTGCAGCGAATGAGGACACGGGAGAAAATTGGAGGCCGTTGCGCTCGCGCTCCTGAAGATTTACCGCCAGGTCCAGCCATTGCTTCGCCTGACGTTCGGCCTCCTCTACCACAGGCTTTCCCTGGGCAGAAACTTCTTGAATTCTGGATGCGAAATCCAGAACTGCCATCGCCTTATAGGTGTGGGGCTTGCATTCCCGCAGCAAACCAGCCCTCATCTCCTTAACCTTTGTCTTCGAAAAGACCGTCGCTTGAGATGCTCTCTCTGCAAGTTGCGACTGCGCCTGCTTCAAAGACTCTGGAGCTGAGAAATCTGCTCCGAGGCTGCTTGCTTTTCGGTTGCGGCTTGTTGCTGAGAAGCGGCCAGCTGGGCTTTGAGTTCATCTATTTCTTGCCGCGCCGCTTCCAGCTGCTCGGTGGACCTAGACAGGTCCTCTTCAAGCTGCCTTGTTTTATCCTGCAACCCGAAAAGTTCTTCCCCGCTCCTCCGTACTTTTGACAAAGAGATTATCGACTTTGCGCATGATTGATCGAATCTCATATTGCTTGTTAATGTCGTCAAAGCTCTTCTCCTTTGTCCGGAGCTCGTAGTCCCCCCCGGTCATTTCCCGGAGAGGCTTCTTTACTTTTGGGATTATCTTCTCTGTTGTAAGCACTCTCCTCCCGAAATCGTACTTTGCGCGTTTTACCGGGGCGGCTATCTCTTCATGTCTCCTCCGCTTCAGGTCCTGGAGGAAAGAGACAGAATACTCTACAGCTCTCGTTGCCAGGGGCAAGTCGTCTGTATTCTGGAGGTCGTCCATAAAATCTGGTTCCCCCAGCCTAGGGTTCTGCTGAGACGTCTCTCCTGCGGGGATGGGACCAGGAGGAACCGGACAGACCTTGGAAGAATCGGCCGCTTGTGGGGGCGACCGGGAAATGGAGATGGGAGCGGCTGACACTGCAAGGGTTTGAAGCGGCTGAGACGGAGGATGTGACGGTGAACGGACGGCCTCAGCACTAACCTCAGGCGAAGGGTTTGGAGTTGTGCTCAGAGAAAGAGAAACGTTAGGGTTCTGAGCAAACTGATCAAAAGAATGGGGGCCGCTAGAAGGGCGTGGAGACGGGGAGGGGGATGCGGCCATGACTTGCTCGGATTGAGCGGGAGACGGAGTGGGAGTAGGACTGGGTGAGACTAAAGAGACAGGGGCAGCAAACGTACCTGCGGGCTCCGCCTGAGCCGATGCCGGATGGATGTCTGTGCTTTAGATTTCGGCGCCTGGCTTAGGACTGCCCAGAGAAACTGTCTCTGCGGCGGCAGGACGCGGCTGCGGCTCGCAATCGGTCGCCGCACTATCGTGCTAGGGTCGCCTGATTTTCTCAACTCTCTTCCGCTTCTTCTCTTCTGGAATAACGGTTGGATCAGGGGAAGGAGATGAAGCGGGTGCAGCAGGCGCTGAGGCTCCCACGGTGAACTTGTACCGGGGTTTGACTTGCAGAAGGTCTGCCGCAACCGGTCTGCCCTCTGACGGCGCTGGCGTTTTTCGTGCCTGAGGGATTGCCTCGGGCGTTGCCTTGACTAACTCTTTCGCCTTCTCAGGCGCCGTCTTGGAAGCCACGGGCTGCATTGGATCGACCTGGAAGTCTGCCGGGCCCACGCTGGTAGTTGCCGAAGTGTACAACTGTTGGGAGGGAGACCCTCCTTTATAGTCTTCAAAGGGACCTCGGGGAACGTAACCTTGATATGCGAACGGCCGCCAGCTGTCATGATGCTGGTCATAGAGAACCGAAAAGTCGTCATCTACGGCCGGGTTTCTCCTTGTTGATTTGTCGTGCTGCGTGCGGCATCTCATCTTCCAGAGCATTCAATGATCTTTTCTTTAGACCAGTTAAGGCCTGCTATCTTGGATAGAAATTTTTTGAACCCTGGAGATGAAAACTGGTGGTCCGGGTTTCGCTTGGGGTCATATGTCACCTCCTCGCAGTAAAAATCCTGCCAGGGAGGAGAAGCTTCCATCAATTCAATTTCCCCAAGGTCCACATGGACCACATCGCATTTATCTTCGGTTATATCTGCCCGGGGGCAGAGATGTGTGAACTTTCCCCTTATTCCATATGGGTCATACTTCCAGCGCTGCGGCAACAAAACCAGGCCAATCCGGGAAAATTCTTGCTCAAGGTAGACATGCTGTCCTACCTCAAAAATCTCAACATTTGCCCAGGAAAGAGGATATTGAAAAATCTGTCCTCTCTTCTTTCCTAGGCCGAACTCCTCTTCAACATAGTCCATCTGTCGGGCAACCTCCATCCCGAACAAATGCTCCGAGCACCAGTAGGGCAGCAAATGGGGTTTGCCCTTGAATCCGTAGATTCTGACCACAATCCCTTGCGTCAGCCCGAAACGTCCCCGAGCTTTCGATTTATCAAAGCGCTCGTCATTTCTCTCGGGGGGCGAGGAATTTCGCTTTCACTGAAGACTGACATGACGAATCCCGTAAAGTTGATGTTGAACTTGTAGTAGGACCCTTTCCGGTATAAGTCATCCGTCCAGCTATAGACGGGCTGTGGTTCTCCCTTCTCGTTGACCTTCTTCAGGTTCAGGATCGGCATCAGGGAGTGCAAATGGTACAAACAAAGCCAGGCTAGAACAGAACTGAAACGAAAATCGGTAGACTGCCTCTTCTGGATTTTCACCAGGCTGGAATGAATGGCGTAGGCCAGCCAGTCTGCCCAGTCGAAAGAGATGGGACGCTTCCCACTTCTCTGTGCTGCCGGTTCGTAGGACTCTCCACATAGGAGACATTCTGCCAGCGCTAGCTGGTACGGCTGTACCAGCTCATCAGAGTCGCAGCCAAGAATAGATGCCAAAATGATGTACAAGTACTTGTTCTGGAATTGTGCCAAGGGCATGGGGCCGGTTGGCCACTGTCCAGCTGCAAGCGGGGCGTTCAGCTCTGAATTGAGGAAATCCCTCATCCGTTTTGTTTGCGTGAAACGTCCCGCCTGCTCGCCCAAATTTATCTTTCTGAGGATGGCGCTGGAGTCATACTCCAACCCTGGGGCGAAGGCTGGCTGGACAGTCTCCCTGCGCAAGTGTGAACAAGGGTTTACCGCTGGAGCCGCAAATTTGCCGGTAGCCGGTCCGTAGTGTCTGACAATTAGGTCTACCAGTTCCGGGCATTGGTGGACAGGAGGGCACAAGAATCTGAAAAGATTGGATTTGTACGCCGCTCCGAAATGGTGGGAGGGCGAAACTTTGTCGACCCAACTCTCCACATTTGCCCGCAGCCTTGTTAGGCTCATAGAAAAAGAGCCGTCCTTGTATCCCGACAAATAATTCACCGGAGGTGGTGGGGCTTGCCCACGCTGTACTTTTTTTTGTCCGGGACTTTGACTTTCTCTCTGGCGGGGTTTCACTTCGGAAAACGCCCAGCCGCGGTAAATCTTTTGGTTCGCCACTTTCGCCGGACTCGCGCCGACACTGGCATCTTTCCTCGGTCCATCTCTTCGAATCAGCAATAATTACAGGTTCAGGTCGTCTGCAGCAGATTTCGCTGTCACAGAATAATTTGCACTGTCCGAGGAATAATCTGCATAGTCTGGAATGTTTGAAAACATCTGACCCCCTTTTCTAGATAAAGACAGCGCCATAAATGCCGCGCAGAGGAGGTAGGTCGGCCGAGTTAAGGCTCTTTGGTGGCTGCGCAGGAGAATGTTTGGAAAAAGCGCGCTCCGGCAGACGTGCCATGCTCTTTTGCTTGCACTTTCGTTGAGGAACGTGCAATCATCAATTCTGTCTTGGACGCTGCGCAATGGCTGACGTCACTGCCGCAATCCGGGCACACTGCTCAAGAAAGAATCATTGGTGCGGAAACCCACTTTGGAACGGTCGCAACGCGCCTTGGGCCCAGCTTGGGACCTTTTTTGAATATTTTATTCATCTTTTAAACCTCCACGCAAGCTGGCTCAGAAAACGAGGCGCAGTCGGGCTTCGCCCGAAGTTGGGCGCGGCCCGACTTCGCCGGCGAAGTCGGACTTCGCCCGAATTTCGGGCGAAGTTCGAACTTCGCGCGAAGTGCGCGTTGCACTGTTCCTTCTTCTTTTCTTCGCTGCGCTCAAGGATTGAGCGCGGTCTGGTTTCTTTGCGACCTTTGGACTTTGGCCAACACTTAATACTTTTCTGCTCCCTTAGACTGAACTGGACGGGCTGCGCAGTGCGTACGTTGAGGCGGGTTCGGACTTCGCCCGTTCGAGCGAGACGAACTCGCGGCCAGGCAGCGACTGAGGCGGGCGGACTTCGCCCGGTTCGGGCGAAGTACGAACTCGCGCGAAGTTCGCACTTCGCGCGGAAGTTGCGCGCAGTGCGTACTTCGCACGGAAGTTATGCGCAGTGCGTACTTCGCACGGAAGCCGGCCGAAGTCGGACTTCGCGCGAAGTCAGTCTTCGCTCGAAGCTGAGCGGAGCTTGTCCTTCGTGTGCCTTAGCATTTTTTCTTAATCAAACTTCGCACTTCAGCTGGCCCGAAGTCCGACTTCGCTGCGAAGTCGGGCTTCGGCCAACACTTAGACGATTTCTTGCCCCTTTTTCCCTGCTTTCTTCGTTTGTTTTCTTCCTCCTTTGCACAGCCGAACTTCGCCCTTCCTGAGGGGCGACGACGGACTTCGCTGCGAAGTCCGTCCTTCTCTCCCGTGCCGCAGTTAAGCTCAAATAATAACAAATAAAATTAAAAGCTGAAAACTGGAAACTGTACATGCTGGGGAATGAAAGAGCATAAGGGAAAATTTTTTACAAGGAAGGGCCACTCGGGCACCTTCAGTAGCGGTAAATTTTTAAGTGGAACCCGTTGACAGGGATAGGCAGGAGCTGACCCTCCATATCCCGAAGCACATAGGCATTGAACTGGTTCACCCGGGCAATCTGATAAGGGCCCTCCCAGAGAGCATCAAACTTCCCGTGATTACCCGGCTTTGCTTTATATGAGTCCCACTTCAGCACCAGGTCCCCGATTTCGAAAACTCGGGCAGTGGTGCCTTTGGCAAACCAGCCTTGAGTGGCTGCAATGTGATCAGTGAAGGCCTGGTATGCGCTTTCTCTGTCTTCTTCCAACTGCAGGAGTTGGCACAGTCTGTCGTCCACCGGGTCTCCGCTGCTCTTGTCTTCGTCAATCATCCACAGGCGGGGATCTCAATGTGTGATGGCATGACAGCCTTTTTGCCATAGACGAGCGCATAGGGGGACGTTTTGAGGGATTTCTTGAACGCAACTCTGTCCGCCCACAGCGCCCGGTTCAGGAGCAAGTGCCAAGTCCGCTTGTTTCTGTCAATGGTCCTCCGGATGATTTTCAGGAGGTTCTTGTTAGTGGACTCGGCAAGGCCATTCCCTCGCGGGTAGTAGTTAGAAGACATCTTGTGATAGATGCCAAGTCTGCGGGTGTACTCCGTGAGTACAGCGCCTACGAATCCCGGACCATTGTCCGTCACAATCGACTCGGAACCCCCGAAGCGCGTAATCGTGCTCTCAATGAACCTGATGATCGTTTCTTGGTCTGCGTTCTTGGTCGGGATTGCCTCCGTCCACCGTGTAAAATAGTCAGTAGCTGTAAGAATAAACTTGTGTCCGGCGGAGGAGTTAGGAGAAATCACCCCAATGAAGTCTAGACCCCATTGCTGGAACGGAGTCTCGGCCTGAATCGGTTGAAGGGGCAGGGGTGCTTTTCTGTTTCGGCCAGCAAACCTCTGGCATTGATCACATTTAGAGCAGACCGCATGAGCGTCTGCGAACAGAGTGGGCCAATAGTACCCAGCTCTTATTATTTTTAAGGCCGTTGGCCTTGAAGAATGGTGACCCCCAGGCATCCCGGAATGAAATTCTCCGAGGACCCTAGGCTGGTCGGATTTTAAGACGCACCGCAACAGGATGCCGTCGATGTTTTTGAAGTAAAGCCCCTCGGGGCGAAGAGTGTACTTGAGTGCACCCAGCCGAAATCTCCTTCGTTGTGAGGCGTTCAGGTGATTGGGACATCTTCCGGTGCAAAGTATCTCACCAGTTCATCTGTCCAATCACTCCCCTCCGATAAGGAGTCGGCTAGGTAGATGCGTGTCGCTGTGTCCTCCCACTTACAGGCGGAGATGCCGGCTACAGCGCTTCGGGCCAATTCCTGACACAAGGCTCGGCCTCTGATAAGCTTGGTGGGCCGCACTTCAATGTCAAACTCCCCGGATCTTGGCAATCCATCCCGCTCTCTTGTGACCCGGTTCTCCTTGCAAGATGAAGCTTCGAACATCCGGGTGAATCACAAAGACAGTGGTCTTGCTCTGGGAGACAAAATGCCTGAACTTTCGAAGGGACTTCATAACAGCATGAACCTGCCGCTCTATAAAATTGTACTTTTCTTCATGCGACAGAATCACTTGGCTGAGGAATGCTATGGGGCGCTCCTCACCATCGTCTCCCTTCTGAGTTAGGACTGCAGCCGTAACTTTCGGGTTCTCCCACCGCATACGTGATGAAGTCTTCGGAGTAGTCCGGGTTTATCAAGACCGAAGCTTGTGCAATTTTGGCCTTGATCTCCTCGAAGGCTTGCTCTCTCTCATCACCCATTCGTAGAGTGTATCTTTCTTCGCAGTTCGGCCATAGGCTTGATCACTCGTGCAAAGTCCGGGATGAACTTCCGCACAAGTTAATCCGACCGAAGAAGGACCGCAGCCCTTTTTGTCGATGGGGCCGGCAAGCGAACGAGGGCTTCTCGCTCTGTCGTGGTCAATGGCGAGGCCTTCCTCGGAGATGACATGTCCCAACAGCTTTCCTTCCTTTACCGCGAAGACGGACTTCTTCGGGTTTATAGAAATGCCGAATTCTCGACAACTCTCAAATATTTGCCGTAGGTGCGAAACATGATCTCCTCGTTGGTGAGAGAAAACAGTCATGTCATCAAGGTAGATGACGATAATCTTATTGAGCAGCTTCTCGAAGGCCAAGTCCATGGCCCTTTGGAACGTGGCACCAGCATTGGATAAGCCAAATGGCATGCGCTGATAGGCGAACGTCCCCCACTTGGTGGTAAACGCCGTCTTATGCTGGTCCTCATCTTTGACCCAAATCTGGTTGTAGCCGAAAAATCCATCTAAAAGTGAAAATCTCTGGGCTCCAGCAACGATATGTAGAATCTGGTCGATTTGGGGAAGCGGATAGTGGTCCCTGAGGGAAGCCTGATTTAGGTTTCTGAAGTCGACACGGAGACGAATGTCGCCATTCTTTTTCCTCACGGCACCAAATTCGCGACCCAGGATGAATGTTTGATGGGGTAGATGATCTTGGCCTCCAAAGCATCTTCAAGAGCTCGGTCTTCATCATGGCCTCAATCTTTGGATTCACGGCCCTCTCGTTTGTCGGAATGGCTTAGCGCCATCCTCTAGCTCAATAGTATGCCGGATGACAGCTTCGCCATACCCCTCAAATCCTCGTAGCACCAGGCCACGATATCGGGGAACTCTCGGCACGCTGATCCGATCCGCTCCAGCTCCGCCGACGTGCAGTCTGTTCCGACCTTGATAGTTTTACCAGGTTCAAGTTCCAGGTCAGCATACTGCCTCGGGTCTACTTTGATTCTGTGGGATATTGCTCTGTCATTTTGATCAAAGAGACTCTCTAATGTAATCAGTCCTTTTGGGACGTGATTATTCCGTAACTGTATCAACCCCTCATATTGCTCGTCATCAGGGTCTCTACCTTCGATTACACACACTTCGTTAACCAGGAATGTGACGATTTCCTCGTCACAACTGAACACCTGCCAGTGGGTGTCCTTATCAGGCACAGAAGGCCTATAGACAGTAAGAACCGGCTTCGGTTTCTGGACAACGTCTTCAGCTGGAACGTACCTGGCTCCAACAGACGCCAGAATATCGCGTGCTTGTTTTTCTCACGCGATATTGCTTTGACATTCAACGAGTCGAATGACTCCATCAGGTCCCACACCCGATTGCGGTACGCTCTAAGATAGTGCTGTTTGGATGCGCACTTCTCCGTAACTTGGTGACACACCAGCTCTGAATCTCCGAAGATCTGCAGGTGCTTGATTCCGAGCCTCTCCGCCTTTCGCAAACCCAAGCACAGGGCTTCGTATTCCGCCGAGTTGTTAGTGCAGCTCCAGGCCAACCTGTAGGCATAGTCCTTCTGGATTCCAGTTGGAGAAACCAGCAGCACTCCTGCACCGGCGCCATTCTTGCATCGCGCGCCGTCAAAGAAGAGCTTCCACAGCTCTTCGGGTGCAGGTCCTACTTCTTTTGTAGCCGACATGTCAAGCCTCTTGGGCTGTACAATGGAGTAACAGCCCTGCTCTATCCCGATTACGGCATTAAAGTCCCGCAACGAGAACTCATCTTCGAGTTGTAGCACTTCGAGGGCTTGCTCAGTCAGCTCCACTGTCACCAGCTCTTCCTCTGACAACTGGACCATGCAGTCCATTTCTCCTCCTGGTATCTTGTCTACTAGGAAGGGGGAAGGCTTCTCATTAAAAATTTTCAGTCTCCTTCCTTTGAAGGGCACTTCCATGTGTGAGTAGTCTAGAGACAGGTACCCGCCCAACTTCGCAGTGAACTCCCGAGAGAGACACATGCCGAAGTAAGGTTCTAGGTCAACAACCACGACCTCTTGGATGACCACGATGTCGAGAGCCTTGTGCAGTCGGATAGGGATGTCCTTTATGACACCAACTGTCTTGACAGGGGTGCCGTCTAATTGCAGCACGCCTTGGCTGCTCCGTGTGTATTCCATCCCGATCTCATCGCAGACGGCCTTCGGCATCACAGTCGAGGAAGCGCCAGAGTCCACCATGCAGTTATGAACTATGTGCCCTTGCATCCGTAAAGACAGATAAAAGGGTGGTGGTCTGTTCTTCCCAATGGCGGAGACTGTCAAAGGTTGAACCAGGACAGCGGGCTGCATCTGCCTGCCGCTCTTCATGTTCTTCAGTGATTCTTGCAGCAGATCCACCTGGCTCGGGAGCGTAAGAGCATCGTACATGCCGATTCTAGCGGTGTTCTCTTCAACTCGGTCTACAATGCCGTAGCCCGAGGTACTAGCTCCTTCGCTTGTTTTGCCGGCTCATACTTCGTCCGGCACCGTTGGGTGGCCTCAACTCGCTGTCTCTTGGTCAGAGACGGGTACTTCAGCTTCTCCTGGGCTTGTTCTTTGGTTTCAGTTGGAGGCTGAGGTACCGGAGCTTTAGCCGGAGTTGGGGCCTTTGCTGGAGGTTTGGCTGGAACAGCGGCAGCCTTTGCCTGGAGAGGGTTGACGTTATCTTTGGATGCCTTCTCCCGGGCCGTGTAGGGCCACAACCGCTTGTATGGCGGCAGCCCACCGGGCTGCGGTTTTTCTCTTCTCGCGTAGACTTGCAAAGGCTTGGCCGCATCTCGCGGCTTTCTTTTCTTCCTTGGCGGGCGGCACTAGATTCTCTTCCGGGAGGGCGAAGTTGGCTTCGCCATCCAAGATCATGTACAGCTCATCATCTTCTATAGCGCTGCCGGCCAAGGTCTGGATGTAGTGCTGGTGCAAAGTGCGGTCTTCCTCCGAATGCGGGTCATTGCACGTAGTGCACTCGGCTAACCCTGGTCGGGAGGACCAGGCGGGTCTTCTATAGCAGCATTTCTCGGAGGCGGACGCCTCTGCGGCTGGTGTTCTGGGGCTTTGTCTTTTGTCAGCGCGGGTGGCGCATATGGCCTCCTAGGAGCAAGGTCCATCTGGGCCTGCTTCTTCA
Source organism: Wollemia nobilis (assembly GCA_028583015.1). Taxonomy (NCBI): domain Eukaryota; kingdom Viridiplantae; phylum Streptophyta; class Pinopsida; order Araucariales; family Araucariaceae; genus Wollemia; species Wollemia nobilis. The sequence goes on from JAQPPZ010016945.1 coordinate 10,582,788, forward strand.
TAGCGGTCATGTCATTGGACATGGCATGGTATCCGGAGGCCAAAGCCCGCACTTCTTGTAGAATCGTGTTCTGGATGCTGCTGTCGGGAGGCGGCAACTGTGCCGGTGGAGGCAATGCGGCCAATGGAGGAGGGTTAGAATAAGATGCGTACTGTGGGGGAGCAGGAAGTGCTGGAAAATGCGGAGCGGGAGGCGGCGGATGAGGGTAATGCATTTGAGGCGGGCCGTAAGGAGTTACGACCGGCGCCGGATTCCACTGCTGCTGAGGTTGCTGCCCTGATGTGGACGGCGAACCGCCGGAAGCAGAAGGATACTGGGATCTGGGGAAGTCGGGATGAATGGGTTCCCGCACCCGGACGGAAGCCTCGCCGATGGAAATAATGTCGCCTTCAGCTTGCCGGGCAGCCTCGTACAGCAGCAGAAACTCGTCGATTCCGGCGATCTTCACAGCAGTGCATATGTCTGAGTTGAAGGATCTCAGATAGTAGTGAGCAGCCATGCCGGCTGAAGGCCGAAGTTCGCGAGGTACCCGTTTCCAGGATCTCGCAAACCTGATGTTAAAATCAGACACCTCCTCTTGAGGATGTCCCTGGATAGCTTGGAACCGATGCGAGAGAGAAGTAGGGTCAGCGGACTCGTTGCATCCTTTTACGAGCCTCCCGGCAAGCTGGGGCCACCCTGTGATGGATCCCTCTGGCAACGATCTCCACCAGTAGAGAAGCTTTCCCCTCAGGGAAAGGGCCAGCAGACGGGTCTTCACACTTTCATCGGTGATAGTATGCAATGCGGCCAGGGCAAGGATGTCCTGGATGTGCTCGTACGCCGTCTTACCGTAGCCGTCGTATGTGGGAATAGACTTTAAAGCAGTAGGGGGCACAGCTTGCTGTCCGACCAGGGCCAAGGGCCCCGTAGAGTCCACCGTCGGGAAGAGATCATCGTCATTCGGCTGTTGGGCAGCCATTTCTTCTTCCTCTTCTTCTTCTTCTCCGCCGTCGGTTGTGTACTCAGTGTCGGTGCTTTCCGAGGATGCAAGATCTTCTTCTTCCTCGGCCTCTTCTATTTCGTACTCAGCTCCGCCGATTTCAGCTTCGGCTTCTTCTTGGATCTCAGCCTCGGCTTCGTCGACACGAGCTCGCGGGTCATCCCACTCGGGAATCTCGCCTCGAGCGTTGATGTCCAGTTCGTAGAACTCAGGCGGGCTTCTTGGATCCCTTGCTTGCCACCTTCTTGTGTGCATGAAGGTGCTGGGACCGGTCTTCTAGACTCAGAGGATTTGTTCGTGCAGAGTCGCCAGGTGTTCAGATTTGGAACAGCAATGAAGCGAACACCGGTGCTTCAATTCTGTCGAGGGTGAGAAACTTCCCTGTCTCACCAGGTGCTCAGAAAACACTGTCAGCGCCAGGTGGAGACTGATCAGAAAATCTTTCTTCAAACGTGGGACCAGGGTCCCACCGGGCGTGCCAGAGAAACTGTTGGTTACGAATCTGCCATGAGGAAAGGATTTTGGGTTAATGCGCCCAGATTCGCCCACCAGCATGAAAGGCCGGAAGGAAGAGATGCCTTCCGAGCCAATCTCCGGAGAAGGCCGGCTCCTTTTTGGGGGTTTATGTTCAAGCTAAGAGTACAGGAAAGAAATAAATGAACAGAAAGGAATTTACAAATATATTCAAAGGTTGGTGGGGGGAACTAACAGTACGGGAACACACCAATTACCGCTACTTACTGCATTATAAACACAAAGCATAACTAGGAACTGCAAAAACTATGTGTACTTCCGATACTCAAGCAGCGTATGCACAGCTTCAATGATCCCCTAACAGACATTCCCTACAAGGAACTAACAGTACGGCAATGCACCAATCACCAGATACGTACGCTGACATGAGTAGAAAGCAAACTTAGAGATATCAGAGCTAGGTATATGTGTTTATGTAGAGAATTTAACCGCACAGCTTCAATGGCTCCCTAACAGACATTCCCTACAAGGAACTAACAGTACGGCAGCGCACCAATCACCAGATACGGACCAGCAACAAAACACACAACTGATGGAACTGCTACCACATCTATTCTATGTATCCTTTTAATTCATGAAGTACAGAGGGTGCTTTAAACAAGCAATGCTAGAGGCACCTGATCATCAAATGCTGAAATGAATCAACGAGCCATGACACAGGTTAGCCTAAGGCATGAATATAAAGAAAGGCAGCATAAAAAACAGAAGCAGCAGAACAGAACCAAGCATACAGATTATATTTATAAGCAGAAGCACGGTTACAATGGGCACAGTGGTTCCCTAACAGACATTCCCCTTCCACCCTTTACAATGAATTCATGGTGGGCTTTTATAGCCCGAGTCCCTCCCGTTACATTAATGGGCACAAGGTCCCGATCAAACATAAGCTGACAAAAGCGGCGAAAGAGCTGCAAATGCTGACCTTTTGTCGGACCGGACTGTACCCGCAGCATGGTCTTCCTGGAAGCTGGACAGCTACATGGCGGTGTGTTGGGCAGAATCTCCTTCTGGCAGTGATGCGGGTAGCTGGAGCAGGTAAAACCTCAGATCAGCTTTAAATGAGGCTACTGGCGCAGGTAGTGCAGCCCATGCTTGTCCTTTTGCTCGGCACGTTTCGGCTCTAATCCCGAAGTTGGACACTTGTCAGATGATGGATGATGCTGTGTGACACGTGTCTGCCTTGGAAGGCAGTTCGTCCAACTTCGCTTGGGATCAGAGCGTCTCGGGTTGCGTGGGCAAAAACAGTGCAGTCGGAAGGCCTTCATGCCTTGGTCAAATTCCGGGTTTGTTCCCCTATTGCGCACCTGTCAAGGGCGCACTCCGACTTTATCGCGAAGTCGGGCTGCGCACGGTGGAAACCGGTGTCCGCCGCCGTACGGACTCTCGCTCCGGCCTTTTGTCGTCTTCTCGTCACCGCCGACTTGTCAATCTGCCAGTTGCAAGGTGCGCCCAGAAAGTGGGGCGAAGTCAGACTTCGCACCAAAACTGGGCGAAGTGCGCACTTCGCACCAAAACTGGGCGAAGTGCGAACTTCGCACCAACACTTAGCCATTTTTCAGGTAACTTGCTGGAAAGTTGAAAAATCAACTGGGGGACTCCAAGAAAGGGGGGAAAGAAAGAGAATGTGGGAAAGAAAAGGAAAGGGAGAGAAGAAGGAAGGAAAATAGAGGAAGAGGGAAAAGAAGAGCAGCACTGTTACAATACTGAAGACATTGCACCCCGTGCAAAATGTGACAACAAGTGGCGTCGCTCAACTGGCATAAGGACAAAATCCTCGAATGCTGGAAGATGAGGTGTCGCACGCAACACGACAAATCAAGCCGGAGGAACCTCGCCGTTGATGATGAGTTTTCGGCACTTTATGATCAACATGTCGACACGCCGCAGCCCTTTGAATTTCGCAATTGTGTCCCCCGAGGTGCAAATATAAGGTATAAAAGAAGGGCTACCTCTCAATCATTATCAACCCCAGCAACTTCCAGCGCAACTCCATCCAGCAGCCAAGTGGGCCCGATGCAGACTGTAGCTCCTGTGGCAGTGCCCAAAGTGGCGCAAAGGTCAGAGCAGTCAGCTCCCGAGCTGGCTCCTCCAACAGGAACAGCGTCAGTATCGCCCACCAGCGGACCGAGTGCGGCAGGTATTCTCCCAGCGCGACCCAGGTACAAGTTTACCGTGGGGACATCAGCGCCTGCCGCCCCTTTACTGCCGCTTTCTTCTGGACTAGCCAAGACGTCGGGAGAGAAGAAAAGGAAAAAGGTCGAGAAGACCAAGCAACCTAAGGAGCCAGTACAACCATCAGCCGCAATGCAGCCGCAAGCAGCAGCACCGGAGGTTGTCCCTTTAGACAGCCCCGAACCAGAAGCAAATATCCAGGCTGCGACCATCCCTTCAGCATCGGCTCAGGCGGAGCCCGCAGGTACGTCCTCTGTGCCACTCGCCCAAGTCCGCGTCAACCCTGCAAAGACCCCATCTTCCACTTCATCAGGGCAAGTCATAGCCGTGTCTTCCGCTTCACAAGCTACTCCACCGTCCAGCGGCCTGCACTCGTTTGACCAGTTTGCTCAGGATCCCAACGCCTTTCAATCCCTGAGTCAAACCCTAGAGCTCTTCCCCGCAGCTAGCGCCGAAGCTGCTCCCTCATCTCCGCATCCTTCACCCCAACCGACCAAAACCCTACCAGCGCCATCCACTCAAACTCCTGTCACCCCTAGGACCCGGTCGCCCTCAAAAGTTGCTACCCCCTCTGGTATCCCTCCTACTTCACTGTTCGCAGGTAAGATGTCGGAGCAAGCCCAGGCGCTGGAAGACCTCGATTTCATGAGTATCACCGAGGACCAGCCTCTGGCAGTAAGAGCCGTGGGGGGATCAGCTTTCTTTCTTCAAGGCGTTAAGCGCAGAAGGGCCGAAGAGATAGCCGCCCCAGTCAAACGCACAAAGTTTAACCTAGATCGAAGAGTGCTTACAACGGAAAAGCTGATTCCTAAGGTGAAGAAGACTCTCCGTGACATGACCGAGGCTGACTATGAGCTTCAGACAAAGGAGAACTTTGATGACATCAACGAGGAATACGAAATCCGCGGTATTCGTCGTAGAACAAACAGCCTCCTTGTCAAGCATCTCAAGACCCAGGAGGCGCTTTTCCAGCTGCAAAATACCACAAGGCAGCACGAAGAAGACTTGGCTAGGGCTACTGCGCAGTTGGGGTCAGCACAGCAAGAAGTAGAAGATCTTAAAGCTCAGCTGGCCACCGCTCAGCAGACAGCCGAGCAAGAGAGAAAAGCAGCGCTAGAGCAGATTTCACAACTGCAAGATTCGCTGAAACAGGCGCAGTCGCAGCTTACAGAGAAATCATCACAAGCGACGGCCTTTTCAAAGAGCAAAGCAAAGGAGATGCGCGCTAGTCCGCTACAAGGTTGCAAGCCCAACCTTGTCAAGTCCTTGTCGGTTCCGGATTTCGTATCCGTAATTGAAGAAGTGTCCGCCAGTGGAAAGCCTGTGGTAGAGGAAGCCGAACACCAGGCGAGGAAATGGTTAGACCTGGCTGTGAAACTCGAGGAGTTAGAGCACGAAGGCTTCCAAGTCGCCCCCATGTCGCAACTTGCATCAGAGTGGGCAGATGCAAGGGTAACCTTGCACACTTATTTTGCCAGGGCAGAAAAAATCAGAGAGGCCAGGAAGGCGCTAGACGCCTTAGAACATGAAAGACACATTCTCCTGGCACCTTTTCACATTCTGTCCGAGCACGGGTGTCCGAGCTATGTCAAAGATGACGAGTTCCTCACCCTTGAGCAGGTAAAGAAGAACTGGCTGTCCTTCGAGGCAGTTACAGCTGAAATTGATAACTGGACAGAGCCAGTTCAAGAAGCGCGGGTCGCTCAAATGGTGGCTAAGTATCGCAAGATCAACTCTTCTCTTGAGGAGTTGGGAAAAAGATATAACACATTGACCTGCACGCGGTCGCTGCATTCCACGCAGTACTCAGAGAGATCAGCGACCACACTCCCTTCCAAGCCGCAGCCTGGGATCAAGCTAAGGCTGCGCTCGAACGCATAAGCAAGCGAGAGGCCGAAAGTGGAGAGCCTTCAGATTCAAAAGGCGAGACTGAGGAGGCAACTGGTGAAAGCGAACCTGAAGAAGAACAGTTGCCCCAAGAAAAGCAACCAAAGCAGCAGAAGGCAGGGGAAGGAAGTTCCTCTGCACCCAAAGGATAAAGGCATGGTTCTTTGCGTTGAGGCGAGCTCGACACCCCGCGAGCCGCCAGGAATGTTGCCACATTTTGCACAGGGGTGCCATGTTTTTGGTTTCTACAAGTGAGCTGCTCTTTTCCTTCCCTTCTCCTCATTTTCCCTGTCTTCTTTTCTCCCTTTCTTCCTTTTCCTCGCAGCTTCATTCCCTCTTCTTCTTTCCCCCTTTCTCCCCCCAGTAGAACCTCAGCAGGTGTACCTTGAAAAGCTTCTAAGTGTTGGGGCGACACCCGACTTCGCAGCGAAGTCGGAGTGCGCCCCTCAAGTGGAGCGCAGTAGGGAACCCGAAGTACGCACCAGGACAGGAGATATTTGAAAATTTGACTAAGTGTCAAAGGGCGACACCCGACTTCGCAGCGAAGTCGGGGTGCGCCCTTCTTCCTGGGCGCACTAGGGGAATAGTTCATCAGAAAACGGCTAAGTGCTGGGGCGACATCCAACTTCGCAGCGAAGTCGGAGTACGCCCCTTTTCCAATGCGCAATCCGAACAGCAGATGAAGATAGCCAAGCACCGGTGCGCAACCCGACTTCGCAGCGAAGTCGCAGTGCGCCCCTTTTACAGTGTGCAGTCCGAACAGCAGATGAAGACAGCCAAGCGCCGGTGCACAACCCGAATTCGCAGCCGACTTCGCAATGAAGTCGGAGTCCGCCCCTTTTCCAGTGCACAGTCCGAACAGCAGATGAAGACAGCCAAGCACCGGTGCGCAACCCGACTTCGCAGCGAAGTCAGAGTGCGCCCTTTGACCGATGCGCAGTTGGGTAAAGTCAACTCAAAAATTTGCTAAGGCAAGAAGGCCTTCCAACTGCGTTGTTTTCCTCCTGCGCAACCCGATAGCGCCCGAATTCCTGGCAAAGTTGGATAAGCAGGCCTTTCAAGGCAGACACGTGTCACACCTCAGCATCCGACAAGTATCCACCTTCGGGACTCGAGCCGAGACTTGACTGCGTAGGGACAAAGCATGGGCTTCACTACCGGTGCCATCTGTCATCATTTAAGCCGATGTGAAGTGCCATCTGCCGCACCTACCCGCATTCTTGCTGACCAAAAGTTTGACCCAATGCGCTGCCACGTAGCTGTACCGCCTTCGGGAACACCATGCCGCAAGGACAGCCCCGCCCGACGAGTCAAGCATCGGCAGCCTCCTCGCCCGCTCGTGTCAGCTACTATCTTGTCTAGGACTTTGTGCCCATGAATGTAACAAGGGGAAGATTAGGCTATAAATACCCACCACTTTTCCATTGTAAGGTGGTGGAAGGGGAATATATTGCTAGGGGACAATTGTAGCTGTGCGTTTGCCTCAAATACGAACATATACTTGGCTCTGCTTACTGTCTTTTATCTTGTATGTTGTCTCTCCTTGTCATTTCTGCCTCATGTTTCTTGTGTCATTGCTTGCTGTTGTACTGAACTCTGGACTCCGGCATTTGGTGGCCAGGTATTCCTGGAATGCATAGATAGAGGATACATAGGATCGTTGATAGCTGTAGTTTCAATGTATGTTTGTAGATGAATGCTATTAGTAGTGGTGATTGATTTGTCGCAGTGCTGCTTATTCCCCCCACCCAACTCCAATCACATTTGGAATTCCTTTCTGCACTTTTATCTCTTTTTGTACTTTTATCTCTTTCCTGCACTCTTATCTTAACACAACCCCACAGGAAGCCGGCCTTCTCCGGAGATTGGCACGAAAGGCATCCCTTCCTTCCGACCTTTCAATCTGGTGGGCGAATCTGGGCGCATTAACAACAAGTCCTTTCCTCATGGCAGATTCGTAACCAACAGTCTGCTACAAGGTTGCAAGCCCAACCTTGTTAAATCCTTGTCAGTCCTGGATTTCGTATCCAGGATTGAAGAAGTGTCTGCCCAGGGAAAGCCCGTGGTAGAAGGAGCCCATGGTAGAGGGTTACAAATCTGCCATGAGGAAAGGATTTGTTGTTAATGCGTCCAGATTCACCCACTAGAGTGAAAGGCCGAAAGGAAGGAATGCCTCTCATGCCAATCTCCGGAGAAGGCCGGCTTCCTGTGGGGTTGTGTAAAGATAAGAGTGCAGGGAAAGAGATAAAAAGGTACAGAAAGAGATAAAAGTGCAGAAAGGAATTCCAGTACAGCAATCAGTCGCAGAGCAGTCGCAAGCAGCAGCGCCGGAGGTTGTCTCTTTAGACAGCCCCGAACCAGGAGCAGACACCCAGGCTGCAACCATCCCTTCAGCGTCGGCTCAGGCGGAGCCCGCAGGTACGTCCTCTGTTCCCCAAGTCCGCGTCAGCCCTGCAAAGGCCTCGTCTCCCACTTCATCAGGGCAAGCCGTAGCCGCGCCTTCCGCTTCTCAAGCTACCCCGCCGTCTAGCAGCCTGCATTCATTCGACCAGTTTGCTCAGGATCCCAACGCCTTTCAATCACTGAGCCAAACCCTAGAGCCTTCACCCGCAGCCAGTGCTGAAGCTGCTCCCTCATCTCCGCATCCTTCACCCCAGCCGACCGAAACCCTACCAGCGCCATCCACTCAAACTCCTGTCACCCCTAGGACCCGGTCGCCCTCAAAAGCGTTGGAAGACCTCAATTTCTTGGACATCACCGAGGACCAGCCTCTGGCAGTAAGAGCCGTGGGGGGATCAGCTTCCTTTCTCCAGGGTGTCAAGCGCAGAAGGGCCGACGAGATAGCCGCCCCGGTCAAGCGAACCAAGTTTGACCTAGATCGGAGAGTGCTTACAACAGAAAAGCTGATTCCTAAGGTGAAGAAGCCTCTCCGTGACATGACCGACGCTGACTATGAGCTTCAGACAAAGGAGAAGAACTTTGATGACATCAACGAGGAATACGAAATCCGCGGTATTCGTCGTAGAATAGACAACCTCCTTGTCAAGCATCTCGAGACCCAGGAGGCGCTTTTCCAGCTGCAGAACACCACAAGGCAGCTTGAGGAGGACTTGGCTAGGGCTACTGCGCAGTTGGGGTCAGCACAGCAAGAAATAGAAGATCTTAAGGTTCAGCTGGCCGCCTCTCAGCAGGAGACCGCAGAAGAGAGAAGAGCAGCGCTAGAGCAGATTTCACAACTGCAAGATTCGCTGAAACAGGCACAGTCGCAGCTTACAGAGAAAGCATCACAAGCGACGGCCTTTTCCAAGAGCAAAGCGAAGGAGATGCGCGCTAGTCTGCTACAAGGTTGCAAGCCCAACCTTGTTAAATCCTTGTCAGTCCTGGATTTCGTATCCAGGATTGAAGAAGTGTCTGCCCAGGGAAAGCCTGTGGTAGAGGGAGCCGAGCACCAGGCGAGGCAATGGCTAGACCTGGCTTTAAAACTCGAGGAGTTAGAACGCAAAGGCTTCCAAATCGCCCCCATGTCCCAACTTGCCTCAGAGTGGGCAGATGCAAGGGTAACCTTGCACACTTATTTTGCCAGGACAGAAAAGACCAGAACGGCCAGGAAGGCGTTGGACGCCTTAGAGCATGAAAGACACATTCTCCTAGCACCTTTTCACATTCTGTCCGAGCACGGGTGTCCGAGCTATGTCAGCAATGACGAGTTCCTCACCCTTGAGCAGGTAAAGAAGAACTGGCTGTCCTTCGAAGCAGATACTGCTGAAATCGATGACTGGACAGAGCCAGTTCAATAAGCGCAGGTCGCTCAAATGGTGGCAAAGTACTGTAAAATCAACTCTTCTCTTGAGGAGTTGGGAAAAAGATATAACACCATTGACTTGCACGCGGTCGCCGCATTCCACGCAGTACTCAGAGAGATCAGCGACCCCACGCCATTCCAAGCCGCAGTCTGGGATCAAGCTAAGGCTGCGTTCGAACGCATAAGCGAGCGGGAGGCCGAAAGTGGAGAACCCTCAGATTCAGAAGGCGAGACCGAGGAGGCAACTGGTGAAAGTGAACCTGAAGAAGAACAGTTGCCCCAAGGGAAGCGACCAGAGCAGCAGAAGGCAGGGGAAGGAAGTTCCTCTGCACCCAACGGATAAAGGCATGGTTCTTTGCGTCGAGGCGAGCTCGACACCCCGCGAGCCGCCAGGAATGTTGCCACATTTTGCACAGGGTGCCATGTTTTTGGTTTCTGCAAGTGAGCTGCTCTTTTCCTTTCCTTCTTCTCATTCTCCCCTTTTCTCATTTCTCCCTTTCTCCCTCTTCCTTGCAATTTCATTCCCCCTTCTTCTTTTCCCTTTCTTCCCCCAGTAAGTTTCCAGAACAGAGGTGTTCCCTGAAAATTCTAGGTGTTGGGGCGACACCCGACTTCGCAGCGAAGTCGGAGTGCGCCCCTCAGTTGGAGCGCAGTAGGGAGCCCGAAGTGCGCAATCAGGCAGGAACAAGCCAAAATTTAACTAAGTGTCAGGGGCGACACCCGACTTCGCAGCGAAGTCGGAGTGCGCCCTTCTTCCTGGGCGCACTAGGGGAATGGTCTGGCAAAAAAACAGCTAAGTACTGGGGCGACACCCGACTTCGCAACGAAGTCGGAGTGCGCCCCTTTTCAATGCGCAGTCCGAACAGCGGACGAAGACAGCCAAGCATCGATGCGCAACCCGACTTCGCAGCGAAGTCGGAGTGCGCCCTTTGACCGGTGCGCAGTTGGGTAAAGTCAACTCAGAACTTTGCTAAGGCAAGAAGGCCTTCCAACTGCGCTGTTTTCCTCCTGCGCAACCCGATAGCGCCCGAATTCCTGGCGAAGTTGGATAAGATGCCTTTAAGGCAGACACGTGTCACACCTCAGCATCCAACAAGTATCCACCTTCAGGACTCGAGCCGAGACTTGACCGCGCAAGGACAAAGCATGGGCTTCACTATCGGTGCCATCTGTCACCATTTAAGCCGATGTGAAGTGCCATCTGCCACACCTACCCGCATTCCTGCTGACCAAAGATTTGACCCAACGCGCCGCCACGTAGCCGTACCGCCTCCAGGGACACCATGCCGCAAGGACAGTCCTACCGTACGTAAGTCGGCATCGCAGCCTCCTCGCCCGCTCGTGTCGGGCCGATCGTCTTATCTGGGACTTTGTGCCCATGAATGTAACCGGGGGGAAATTAGGCTATAAATACCCACCACTTTTCCATTGTAAGGTGGTGGAAGGGGAATATATTGCTAGGGGACAATTGTAGCTGTGCGTTTGCCTCAAATACGAACATATACTTGGCTCTGCTTACTGTCTTTTATCTTGTATGCTGCCCCTCCTTGTCATTTTTGCCTCATGTTTCTTGTGTCATTGTTTGCTATTGTACTGAACTCTGGACTCCGGCATTTGGTGGCCAGGATGCATAGATAGAGGATACATAGGATCGCTGATAGCTGTAGTTTCAATGTATGTTTGTAGATGAATGTTGTTAGTAGTGGTGATTGATTCATCGCCGTGCTGCTTATTCCCCCCACCCAACTCCAATCACATTTGGAATTCCTTTCTGCACTTTTATCTCTTTCTGTACTTTTATCTCTTTCCCTGCACTCTTATCTTAACACAACCCCATAGGAAGCCGGCCTTCTCCGAAGATTGGCACGAAAGGCATCGCTTCCTTCCGGCCTTTCAATCTGGTGGGCGAATCTGGGCACATTAACAAGTCCTTTCCTCATGGCAGATTTGTAACCAACAGTTATCATCACCACCTTTCTTGCTAGCCTTTGACTCCATCTGAGTCTCCTCCTGGATGAAATCATCCCACAGTTTCTCAAAGGTGGGAAGGTGCTCACGAGCAAAAATGCCTTTGACAAATGGTTCCCATGAAGCTGAGAAACCATTAAGTGCGACGCTCACCAACTCTATGTCTTCAACCTTCTCCCCAACTGCTGCCAGTTGATCACGAATCCGCGTGATCTTCATCAAGTAACTGGTAACGGTATCAGATTTGGTCATCTCTATAGATCTAAGTTTGTTCCTCAATATCATCTTCATGTTTATGTTCTCGCTCTGGTAGAGGCTAACCAGGGCATCAAACATCTCCTTTGCCTTAGTCTTCTCGGATATGTGAGGAATCAAGTGATCCTTCATTGCATCCAAGATCATCCGCTTGGCCTTCACTTCCTTCTTTTTGTGAGCTGCCAATTGTTGCGGATCTGTAGACAGAGTCACATCATCCTTGACAATATCCCAAAAATCATTATCTTCCAATAAGAACATTACCCTGACTTTCTAGGGCAAGAAATTGGAGGCACCTTCCAATCTATCCTCAAATCTAAGGCTAGTTGCTACCATCTCTAAGATCTACTGCACAAACTTTCAAATCTGATATGAATGACTCAAAAAACGCTGTCCTGCAAATAAGCTTAGTCCTTCAAGTAAAAAATATGAAACCCTCTAACTGCTGGTTTTTTCTTTTTTTAATATCCAGCAGTGATCTACTACTGTAAAGTTTAAACCATTGAGGATCTCAATCACAAAACCTAGCTCTGATACCATGTAAATTTTCCTAACCCTAGAAATTGTTGTCCTATGTTATTTTAAAATAAATCAGATCTGAAATTAATTTATTTAAACATGCAACAATCACACAAATGGCTGAAAAAATAAACAGCGTGAACAAAGGAAGTTAAATATATTTTTGAACCTAAAATATTACAAAATAAAGGAGGCTACAGCTACAATAGGACACCCTACTCTCTTGCTGCCTTCTGGCCAACAATTTCACTGTTCTTCTCTTCCTAAGCTTGCAGTTTTTTTGTAATGACCCTCCCTCGGTCTAATTTTCAATATTTTTATTTTGCTGATACAATTTGTGTGAAAACACAGACAATCTAGAAATATAGAGGTATTTTGTTTTTTATTTCAAATACTGAACTAGGGCACAACAATTACAATGATTTCAATTCTGGAAACATTAAATCAATACAATAAAATAAATACCTCTCGTAAACCCTAGCTGATCTGATCTCTGTATAGATAAATATGAACGCTCAGCCCTTTAGATTGGAACTCTGTGTGGTGTCCCCTGCTCCAGATATTCCCCTGTATAAAGCTTTGTGTCCCTGTGTGGAAACCCCAACTCTAGAAGATTGAATAATGAAGTCCGAATGTATTCCTTGTATGGAACTACCGCTGATTGGTCTGAGGGTAATCTTTCAACCCAGAAGTCAATGTCCCTGTAAGAGGTTACCGGCTCTCACAAGCTCCAGAATCTCTGCAATGTCTCTGCTAGAGAGTTCTCCAAAAACCCAGAGGGAAGGAAGAAAAAATAATCCACGCATGATCCAAATGATCTCCCAAAAGCCTTTTAAATCTTTCTTTTTAGGGTTCTCCCAACTTAGGGCAAAATTAGGGTTGTGCACAGAAAATAATTTAATTTCTAATTTCCTTTTATTTTCCCTCAACAGGCCCCCTTGTGCACTAGGTTCAACCACTTAAAGTTATTTTATGAAGTGGCCCATTTTTACAACGTTATGACCCTGTATAATATAGAGTACAAACTTTATAAATATTAAAATAATGTCACTTAATGAAATTAACTTCGGCCATTAAAATACTGGACCTCCGCTTGTCAAAATGAAAAACTGTGAACAGTTCTGGATACCCAATTCGCCGAAGTGTGATCTTGCAGTTGACCCGTTGACCGAAACCCTAAAAACGGCCACCGCTAAAAATAGAAATCCCGTCAAACGACCTCCGAACGAGCCCAAACGACAGTCAATCAAGAGCTCTCTGGGTTCTGTCAAAGATTCTGATATCTCCAAAGGCTCCCCTACATCCGATTTAGCCTACGAAGCTCATGTATAGGCTAATCTGCTCTGCACACTGACTGCCTAGAAAAGGGGGCATTACATTTTCCTTCAGCAATTTGTTCTCCTTCTCTTAATTCTGTGTGTATATTACACTCTTGACCTTCTCCTTTTATCCTTGAAAAAGGTAACCCTAATCTCTCTAACCCTAAGATTAGATCTCATCTCATCTTGAGATGTATGTTTAAAAATAGAAAATCACTTAAGTGAATTTCAAAATAGAATCACTTAAGTGAACTTAAAAATAGAAAATCACTTAAGTGAATTTAAAAATAGAATTCGAAATGTCTCGAACCACTTCTAACACGTTCATACTGAAACCTGTGCAAGAAGTTCTTGTCCGAGCTACATTTCTCAACATGATGCATTGTTGGGATGAGGATCATTATGCATGGACAAAGTTGATCACAATTGAGAGAAGGATTGCCTAACATTTAAGAAGGGACAGCATAAGTACAAGATCAATTTGAAGAACCAGTCCATGAGCAAGGATCTCACAACATCCAATGAGTCGGGTAGTTCATCTTCAGATGATGATAATGGACATAAGCCAAATGAAGGTGTGATACAATTGGAAGAATGCACGGAAGACGAAGCACATTCAGATATCGAACTTCTCCATTGGCAGATGGAGGATTACGAAGTATTTTTGCCAAATTGTTTCCACATCTAGGCAGAGGAAGAAGAGAACCATGCTGAAATAAGAAATAGTGTGTACAAGGTCGACGAGAGCAGCAAGGACACACCTACACCAAAAAAGGAGGAAAAGGAGAAGTGGACATTCCCAAAGAATTTTGTGGAATATACTATTGGTGATGTTGTAATTGATGAGAAGCCAACACACCCATTGGACATGGCAAAAGCAACAAGCAAGCCTAATACCATAAAGTATAAAGGACCAAGGATGGTACAAGTAAACCTCAATGAAGGAGATGAAGAAAAGATAATCCAATGTAGGGACAAGTGGTGTAGAAACGAAATTTAACATACTGAAACTCAATTTCATTTCTACTTAGATAATTCCACAAATCTACTTGCAGCAATTAATAATATAATACACAGGCAACATACACTAACACCAACAATGGTAGATGATAAATGAATAAGCAGATCATATATTAACAGTATTTTGTATGGCAATAGCATTACATACAATCTACAATCTACAACCCTATGCAAAACACATGTCGGCCAACTCCACACACTGCGGCCGTCCACCACAATTACATCCATCAACCTTACATATGAATGAATGAGGCAAGGGTCATATTTATACAACTAGAAATTAGTTGCACCCTCTAACTACCTAACACCTCATCATTCTCCCAAATTACATTTCACTTGCATTAACTTACATTTCATTTCCTAAGTCACTTTATGACTTTGCCGTACATGCTAATATTTCACATTACATTATCATATTATTACATTATTGCATTGCCACTGTATAACATTATTAATTATATGTATGCACATTTCATCAAACACTTTGCATACAACTACAAAATAGCTCCAAGTAACAAAACTTATTTACTAAAAGCAGACGTACCAATTTGCCTGCCTACAAGTGGGACCCAGTGCTGAAAGCAGCAGCTTAAAAGATTTTTATGCAGTACAAATATGTCTTTGCATGGACGTATAACGATCTGAAAGGGATTCTACCGGAGTTATGTGTGCATTGGATTCAGTTGATTCCGGGAACACAACCAGTGAGGAGAAGGCCATATAGGAAGAGAATCCAAAGTATAGTTGGGTCCCCAGAAAAATGAGAAGGTTGAGCATGAAATTCAGCTGCAACCTACTGTACTTTTGTCAAATATAGAACTGTATAAGCAAATATGTCTGCCTATGCAATGCACCTTTGGACAATTTCAAACAGTGTTTCCCATGCACCCAATGCACAAAGGGCACTTCTGAACCAGTTTTCTTGGGGGGGGATGCTTTGTTTCTCAGCTTTACATAGTTGTAAGTGAAATTTAATTAATGTACAATGTCAAAATATGTGCTATTGCCATGTCTTAAATGTTATTTTATATAATATATTGCTCACATGGATGCATATTACTACTTAATTTATTGCTTAATGGATGCATATTGCAAAATAATATGTTGCTTACATGGATGTGGTATTGTTATAGCTTGCAGATGATCATCTTCTTATGTTTCAAGTATGATGTTTTAGGATTTATATTTCAAAGTTTGGAATTCAATCTCGATTTTAAATTATTATTTAATGAATTTATACATGCATATGCATAAGATATTGTTTCTATTCATAACATACAGCCACACCCTTGCACCAGCAGACTCAACTTTTGAGAGCCTGCACTGAGGTGCTTCAAACCTGCACCCCATATACCCTCACACCTGCACACACATATAACCTTGACTTATGTAGGTTTGCAGTTACCGCTAGCAGACAATTTTTCTGGTTCACTAATCATGGAAACTGCAAAAACTTACCATGTAATATCAGTTGGTTAATTTAATTTTTTACCCCTAAAGCCACAAAAAAAGGCATACAATTGAAGTTCCTTACCTTTCCACATCAGTGTTTGACAAGTTGTGCTCCTTCATTGTCTTTTTTAGACCTTCAAATCTGGTAGACCAATATATTGAGCATACAAGTGTCACTCAAGAAAAGATGAAACCAAATAAAATTGAAAATTTGTATAAGAAACTTTCTTGTCAATGGCTACTACAAAAGCATTATCTTTATTACCTATTTTTGCTGAAAAACCATTCAGGCAGCCAAGGCAATTGGATAAAAACTGCAATGCATAAACAAAACACTTTATCTTAAAATCTTGTTTACCTTTTGTACATAATCAAAGACTTTCCTTTGACCAGAAGAAGTCATTCATTCCACAGTAAGTGAACACATTCAGCTTTTCATAGAAAGAGACAAGTTGATTCTTCGTGACATATTCTATCCCTATTCACCCTTTCTTTCTTTTATATGAACAACATCCTCCAAGTTGTCCCATAAACAATCATCTTTCCATTCTAAATTTTTGCAACACAATTTGGCGCCATACCATATCAAATTTATTGATCGAATGTTTATTCTATCATCTACCATTGAAACGTATACCAAATACTTTTATGAATGATTCATTATGTATTATCCAGTTAAATGAAAAACACCTCTTTGAAATTATACTAATTATTTATATATAACTCCAACTGTTTTGCATGTATGAAATGCAGCAGATGAGGGCTCCCAAATCATTATGAACAGAAATGCAATTAAGTAATTAAATAAAATGTGTAGGTGAAAAAACACCAGAATACTAATTAAAGAAAGTAGATTAAATTGCTTATTCTTGACAAGTAGATAAATTCCCAAGAGAAATAACACATTATAGTCAGATAAATTTCATCAATGCATGATTATTGTCAAATCAAAACTCTGATCAAATATGAAAACCTTGTGCAAACCTGAAAATAACATAGAAAGAAGACTCGTTGTAAAGGTTCGAGGTGTAGACCAATTGGTTCGGCCAAACCCCATAAGGGGGGCGGAGGTCCAAGGTTCAAATCTCGGGCCTCGCCGGACTGAACGCTTGTCCCTTTCCTAGTGCTTTCAGCGGCGTAAAAGGTTTAAAATGATTGTGGCATGGTGGTTATAGGGGCGGACTGCACGGAGTACTGTGTGGTGGCATCCGGGCAAACAACGGAGAATACTGTGGCGACCATAAAAGACGGACAATGTGCCCAGATCATCATGGCGGCTACCAATTCCACCATGTAAAATCAAAAAAAAAAACATGGAAAGAAGAAAGAAATAAATTTACATTAATGCCCACGAGTAACCGAAATAGATAAATTGGACTTAGAAAATACACTTGGTTAGGGTGGCATAGAAGAAGCCAGAGAAAGTAGAGTTCCAAAGTCTAACATACAAAATATTTTAAAGTCCTATCACATCTAGCATGTAGTTAGATCTCAAGTAAGTTCCAAATATGATACAAGCATTACACAGCAAAAACTATATAACCATTGTAGGTCCACTTCTACTAATCCAAGTCCATATACAATGACTCGTTATCCATCACTATGAATGAGCCATTGCAATCATTGATGATGTTCAAAGGAGAATGTTGGGAATTCACCCAGATTATCAAGGATCAAATATTAATCACATAAAAAAACATTCACATAATAACAACAATATTTCACAATAGAAAATCTCAAAATCAAATATATCAAGTATCTTGTTACAATCTTCAATCGTGTTACAATCCCTCATACAATGCATGGAGCTTTGTCTCCATTATATAACCTTACACGACTCTTCAATATTTTGACTATTGCTCTCCTCAAACATCCAGGAGATGCATCCTTTCACATTCCTCACATATGACAAAACTCTCATGACTCTTCACTTTACATCTTGCCACATTTCATGTGACTCTTCACTTGCATATTTGACACCTAACACCTATGACTCTTGACTTACTTGACACTTTGCACACTTTATTACATAATATTTTGACACTCCTCACACATTAACACATACATTAGACAAAATATAAACACTCCCTAAACTAATATTTACAAATGTACAATGTACTTTAATGCTACCAAATAATGTAATACCTCCAAAAATGACCTTGGGCTAGGGGACCAAGATGGATCCTAGTATAACGTCTCCTTGATACTCTCCTCCCATTCAAGGCCAAAGACCCTTCAAATATAAAAAAATAATTTTACTAATGTCCATAGGCCAATGAGACTCATTGAAAAGAGATGTTATGATGCTTTATATTAACCAAAAAGCACTATAAAACTAAGCTAAACTAGAGTTAAAAAAAAACTAGCTTAAACTACATTGAAGTGGAACATCTGTATGGCATAAAAGTACAGCCTTGGGGGTTACCCAAAATGGTAAAAGCCTAACATGCTAAAAAGTAATGATGAAGATAGGGCCAACAGTCAAGGTAAAGACGAGAGACAAAGAAGCTCTTGTGGATCCAAGCACCAACACCAATCTGTAGTGGGATGCAAAGTAGAAGCATAGTCGTCATCACCAACTATCCCAAAAGGGCCAACATAGGATCTAATGATGCTCCAAAGAGAATGGCTAGGACTAAGGCAGCCTAGTCGAATAATCTTGGGAGGGCATGGGGTTCAACTCCTCAAGACTCTTCTAGCATTCATGGGCGTGGAACCAATCAAAGAAGATAACAAATTGTAAAATTGTGCCAGTCGACAATTCCTAGGCATGTGAGGTGTCGCCAAAACCCAACGACGGATAACTAAAATCCTCTCCTGCCACATGTAAAAAAAATAAAAAACCTAAGCCTTAGCAGCCACTCTTGTATGCAAATAACGGCACACATATCTGTCATTAACATTCTAGAGAGTTCTAGCTTTAGATGAATGCATTTTACTCTCAATTGTAGAAATAGTGTGAAAGAATGAGGTGATTAGTCATGTAGGAGTCAATCTGCCTTGTAATAACTCATGTTGAAGAGTGATAACTTCCCTATGGTATAGAACCAAGCATATTTGGTCATGATAGCTGTAAAAAGTGGCAAGTGATTCACCTGAGTCTCTATTCAAGGAAAGGCACCTTCCTTGAATGTCATGATAAATAGGACACCTAAAGGTGAAAAGTTCTTCAATGTCCACCTCTCAAAGAGAGAAAAGAAAACATACCCTAGCCTCTCAAGGAATATGGTGTCTTTCTCCACTCACAAATGTATCATGGCGGTGAGTATTTTGACAGTTGGAGGAACAATTGGAATGACAGATTTTAGGAGCCAACTAAGACTATAGTGGTTGTTGGCCCAAACACTATTCACATTGGAAAATTTGTATGGCAACTCTACTTGTACGACAATTACCAGCTTGCAATTGTACGGCAAAATCTCCACATGCACTTGTACGACAAGTGTTTGTATGGCACAGTCACAATCCACTTGACGACAAACTCCAACACACATGTCGACAATGACTTGGATAGCAACGACTTTGTCAACACACCTATCGGTAATGACTTTTAATGCAACGACTTTGTCAACACTCCTCATATGGCAATCTCACTCGTATGGCACGTTGTATGGCACTCTAGCTGCAACACTTGTACAACGACTCTCGTACAGTTATTTTGGACTACAACTTTTGTCTACAATCTTGCACACACAAAACTTGGCACACACAACCTAATAATCTATTGTAACAACGGTATCACACAGACATACACACAGATGGATGGAATGTCATTGCATTATAATTGCTTGTACGACACTTGCATTATAGATATTTTTGCACTTGTAGTACACAAATCACACAAATGTTGTCCTAGAATCTTCGTACTCTACAATACACAATGCTCTCTCCCATACTATTGATATGAACTTGATGATTATTGAACAAATCAGTGGGAGGTCCTTTTATGCTTGTGGGTCGGCAATTAGAAACAACTGCCACCCCAAACACCTCACCACTTAACTACCCACATTCCCATTATACGACTATTACAATAGCCATACATATTACAATTTCACTTAATCAATCTATGACATCATCCTTGCTAACGTCACCTAACCAAATGACATTTCACTTTCATGTACATTACAATTTGTGCACTTTGCACTTATTTCCCTATGTACAATTTGTACTTCGGTTGTTGTCCAAAACTAGCTCCTACATCTGCCCTCCCCTTTAGCTCGATCGACGTCCTCGTCGATGGTTGACTCTACTCCTGGGGGCTAGGATCCTACTAATGTTGAGGAGTAGGAATAGGTATGCCTCCTATTTCTTTAATCTGCAGCTTGAGGGCCTTTGTTTCTCCTTTCAACTTCTTAGTGTAGTTCAAATACTGAGTCCATTACACTACATAATTGTTTGCTCTCTGCTCGGTTTCTGCTAACTTCACCTATATCTCTTCCTCCCTCCCTACAAGTGCAGCTTTAGCCTCCTTCCCTGTTGCCTCAGCAGCCTTCCTTACTATTTTTGCCTCATGCTTGGCTGCAATTGCCAGCTACTCATCCTTCTTTGCAATTAGCTAATCATGAATCTTAACTTCTTCATTTTTCTTCTCCAACAATTGTTCCCTCGTAGAACATTCGAATTTCAGTTGTCCAATCAACTCATCCTATTCCTCACAAGCCTTCGTTCTCTCCTCAACTTGCTTTCTAAGCGCTACTAGTTTTGTTTTAGCATTCTCCTTCATTTGTTGAAGTTTCTCTTCCCATTGGTTAGCATGTTCCTCCTTTGACTCATGAATTCTCTTCACTCCTATGGCTAACCATTGAATCAGGTTTGCCCAAAAATTAATCTTGGCATACATCTTCACTAACTTAGGTGCAAAATTCACGTACTTCACACCTGCTTCATCTATTGGACAAGGTGCCAAATTTGCCTCATCAATGTATACTATGGTCGGCTGCCTATAAATTGTCTGAGTTCCATCTGAGAGGTTTTCCACTCCGATCATGTTTCGCACACTACCAATCCCTACCTCCCATGCCTACTTTTGGTGAACCTTGGCAAGCTCCCTCATCTTCTCCTCATATTGAGCCCATTGCACTTACTTGCCTAATTCATTTTCTACCATCAATTATCATCGTCGCCAATCTCCAATGCATCCAACTTGGAACTCCATCCTTTTGAAAAAGGTACCAACCTACTCATTGATACAGTTCCCTAGAGCTAGTGGTCTCCTGAAATTCGGCACATCTATGAGGAAATGCTCACTCACATCCAACTCCATGTCTGTATCATCTTCGATTGTTGTTTCTTCTCAACCTTGTCCACCGTCACCCCCTTAGGTTGATTGGTTTCATGGCTACCTTGCCCTCTATACCAGTCATGCTACATTCAAAGATTATTCTTCAATCACCGCTTCTTGTACTCTCTCCTATTCTTCAAGCGATTGACTATATTCTCCTCTATAAAACACTTTGAAATGTGATGTAGGCCCTGTGTCTCCCTATTCAACTGGTATTGTTCTCCTCCTTGCCAATTCCTCTGCTACAGATGTAATTTCAACATTTGCATGTTCATCCAATGGAGGTGATCCACATAGATCGTCCTAATGCTCCAAAGATGTTGGAGTGTTGAAAATATCTGGTGAATCGATATTTCCCACCTGTTCCTTTCCTACACCTTCCACTGCATCCATTGTTGTTGTCTCATCTTCGACATCCACAACTATGATTGGCTTCTACTGTTGCATTGTTCTCCTTTCCTCTTTGTGTTCACCCTACACAACAAGCTCCTTAGGCTACTGCTCACCCACCACAACCCTCTCCTAAGTGATTCGTCTACCTGTAGTGCCTCCTTGCACAGTTTGACTCCATGGTTGTGCAAGATCTTCCTGTTGCATTGTTCTCCATAGTCTTCCACACTGCTCACTTCTACCTTCCACCATCTTCTCTGTATTGCCACCAACACGTATTGTGGCTTGCTATGGGGATTGTTGCTCTTCTAGTTGATGTGTTTGAGATTGAGCATTCGTCCACTGCTGCTCCAACCTCCTACATCATTTCTCCCTTTGCATCGAATTTGTCCTTGGTCGTGTTAGGCTCCCTCTAAATCCTCACTTCATCTTCCATGTACCTCAGCGCTCGAGAGGGGATTTCTGCTGCGCTGAGGTGGTTTTCTACTACGCTCGAGGTGGATTTCTGTTGCATTGAGGAGGATTTCTGCTGCACTCAGGTGGATTTCTGTTGTGCTGAGGTGGATTTTTGTTGCGCTCAGGAGGTGGATTTTTGTCACGCAATGGTGGATTTCTGCTACATTCGAGGTGGATTTCTGCTGCATTCGAGGTGGATTTCTGCTACGCTCAGGAGGGGATTTCTGCTGTGCTCGAGAGGTGGATTTCTGTAGCACTCGGGAGGTGGTTTTCTGCAGCGCTGGAGGTGCATTTTGATTGTGCTCGAGTGGATTTCTGTTGTGCTTCAGGTGGATTTCTGCTGCGCTCGAAGTAGATTCCTGCTGTGCTCAAGGTGGATTTTTGCGCGTGCCCTAGCGCAGCCCCATCTGTGCCCTAGCATGTCCCAGTTGTCCTCATTGCAAATCGTTTAGCAGCCCGGTGTTCTTGGTGTTATGGGGATACTTGATGGAGGAATGGAAGAGACACGAGCTTCTCCTCTTAAATCTGTCCAACACCTTCACACAACAATTTCATACCAGTGTTTGTCTAAACAGATTAATTCTCTCCAGAAACATCTAGATGAAATCTCTGAAGCACAAATGAGAGTTTTGAAGTAAACTCTCCTCAATAATGGCTAGGTGTGATCTTTCACACACAAAACCACTATTACTTATGAAGGTGTACGTCTCCACAAGCCTCAACAATGCAATCTTCAGCAAGACCTGCAATGTCTTCAGAAAATAGACTCAAATGATATAAAAAATGGATGCTACAAATGTCCCATCTCACCTCTATTTATCTTTTTTGCTCCACAAGGTCGGCCAAGGTTTATTTTATTTTTGATCTTTATCTCTCCAAAAGTGGACCACCATGTCCTAGTAGCCACAACGTTGTTTTAAAACACTTTTGGCCTTTTTTTAACTGTATATTATAATTTCCCTTTATATTTTAATATTATAGAATTACATTATAATAAAGGGAAAATAAACTCATACTTAGCCAAATTATGCATCCACACAAGAATATGACATTGCAACCGAAAACTCCATGCCGAAGCTCACCAAATTATTACCTCCATAGCATAATGAGACCCTTAACAACTAGATGATCAACCTACAGGGACTCTGAATAGGTTATCATCATCTAACTCATCTCCATCACCAAAGAGGGGACATTACAGTCCTCCCTTCCCAAGATTGCGTGTCCTCAAGCAATCGCTCAACAAGTCCCAATGCAATTCCTGGGTCCCATATCCACATTATAACATCAATATTGTCTCCTGAACCAAGTGTCTCCCGGTCCTGCATAGACACTCCTAGATAACCCATACTCATAGGAAATCCGACATTCCTCGCCGATCGAAGAATGCTGTCGGGCTATCCCGCACATAGGTGGAATACAACTCGGCCATAACTCGATCCCCGCATAAGACCCATCCCCGGAGAAACAACCGATCACCCCGAAAAAATCCAACTCTCCTCGCTGATAAGGAAGGTGACCTATAGCCAAGGGAAGTATATAATCCATCATCACAACCTCTCTTCCCGCTCATATGTGTCATGCTCAATTCATTAACATGAGGATTGAAAGAAAAATAATGTGCATACCTCACAATGCCATCTATGTGAAAATGACTAACTGGATCCCCATGAGGCTCCAAAAAATCATCAATATGATGGCTGTCATCATCAAGACTAGAATCAATAGGAGTATCATCATCCAAGGCGCCAAATGAGGAATGTGCATCCACAAAAGAAAGCATGATGTCACCATGATCATGCTCATACTGCTCTACCTGAATGAGTGTGGAAACATCATCTACATTACTGCTCAAACCTTCCTCATTCGCAATCTCATTGATCTCCTCAATTAATTGCTTGACCATCATGGTCTCTGAATCTTGTGAAATAGCTGCAACGGATTCCTGATTTGCTGAGTGATGGGATAAACAAACGATTTCCTCATCCTTCCTAGTGAGTTGTCGACGAAGTCTATCTGCCAATTGCAAAGCCTGATCCCTGTCATATAGTAGCCTCAAGTAATATGATTTGATCACCTCTAATGCTCGTTTGATGGCCTGCAAATCTGTAGCAGTAACTCCAACTGTCCTCTCATGTCGTCTCTTCCCCAACTGAGATGTCCGGAAAAGGCACTCAACCAACTCATGTGTGCTATCCAAGTGAGTCAATGTCTGTACAATCCGACCCTCTCGAAACCTCGTAATTGGTTATCCAATGATTCGGCATCAACATCACATAATAAACCCTTAAAAACACTCTCCAATGCACCCCGATTGGGCTCAACCTCTCTCACAACACCACACTCACCAACCTCATACTCTGAAGTTATGACAGATCCGTGCTCATCCTCGGAATAAACAACTGTATCAATAGTTGATTCATCAATACCACTATTGTCATCAAAGCAACTGTCAATCTTAGGGTCTTCAATAACTTGTTTCACAGTCACATCCACTGTTGCTATTTTAATGTCTTCATCATGCGCAACTTCATCATTTGTAGGTGCATGCATGCCAATAGAATTAATTTGAGATTCAACCATACATACCTCATGTGATATGTCACTTCCTTCATCACATATTTCTGATCTGGTTTTATCTTTTGCAAATACCTTTGTTTTTTCAGCTTCATTATCATGGTGTCCTGATACTACGTTCAACTTTTTAGACTCTTCCCTTGCAAACTTCGGAAACAAATACCTTTTGAAGTCTGGATCCTTCATAATATCAAAGATCTTTTGCATATCATGCTGAACTTCACCCCAAAACTTATAATCAACTGACGATGCCATCATGAGTTCAAACTTAACCACAGGCTGGCAAGAAATGACTGCGCTCTGATACCACTGTAATATACACCCCTTGATGTATATTGGTTTGAGTTTGATGTGTTTGTTTGATTTGTTTTGAAAATGATGTCTTGCTGGTATTTATGAATTGCAATAGATTTTTGAAACATAAACCATGAAATACAACGCTAAACTAATTGCAAAACATATACAAGGCAAGATAGAGCAACTGCAACACTTTATTAATCACCAAATGAAATAATTACAAGTTCTGATTTTTAATTTTCAGGCCTGGTATACTTTGTCTTCAGACTTGTAAGAGTGTGCAAACAATGCTCAAACGCTCCCAAAATCACTATAGTGATAAAAAGGGAAGTCCACTATCAATGGCCAATGAATGGAGACCACGGTGAAGCCAAACTGTTGAAGATGCAAGGTCTGATCTGAGAAGTCTGCGGACTGTTATGTGTACTTCAGACCTGTTAGGTGTAGCAAATTATGGAGAAATGACAATCAAAAGGATGCAAGATGATATTCAATGCTAGCCGCCCAAGTTGCAACCATAAGACCTCCAAATTGCCCCTTCTAACATGCCCAAAGTGTCTCAAAAGGGTGGCGGACCTGTAGGTAGTTATTCCTCTTCCAATAAATAATATCTCAACTGAAACCTTTCAAATTTATACTTGTTCTCTTTGTCTTTAAAAGGAAATTCGTTTGGTGAAGTGCCCACAAAATTCTACAGTGGTTGATTTGGTGACGTTTCCGGTATCTTGGTGGATGATTTGGCAAGTGGTTGTACAGGCCGAAAAATGGCAGTTTTGTCAGAAGCACTGCAAGCAAACCGAGAAGAATTTGATAGCGAAATTCGAACTGGAGGTGGTCGTTATCTTCAATAACATGTGTTCCAAATTTCCACCAAAACGGAGAAACGAGGCGAATGTTACAAGCGTTGCAAGACTGTCACAAAAACGCTATTTTTGGAAAAAGTGTGTTAGCAGTAGTTTTCGTGGAGGTGGTACAAGCGAACCGTAAGGAGTTATGCAGCGAGATTCGGATTGGATGTAGTCAGCATTGCAGAGATTCTACGTTTCAAATTTCAGAGAAAACAGAGTTACGAGGTGAGAGTTATGATTGTTGCAAAAACGGTACAGGTCACTTTTATGTCAATTTGTTCCACTTGTGCAAAATCCTTCAATTGGCCGTTTCGACCTTGCAGAGTTGCCAGAGTTTCAATTTCAATGTTGTTACAACTTCAAGGCATCAAATAGAGCATCTTTCATTTTTGGTTTGAGGTGTCACGTGGCTCCGAAGTAAGAGAACGAGTAAGGTGTCAATTCTTTGCATGTGACGTGTTTGACGAAATGCCTTTTCAAAATAAAAAAAATGAAGTTATATTGTTTTAAGAAGCTTCATTAAAAAAAATCTTTTTAAAAATTGAAAAGGGAAAAAGAATGCAAGTGTGTGCTTTTTAAGTGACAAAGGATTTTATTGAAAAGTGGGGACTTTATTTTGTGAAGAGAGAAGTGTGTGTGGAGAAAAATAAAGAGTGAAAATCCGTGATTTTTGGAGAGTGGTGAAAAACGTCACTTCAGTATTTTGGGCATAACTTTCTCATATGATATCCATTTTGGCTGAAATTTTGAGAGGAGTTCGCAAACAAAGTGCTGCACAATACCCAGAAAGCGTTTAGCAATTGGCAGAACGAGCTAAGAGAACACTCAGCTTTTGTTTTGTGAGAAGAGAAGATTCAAATTCTGAGTAATGCTGAGAGAGGGATGTTATACTGGGTGAAATAGAAAGTTTTAGATTTTGAGCTTACAAACCATAGAGGGTTCTGGTTTCAATGAAGACATTCATATATGTCATTTTATTATCAATATCAAAATCAAGTGGGTGCTTGGTAGAGGGGTTGGTGTTCCTTTCTGTTGGTGCAGATAAATCAGGGGTTGGTGCTCCTTCCAGTGGGTGCTGGTAAATTGATTGTAAAGTTGGTGCTTTGCAAAGGCTGGATTTGGATGGGAGTCCAAACAGTCATTTTCGGGGATGTAGCCAAATCGGTGAACCTCAGTACATCTTGTGTTGTGTGATATTCTCTTGTTATACTTGCTTTATTTGGTTTTATGTTTTCATTGTTGTGGCTTTGAGTGTTGAAGATTTAAGTTTTAAAGAGCTACACTGATTCACCCCCCCTTTCAGTGTCATTGTGAGACTAACAATTGGTATCAAAGCGAGGTTCTTGAACAGGCTTAACCGGCTAGGGTGATCTTAGAAGTAACACAATGGCAGGTGGTGAAGGCTTCTCATCAAACAAAGAACCATTGTTTGATGGAACTAATTATGCATTTTGGAGATTCAGGATGCAGACATATCTTTGTGCTTTGGGATACGACATTTGGGATTCAGTAGATAGTGTATACACAATACCCACCACTTCTCTAACCGATGCTGCCGGTAAGAAACTGTTTGAGAATGACTCAAAAGCAATTAATGCTATCATGTGTGGATTAGTGGACAGCGAACTGGTAAAGATTATGGGTTGTAAAACGGCAAAAGAAATATGGGATAAACTGAAGAGCATTCATGAAGGAGACGTTAAGATCAAGGAGGCCAAGTTACAAACACATCGAGCTCAAGTATTAAAGATGAATGACGATGAGAATATAGAGGCATATATGCTGAGAGTTAATGAAGTCATTAATGCGATTAGAGGACTCGCGAGGAAATCAAAGATTTTGTCATCGTGAAAAAGGTATTAAGATCCCTTCCCCAAAGATTTGATTCTAAAGTTTCAGTTATAAAAGAAGCTAAAGATCTAAATTCTTTTAGTATGGATGAGATGCATGGTTCTTTGACTGCATATGAGATGAGAATAGAAAAATCTAAACCCACACAAAGAGAAGCTGCTTTTAAAGCCCATAAAAATATGAAAGCAAAACAAGAATCCGAGGAAGAAGAGACATCAGATGAAATGGAAGCAAACTTCGTTCGAAAACTAAAAAGGGGAAAAGGAAAATACAGAGGAAAGTTACTGTTGGCATTTTTGCCACATTAAATTTTTTAACAAAATTTTGCCTTAGTATGGAGCTTTAAATCGGCAAATCACACGCAGAAGCGTTGGAATTTTCACGGGCCCTAAAAGAGGATGATAAAGTGGACAAATTGATCTTTTGATGTCCCATTATTGTAGATCTTTTCGCAAGCTTTCCGGCGATATATTACAATAGGTGATTGGGTCAGCGGATCAAAAGTTATGGCCCCGGGAAATACATCCAGCAAAAGTCCACTTCGGGCTCGAAAAAAATTCTAAGGCATGAGGGGCACTTCGCCCAGAACGCTGCCGAAGTTGCCACTTCGGGCTTGAGCCTGGCGAAGCATCCACTTCGGCCCCAACTCCGGCGAACCTCCTCGTCCCGACGATGAAAAAGGTTTGGAATTCTCCTGGAGGATACATAGGGGAGAAAATGTTGTGATAGTTTTCTTGTATGCTGCCTGTGGATAGTGTTTCTGCTATATTCACTTATTTCCTAACTGCTGTAATTCTGAAATCTGGATTTAGGCGTAGGGGGGTAGGTGAATCCTGGAACTCGTCCAGAGGATACATAGGAAGGCTAGTGCGGCGTTCATTTTATTTTATTCTTCATATTTATTGCTGCTACTTCAAGCTATTAGTTAGTAATCGTGCTGCCGGTTCTTCCCCTTTTAAAACATCCATTTACATTTCTTTCTGTACCTTTTATCTCTTTCCTGCACCCTACCCTTTTTATTTCTTTCCTACACCCTACTCTTTTTATCTCTTTCCAGTACCCTTTCTCTTTTTATCTCTTTCCTGCACTCTTAGCTTAAAACCCCAAGTAGTTTAGTAAAGGAGTCGGCCTTTCTCCGGAGATTGGCACGGAGGGCATCTCTTCCCTCCGACCTTTCAATGTTGGTCCAGGTCTAGGGCGCGTACACGTACAAAATCCTTTCCTGTGGCAGATTTGTGACCAACAGTTTCTGGCACGCCCGGTGGGACCAATAGTCTCCATGTTTTAAGGAAGCCCGAGTTTGGTGAATCTTTGGCTTGCCTTCATCTGGCAAAATCACCTGGCGACTCTGATTGAGCTGAAGATCCAAATTTCTTGATCGTAGGCGCCTTTTAAAGCTGAAAGAAGATGCCCCGGAGGAATCAAGGTTTGGTGAGTAGCCTTGATCTCACAAGCGGAGAAAAGAATGTTCACCTGGCGACTCCGACTTAGTGGCGAGAACCGTGATCTCTGCAAACCACTGCTATAATGGCGAGGGTATGCTATCCCAGCTCGGATGATCCTGGCCCTCTGAATCTCCAAAGTTGGCACGAGATTCCCAAAAGCGCCTTGAAAACCCTGACAAAATACAATGGCACCAAGGGAATGGCCCGAGAGCACCTTGAAGATGTTGTCGCTCTAGCGACCCTCCATGGCATAACCCACGAAGATGTCATGATCGGACTTCTAGTCCTATCTCTGGAAGGAAGGGCGTTGCAGTGGTACGGACTGCTCGGGCGTAAGAGCATCTGCTCATGGGATGACTTAGCGGGAGCACTCATCAACACATTTGACGACTCTCGGGATCCCTTCCAGCCTATTGATGCACCTCTCCACCATCACGAGAGCACCTCCGGAGAGCATCACGGACTTCAATGTTCGATTCTCGCGAAGTTGGAAGAGAATTTCAGGGAGATCCAACTGACACCCGCCCATGCCCACCTCTACTATGTTCAGGCTTTACACCCAGACATAAGCCTCCTCTTGTTGCAATCAGGTGAACATAGATTCTCTCATATCTTTGAGGAAGCAGTACAAGCAGAGCAGCTTCTGCTCCTATCAGGAAAGTGGCAGTGGGGAGAAACTCCATCACTTTCTCCGGTCTATCCCGCGCAGTATTCACCGTGGCAGATCCCTCATACTGTGCAGAGACCTCGAATGCAGTTGTGTGGAGCTCGAGAGGCAGATCTCATCCAAGTCCAACAATGGGAATATGCAAGCACCGCCCAAGAGATGAATAATATGGTTGCTTGCAGTTTCCAGCAGGAGATGGGCCAAGAAGGGGAACAGGCTCAAGCAACAGATTATGAGTGCGAAGAGGGCGTGGTTTTGCACCCTTTTTGTGTCCCTGAGCATAGCACACATGTATTCGACCAAGACCCAACAAGCATGCCTCATCAAGAGGCTGATCCTGAGGAGATCCTGGCAGAAGGCCTATTGCCGGAAAAGTCTTGCTATCGCATCAAGGAGTTGGAGGAGCATGTACCCAAGATCCCACAGCCAGCGGACTTTCAAAAGTGGCGGCATTGGGGCCGGCCATTACCGCAACCAGTACTTGAAGAAGGCTCCCATGTGGCAAATCTCTTTGCCACATTATTCACTAACTATATGAGTACTGGTATCCATGACAGCCTGCCACGTTGCATCCTGTTCGCAACCTGGAAAACTTTGGGAGGCCAGCCGGACTTCAAAGATCGACTGAAGTACAATCAGATCTGGTCCGGACACTGCAGATTCACCAAAAAGGCACCCGAAGCCAGTTTTGTGGTGGCGGCATGCCAATCATGTCGCAAATTTTTGTGTAAATACTGTAAATAGCCCGGCTAGTAAATAAAGTGCCAAGGGCACTAAGTGTTGCTTAGGAGCTTAAGTACAGTTTTCTGTTTTTAGTTTAGTTTGTGTGTGTTTCTTTTTAGCACTCCAAAGAGAGCAGTTTTCAGGTGCTATTTTTAGCATCCCCTAGCACTGCAGTTCAGTGTCGTATAAGGCATTGTCATTTTCAGATCAAGCGCTTGGGCAATTGTACAGCCAAAATGGGCAAGAGGAGCGCTGAGAAGAAAAGAGAAGGCCCCAAAAAAGTTGAGGAGTTTGCTGCCGTCAGTGGACAGTCAGAAGGGGGGACAACGGGGATGACTCTGTTGCCCAATGGATAAAGGCCTGGGATCTCTGCATTCAGACAAGCTAAATGCCCCGCGAGCCGCCAAGAATATTGGCATTTTTGCCACATTAAATTTTTTGACAAAATTTTGCCTAAGTATGGAGCTTTAAATCGGCAAATCACACGCAGAAGCGTTGGCATTTTCGCGGGCCCTAAAAGAGGATGATAAAGTGGACGAATTGATCTTTTGATGTCTCATTATTACAGATCTTTTTGCAAGCTTTTCGGCGATATATTACAATAGGTGATCGGGTCAGCGGATCAAAATTTATGGCCCCGGGAAATACATCCAGCAAAAATCCACTTCGGGCTCGAAAAAAATTCTTAAGGCATGAGGGGCACTTCACCCAGAACGCTGCCAAAGTTACCACTTTGGGCTGAGACTGGCGAAGCATCCACTTCGGCCCCAACTCCGGAAAACCTCCTCGTCCCGATGATGAAAAAATTTTAAGGCTGGCAGGTCACTTCGCCAGCAAAACAGGGTAAGATAAGAAGCTTCGCTGAACAAAAAGAAGGAAAGGGGCAGCTTCGCAAAGAAGGGACAGGAAAGCCTAAGTTCGAGCTCGGAAAATTTCTAAGGCATGGAAGGAGCTTCGCTTGCGAAGCTGCCAAAGCACCTACTTCGGGCAGAAAAGTTGCGAAGCTGTGATTGTAAGTTGCCGGGATTTTCTAAGTCAGCGGGGTCACTTCGCTAGAATTTTAGCAAAGCATTCACTTCGGCCACAGTTTTAGCGAACCTTCGGTTGGCAGAAAAATCTTTAAGGCAAGAGGGGCACTTCGCCCAGAATTTGGCCGAACTGCCACTTCGGGCCTCCACTTCAGCGAAGCTCACGTCGGCCAAAACGTCTAAGTCGGCCAGAAAAGTCCACTTCGCCAGCGAAGCTCCATGTCGACCCCGAAGTTCATGTCTGCCAAAACGTCTAAGTTGGCCAGAAAACTGTACTTCGCCAACGAAGCTGCATGTCGGCCCCGAAGCTCATGTCGGCCGCGAAGTTCATGTCGGCCAAAACGTCTAAGTCGGCCAGAAAACTCTACTTCGCCAGCGAAGCTCCATGTCGGCCCCGAAGCTCATGTCGGCCGCGAAGTTCATGTTGGCCAAAACGTCTAAGTCGGCCAGAAAAGTGCAATGTCGGTCGCAAACCTCCACCTCGGCCCGAATTCCAACGTCGGCCAAAATTCCAACATCGGCCAAAATTCCAACGTCGGCTAGAATCTCAATGTCGGCTAGAATCTCAATGTCGGCCAAAACCCTTTATGTCGGCCAAAAATGCTCAAATTCGTCCGAATCACTTGCGAACCTCAGCTCCGGGGGCGGACTGCAACGAAGCTTCACCCAGGGCGCTTCTGACAACGGTGCTTCTCCCGAGGGGCACGCATTCAAAGACCAGGTATTTATCCGAGGTATTTCTGCAGCACATAAATGCATTTTTTCCGCCTCGAAAGACCCGATATCTATTTGAGGTAATAGGATGGGAGGTATCAGTCGCAGAGTATGGCCAGCGCAACTTTTGAAGCCACTTGAGCATTCCCCTAGAGCGCCCAGGACAGGTTTGCGGCTTATAAATGCAAATTTCCCCGTCTAACGCAGCCCGACAACTAGTTATAGAAATGGGATGTGAAATCTCATTTGCATAACAAAGCAAGCGCTATTTTTTCGGCTGTCGGAGCGTCCTTGTAAACCCAGTTCATTAATGGCTCAGAGGGTCGAGTTCTCTATAAAAACCCTAGTATTATAATGAGAAAAGGGGGGGGAACTTGTGCTAGAAAGCTGCTGTAACTTGATTTTTGCAATTGATATTAAGAACTTTGGGCCTCATTTATGTCTTGTATACCACCTTCTGTTATTATTTCTACTATTCTGTTTCTTCATTTGCATACTGTAATCCTGAATCCTGGATTTAGGTGTGTGATTGGCGACAGAACCCTCGAATTCTCCTGGAGGATACATAGGGGAGAAAATGCTGTGATAGTTTTCTTGTATGCTGCCTGTGGATAGTGTTTTCGCTATATTCACTTATTTCCTAACTGCTGTAATTCTGAAATCTGGATTTAGGCGTAGGGGGGTAGGTGAATCCTGGAACTCGTCCAGAGGATACATAGGAAGGCTAGTGCGGCGTTCATTTTATTTTATTCTTCATATTTATTGCTGCTACTTCAAGCTATTAGTTAGTAATCGTGTTGTCGGTTCTTCCCCTTTTAAAACATCCATTTACATTTCTTTTTGTACCTTTTATCTCTTTCCTGCACCCTACCCTTTTTATTTCTTTCCTGCACCCTACTCTTTTTATCTCTTTCCAGTACCCTTTCTCTTTTTATCTCTTTCCTACACTCTTAGCTTAAAACCCCAAGTAGTTTAGTAAAGGAGCCGGCCTTTCTCCGGAGATTGGCACGGAGGGCATCTCTTCCCTCCGACCTTTCAATGTTGGTCCAGGTCTAGGGCGCATACATGTACAAAATCCTTTCCTGTGGCAGATCTGTGACCAACAATTACCGTTTAAATGTTTCAGCTGTGGAGGCATTGGGCATTTTGCAGCTAAATGTCCACGTAATGAGAAGAACAAAAGTGATGAAGGATCACACGAAGAAAGAAGTGACTGGAAGAAAAAAACAAATTTCAGAAAAGGCAACTTCAAGAAGAAAAGTTTCATCTCCAAGAATGTCAGTTCATCAGAAGATAGCTCCAATGAAGATTCTGAAAAGGAAACAGGTGAAGCTCTTTTCATGGCACTCAAAGAAGAAAAACCAAAAAAAAAACAGGAATGTGATGAAGAAGAAATTGACGCAGAAGTGAATTTGGAAGAGGAACTAATTGCAACTCTAGATGAATTGAAGATAGAAAAAAAAAGAATAAGAAAATTTCAAGAAAGCTTGAGGATGCAAATGAAATCATAACAAATTTGAAAGTACAGATAGAAGAATCTAAAAAAATCTTCGAAGATCTCGAAGTGCAAATAACCATGAAAATAGATTATTGCAGCAAGCTAGAAGAAGAGATTGTTGGTTTAAGAATGCAGCTAAAAGAGATGAATCAGAAAATTAGTTGTTACAACAAACGTGAAGAAAGTTCTATGAAACTGGATAAGATCATAAATAACCAAAAGACTACCGGCATCAAATTTGGTTTGGGTTTTAATGAAGCAAAATTGTCAAATGGATCAAAGGCCATAAATGAAGAATCCACAAAGAATGAAGAGAAGAAACAGGTTGATCAAGCAAAAACGAATCATGCAAAGGAAAGCAATAATGCAAGGCACGAAAGGAGAATTGACAATGATGGCTTCACCAATGTCACATATCAAAGAAGAAGAAGATTTATGGCTCCTACGACAACATGGCAAAGACCACCACCCAGGTTCAATCATCTCTTCTCTGGTTATTGTTTTAAATACAATGGTTATGGACATAAGATCTCAGATTGCAAATATAATGTAGGACCAAGGAATTTTACCAATAGAAATGTTTTTTCACCTTTGATGGATTATGCAATAGAATGTTATAACTGTCATAATTTTGGGCATATTGCAAGAAATTGTCGAAGTACATTTGCATCAAATCAATTTCAGGGAAGAAAATTTCAGCCAAATGGAATAAGACAAAATAGAAAATTTCCCGAAAAACATGCACAAGCTATTGAAAAACAAAAGCCAAAACAAGAGCCCAAAATTGTAATCAAACCTGAGTGGAAAGAAAAAGAGCGACCTAAGGAAGAAAAGGAATCATTGATCGTACAGACGACATTTAAAGCGCAGAATAAATCCGCACCACGGATACTTGATAGTGGATGCTCCAGTCATATGACAGATTACAAACAAAAATTTGAGAAGTTGCAGCAATATGAAGGTGGTTCAGTAAAGTTTGGAAACAATGATGGAGCTAAGATAGTTGACAAAGGTTCAGTTAAGATTAGTGACGGAAAAATCAGGTCAAAATAAGTCTTGTTTGTGGTTGGTTTGAAGCATAACTTGTTGAGCGTCTTGTTTGTGGTTGGTTTGAAGCATAACTTGTTGAGCGTAAGTCAGATTTGTGATAAAGGTCATGAAGTGATCTTTAAGAAGCAAGGTTGTGAAGTCAGAAAGGCAAACAATGGGAAGTTGATAGCAACTGGATCAAGTACATCTCGGCAACTCGTACACTCTCTCAGAGACTTTAGAAGGAGTTTGCTTGATTGGACAGGAAGAAGAGAATTGGTTGTGGCACAAGAAGCTCGGTCATATCAGTTTTGACAATCTAGTAAAAATCAGCTAAACAAAGCAGTGAGAGATATTCCCACCATTGGCAAACCATCAAATAGCATTTGTGCTTCATGTCACAAGGAGAAGCAAACTAGAGTCTCATTTAAAACAAAAGAGTACTACACAAGCAAACCTTTGGAACTAGTACATACTGATTTATGTGGACCCATGAGAACGCAAAGCATAAACGGTGACAAATATTTCATGTTGTGTATAGATGACTATTCTAGGATGACATGGGTACTGTTTTTGAAGCATAAATCAGAAGCTTTTGAGATGTTCAAGGTTTTCAAAAACCAAGTTGAGAATCAAACATGAAAAATGATTAAATGTTTAAGGTCAGACAGAGAAGAAGAGTTCATTTCAGAGGATTTCACGTAGTATTGTGAAAAATATGGCATTAGGAGACAGCTTTTAGCAGCCAGGACACCTCGTCAGAATGGTGTGGTAGAAATAAAGAACAGGACGAAGTGCAGGAAATGGCACGGACTATGTTGACCGAGAGCAAAGTAATGTAGATGATTTTGGAAAGAGGCAATCCATACTGCGGTATACATCCAAAATAGGTGCATGTTGAGGACGCATGAAAGCAAAACTCCTTATGAGTTGTGGTTCGGTAAAAGGCAACAGCAAAATACTTTAAAGTTTTTGGCAGCAAGTGTTACATCAAAAGAACTGAAGAAAACCTTGGTAAGTTTGAAGATAGAGCGGATGAAGGTATTTTTCTTGGCTATTCGTCAAAAGCAAAGCTTACAAATGCTACAACAAAAGGCTAAGGAAAATTGTGGATAGGGTCGATGTTAAAGTTGATGAAGGAAGGGAACGAGTAATTAGCTATGAAGAGAACTACCCAATTTATGAAGAGGTCATTGAAGGAGATGAGGAAAAGGAAACGGAAAAGAAACCAAAAACTGATCGGAGTATTCAAACAGTTATTCAGAAGTGGAAGAAAACAAGAAATTCAAAACAAAGCGAATAGCGTAAAGATCATCCTAGAGAGCAAATAATTGGAGACCCCACAGTTGGTGTTCAAACAAGAAGAAGATTAGTAAGTAACTACTCTTTATTATCCAGCATTGAGCCCAAAAATGTTGCTGACACAAACAAAGATGAAAGTTGGGTAAAGGCAATAAATGAAGAATTAGATCAGATCGAGAAAAACAAGACTTGGGAGTTAGTACCAAGACCAGCAAATAAAAATGTGATCGGTACTAAATGGGTCTTTCGAAACAAATTGAATGAAGACGGACAGGAACAAAGCAAGATTAGTATGCAAAGGCTATGCACAAGTTGAAGGTATTGACTTTGAGGAAACCTTTGCACTAGTGGGCAGACTAGAGGCAATTAGAATGTTTCTGGCTTTAGCAGTTTACAAGAATTTCAAAGTTTATCAAATGGATGTGAAATCAGCATTTCTGAATGGGAAACTTGAAGAAGAGGTTTATATTGAGCAGCCAGATGGTTTCCAACTTGGTGATGATCCCAACTTGGTTTGCAAGTTGAAGAAAGCGTTATATGGCTTAAAACAAGCACCCCGAGCATGGTATGCAAGGCTAGACAATTATCTTACTCAGCAAGGGTTCAAGAAAGGTATGGTGGATAGTAATTTGTATGTCAAAACAGAAAATGCTCATCATATTGTTCTTGTTGTATACGTAGATGATGTCATATTTGGCAGCAGCAAAGATGAGTTGTATAAAGATTTAGCAAATAAGATGCAGAAAGACTTTGAAATGTCAATGATTGGTGAATTTTCGTATTTCCTCGGATTGCAAGTTAATCAAAAGGAGAAGGGCATATTTATTTCTCAAATTAAATATGTGAAAGAGATGTTGAAAAATCTCACAATGGAGGATTGTAAGCCAGTTAGCACTCCCATGACGACAGGTTACAAGTTGAGCAAGGATGACAAATCTCCACATGTTGATCAAACTATGTATAGATCTATGATTGAGAGCTTACTATACTTGACAGCTACCGCACCGGATATTTTGCGGGCGATGATGCATGGTAGCACGATTTCAGTGCTAGTCCCAAGGAGACTCATGTGACAAAGAATGAAGAGGATTCTTCGATACCTCAAAGGTACTATGGAGTATGGGTTATGGTATCCGAAAGGTAAGGACTTCACCTTTATTGCGTATTCGGATGTAGATTGGGCGAGATGTGTAGATGACAGAAGAGTAGCAGTGGAGGTGCATTCTATCTTGGAGACAAAGTTGGTCGCGTGGCACAAGAAGAAACAAGAGTCGATCTCCTTATCCACAAAGAAGTGGCGCACTACATTGCAAGTGACAACGTGTTGTACGCGAGTGTTATGGATGAAACAAACTCTGAAGGATCTTGGCATTAATTTTAGTGAGTCGATTTCAGTTAAGTGCGATAACACCAGTGCCATTAACATCTCAAAGAATCCGGTTATGCATTCTTGCACAAAACATATTGTTATCCGGTATCATTTTTTTAAGGAGAAAGTTGCGGAAGGTGAGGTTAAGTTGGATTTTGTTCCAACAACAGAGCAAGTAGCGGATATCTTCACCAAACCATTGCCCAAGGAAGTCTTTGAGTACCTTCCTAAGAAATTGGGAGTGGTCACACTTCCCAAGAATTGACTAGCTATTGGGGCCACATTCTCAAGGGGAGCATTTGTGTATTTTTTTAGCTTTTTGCTCATGTTTGTGATTTTTGCTAAGTGTAATAATTTTTACCTGAGAATGTTGTGCATGGACTCGGGGGGAGTTTGCAGTAGCCCTTTGGTCTTGTTGTTAAAGGGGGAGAAGAGTTACTGGAAATTGTGCATGTTGCCAACAATTCCAAAGGGGGAGATTGTTGAGCAAGGTGCAGCGACAGTATTGTCATTGTTGTCAACACACTCGGATGGACAAAGTTGATGCAAGTGGACAGCTTGTTCGGAGGTTGTTCAAGTATGTACAAGTGATGTTCAATGCTTATGAGGATGTTTTTGGTGTTCGGGTGAAGTTGTTACAGGTTGTTCGTGCAAATTTGCAAAAGTTGAAAAAATCATCAGGAACTTGTCAAAAAATTGCAAAAGTCATCACGGGCGCAAGTGGACAGGATGGATCAGTTTGGAACATGCTAGCATGTCAAGAAACAGTCCAGAACAGCGTTGGAGGTGTCAGCACAGTGTTTGGGTTGATCGGTGACGTTTTCGGTATCTTGGCGGATGATTTGGCAAGTGGTTGTACAGGCCGAAAAAGGGCAGTTTTGTCGAAGCACTGCAAGCAAACCGAGAAGAATTTGATAGCGAAATTCGAACTGGAGGTGGTCTTTATCTTCAAGAACATTTGTTCCAAATTTCCACCAAAACGGAGAAACGAGGCGAATGTTACAAGCGTTGCAAGATTGTCACAAAAACGCTCTTTTTGGAAAAAGTGTGTCAGCAGCAGTTTTCGTGGAGGTGGTACAAGCGAACCATAAGGAGTTGTGCAGCGAGATTCGAACTGGATGTAGTCAGCATTGCAGAGATTCTACGTTTCAAATTTCAGAGAAAACAGAGTTACAAGGTGAGAGTTATGATTGTTGCAAAAACGGTACAGGTCACTTTTATGTCAATTTGTTCCACTTGTGCAAAATCCTTCAATTGGCCATTTCGACCTTGCAGAGTCGCCAGAGTTTCGGTTTCAGTGTTGTTACACCTTCAAGGCATCAAATAGAGCATCTTTCGTTTTTGGTTTGAGGTGTCACGTGGCTCCGAAGTAAGAGAACAAGTAAGGTGTCAATTCTTTGCATGTGACGTGTTTGACGAAATGCCTTCTCAAAATAAAAATAAAAAAGTTATATTGTTTTAAGAAGCTTCATTAAAAAAAATCTTTTTAAAAATTGAAAAGGGAAAAAGAATGCAAGTGTGTGTTTTTCAAGTGACAAGGGATTTTATTGAAAAGTGGGGACTTTATTTTGTGAAGAGAGAAGCGTGTGTGGAGAAAAATAAAGAGTGAAAATCCGTGATTTTTGAAGAGTGGTGAAAAACGTCACTTCAGTATTTTGGGCATAACGTTCTCATATGATATCCACTTTGGCTGAAATTTTGAGAGGAGTTCGCAGACAAAGTGCTGCACAATACCCAGAAAGCGTTTAGCAATTGGCAGAACGAGCTAAGAGAACACTCAGTTTTATTTTTGTGAGGAGAAGATTCAAATTCTCGAGTAATGCGAGAGAGAGGGATGTTATACTCGGTGAAATAGAAAGTTTTAGATTTTGAGCTTACTGACCATAGAGGGTTCTGGTTTCGATGAAGACATTCATTTATGTCATTTTATTATCAATATCAAAATCAAGTGGGTGCTTGGTAGAGGGGTTGGTGCTCCTTTCTGTTGGTGCAGATAAATCAGGGGTTGGTGCTCCTTCCAGTGGGTGCTGGTAAATTGATTGTAAAGTAGGTGCTTTGCAAAGGCTGGATTTGGATGGGAGTCCAAACAGTCATTTTCGGGGATGTAGCCAAATCGGTGAACCTCGATACATATTGTGTTGTGTGATGTTCTCTTGTTATACTTGCTTTATTTGGTTTTATGTTTTCATTGTTTTGGCTTTGAGTGTTGAAGATTTAAGTTTTATAGAGCTACACTGATTCACCCCCCCTCTCAGTGTCATTGTGAGACTTACAAAAATATGGATCAGCTGTAGGAAAACCAGTCATGAATGAAAGTCTGAAATTACCTCAATAGGTCCTTAGTTATCAAAAATAACTATGGATTCATGTATGGCTGATGTAGGCCAACAAAACCCAGAAATGGTTTGCCAAATGATTGACCCTCCAAAATATGCAAACCCTAGATGAAATCTCTGAAGCACAAATGAGAGTTTTGAAGTAAACTCTCCTCAATAATGGCTAGGTGTGATCTTTCACACACAAAACCACTGTTACTTATGAAGGTGTACGTCTCCACAAGCCTCAACAATGCAATCTTCAGCAAGACCTGCAATGTCTTCAGAAAATAGACTCAAATGATATAAAAAATGGATGCTACAAATGTCCCATCTCACCTCTATTTATCTTTTTTGCTCCACAAGGTCGGCCAAGGTTTATTTTATTTTTAATCCTTCTCTCCAAAATTGGACCACCATGTCCTAGTAGCCACAACGTTGTTTTAAAACACTTTTGGCCTTTTTTTAACTTTATATTATAATTTCCCTTTATATTTTAATATTATAAAATTACATTATAATAGAGGGAAAATAAACTCATACTTAGCCAAATTATGCATCCACACAAGAATATGACATTGCAACTGAAAACTCCATGCTGAAGCTCACCAAATTATTACCTCCATAGCATAATGAGACCCTTAACAACTGGATGATCAACCTACAGGGACTCTGAATAGGTTATCATCATCTAAATCATCTCCATCACCAAAGAGGGGACATTACACTTCAACAACTTTGTCGCTTCTTCTAGAGTGATGTTGGTGACCTCATGGATCATCTCCCTCCACTAGTTCATGCCTAGTGACTCATTTTTGACTAGTAATCCATGATTTGGCAACCCAAACGTCCTTTTGAAGTTGCCTTCTAAAAACACCATTGTTACCTCCTAGTCACCAACTCTAACTCTACTGGCATTTTGTTGCAAATTGTACATCTATAGCATTTGCAGCAAGTACTCCTTAAAGAACTCTTTCTCAAAGCTTGGAGTCTGCAGAATAAAATTTACCCCTGCATTCTTAAATGTTGTCCTCAACAGATGATTCTTTGGACTCTTTTATCACCATGTTCGACAAAATTCTTTTGTTGGTTGTACCCATGTGATGTCTTGCAAGGGTACTATCATCCTCCCCTTTCCCTTGCTCTTTTCCCCCTCTTGAGGTGAAGCCTCCACCCCTTGCTCCTCCAGAGTGTTGGTTCTTGGCCTTTATCTGGAATGTACCACATATTGCCTGCTATGTCTTATTTAATTTCTAAGCCATGTTCTCTCTCCATTCCTCGTACACTCTCTACAAGACCTCTTCTTGCACTTCCTTTAACACCACCTCCACCAAAACGAGGTACTAACTACATCATCAGGTCAGATGGAGCCCTTCTTTACTATTGTTCCACTCAACGAATTCTTTCCTTGATACGTGGTCGTTTTTGTATCGTTCACTTCTCAGCTACTCCAACTAGCTTCAGCGTCTACTTGTGCAACACTTGCTATACACGTCCTATTGCTTGTACGGCCCCTGTCATACACAATCCCTACTTGTACGACAGTCACTTGGGCTTGTATGATAGTTGTTCAATTGTCTCTTTGTACGGTCATTATCGTCTGAAACCCTTTGTACGAAAGCCCCCTTCCACTTGTATGTCCAATCTTTTGCACCAATCTATATGGTACTGTTGGTCCAGGTCTAGGGCGCATACATTTACCCAAATCCTTTCCTGGGCAGATTTGATGACCAAGGGCATCTGGGGTAGCTTGCTTGAAGGTAGCCCGCTTTTGAGATTCTCGCGCAGGAATTTCAATATGTAGCTGTTGGAGGTGAACCTCTCCATTTGTTCGCTTAAAATGACGTTGCGAACAGAATAGCCCTTGGGCGGACCTTGTTGTGGTGCGAAGGCTGCTTGTACATCTTCCTTCAAAATTGAAAACAATTTATGACCCGAAGCGTCCAACACTTGCCTGGATGCAGGCTGGTAATTCTGCGCGATAGCATAGATTAGTTCGGGACAATGGTGAGCATGCGAGGTCAAATACCAGTCAATTTGAGAGTAATATGCAGTAGCTCTCTTATTCTCTGGGGTGAGTCTGCTCGTCATAAACTCTATGGTGCGTCGGAGGTCGGACACACTCTTAGAGAGCTGTGTGTCTCTAATCTTCTCCCACCCATCAATTGGTGGTTCTACAAGCTGCTCCTCCTCAGAGTCGTCCCTCTCTTCTATCGGCTGCTTTTCAGGGCGAGGGGTGAGATTTATCTTCTTTGGAGTATGCTTTTTTTCTTCCTTGCTCTTCTTTGTTTTTTCAGGGCCTGCAACTTCAGGCTCCTTCCCCTTCTCTTTGGAGTTCTTCTTCCCCATGTTGAAAATGATGGCGATAGAGTCCTTGATACAGAAGGCTTTGGTGTGAAGGGCTTAGATGCAAAGGGCAAGAGAATTGCAAAGTAACCGAAGGCTCTTAGTCTTGCGCGAATTGATGGATAAATAACCTCCTCTTTACTAAAGCTTCGCGTTTTATAGCCTAAAAAGGTAACTACCTCAATTTATGGCACCTACCAAAATTAAATTAATGCTTCGGACGGAGGAAGTTGTCGTGCCCTTTGATTGGCTCTGCAGCAGCGTAGTACACGGGGCCACGCGCTTTGGTAATCATGAAATGCAAACTACTGCCACCTCGTACCTCGGCGCGGGCTTTTACCTTAACAGAATCGCCTCGGGATGTGCTCCGCCACTTTTGCCTTAAATTCATCCGCTTCGAACTCTTTTCAAGGTTGTTGTCAGCGCGTTCTTCGAGGCACATTTTAAATTCTCCCGTCTCGCGCGTTGTTGGTTCGTCGAAGTTGAAATCAGCATTGAAAATGCTTCGCGGCGAACCTTTGGTGCGGGCTACTTTTCGACACTACGGGCCCGAAGTACTTCTCCATCACTGCGCTGCCGCTTTGCTTCGCGAAGACCGCCTACGAAA
Source organism: Wollemia nobilis (assembly GCA_028583015.1). Classification (NCBI taxonomy): domain Eukaryota; kingdom Viridiplantae; phylum Streptophyta; class Pinopsida; order Araucariales; family Araucariaceae; genus Wollemia; species Wollemia nobilis. The sequence continues at coordinate 10,625,444 of JAQPPZ010016945.1, forward strand.
GCTTGCTTTCTTGGAAACTGCTTCGCAAGGGTTCTTTTTAAAATCTACTTCGCAAAACTTCTGCCTGAAGTCGCCTCTTAAAATGCTTCGGGTGCGAAGCTCTTTTCGTGCCTTTGTTTGAATTTTGGTTCGGCCCTTTTGAGGGTAAAGTGCTTCACTGCGAACCTCCTCGCAACCACTACTTCGCATTGAAAGTCCCCGAAGGAGATTTTGTACCACTTAGCTTTTGCAATCTTGGAACAAGATGTATATACACAAATGAAAAAAATATATATACAAGAGTACATACACATTTTTTTTTTTTTTTTTTTTTTTAGAGAGAAATTGTTTCGCCTCAACGATGAAAAGTCTTCAAATGAAGACCATTAACAGAAATTGGTAATACCTGGCCATCTACATCTTTGAGGATGAAAGAGTTGGCCGAGTTCACCTTCACAATTTCGAATGGCCCATCCCAAAAGGCGTCCAGCTTGTCGTGATTCCCAGGCTTGGCCTTCCAAGAGTCCCACTTCCATACCAGATCTCCCACTTTGAATGTGCGATCGGATGATTTCCTTTTGAACCAATCTCGGGTGATCTGAGCATGCCTAGCGAAGCTCTGGTAGGCTTTTTCACGATCTTCCTCCAGCTGCAGCTACTGAGCCAGTCTGTTTTCCAATGAATTGACTCCTTCTAACAGCTGCAATGCAGGGATCTCTATATGGGTAGGTAAGATGGCCTCCTTACCGTAGACTAGGGCATAGGGTGAAGTCTTGATTGACTTCTTGACTGAAATTCGATCGGCCCACAAGGCCCGATCTAGCAAAAGATGCCAAGTCCTTTTGTTCATCTCTATGAGCTTTCTCAACACCCTCAATAGAGTCTTGTTGGTTGATTCCGCCAAGCCGTTGCCCTGTGGATAGTAATTGGAGGATACTTTATGATATATCCCATATTTGTAGAGGAATTCATTGATTTTGGCACCTGCGAAGCCAGGACCATTGTCAATGATGATTGCTTCGGGGATGCCGAACCAGGTGATCAATCCTTCAAGGAAGGCTATGACAGTCTCCTGATCGGCATGCTTCGTGGGAACTGCTTCGGCCCATCTGGTGAAGTAGTCGGTTGCAGTCAGGACGAACTTATGCCCAGCAGAGGAGTTCGGTGATATGACCCCTATGAAATCCAACCCCCATTGTTGAAAGGGCGATTCAACTTGTATCGGTTGGAGAGGCATCGAAGCATTTCTGCTTCGGCCGGCAAACTTCTGACACTGCTCACATCTGCAACAAACGATGAAGGCATCGATGAAGAGTGTAGGCCAATGATATCCAGCTTTGATGATCTTTAATGCCGTCGTTCTTCCCGCGAAGTGACCTCCAGATAATCCTGAATGGAATTCTCCCAGGACTCTTCTTTTATCATCATCTTTTATGCACTTGAGAAGGACGCCATCAATGTTACCAAAAAACAGGCCTTCGGGGCGCAAAGTATATCGGGAGGACCGCATCCTAAAATGCCTTCGCTGTGAAGCGTTCAGATGTGAAGGACATCTGCCGGTGTCGAAGTACTCGATTATTTCATTGACCCAGTCCTGCTCATCGTCTTCCTGGTTTACGAAGCATCCTTCTGCTGACGAGTCGTCCCACTGAGATTCGGTAGTTTCGGCCACTATGCTCTTCGCCAGCTCTTGACATAATGCGCGACCGCGAACCAGTTTTGTTGGTTTGATCTCAATGTCGAATTCTTGTATCTTGCTGACCCAACCGGCTCTCTTACTACCCAATTCTCCTTGGATGATGAAATTGCGCACATCGGGATGAATGACAAAGACTGTAACCCGACTTTGGGAGATGAACCGCTTGAACTTCCTGAGAGACTTCATTACTGCATGCACTCGACGTTCTATGAAATTGTATTTCTCTTCATGGGGATTGATCACCTGGATCGAAACGCGATGGGACGCTCTTCACCGTCTTCCCCCTTTTGTGTCAGGACCGCAGCATAGCTCTCGGGTTCCCCTATGGCATACAGGATAAAATCCCGACTATAGTCAGGGGTGATCAGGACCAGCGCCTGAGCGATTCGGGCCTTAATTTCTTCGAATGCCTCCTTTCTCTCTTCCGTCCAAATGAATTCGGCGCCTTTCTTCAAAAGTTCGGACATCGGCTTGATGACTTGGGCGAAATCGGGGACAAACTTCCTTACGAAGTTGATCTGGCCGAAGAAAGATTGAAGTCCTTTCTTGTCTGCTGGGAGTGGAAGCTTCGTTAGAGCCTCGGCTCTGTCGGGATCTACAGCGAGGCCCTTTTCTGATATCGCAATGTCCCAGCAACTTTCCTTCGCTGACTGCGAATATGGACTTCTTCGGATTAATTGAGATGCCAAACTCTCGGTATTTTTCGAAAATTTGTTGTAGGTGTATAGGGTGATCCTCCCTTCTTCGGGAGAAAACGGTCATGTCATCTAGATAGATGACGATAACCTTATTCAGAAGCTCGCCAAAAGCTAGATCCATCGCCCTCTGGAAACTGGCACCAGCATTCGAAATGCCAAATGGCATTCGCCGGTAAGCAAATGTCCCGCACTTGGTGGTGAACATTGTTTTATGCTGGTCTTCGTTCCTGACCCAGATCTGATTGTATCCGGAGAAACCATCGAGCAGGGAGAAGCGTTGAGCTCCAACCACCGAGTGCAAAATCTGATCGATTTGCGAAAGAGGATAGTGGTCCTTGAGAGAAGCCTGGTTCAGGTTGCGAAAGTCCACGCATAACCGTATATCTCCGTTCTTTTTTCTGACAAGGACTAGGTTCGCTACCCAAGAAGAATGCTTGATGGGATAAATGATCTTCACCTCGAGCATTTTCAGGAGTTCGGCCTTCATCAGGACCTCGATCTTCGGGTTAACCGGCCTTTGCTTTTGTCGGAAGGGTTTGACCCCCTCCTCGCAATTCAATTGTATGCTGGATCAGCCGTCGATCGTATCCCCTGAGGTCTTGATAAGACCAAGCAATTATGTCAGGATACTTCCTGCACAGAGTCTGGATCTGTTCTATCTTTTCCGAAGTGCAATCGGTTCCAACTTTTATTGTTTTTCCAGGTTCAAATTCTAAATCTTGATACTGCTTTTCATTAACTTTGATCCTGTGAGAGAGTGTTCAATCATTCTGATCAAAGAGGCTTTCAAGAGTGATCAGTCCCTTGGGAACGTGGTCATTCTTCAATTGAACCAGCCCTTCATATTCCTCTTCATCAGGGCTTCTGTCTTCGATCGTAGCGGCTTCTTGAATCATGAAATTTACAATCGCTCGTCATTGTCAAAGACTTGCCAATGTAGGTCTCTCGTCCGGGACGGAGGGTCTCGTAGATCATCTTCACAGCTTTGGGCTTGTGCACCATGTCTTCGTGGGAGAGTACTTGGCTGCGATGGATGCCGAACATCGACATGTCGATTCTTTTCTCGTGGGATAAACCGCAGATTGAGAGACTCGAATCGGTCACACGAGTCCCATACCCTGTTGCGGTACGACTTTAGATAATGCTTCTTTGAAGTGCACTGTTTGTGACCTCGGTTGCATACCGCTCGGAATCTCCGAAGATTTGGAGGTGCTTTATGCCTAACTTGTCAGCTTTCTTGAGTCCTAGGCATAATGCCTCATTCTGCTGCATTGTTGGTGCAGCTCCATATCAACCGGTAGCAATACTCCTTTTGCTCTCCGGATGGCGAAACTAGAAGAATTCCTGCCCCAATGCCGTTTTTACATCGGGCGCCATCAAAGAACAACTTCCATAGTCCTTCTTGGGCAATTGTTCTATTCTCTGGTTGGGTGTGTTTCTCAGGCTTGGTGATTGCATAACATCCTATCTCGGTCTCTACCATGGCATTAGAGTCTGTCAATGAGAACTCATCTTCATAACTTAGTTGCTTAAGAGACTCCTCGACCAGGTCCACCTGCTCTACTTCCTCCACTATTGCATTCACCGGATCGCTGCTCTCTTCTTCGGACATCTTTTGCACAAGGAAGGAAGAAGGCTTTTCATTGTAGATCTTCACCTTCTTTCCTTTGAACGGAATCTCCAGATGAGAGTAATCCATAGACAGATATCCACCCAACTTTGCTGTGAATTCCCTTGACAAGCACATACTGAAGTATGGCTCTAGGTCGACGACCACTACCTCTTGTATGACCGTGATCTGAGGCATCTTATGTAGTCGAATAGGAATTTCTTTGATCACTCCTATAGTCTTCACTGGGGTACCATCCAACAAGAGTACGCCTTGGCTGCTTCGCGTATATTCCATCCCTATTTCTTCGCAGACTGCTTTCGGCATGACTGTTGTCGCGGCCCCGCAGTCGATCATACAGCTTATGTACAATATACCCTTCCATCTCGTAGAGACAGTAGAACGGAGGTGGTCTCGTTGTTCCCCATAATGGATGTTGATAGGGTCTCGCACAAGAGCAAGCGGTGCTGCCTTTTTGCTTTAGTCGTCTTCAATGATTCTTGCAGCAGTCCACTTGTCCAGGTAGTTGCGATGGCATCGTACAAGTTGATCTTGGCTGGAATCCTCTTTAACACCTCTACAATGTTGTACGCCAGGGAACTGAGCACCTCGGGATCCTTTCTCAGCTCATATCTGGTGCGATACTGCTTCGTAGCTTCAACTCTTTGTCGCTTAGTCAATGAAGGAAACTTGAGCTTTTCCCTAGCCTGCTCTTTGGTTTCTGCTTGAGGTGGTTCGGCAGAGGCCTTTTGAGCTTTTTCTTTGATCGGTGCAGGCGAAGAGCTTCGTTCGGGGCCGAAGAAGATGATTGTCCCTTCTCGGGTCGAGCGTGCACTTTCAAGGGAGCCATCTGAGTAGCATCACTTCTATCGCCTTATTTCCTCCTCTGGTAAGCATTGCAACCGGCTCTTCTTCGCGAATCGCCAGGTTCTGACTCATTTGCCTGATGACGTTGACTTGACCGCCATGACTACTCGCTCGCCAACGATTTGTACATAGTGTTGGTGCAGCATGCAGGTATTCTCTTCATGCGGATCATTGCACGTAGAGCACCAATATACACAATCAGAAGTGCTCGGAGCTTCACCAATCGCAGCATTTCTCGCCGAAGCCTTCCCTTGCTGGACTGCTTGGTCTTTGGTAAGCGTAGGCGTAGGATAAGACCTTCTTGGTAGAAATTCTTGTTGCGCTTACTTCTTCTTCACAATGGTCATGTCGTTAGACAACTTCTGAATTGTGGAGTTCAGAGACTGCATCTCTTGCAGAATTTTAGCTTGCATATCATCGGCTTTTGGAACGAGCGGCAATGAAGCCATCGTCAGTATTGGAGGCAGGGCGGGGTGTTGAGGTGGTGCTGGCAGTACGGGGAATGCCGAAGTGACAGTGGGCTGCGGAGTTGAAAATGTGGTAAAATGAATTTGTGGAGCAGTGATTTGAGACACCATAGGATTCGGGTTCCAAGATGAGATTGGGTATGTAGGGGTTATAGAGATATGCGAAGCGGCCGCGCTCGCATACTGGGATTGAGGGAATTCAGGAAGTATGGGCGTCGACATCCTTTGGGGGAGCTTGCCCACAGCTATCAAATCTGTTTCCGCCCTCTTGGCTAACTCATACAACTCGGGAAAAGTATTGATGTTAGAATATCTTACCATGATACTGATATCAGGGTTGAAAGCCCGAAGGAAATAGTATGTCGTAGCCTTCGTCGGTTGGCCGAAGTCCAATCGGTACCTCTCGCCGGGTTCGAGCGAACCTAACATTGAAGTCTGCGATCTCTTCTTGTGGATGTCTCTGGATTGAAGTGAACTGATGCAGAAGAGAGGGAGGATCGGAGGACTCGTTGAAGCTTCGCATCAACTGCCCGGCTAACTGGTCCCATCCCGTAATAGTACCGGGTGGTAAAGATCTATACCAGTAGAGGAGTTTTCCTCTAAGGGAAAGAACCAAAAGCTTTACCACGACTCGCTCCTCTGTGATGTCGTGGATCGCCGCCAGAGAGATTATGTCCTGGATGTTCTCCAGTGCAGTCTTCCCATTTCCATCGAACGTTGGGATCTTCTTTATAGCAGCAGGCGGCACTTGCCCTTGTCCCGCTAGATTTAGCGGTGACAAAGAATCCCATGCTGGGAACAACCTGGGACGCGGTTGTTGCTGCATTTGTTGATGTTGTTGTTGTTGTTGTGCCATACTTGCTCCTGGATTTTGAGAAACAGGAATCCCCGAAGCTCCTCCTTGATTGCTAATAGGACGACTAATAGGAATGAAGGCACTAGGATGCTTCAATGATTTGGGAGGATTGGGAGGAAAACTAGATGCTGTGCTATCGAGGTTAGGCCTTGTTCGTCAACAAGCAGCCTCTTGCGAGGATGTTCCACGTAACAGTGACTCGAGGGTGACCAACCTTGATCGCTCCCCAAAGGCGTCGATATCTAGCTCAAAGAACTCGGTTTCCTCTCCTCTATTCCTAACTCCATCTCTTTTGCATGAAGGCACAGACTTTGGTACTGGTCTTTACGACTTAAAGATTCTCGGGTAAACACAGTCGCCAAATGCTAAGAGTCTTTCGGAAATGAGAGCATCGGTTCTCACTACCACTAGTTAGGTGAGACTGACCGGGTCACACCGGGAACTGGTTAGAACTATTGGCCCCGGTGGAGACGGGTTTGAGATTCGTGTTCTTAAAATATGGGACCTTGGTCCTATTGGTTACGAATCTGCCATGAGGAAAGGACTTGTTAATGCGCCCAGATTCGCCCACCAGATTGAAAGGCCGGAAGGAAGGGATGCCTTCCGTGTCAATCTCCGGAGAAGGCCGGCTTCCTGTGGGGTTGTGTTAAGATAAGAGTGTAGGGAAAGAGATAAAAGTACAGAAAGAGATAAAAGTGCAGAAAGGAATTCCAAATGTGATTGGAGTTGGGTGGGGGGAATAAGCAGCACGGCGACGAATCAATCACCACTACTAACAGCATTCATCTACAAACATACATTGAAACTATAGCTATCAGCGATCCTATGTATCCTCTATCTATGCATTCCAGGAATACTTGGTCACCAAATGCCGGAGTCCAAAGTTCAGTACAACAACAAGCAATGACAAAAGAAACATGAGGCAGAAATGACAAGGAGAGGCAGCATACAAGATGAAAGACAGTAAGCAGAGCCAAGTATATGTTTATATTTGAGGCAAACGCACAGCTACAATTGTTCCCTAGCAATATATTCCCCTTCCACCACCTTACAATGGAAAAGTGGTGGGTATTTATAGCCTAATTTTCCCCCAGGTTACATTCATGGGCACAAAGTCCCAGACAAGACAAAGAGCCGACACGAGCGGGCCGAGGAGCCGCCGATGCCGACTTCGTCAGGCAGACTTTCCTTGCAAGCATGGTGTTCCCGAAGGCGGTACAGCTACGTGGCAGCGCATTGGGTCAAACTTTTGGTCGACAGGAATGCGGGTAGGTGCGGCAGATGGCACTTCACATCGGCTTAAATGATGACATATGGCACCGGTAGTGAAGCCCATGCTTTGTCCCTGCGCGGTCAAGTCTCGGCTCGAGTCCCGAAGGTGGATACTTGTCAGATGCTGAGGTGTGACACGTGTCTACCTTGAAAGGCAGCTTATCCAACTTCGACAGGAATTCGGGCGCTATCGGGTTGCGCAGGAGGAAAACAACGCAGTTGGAAGGTCTTCTTGCCTTAGCAAATTTTTGAGTTGACTTTACCCAACTGCGCACCGGTCAAAGGGCGCACTCTGACTTCGCTGCGAAGTCGGGTTGCGCACCGGTGCTTGGCTGTCTTCATCTGCTGTTCGAACTGCGCACTGGAAAAGGGGCGCACTCCGACTTCTTGCGTGCGACACCTTAGCGAGGAACTTCTTGAATCCGGCTGACTCCATTTGATGGTCCGGGTTTCGCTCTGGATCGTAAGTGACCTCCTCACAGTAAAACTCATGCCATGATGGCCATGACTGCATCAAATGAAAGCGCCACTGGAGGTCCGCACCTATCCTGTTTCTTCTTTCTTGCATGATTTTAGCTCTAGGACAGATGTGCGTGAACTTTCCCCAAACCCCGATTGGGTCATATTTCCAGCGTTGGGGCAGCATAATCAGGCCCATTTCCATCAGCTCCCACTCGAGATAAATGTGCTGCCCGATTTCGAAGACTTGAATATTGGCCCAGGTCATAGGATATTTGAATATGTGACCCCTCTTCTTTCCCTGGCCAAATTCCTCTTCGACGTAATCCATTTGTCGTGCCACCTCCATCCCGAACTGATGGTCTGTGCAGAAGTAGGGCAGAAAACATGGCTTTCCCTTGAATCCATAGATTCGGACAACAATGCCTTGAGCCAGCCTGAAGGTATCTCCGAACTCATTGTTCCACAGATACTTCGTCATAGCCGCTGGTGGGCGAGTCGCGCCCCGGTTAAACAATCCCATGGCCTGGCCCAGAAACTGAACATTGAAATCATAAAATGAGCCCTTCCGGTACAGGACCTCAGTCCACTCGTACATGGGGAGCAGCTCTCCTTGTTCGCTCAGCTTCTTCAGGTTGGGGACGTTCATCCGGTGATGCATGTGGTACAGGCATAGCCATGTGAGAAAAGAGCAAAACCGAAAGTCCGTTGACTGCTTCTGCTGCAGTCTCACCAGGCTCGAATGAATTGCGTATGCTAGCCAGTCCGCCCAGTCGTAGAAGATAGGGCGCTTCCCACTTTTCTGCGCCATGGAGTCGTAAAACTCCCCGTGCAGAATACACTCACCCGTCGCCAGCTGAAAAGGCCGCACCACTTTGTCTGAGTCACAGCCGAGGACCCACGCCAGGATGATATAAATATATCTGTTTTCAAATCGGTCCAGCGGTATGGGGCCAGTCGGCCATTGTCCAGCCGCCAGCGGAGTCTTCAGCTCTGAGTCCAGGAACTCTCTCATCCGCTTCGTCTGAGAAAATCTGCCGGTCTGCTCTTCTATGTTCACCCTTCTGATAATTGCGTCTGGGCTGTACTGAAGCCCTGGGGCGAACGCTGGCTGGATGCTCTCCCGAAAAAGAGTGAACAGCACCCTTCCTTTATTATCGCAGACCTGCCGCGCAGCTGGTTTGTAGTATTCAGCAATTGCTTCTACCAGCTCCGGGCACCAGTGAGTCGGAGGGCACAGGAACCAATAAAGGTTTGATTTGTACGCCGCTCCGAGATGGTGGGAAGGCGAAACCTTATCCACCCACTTCGCGATATTCAGACGCAGCTTTGAGAGACTGATGGAAAAAGAACCATCTTTGTACCCGGACAAGCGGTTGATGGGTGGCGGCGGAGTCTGGCCAACTACACGCCTCTTCGTTCTGGATTTTCCTTTCTTGTCCTTCTGCGGCGCTGCGCTCTCATGAGCGCTCGACTCTGGAGACTCAGCTTCGCACGGTTCTGCACTCGATTGCGCCTGTACGGGCGCTTTCCCCTTGTCCATCCTTATCAAAACATCAGAGATAGGAACAACAGATTCTGAGCTTGTCAGGTTTAATTACTTACAGTCTGGGGGTCAGCCCGAAAACTCATGAATCTCCTGGCCGTGCCAGGGTCCTTTTGTAGACAGTGATTGCTCACTAATGACGCAAGGGAGGGAGTTAGGGCAGTTAACTCTAGGTTGCTAGAGACGTTATGATTTTGGCGGCTGCGCATGGGCTTTTCTGGAAAAGCGTGCTTTATTGGCCCAAAACGCACCTTACCCTTTAAATGCATCTTTTTTGGTAATTGCGCAATCATTTAAAGCCTCCTCGATTGTTGTGCCGTTGCTGACGTCACCGCCACCATTCGGGCACACTCTTCAAAGAAACTTTATAGTCCATAACCCAACATGTGCCGAACTTCGCCCGGAATTCGGGGCGCAAGTCGAACTTCGCCCCAAAAGTGGGCGCAAGTCGAACTTCGCCCCAAAAGTGGGCGCAAGTCGAACTTCGATATTAGACTTAGGCGCTTTCAGCTTCTATTGGATCACCCAGGGTGCGCCCGAAATTGGGGGCGCAGTCGGACTTCGCCCGAAAAACGGGCGCAATCCGACTTCGCCCAGCAACTGGGGCGCAGTCCGATTCTTGGCATTTCTTTGTAGTCTGCTACCCGACTGCGCCCTTTGGAGAGGGCGCAGCCCGACTTCGCTGCGAAGTCGGGTTGGGCGGTCAGACTTAGACATTTTAGCCCTTTCTTCAATTGCTTTCTTCCCTACTTCGCCTCATTCGATGAGCGCTACCCGACTTCGCTGCGAAGTCGGGTTCTGCCTCAGACTTAGGCTACTTGGAAAACTAAAAACTGAAAAACAACTGAAGTATTTACATGCTGAAAATTGAAAACACAAAACAAAGGAAATTTGTACAAAGGACCCCTTTGGGTGCCTTCAGTGGTGGTACATTTTCAGGTGGAACCAGTTGACGGGAATGGGGAGAGGATGTCCCTCCATATCCCGGAGCACATAGTCGTTGAACTAGTTCACCCGGGCAATCTGATAGGGGCCCTCCCAGAGGGCATCAAACTTTCCATGGTTGTCGCGTTTCGCCTTCAAAGAGTCCCATTTCGGCACCAGGTCCCCGATTTTGAAAACTCGGGCAGTGGTGCCTTTTGCGAACCAGCCTTGAGTTGCTTCAGCGTGCTTGGTGAAGGCCTGGTACGCTTTCTCTCTGTCTTCCTCCAACTGCAGCAGTTGGCAAAGTCTGTCTTCTACTGGATCCCCGCTGCCTCTTTCCTCATCAAGCATCCAGAGAGCGGGTATTTCAATGTGCGTTGGCAAGACAGCTTCTTTGCCGTACACGAGCGCATAAGGGGACGTTTTGATGGACTTCTTGAATGAAATTTTGTTGGCCCATAGCGCCCGATTCAGGAGTAGGTGCCAAGTCCTCTTGTTTTTTTCTACTGTCCTTCGGATGATCTTCAGTAGGTTCTTGTTGGTGGACTCGGCAAGACCGTTCCCCTGCGGGTAGTAGTTGGAAGACATCTTGTGCTAGATGCCGAATTTAATGGTGTACTCTGTGAATACCGCGCCTGCAAACCCCGGACCATTGTCCGTGACTATCGACTCAAGGACCCCGAAACGGGTAATCAAGCTCTCGAGGAATCTGATGACCGTCTCTTGGTCGGCGTTCTTTGTGGGGATCGCCTTTGCCCACCACGTGAAGTAGTCGGTGGCGGTTAAGATAAACTTGTGTCCTACTGCAGAGTTCGGCGAAATCACCCCGATGAATTCCAGACCCCATTGCTGAAAAGGGGTCTCGACTTGGATCGATTGAAGAGGCAAGGGTGCTTTTCTGTTTCTGCCAGCAAATCTCTGGCATTGATCACACTTGGTACAGACCGCATGAGCGTCTGTAAACAGAGTGGGCCAGTAGTACCCAGCTCTGATTATTTTCAAGGTCGTAGGCCTTGCAGAATGGTGACCCCCAGGCATCCCGGAGTGAAATTCTCCAAGGACCCTAGACTGGTCTGCTTTTCTGACGCACCGCAACAGGATGCCGTCAATGTTTTTAAAGTAAACGAAACCTCCTTTGTGAGGCGTTCATGTGGTCTGGGCATCTTCCGGTGCAGAAATATCTCACCAGTTCATCTGTCCAGTCGCACTCCTCAGGTAAGGAGTTGGCTAGGTTGATGCGTGTTGCTGGATCCTCCCACTCACAGGCGGATATCTCGGCTGCCGCACTTCGGGCTAGCTCCTGGCACAAGGCTCGGCCTCTGATCAACTTGGTTGGCCGCACTTCGATGTCGAACTCATGGATTTTGGCAATCCATCCTGCTCTCTTGTGACCCCGCTCTCCTTGTATGATAAAGCTTCGAACGTCCGGGTGGATCACAAAGACAGTGATCCTACTCTGGGAGACAAAGTGCCTGAACTTTCGGAGAGATTTCATGACAGCGTGAACCTGCCGCTCTATAAAGTTATACTTTTCTTCGTGCGGCTGTATCACTTGGCTCAGGAACGCGATGGGGCACTCCTCGCCATCTTCTCCTTTTTGGGTCAGGACTGCGGCGTAACTCTCTGGTTCTCCCACCGCGTACAGGATGAAATCCTTGGAGTAATCCGGGTTTATCAACACCGGTGCTTGTGCAATTCGAGCTTTGATTTCCTCGAAGGCTTGCCCCCTTTCTTCAGTCCACAGAACTTCTGTATTCTTTTTCAGCAACTCGGCCATAGGCTTGATTACCTGCGCGAAGTCCGGTATGAACTTCCGCAAGAAGTTGATTTGGCCGAAGAAGGACTGCAACCCTTTCTTGTCGATTGGGGCGGGCAAGCGGAGGAGGGCCTCTGCTCTATCAGGATCTATCGCGGGTAATGGTCCTTGAGGGAGGCCTGATTTAGATTTCTGAAATCCACGCAAAGACGAATGTCTCCGTTCTTCTTCCTCACAGGAACCAAGTTCGCAACCCAGGATGAATGCTTGATGGGGTAGATGATCTTAGCCTCCAGCAGCTTCAAGAGCTCAACCTTCATCATGGCCTCGATTTTTGGATTGACGAACCTTTGCTTCTGCCTGAATGGCTTGGCGCCATCTTCTAGCTCAATGGTATGTTGGATTATTTCTCTGTCATACCCCTTCAAGTCTTGGTAGCTCCAGGCTACTATGTCAGGGAACTCTCGACATAATGCTCTTATCTGCTCGAGTTCCTCTGTGGTGCAGTCTGCCCCGACCTTGATTGATTTACCAGGTTCCAGCTCCAGGTCAGCATACTACTTCGGGTCTACTTTGATCCGGTGAGATATGGCTCTGTCATTTTGATCAAAGAGACTCTCAAGAGTAATCAGTCCTTTTTGGACATGATTATTCTTCAATTGTATCAACCCCTCATATTGCTCGTCATCAGGGTCTCTACCTTCGATTGAAAGTGCTTCATTTACCAAAAATGTGACGATCTCCTCGTCACAATTGAACACCTGCTAGTGGGTGTCCTTATCAAGCACAGAAGGCCTGTAAATAGTACGGACCGGCTTCGGCTTCTGGATAGTGTCATCAGAGGGAACGTACCTGGCTCCAACAGACGCCAGAATGTCAGCATGCTTGTTTTTCTCGCGCGAAATAGCCTTGACATTCAACGAGTCAAAAGACTCCATCAGATCCCAGACCCGATTTCAATACGCCTTGAGATAGTGCTTTTTGGAGGCGCACTTGTTCGTGATCTGGTGGCATACTAGCTCTGAATCTCCGTAGATCTGCAGATGTTTGATTCCCAACCTCTCCGCCTTTCGCAAACCCAAGCACAGGGCTTCGTACTCTGCCGCGTTGTTGGTATAGCTCCAAGCTAGCCTGTAGGTGTAATCCTTCTGGATCCCAGTTGGGGAAACCAAAAGTACTCCAGCACCGGCACCATTTTTGCATCGTGTGCCATCAAAGAAAAGCTTCCACAGCTTCTCAGGTGCAGGTCCCACTTCTCTTCTGGCTGACTTGTCAAGCCTTTCAGGCTGAGCAATGGTGTAACAGCCTTGCTCTGTTTCAATCACGGCGTTGAAGTCCCGCAAGGAGAATTCATCTTCTACTTGCAGCTGCTCGAGAGCTAGCTCCGTCATGTCCACTGTCACCAATTCTTCCTCCGTCAGCTGAACCATGCAATCCTTAGGCTCTTCTCCGGGTATCTTCTCTACTAAGTAGGTGGAAGGCTTTTCATTGAAGATTTTCAGTCTCCTTCCTTTAAAGGGCACTTCCATGTGCGAGTAGTCCTGAGACAGGTACCCTCCCAACTTCGCAGTGAACTCCCTGGAGAGACACATGCCGAAGTAGGGTTCCAAGTCGACGACCACAACCTCTTGGATGACCACGATGTCGAGAGCTTTGTGCAGCCGAATGGGGATGTCTTTTATGACACCGACTGTCTTGACAGGGGTGCCGTCTAGTTGCAGCACGCCTTGGCTGCTCCTTGTGTACTCCATCCCGATCTCGTCGCAGACGGCTCTCGGCATTACGGTCGTGGAAGCGCCAGAGTCCACCATGCAGTTGTGTACTATGTACCCTTGCATCCGTAATGACAGATAGAAGGGAGGTGGTCTGTTCTTCCCAGTGGCTGAGACTGTCAGGGGTTGCACCAGGACAGCGGGTTGTATCTGCTTGTCGTTCTTCATGATTTTCAGAGATTCTTGCAGCAGATCAACCTAGCCTACTGCTGAAGAGCATCATACATGTTGATTCGTGCGGGAGTTCTCTTCAACTCGTCTACTATGTTGTAGCCTGAAGTGCTAGCTCCTTCCACTTTTGCCGGATCATACTTCGTCCGGTACTGCTGAGTGGCCTCAACTCTCTTTCTCTTGGTCAGAGACGGATATCTCGGCTTCTCCTGAGCTTGTTCTTTGGTTTCAACTGGAGGCTGAGCAACGGGAGCTTTAGCCGAAAGAGCTTTGGCTATGGGGGGCTTGACTGCGGGAGTCTTCGCCGGAGGAGCCTTTTCTTTGGCTGTGTAGGGCCACAGCCTCTTGTAAGGTGGTAACTCCTCAGGTTGTGCCTTCTCTCTTCTGGCGTACACTTTTAAGGGTTTGGCTGCAGCTTCGGCAAACTTCTTGTTCTCCTTGGCAGGAGGCGGCATCGGAACTTCGTCTGAAACGGCGAAATTGCTTTCGTCGCCCAGGATCATGTAGAGTTCTTCGTCCTCTATGGCGCTGCCGGCCAAGGTCTGGAGGTAGTGCTGATGCAGCGTACAGTCTTCCTCGGCATGCGGGTCATTGCACGTGGTGCACCAGTTGACCTGGTCAGATGTACCAGGTTCATCCTCAATGGCAGCATTCCTCGGAGGGGGCCGCCGTTGCAATTGTTGCTCGGGGGGCCGATCCTTTGTCAATGTCGGGGGCGGGTACGGCCTTCTTGGAGCCAATTCCATCTGGGCTTGCTTCTTTTTCAGGACAGCCATGTCGTTTGACATGGTGTGATAGCCAGAGGCCAGAGCTCGAACCTCCTGAAGGATTTGATTCTGGATATCATGGACAGGAGGCGGCGGCAACTAAGCTGGGGGAGGCAATGCAGCCAATGGAGGAGTTGAATATTGTGCATTCTGCGGGGGAGCAAGAAGTGCTGGAAAACGCGGAGGATGGGGAGGCGGATAATGAATATGTGTCGGGTCGTAAGGGTTTACGACCGGCGCCGGATTCCATTGCTGCTGGGGTTGCTGTCCTGAAGTGGACGGCTTCGAACCAGAAGCTGACGGGTACTGCGATCGGGGAAAATCAGGGTAGATGGGCGGTTGCACTCTGTGCGGAAGCCTGCCGATGGAGATGATGTCCATTTCAGCTTGTTGGGCAGCTTCGTACAGAGCAGGGAACGTGTTGATTCTGGCAACCTTCAGCAGCAGGCAAATGTCTGAGTTGAAAGACCTCAGGTAGTAGTAGGCGGCCTGACCTGCTGACGGTCGGAGTTCGCGAGGGACTCGTTTCCAAGACCTCGCAAACTTGATGTTGAAGTCTGACACCTCTTGGGGGTGTCTCTGAATACTTTGGAACTGATGCAACAAAGAAGAGGGATCAGGAGACTCGTTGCATCCTTTCACGAGCCTGCCGGCTAACTGTCGCCACCCCCGTGATGGATCCCTCTGGCGATGATCTCCACCAGTAGAGAAGCTTTCCCCTTAGGGAAAGGGCTAGCAGACGGGTCTTCACACTTTCGTCAGTAATGGAGTGTAGCGCAGCCAGGGCCAGAATGTCCTGGATGTGTTCATAAGCCGTCTTGTCGTAGCCGTCGTATGTAGGGATAGACTTTAAGGCAGCAGGGGGTACAGCTTGCTGTCCGACTAGGGCCAAAGGCCCCGTAGAATCCACCGCCGGGAAGAGGTCATCATCATCTTGATGATCAGCCATTTCTGCTTCTGACCCGGTAGTGTACTCGGTATCGGAACTGTCCGAAGATGTGGATTCTTCTTCGGCCTCAGCTTCTTCAATTTCAGCCTCGGCTTCTTCTTGGTTTTCTTCTTCGCGAGCTTGATGATCAGCCAGCCTGACGCGCTCGCCTGGAGCGTCAATATCAAGTTCGTAAAAGTCAGGCGGGTTCTTCGGATTCCTTGCTCGCCACCTTCTCGTTTGCATGAAGGCATTGGGACCGGTCTTCGCGGACTCAGAGAATGTTCAGATAATTTGCAGAGTCGCCAGGTGCTCCGATTTTGAACAGCAATGAAGCGAGCACTAGTACTTCGATTCTGTTTGGGGGTGGGAAACTACCATGTCCCACCGGGTAAGGCCAAGAAACTATTGGCGCCAGGTGGAGACGGGTTAGAAATTCTCTCTTAAAATATGGGACCTTGGTCCCACCGGGCGTGCCAGAGAAACTGTTGGTTACGAATCTGCCATGAGGAAAGGACTTGTTGTTAATGCGCCCAGATTCGCCCACCAGATTGAAAGGCCGGAAGGAAGGGATGCCTTCCGTGCCAATCTCCGGAGAAGGCCGGCTTCCTGTGGAGTTGTGTTAAGATAAGAGTGCAGGGAAAGAGATAAAAGTCAAAGAGATAAAAGTGCGAAAGGAATTCCAAATGTGATTGGAGTTGGGTGGGGGGAATAAGCAAGACGGCAACGAATCAATCACCACTACTAACAAGCATTCATCTACAAACATACATTGAAACTACAGCTATCGGCGATCCCATGTATCCTCTATCTATGCATTCCAGGAATACCTGGCCACCAAATGCCGGAGTCCAGAGTTCAGTACAACAGCAAGCAATGACACAAGAAACATGAGGCAGAAATGACAAGGAGAGGCAGCATACAAGATAAAAGACAGTAAGCAGAGCCAAGTATATGTTCGTATTTGAGGCAAACGCACAGCTACAATTGTCCCCTAGCAATATATTCCCCTTCCACCACCTTACAATGGAAAAGTGGTGGGTATTTATAGCCTAATTTTCCCCCGATTACATTCATGGGCACAAAGTCCCAGACAAGACAAAGAGCCGACACGAGCGGCTGAGGAGCTGCTGATGTTGACTTCTGTCGGGCAGGACTGTCCTTGCAGCATGGTGTTCCTGAAGGCGGTACAGCTACGTGGCAGCGCATTGGGTCAAACTTTTGGTCAGCAGGAATGCGGGTAGGTGCGGCAGATGGCACTTCACATCGGCTTAAATGATGACAGATGGCACCGGTAGTGAAGCCCATGCTTTGTCCTTGCGCGGTCAAGTCTCGGCTCGAGTCCCGAAGGTGGATACTTGTCGGATGCTGAGGTGTGACACGTGTCTGCCTTGAAAGGCAACTTATCCAACTTCGCCAGGAATTCGGGCGCTACCGGGTTGCGCAGGAGGAAAACAGCGCAGTTGGAAGGCCTTCTTGCCTTAGCAAATTTTTGAGTTGACTTTACCGAGCTGCGCACCGGTCAAAGGGCGCACTCTGACTTCGCTGTGAAGTCGGGTTGCGCACCGGTGCTTGGCTGTCTTCATCTGTTGTTCGGACTGCGCACTGGAAAAGGGGCGCACTCCGACTTCGCTGCCATGTCAGGTTGCGCCCCAACACTTAGCCGTTTTCTGATGAACTGTTCCCCAAAGGGCGCACCCCGACTTCGCTGCGAAGTCGGGTGTTGCCCTTTGACACTTAGTCAAATTTTCAAATATCTCCTGTCCTGGTGCGTACTTCGGGTTCCCTACTGCGCTCCACTTGAGGGGCGCACTCCGACTTCGCTGCGAAGTCGGGTGTCGCCCCAACACTTAGAAGCTTTTCAAGGTACACCTGCTGAGGTTCTACTGGGGGGAGAAAGGAGGAAAGAAGAAGAGGGAATGAAGCTGCGAGGAAAAGGAAGAAAGGGAGAAAAGACGATAGGGAAAATGAGGAGAAGGGAGGGAAAAGAGCAGCTCACTTGCAGACACCAAAAACATGGCACCCCTGTGCAAAATGTGGCAACAGATCCCACCGGGCGAGCCAGAAACTGTTGGTCATCAAATCAGCCCAGGAAAGGATTTGGGTAAATGTATGCGCCCTAGACCTGGACCAACATTGAAAGGCCGAAGGGAAGAGATGCCCCTCGTGCCAATCTCCGGAGAAAGGCCGGCTCCTATGCTAAACTACTTTGGTGTTTTGAGATAAGGGATGCAAGAAAGAGATAAACAGAGTAAGGGTTAGAGAAAGAAATAAAAAAAAGCGTAAGGGAAGAGAGATCAATAATTTAGAGTGGGAGAGAACAAGAAGCACGATCACTAACTAACAACTTGAATAGCAGCAAAGAACACCAAGAATAAACGAAAGAAATGCCACATTAACCTTCCTATGTATCCTCTGGGCTAGCTCCAAGATTCTCCTTCTCCCTTTCGTCGAAATTCAGGGTTCAGAGTAATGATGATTAGAACAAGCGAATATAACAAAAACCACAACCCACCAGGCAACATAAAAGAAAATCAATATGGCGTTTTTCCTCTCCTATGTATCCTTCGGGCAAATTTCAGGGTACAGTCCCCAATCGCACACCGAATTCAAGATTCAGAGTTACAGTATGCAAATGAAGAAAGACAAAAGAAATAAACACAGAAGGCAGCATACAAGAGAGAAATTGAGCCCAAAGCTCTTTAGTATTAATCGCAGGACATCAAGTTACAGCAGCTTTCTAGCAGAAAGTTCCCCCCTTTTACATTACAATGCCTGGGTTTTTATAGAGGACCCGACCCTCTGAGCCATAATTACACAAAATGAAGGAGTACATCCTCGGAAGTTGAGAAGTCGGCTCTTGCGGCTCTCTTGACTGAGCTCTCAATTCTGTTACCAAAACTAGCAGCTGCGGCCGGGTCAGCCGGGGAAAGACGCATTAATGAGCCGCCTGGATGTCCTTGGTCTCCGGGTGCGATGCTCGAGTGGCCGCCATGCTCGCCGGGCTCTCCATCATGGACTGATACTTCATTTCCAATTGCTAAAAATGAACAGCGGGCTTGCCGGGCACGAAAAAATGTATTTATGAGGCACTTGATCACCTCGGGAAAATACCCGGCTTGGAGCGCGTGCCTTTTGAAGCGCTTCGCTGAATTTTCATTCGCACTTCGCTTCGCAATGGACTCAAGCCGAAGCATATTCTCCTTGATTTGCACTTCGCATGATGGAGCTTCGCAAAACAACTTCGGGGGTGGTGAGAGCCGAAGTAGATTTCTTCCTCAAGATGGGGTCTTCACTTCTCGCTACTTCGCTGTGCCAAAACTGCTTCGGTGAGGCCTTCTTCAAAACTACGGTTCGGGGTATTTTGGCTGAAGCTCATTCTTGCCTTCTAAATGTTTCGACTGCTTCTACTTCGGGTGAAAGTACTTCGCATGAAGGTTTGCCGAAGCAGATGCTTCGCAACGACTTTTGGCGAAGTAGAAATGGTTCGCTGGCGGGAAGGCCCGAAGTGAGTGCTTCGGCGGCCTTTTGGCGAAGTATTTTCAATGTTTGCCCTTTTCAATTTCCGCTTCGCAAGTTTCTTGCCCGAAGTATCATTTTGAAGTGCTTCGGACCCGAAGTAGTTTTCATCCCTCTACCTTTGCATTTTGCTTCGGCAACATCGCTTCGCAAAACTTTCGCCCGAAGTAACTGTTTGAGGGACTTCGGGGCCGAAGTAGTTTTCTTGCCTTAGCCAATTCGGACCGCGATTTTCCTTCGACGAAGCTATCGCTTGAATGCCGCTTCGCAAAACTTTTGCCCGAAGTAGCTTCTGGAAATGCTTCGGGTGCGAAGCTCTTTTTTTGAATTCTTCTTCGACAACGCCACTTCGCAAGATTTTCGTCCGAAGTAGCTTCTTGAAGTGCTTCGGGGCCGAAGTAGATCCCATCCTTAGTGATTTCCTTTGCGAAGCTATCTTCCTTAGCTTATTCGGTAGCGAAGCTCTTTCTTCTTCCTTTTTATGTACAAGGGGGGTGGCAAGGAAAGCCAAAATTGCTGCAACACTTGAAAATGTTGTTTCTAAAAGCAAGGGAACAAATTCATGAATTTAAAGAAATACTTTACAAAAGAGAGACTGTACAAAATTTTGATTTCTTTTTCTACCCCTTGTGCAATGTGACAAAATTGTCAACAGTGTACTGTCGTACACTCCACTGGTGATGGTATTTCCTGACTTGGTCATTCACTCTCCTACTCGTACAACCCTTCTACAACTACTTGTATAGCAGCCTCCTTTGCCCTTTTCTATTGCACCCAGACTTGCTGTCTTCATTGTTGCCGGCTCCAACTCGCATCCATATGGCTGCACATACCTACAAACCAAAAACCCTTGCTCTATCTACACTACAAATGTTCACTTTAATGGTTGTCCTTACAATTGTACAACTCCGTACGACTGCAATTTCTGCTTTTGCAAAAACCACTTCTAGAACACCGTGTTTCGTATTTCTTCCTTTCTTCAACATAAAAGCTTCTCCTCAAGGCACATTCATAAGTTCTGCACTCTTCTGTAGGTAGTTTCCCCCTTGTCAAGACTGCTTCTTAGTTCGCATCAAAACAGAAGACGCCATAGGAACAAAAGTCTGAGGAACGAAAGGAAAGAATGGACAGACCGCGGATAGCCAAGAGGAAGAAACAGGCAGTCCCAAGTTACGAAAGCCTAACTAGTAGAAAGAAATGAAGCAAGAAATGTGTCTGAGATAGGTGAATCGTTGCAAATGAGAAGGCAACAACGGAGACAAGGAAGAATTAATGAAGAGCGGAATTTGATAAAACGGGAACAAAGATGAGGAAGTAATGAAAAAGTAAGAAACAAAATGGCCTGTCATACAAGAGCAACAAGTCGGGATTTTGCTCATACGATACACCGCAATACAAATGTTGGTCGTACAACTAAGCAGGAAGGTACAACAAACGCTCGTACAAGCCAAAGTAATGATGATCACACAAGTAGACAAGGTCATATGACAGGTGGCCATCCAAGTCAAGAGCATCATACAACTGATGATGGTACAACGAATTGTTGTACAAATGAAGGTCAAGGCACTAGTATGGCAAGGGGTCATATAAATGAAGACAATTGGATGGCAAAGCAAGAAGAAAATCGCAATCAAAAGGAAGAAAACGGTTTGTCGTTCGACAACGCACTTGAACTATTAGTCTACATGGTTGTATGAATCGTACAACGGAGGTAACTCAATCACATTTTTTTTAAATAATAAAATAAAAATAGAAAAAAAGATGAAGATAAGAAAGGAAAGATAGTGGGAAGAGCGCACTATCAGTCACATCAAACGATTGCGAGGTGGCAAACTAGTAGTTATCAAGCAGTTATGCATGGGCGACAACCACCATCGCTAACTTATAAATATGTGCATTTGGGAAGGGTTGAGCATTCCACTTTGCTCGACGCCTAACGGAGAAGGAAGGACAAAGAATGCATATAAGGAGTCAAAGGCGAAAGGACGCAGTGCTAAAGGATGCAAATTTATTCCAATTTTGGCATACTTGATTTAGTGGTTAGCCAAAGGAGTGGAGAAAATCCATGAGTAAAAGGAAGAATTGGCTAACCAATTGGAGGAGAAACTTCAGCAGATGAAGGAAAGTGTTGAATTAGACCTAGCAGTATTGAAGGAGGTTGAGGAGGAGATACTTATGACAGCTGAAATCCATATGTTCAATGAGGGAACAACTGTTGGAGAAGAACGAGGAAGTGAAGGTTCAAGATCAGCTTATTGCAAAGAAGGATGAGCAACTAGCAATTGTAGCTAAGCATGAGGAGGAAATTGCAAGGAAAGAAGTTGAGGAAACAAGGAAGGAGATGGAAGTTGCATTTGCGAAGAGGGAAGAGATATTGGCTAAGTTGGCGAAAACCGAGCAAAGAGCAAACAATTATGGAGTGCATTAGAATCGGTATCTAAACTATGTGGGAGGCTCAAGGGAGAGATGGAGGGCCTCAAACTACAAATCAAGGAAAAGGGAGGCATACTTGTTCCAAGTCCTCAGCATCAGCAAGACCCTAGCCCCTAGGAACAAAGACTATCTTCAATGAGGATGTCGACCAAGCTAAAGGGGAGGGCAGATGTAGGAGCTAGTTTTGGACAATCACCAAAGCAACCGAAGTAAACATTGTAAATAGAAGTGCAAGAATGCACTAAGTTTTGTAATGTAATTGAAATGTAAATTCAAATGAAATGTAAGTGAAATACAATTTGGCTAGGTGACGTCAGCAAGGAATAACGTCATAAGTTTGATTAAGAGAATTTGTAAGGGCACGACTAATGTAATAATCGCATAGGGGGATACGATATTTATGTGGTGAGGTGTTCGAGGAGGTAGTTGCTTCCAACTGCCGACCCACAAGCATAAAAGGACCCCTCGCAATCATTTGTTTAATCATCCTAGAGTATGCATAGAGCATCCTGATCATAGTACAAGAGAGAGAGTATTGTGCATTGGAGAGAACGAGGGTTCCAAGGATTATCTTATGTCTTGAGAGCATTTTGTGTGATTTGTGTACTGCAAGTGCAATCATAGCTATAATGCAAGTGTCCTATAGGCAACATAATGCAATGACATTCCATTTCCATCTGTGTGCATGTCTATGTAATGACATTGTTGCAGTAGTTATTAGGTTGTGTACTTGCCAAGTTTTGTGTGTATGTGCAAAAGTTGCAAGAAGATGTTACAATCCGGAAAAATTGTATGAGTTGTATTACAATCGTTGCAGTCGAAGTGTTGTATGAGGGGCGTCACAAGTCTCGTACGAGGAAGGTGACGGAGTTATTGCCATACAAAGAGATTGTCGACAAGTGTGAAGCTATGGGAAGATTGCCATTAGATTGGATTGCAAGTGTGTTGTACAAGTGATTATGTCGTACAAGTGGAATTGTCGTACAAGTGTTGATAATGTTAAGAGTTGGACCAGCAATGACTACAGTCTTAGTTGGCTCCTAGAATTTGTTATTCCAATTGTTCCTCCAACCGTCGGAATACTCACCGCCATGCTACATGAGATACCTATTCGTATTGTGGAGGTTGGCCATACTATTCCTGTTCATGTGACACTTGGTATATAGGTGGTCCTATAGGGACATAAGTGGGTTGTTGAAGGATTTGATGATTTGGTAACCAAGACATCCTTAACATTGTTTAGGTGTTTTGATATTCATGAATAAAAGGGAAGAAACCTCTAAAATCACACCAAAGAACGGGAACGAAAAATGAGACGCACTAGTCAAAGCGAGAAACAAATAGAAAAACAAGTCATACGGGAGCAAGGCATTCCAATGAGTCGCTCTAGCGAGCGACACGCTCTGGCGATCAGGGCACTCAAGTGAGCCAGTCGCTCGAGGAGTGGGTTGCTCTGAAGAGCGGGGCATTTGGGAAGTTAGGCACTTGAAGAGCAGGTCGCTTTGAAGAGTGATGCATTCGAAGAGCGAGGTTCGAAAAGCAAGTCGCTCTAGAGAGTTGCATGATCAGAGAGCAAGGTCATTTGGAGAGCAGGTCGCTCTAAAGATCAGGGTGCTCAGAGACACTTTTTCTTCTTTTTCATTTTATTTTATTTTTTTATAGTCTCATTCCAGCTCACTCCTGTCTTCACTTATTGTCGATTTAGTCCTTTCCTAAAAAACAAGATTCACAAATCACAAGTTAGGCAAGATTCTAGATTAAAAACAAAGTCACCATTTGCATGAAAAATTACATATGAAATCTGAAATGGAAAACAACTCGTAAATTTTAATGCAAAAAGATTTGTGGGTTTCATGCATGTTAGTGTAACTCAAAACCCTTTCCATAGATCTATATGGCTATGAAGTGATGGCTTTTTAAGCCTTAATACTACCAGAAATATCATAGGTTAAATATCACAGGATTGAATATAATATAGCCACAAAGCAATAAGGTCAAGATAATGATATGAGTAGAGTAATATGAGCAAATTAATATGTATATCAAGGCATTCAATAATAAGCAGCAATATGAATGTAACTAGCCTGAATCATACATGTAACAAGCATGTAGAACAAATTACAATATTAATTGCTCAAAATGTATGCAGTCTTTATTACTTCACTTTCTCTTACAAATATGATAGACCTTGATACTCAATACTTCTTGATTGATACTCTATGGCTTTCTATTCACTTCAATAGATGGATGAACCTTTTTATTTCAAACAATGACAAGGTTTGTAAAAACCTGAATATCTTTCTTCTAACAAGATCAATATCTCTTCGTGAATGATATAACTATCTTGAGACTGAGCTAACTTTCTCAAGACTTGATATACCTTCCTTCTTTCTGTCTCTACCTTAGAACCGAATTTCTTCTTTCTTAGAACCTTCTGTTTTGCTGCTACATCTTGATCTCTATATGGCTGCTCCTATCAAGCCTCTTGAATCTCTGTCAAGGTCAATATCTATGTGACCTGACTCTTTTTCTATATCAAGGCCTCTCTTCAAGACCTGAAACTTTCCTTATGTCAAGGTCTATCTTTGTAGACAAGGGTGAGTGTGTAATAATCCACCCCAAAACTGGATAATTTTTTCTCTGTGTTTTGATTTGTCTTGCAAAACTATGACTTAATTTGCTACATGCATTAATACCCAGGTGAGTAGAAACCATAACTATAACATGCAATGATACCCAGATGAATAGAAACCATAAACCAAAGCATGCAATGAAACCCAGATGATTTAAGCACTGAATAATCAATTTTATGCAATACCCATAAACATGCAATAGGTTTAATAGCATAAACACTGAATATTTAGCTTTCTTGAGGAAACCCTCAATCAAGAATCTTATTATTTCAAATCTGCAAGTTTACAGAAATTATTTAGAATACCCAGATGGGTAAATGTCTTCAAAATATCAAATTAAACATACCCATTTGTTGTTGTTCCAAATCTGTCAATACCCACATGTAAAATGGTGTTTTCAGCCCCAAAACTTTCACATTAACTGCTGAAATTGTACGAACAGGTACCGGAAAAGTACAACAACAAATATGATAGTCAAATCTGCCTGAAAACCCTTGAAACTGTTGTCACATTTTGCACGGGGTGCAATGTCTTCAATATTGTTTTGTAACAGTGCTGCTCTTCTTTTCCTCCTTCCGTTTTTCTCCCTTCTCTCCCTTTCCTTTTCTTTCCCATTCTCTTTCTCTCCCCCCTTTTTCCTTGGAGTTCCCCAGTTGATTTTCCGGCTTTCCGGCGAGTCTATCTGAAATTGGCTAAGTCTGGGTGCGAAGTTCGCACTTCGCCCAGTTTTGGTGCGAAGTTCGCACTTCGCCCAGTTTTGGTGCGAAGTCCGACTCCGCCCCACTTTCTGGGCGCACCTTGCACTTGCGGATCGGCGGGTCAATACGAGAAAAAAGGTAAAATGCCGGAGCGAGTCCATATGACGGCAGACACCAGTGTTCGCCTGTGCGCGATTCGACTTCTCAACAGAGCCGGAATGCGCCCTTGACAGGTGTACAGTAGGGGAACAAACCCGGAATTTGACCAAGGCTTGAAGGCCTTCCCCGACTGCACTGATTTCTGCACGCATCCCAAGGAGCCCCGATCCCAAGCAAAGATGGATAGACTGCCCTCTAAGGCAGGCATGTGTCACATGGCATAACCCATCATCAGACAAGTGTCCAGCTTCGGGATTTGAACCAAGACTGCCGACCAAAAGGGATAAGCATGGGCTGCACTGCACCGCTGCGTTAATAGCCTCATTCAAAGCTGATCCGAGGTTTCACCTGCTCCGACTACTAGCAAGCCTGCCGACTTGAAGAATTACCCGAGCACTCCGCCACGTAGCTGTCCGGCTTCCGGGAAGACCATCTTTGCGGGTACGACCCGATCCGACAAAAGGTCGGCATTTGCGGCTCTTTCGCCGCTTACGTCGGCTCATGTTTGGTCGGGACTACTGTGCCCATTAATGTAACGGGTGGGACTCGGGCTATAAAAGCCCATCCGAAATTCATTGTAAAAGGGTGGAAGGGGAATGTTTGTTAGGGAACTACGTGCTTCACTGTAACCGTGCTTACGCTTATGAATACAATCTGTATGCACGGTTTGCATTCTCTTGTCTTTATCCTTTTATCCTTGTCTTTCATTGTATGCCTTAGGCCCACCTGTGTCGTTGCTCGTTGATTCACTTTGGCATTTGGCGATCAGGTTCCTCTAGCATTGCTTGCTTAAAGCACCTTCTGTACTTCATTATTTAAAGCATTCATTATAAATTTGGTAGCAGTTCCATCAGTTATGTGTGACGTTGCTGGCCCGTATCACAGTGATTGATGCGATCCCCAGCTGTTAGTTCCTTGTAGGGAATGTTTGCTAGGGAGCCATTGAAGCTGTGCGGTTAAACTCTCTACCTAACACATATACACAGCTCACGACATCTCTAGGTTTACTTTCTACCCCTGTCGGTGTACGTATCCGGTGATTGATACGATCCCTCTTTGTTAGTTCCTTGTAGGGAATGTTTGCTAGGGAGCTATTGAAGCTGTGCATACGTTGCTGGTGTATCGGAAGTACGCCTAGGTTTTGCAGTTCCTTGTCATGCTCTGTGTTTGTATGCAGTAAGTAGCGGTGATTGGTGTGTTCCCGTACTGTTAGTTCCCCCCACCAACCTTTGGACATATTTGTATCTCTTTCTGTACATTTGTCTCTTTCCGTTCCTTTATTTCTTTCCTGTTCCCTTTAGCTTAAATCAAGTCCCCCCCAAAAGGAGCCGGCCTTCTCCGGAGATTGGCTCGGAAGGCATCCCTTCCTTCCGGCCTTTCATGTTTGGTGGGCGAATCTGGGCGCATTAACCAAAAATCCTTTCCTCATGGCGGATTCGTAACCAACAGTTTCTCTGGCACGCCCGGTGGGACACTTGTCCCACGTTTTAAAGAAAGAGTACCCGTCCAGTTTCCACCTAGCGCAACAGTTCTTCTGACCCGCTCGGCGGAACACGGGTCCCACATCTGACGAGAGATTTTCCGATCAGTCTCCACCTGGCGCTGACAGTTCCTGAGCTCTTGGTGAGACAAGGAAGTTTCTCACCCCCGACAGAATCGAAGCACCGGTGTTCGCTTCATTGCTTGTTCCAAATCCGAACACCGGCGACTCTGCACGAACAAATCCTCTGAGTCTAGAAGACCGGTCCGGTCACCTTCATGCACACGAGAAGGTGGCGAACAAGAAATCCGAGAAGCCCGCCTGAGTTCTACGAACTAGACATCCACGCTCGAGGCGAGATACCCAGGCTGGCTGATCCGCGAGCTCGTTTCGACGAAGCCGAGGCTGAGATCCAAGAAGAGGCCGAAGCTGAGGTCGGAAGAGCCGAGTACGAAGTGGAAGAGGCCGAGGAAGAGGAAAATCCTGCATCCTCGGAAAGTACCGATACCGAGTACACAACCGACGGCGGAGAAGAAGAAGAAATGGCTGATCAACAGCCGAATGACGATGATCTCTTCCCGGCGGTGGACTCTACAGGGCCTTTGGCCCTGATCGGTCAGCAAGTTGTGCCCCCTGTTGCTTTAAAGTCTATTCCCACATACGACGGCTACGGTAAGACGACGTACGAGCACATCCAGGACATCCTTGCCACGGCGCATGCGCATACCATCACCGATGAAAGTGTGAAGACCCGTCTGCTGGCCCTTTCCCTGAGGGGAAAGCTTCTCTCTTGGTGGAGATCGCTGCCAGAGGGATCCATCACTTGGGTGGCCCCAGCTCGCCGGGAGGCTCGTAAAAGGATGCAACGAGTCTGCTGATCCTACCTCTCTCCTGCATCGGTTCCAAGCAATCCGGAGGCATCCTCAAGAGGAGGTGTCCGATTTTAACATTAGGTTTGCGAGATCCTCGGAAACGGGTACCTCGCGAACTTCGGCCTTCGGCCGGCATGGCTGCTCACTACTATCCGAGGTCTTTCAACTCGGACATATGCCTCTTCGCTGAAGATCGCCCGAATTGACGAGTTCCCGCACTATACGAAGCTGCCCGACAAGTCGAAGGCGACATTATCTCCATCGGCGAGGCTTCCGTCCGAGTGCGGGAGCCGATTCATCCCGACTTTCCCGGATCGCGAGTATCCTTCACGCTACGGTGGTGTGCCGTCTACTTCGGGGCAGCAGCCCCGGCCCGCGATGGAATCCGGCGCCGGTCGTAACTCAATACGGCCCGCCTCAGTTGCATTACCCTCATCCGCCTCCTCCCGCTCCGCATTTTCCAGCGCTTCCTGCTCCCCCGCAGTATACGTCTTATTCTAACCCTCCTCCATTGGCCGCTTTGCCTCCACCGGCACAGTTGCCGCCTCCCGACAGCAGCATCCAGAACACGATTCTACAAGAAGTGCGGGCTTTGGCCTCCGGATATCATGCCATGTCCAATGACATGACTGCTATGAAAAAGAAGCAGGCCCAAATGGACTTTGCTCCTAGAAGGCCGTATGCGCCACCGGCGCTGACAAAAGATAAAGCCCCAAGAGAACCAACCGCGAGAGGCGTCCGCCTCCGAGAAATCTTGCTATAGATGACCCACCTGGTCCTCCCGACCGAGTCAGCCGGTGCACTACGTGCAATGACCCGCATTCGGAGGAAGGCTGCACTTTGCACCAGCACTACATCCAGACCTTGGCCGGCAGCACTATAGAAGATGATGAGTTGTACATGATCTTGGACGGCGAGGCCAATTTTGCCCTGCCAGAAGAGAACCCAGTGACGCCCGCCAAGGAAGAAAAGAAAGCTGCGGACGCGGCTAAACCTTTGCAGGTATACGCGAGACGAGAAAAACCGCAGCCCAATGGGCTGCCACCGTATAAGCGGCTGTGGCCTTACACAGCCCAGGAGAAGGCATCCAAAGATAAAGCTTCCGCTAAACCTTCTCCAGCAAAGGCCGCTGATGTTCCAGCTAAGCCTCCAGCAAAGGCCCCAACTCCCGCTAAGCTTCCTGTACTTCAGCCCCCGACCGAAACCAAAGAACAAGCCCGGGAGAAGCTGAAGTACCCGTCTCTGACCAAGAGACGGCGAGTTGAGGCCACCCAACGATGCCGGACCAAGTATGAACCGGCTAAACCAGCAGAAGGAGCTAGTACCTCGGGCTACAGCATTGTAGACGAGTTAAAGAAGACTCCTGCCAGAATCAGCATGTACGATGCTCTTCTGCTTCCAGGCCAGGTAGATCTGCTGCAAGAATCACTGAAGAACATGAAGAACGGCAAGCAGATGCAGCCTGCTGTCCTGGTTCAACCTTTGACAGTCTCCGCCACTGGGAAGAACAGGACCGCCACCCTTTTATCTGTCTTTACGGATGCAAGGGCACATAGTTCACAAGCTGCATGGTGGATTACGGTGCTTCCTCGGCTGTGATGCCGAAGGCCGTCCGCGATGAGATCGGGATGGAATACACACGGAGCAGCCAAGGTGTGCTTGCAATTAGACGACACCCTTGTCAAGACTGTTGGTGTCATAAAGGACATCCCTATCCGGCTGCACAAAGCTCTCGACATTGTGGTCATCCAAGAGGTCGTGATTGTTGACCTGGAGCCTTACTTCGGCATGTGTCTCTCTCGGGAGTTCAACTGCGAAGTTGGGCGGAGTACTGTCTCTAGACTACTCGCACATGGAAGTGCCCTTCAAAGGAAGGAGACCGAAAATTTTCAATGAGAAGCCTTCCCCTTTTCTAGTAGACAAGATACCCGGCGGAGAGATGGACTACATGGTCCAGTTGTCAGAAGAAGAACTGGTGACAGTAGAACTGACCGAGCAAGCTCTCGAAGTGCTACAGCTTGAAGACGAGTTCTCGTTGCGGGACTTTAATGCCGTAATCGGGACAGAGCATGGTTGTTATTCCATTAAGCAGCCCGAGGAGCTTGACGTGTCCGTTGCGAAGGAAGTAGGACCTGCACCCGAAGAGCTGTGGAAGCTTTTCTTTGACGGCGCGCGTTGCAAGAATGGCGCCGGTGCAGGGGTCCTCCTGGTTTCTCCAACCGGAGTCCGGAGGGACTATGCCTACGAGTGGCTTGGAGGCTGTACTAACAATTCGGCGGAATACGAAGCCACGTGCTTGGAGTGCGCGAAAGGCGGAAAGGCTCGGAATCAAGCATCTCCAAATTTTCGGAGATTCGGAGTTAGTGTGTCATCAAGTTACGAATAAATGCGCGTCTAAGCATCACTATCTTAGAGCGTACCGCAATCGGGTCCGGGACCTGATGGAATCGTTTGAATCATTGAACGTTAAGGCAATATTGCGTGAGAGAAACAAGCACGCTGATATTATGGCGTCTGTTGGAGCCAGTGCGTTCCAGTTGAAGACGTCGTCCGAAAGCCGAAGCCGGTCCGCACCATTTACGAGGCCTTACGTGCACGATAGGGATACCTTACAGCGGGTATTCAGGCTGTGACGAGGAGATCGTCACATTCCTGGTTAACGAAGTGTGTGTAATCGAAGGTAGAGACCATGATGACGAGCAATATGAGGGGTTGATACAGTTACGGAATAATCACGTCCCAAAAGGACTGATTACATTAGAAAGTCTCTTTGATCGAAATGACAGAGCAATATCCCACAGGATCAAAGTAGACCCGAGGCAGTATGCTGACCTGGAGCTCGAACCTGGTAAAACCATCAAGGTCGGAACAGATTGCACGTCGGAGGAGCTGGTGCAGATTAGATCACTGTGCCAGGAGTTCCCCGACATCGTGGCCTGGTGCTACGAGGATTTGAGGGGTATGACAGATCTGTCATCCGACATACCATCGAGCTAGAGGATGGCGCCAAGCCGTTCCGACAAAAGCAAAGGGCCGTAAATCCAAAGATTGAGGCCATGATGAAGACCGAGCTCTTAAAGATGCTGGAGGCCAAGATCATCTACCCCATCAAACATTCATCCTGGGTCGCGAATTTGGTGCCCGTGAGGAAAAAGAATGGCGACATACGTCTATGTGTCGACTTCAGAAACCTAAATCAGGCTTCCCTCCGGGACCACTATCCGCTTCCCCAAATTGACCAAATTTTGCATATCGTTGCTGGAGCCCAGAGATTTTCACTTTTAGATGGATTTTCCGGCTACAACCAGATTTGGGTCAAAGACGAAGACCAGCATAAGACGGCGTTTACCACGAAGTGGGGGACGTTCGCCTATCAGCGCATGCCGTTTGGCTTATCCAATGCTGGTGCCACGTTCCAAAGGGCCATGGACTTGGCCTTCGAAGAGCTGCTCAACAAGATTATTGTCATCTACCTTGATGACATGACTGTTTTCTCTCACCAACGAGAAGATCATGTTTCGCACCTGCGGCGGATATTTGAAAGTTGTCGAGAATTCGGCATCTCTATAAACCCGAAGAAGTCCGTCTTCGCGGTAAAGGAAGGAAAGGCTGCTTGGGACATGTCATCTCCGAGGAAGGCCTCGCCATTGACCCTGACGGAGCGAAGCCCTCGTTACGCTTGCCATTCCCACTGGTAAAAAAGGGCTGCGGTCCTTCTTCGGTCGGATTAACTCGTGCGGAAGTTCATTCCGGACTTCGCACGGGTGATCAAGCCTATGGCCGAACTGTTGAAGAAAGATACACCTTATGAATGGACTGATGAGAGAGAACAAGCTTTCGAGGAAATCAAGGCTCGAGTTGCGCAAGCTCCGGTGTTGACAAACCCGGACTACTCCAAGGACTTCATCCCGTATGCAGTGGGAGAACCCGAAAGTTACGCTGCAGTCCTGACTCAGAAGGGAGACGACGGTGAGGAGCGCCCCATTGCGTTCCTAAGTCAAGTGATTCTGCCGCACGAAGAGAAGTACAACTTTATAGAGCGGCAGGTCCATGCGGTCATGAAGTCCCTTCGAAAGTTCAGGCACTTTGTCTCCCAGAGTAAGACCACTGGTCTTTGTGATTCACCCCGATGTTCGCAGTTTCATCTTGCAAGGAGAACCGGGTCACAAGAGAGCGGGATGGATTGCCAAGATCCGGGAGTTTGACATCGAAGTACGGCCCACCAAGCTTATCGGAGGCCGAGCCTTGTGTCAGGAATTGGCCCGAAGCGCCGTAGCCGGCATCTCCGCTTGTAAGTGGGAGGACACGGCGACACGCGTCTACCTAACCAACTCCTTACCGGGAGGAGTGATTGGACGAGATGAGCTGGTGAGATACTTACGCACCGGAAGATGTCCCGATCACCTGAACGCCTCACAACGAAGGAGATTTCGGTTAGGTGCATTAAGGTACACTCTTCGCCCCGAGGGGCTTTACTTCAAAAACATTGACGGCATCCTGTTGCGGTGCGTCATAAAATCTGACCAGCCTAGGATCCTCGGAGATTTTCATTCCGGGATGCATGGGGGTCACCATTCTTCAAGGCCAACGGCCTTAAAAATAATAAGGGCTGGGTACTATTGGCCCACTCTGTTCGCAGACGCGTATGCGGTCTGCGCCAAATGTGATCAATGCCAGAGGTATGCTGGCCGAAACAGAAAAGCACCCCTGCCCCTTCAGCCGATTCAAGCCGAAGCTCCGTTCCAGCAATGGGGTCTAGACTTCATTGGGGTGATTTCTCCTAACTCCTCCGCCGGCCACAAGTTTATTCTCACGACTCTCGACTATTTCACACGGTGGACGGAGGCGATCCCGACCAAGAACGCCGACCAAGAAACGGTCATCGGGTTCATTGAGAGCACGATTACCCGCTCGGGGTTCCAGAGTCAATTGTGACAGACAACGGTCCGGGATTTGTAGGCGCTGTACTCACGGAGTACACCGGCGGACTTGGCATCTATCACAAGATGTCTTCTAATTACTACCCGCAGGGGAATGGCCTTGCCGAGTCTACTAACAAGAACCTCCTGAAAATTCTCCGGAGGACCATTGAAAAGAATAAGCGGACTTGGCACTTGCTCCTGAACCGGGCGCTATGGGCGGACGAGTTGCGTTCAAGAAATCCCTCGGGACGTCCCCCTACGCGCTCGTCTATGGCAAGCAAGCTGTTATGCCATCACACATTGAAATTCCCGCCACTGTGGATGATTGACGAAGACGGGAGCAGCGGAGACCCGGTAGACGACAGGTTGTGCCAACTCCTGCAGTTGGAAGAAGACAGAGAAAGTGCATACCAGGCCTTCGCGGATCACATTGCAGCCACTAAAGGCTGGTTTGCCAAAGGCACCATTGCCCGAGTTTTCGAAGTCGGGGACCTGGTGCTGAAGTGGGACTCATACAAGGCAAAACCGGGTAATCACGGAAAATTTGATGCTCTCTGGGAGGGCCCTTATCAGATTGCCGGGTGAATCGGTTCAATGCCTACATACTTTCGGATATGGAGGGTCAGCTCCTCCCCATCCCCGTCAACGGGTTCCACTTGAAGCTTTATCACTGCTGAAGGCGCCCGAGTGGCCCTTCCCTGTAAAAATTTTGCCTTGTGCTTTTATTTTTCCCCGCATGTATAGTTTCCAGTTTTAGCTTTCAGTTTATTTTTCCTTCTTTGAGCTTAAATGCGGCATGGGAGAGAAAGACAGACTTCGCGGCGAAGTACGTCGTTGCCCGCAGTGGGGCGAAGTTCGGCTATGCGAGAGAAAGAAAGGAGAAAAAGAGCAAAAAATCGACTAAGTGTTGGCCGAAGCCCGACTTCGCGGTGAGCCGACTTCGGCCCGGCCGAATTGCGAAGTTTGTCCGAGAAAAGCTGAAGCAGACCAAAGTCCGCACTGCGCGACCCTTCGTGCGAAGTACGCACTGCGCGCAAAGTTTGTGCGAAGTGCGAACTCGCAGCAAGTCCGACTCGGCCGGCGCCCGTGCGAAGTGCGCGCTGCGCTCAACGCTTGTGCGAAGTGCGAACTTCGCGCGAAGTTCGTACTTCGCCCCAAGCTTCGGCCGAAGTCCGAACCCGCCCAAGCGTCGCACAGCGCAGTTCATTCAAAGTCCAAAGGTCGCAGGGTATGTTAAGTGTGTTCGAAGGCCCCAAGACGGCAAAGACCCAGACCGCGCCCAAACCTTGGGCGCAGTAAAAAAAAAAAAAAGCAGAAATGGAACGGTTCCAACGCGCGCTTCGCGCGAAGTTCGAACTTCGCCCGAAAGTCGGGCGAAGTCCGACTCGCCGGCGAGGTCGGGCAGCGCCCAACTCGGGCGAAGCCCGGCTGCGCCTAGTTTTCCGGGCCAGAGGGGGCAGCATTCAATAAAATGAATAAAAAACTCAAAAAGTCCCAGTTGGGCCCAAGGCGCGTTTGTAACTGTTTTAATCTGGGTTTCCGCGCCAGAGATTTTGTCTTGAGCAGTGTGCCCAAATGGTGGCAGCAACGTCAGCCATGGTGCAGTCCCCAACGCTGAATTAATGATTGCGCGTTTTTCAAGCAAAAACGCAACTAAAAAAGCAAGGCACGGCTGCCAGGGCGCGTCTTTTCCTAAACGTTCTCCTGCGCGGCCACCAAGGGTTTTAACTCAGCCGACCTACCCCTCCTGCGTTGCATTAATGGCGCTGTTTTTATCTAGAAAAGGGGGTCGAGAATCATGCCAACATTCCAGTTGCGAGAGATTATTCCTCGGACGAGTGCTAATTATTCCTACGATAGCGAAATTTGTTGCGAGACGGCTGAACTCGTCATTATTGCGACTCGGAGAGATGGACAAGGGAAAAATGCCCCTGTCGGCGCGATCCAGTGAGGCGGTGAACCGGGGGGATTTGCCGCGGCCGGGGGAGTTTTCAAAGGCGATCCTCCGCCGAGAGAAAAGTCAAAGGCCCGGACGAAGAAGGTACGGCGTGGGCAATCCCCACCACCTCCGGTGAATTACCAGGCAGGATATGTGGACGGCTCGTTTTCCATGAGCCTAACTCAGTGAGAGCGAATGTGGAGAGGCTGGGTCGACAAAGTTTCGCCCTCCCATCATTTTGGAGCGGCGTACAAATCAAATCTCTTCGATTCATGTGCCCTCCTGTCCACCGGTGCCGGAGTGATAGATTTAATTGTTAGACATTATAAACCAGCTTCCGGCAAATCTGCGAGTTCCGTTGGCAAACCCTTGTTCGCACTGCGCAGGGAGACTGTGCAGCCAGCTTTCGCCCCAAGGCTGGAGTATGACTCCGGCACCATCCTCGAAAAGATAAATCTGGGCGAACAAGCGGGACGTTTCACGCACACCAAGCGAATGAGGGATTTCCTCAATTCAGAGCTGAGCGCCCGCTTCCGATCGGACAATGGCCGATCGGCCCCATGCCTTTGGCGAAATTTCAGAGCAAGTATCTATATACCATCTTCGCATGGATCCTCAGCTGCGACTCCGATGAGCTGGTGCACCCGTACCAGCTGGCGCTAGCAGAATGCCTCCTGTGTGGAGAATCTTACGAACCGGCGGCGCGGCGGAGCGGAAAGCGCCCCATCTCTTTCGACCAGGCGGACTGGTCGGCTTACGCCATTCATTCCGATCTGCTGAAAATTCGAAGCGCCGATCAACCAATTTTCGTTTCGGTTCCGTTACAGTCCGGCTTTGTTTGTACCATCTGCACCCCCAAATGCCGATCCAGAACCTGAAGAAGGTTAACGAGAAGGGAGAACCCCAGCCCGTCTATAACTGGACGGATGACTTATACCGGAAAGGGTCCTACTACAAGTTCAACTTCAACTTTATGGGATTCGTCATGTCAGTCTTCACCGAAAGTGAAATCCCCCGTCCCCGAGAGAAATGGCGAGTGCTTTGATAAATCGGAAGCTCGGGGACGTTTTTAGACCGACGCGGGGATTGTGATCGGAATCTACGGATTCAAGGGCAAACCCTATTTGCTGCCCTATTGGTGCTCGAGCATACGTTCGGGATGGAGGTTGCCCGACGGATGGACTATGTGGAAGAAGAGTTTGGCCTAGGGAAGAAAAGAGGACAGATTTTTCAATACCCTCTTTCCTGGGCCAACGTTGAGATTGCTGAGGTAGGACAACATGTCTACCTAGAGCAAGCGCTGTCCCGGATTGGCCTGGTTTTTCTGCCGCAGCGCTGGAAGTATGACCCTCATGGGATAAGGGGAAAGTTTGCACATTTGTGCCCCGGGACATAACCGAAGATAGATGCGACGTGGTCCATGTGGACCTTGAGTGGGAGATTGAATTAATGGAAGCTTCTCCCCTTTGGCAGGATTTCTACTGCGAGGAGGTGACATATGACCCCAAGAGAAACCCGGACCATCACTTCTCATCTCCGGGGTTCAAAAAATTTCTGTCTAAGATTGCGAGGCCTTAAGCTGGTCTAAAGAGAAGATTATTGAATCCTTGGAAAATGAGATGCCGCACGCGACACGATAAATCCACAAGAAGAAACCCGGCCGTAGATGACGACTTCTCGGTTCTCTATGACCGAGCATCATGACAGTGGCGGCCGTTCGCATATCAAGGTTACGTTCCCAGAGGCCCCTTTGAGGATTATAAAAGTGGGTCTCCTCCCAAACGATTGTACACTTCGGCAAGCGCCGGCGCCGGCCCGACAAGTACCCGAGCCGATCCGATGCGGTTCGTGGCTCCTAAGGCGGCGCACGAAAAGGCGAAAAAAGTTAGTCAAGGCGGCGCCGAGGCACTTCCTCGGGCAAGAAAAGCGCCGGCGCCGCCGGAAACGGACCGGTCGCGGCGGACCTTCTGCAAGTCAAACCCCGGTACAAGTTTACCGTGGGAGCATCGGTGCCTGCTGCACCGCCGTCTCCTTCCCACGATCCGACGGTTGTTCCCGGAAGAGAAGAAGCGAAGGAGAGTTGAGAAAATCGGGCGACCCTAGCACGATAGTGCGACGAGCCGATCGCGAGCCGCGGCCGCGTCCCGCCGCCGCAGAGGCAATTCCTTTGGGCAGTCCCAAGCCAGCCGCCGAGACAAGAAGCGAAGACATTCACCCGGCATCGGCTCGGGCGGAGCCCGCGAGTACGTTTGCTGTCCACTGTCTCTCTAGTCTCACCCAGTTCTACTTCCACTCAGTCCCCCGCTCAATCTGGGCGAGCCATGACCACATCCTCCTCCCCGTCTCCGCGTCCTTCTAGCGGCCCCCATTCTTTCGACCAGTTTGCTCAGAACCCTAACGTCTCTCTTTCTCTGAGCACAACTCCAAACCCTTCGCCCGAGGTCGGTCTCGAGGCTGTCCGTTCACCATCACATCCTCCGCCTCAGCCGCTTCAAACCCTCACAGTGTCAGCCGCTCCCATTTCCATTTCCCGGTCGCCCCCACAAGCGGCCGATTCTTCCAAAGTCTGTCCGGTTCCTCCTGATCCCATTCCCGCAGGAGAGACGTCTCAGCAGATCCCTAGGCTGGGGGAACCAGATTTTATGGACGACCTCCAGAACTCAGATGACTTGCCCCTGGCAACGAGAGCCGTAGAGTATTCTGTCTCTTTCCGCCAAGACATGAAGCGGAGGAGACATGAAGAGATAGCCGCCCGGCAAAACGCGCAAAGTATGATTTCGGAAGGAGAGTGATTACAACGGAGAAAATAATCCCAATAGTGAAGAAGCCTCTCCAGAAATGACTAAGGCGGACTACGTGCTCCGGACAAAGGAGAAAAGCTTTGACGACATTGATAAACGATATGAGATTCGGACGATCATGCGCAAAGGCGACAATCTCTTTGTCAAGAGTGCGGAGGAGCGGGGAAGAACTTTTCGCGTTGCGGGACAAAGTAAGGCAACTTGAAGAGGACCTATCTAGGTCCACCGAGCAGCTGGAAGCGGCGCGGCGAGAAGCGAGATGAATTCAAAGCCCGGCTGGCCGCTTCTCGACAACGAGGCCGCAACCGAAAAGAAAGCGGCCTCGGAGCAGATTTTTCAGCTCCGGGGAGTCTTTGAAGCGAGCACGATCGCGGCTTGCAGAGAAAACATCTCAAGCGGCTGTCTTTTCAAAGACAAAAGTTAAGGAAATGAGGGCTGGTTTGCTGAGGGAATGCAAGCCCCATACCTTTAAGGCAATGGCGGTCCTGGACTTCGCATCCAGGATTCAAGAAGTTTCTGCCCAGGGAAAACCTGTGGTAGAGGAGGCCGAGCGCCAGGCAAAGCAATGGCTGGACCTGGCGATAAACCTTCGGGAGCGCGAGCGCGACGGCGTCCTTTTTTCCCCGTGTCCTCATTCGCTGCAGAATGGGCAGGTGCAAGGGTGACCTTGCACAAATATTTCAGAAAAGTTGAAGAGGTGAGAGTGGCCAGACGAATGCTTGACGCATTCGGACATGAAAGAGATATCTGTGCGGCCCCCTTTCACGCTCTTTCGGAACTTGGGTGTCCAGGTTTTGTTGAGAATGGCGAGCTCCTCACCCTAGATCGGGTAAAGAAGAATTGGCAGTCCTTTGAAGCAGATACAGCTGAAATTGATAGCTGGAGTGAGCCAATTCAAGACAGTCAGGTCACTCAGATGGTGTCCGGATATTCCGGGATCCGCTCCTATTTTCGGGAGTTAGAGAAAAGATACCTCACCATCGACCTGCACGCGGTCGCTGCTTTTCACGGAGCATTAGAAGACATAGCTGACCGCAAGCCATTCGAAGCGGAAGCCTGGCGTTCAGCCCAAGAGGCGTACACTCGCATGTGCGAGGCAGAAGCGGGAAATGGAGACCTTTCAGAAGGAGATACTGATGAGGCAAGCGACAAAGATGAATCTGAAGAACAGTTGCCGCAAGGAGAACAGTTAGAGCAGCAAAAAGCAGGGGAGGCAAGTTCCTCTGCACCCAAAGGATGAAGGCATGGATTCTTTGCGCCGAGGCGAGCTCGACACCCCGCGAGCCGCCAGAAATGTTGTCACATTTTGCACGGGGTGCAATGTCTTCAATATTGTTTTGTAACAGTCTTTGCTCTTCTTTTCCTCCTTCCGTTTTTCTCCCTTCTCTCCCTTTCCTTTTCTTTCCCATTCTCTTTCTCTCCCCCCTTTTTCCTTGGAGTTCCCCAGTTGATTTTCCGGCTTTCCGGCGAGTCTATCCGAAATTGGCTAAGTGCGGGTGCGAAGTTCGCACTTCGCCCTGTTTTGGTGCGAAGTTCGCACTTCGCCCAGTTTTGGTGCGAAGTTCGCACTCGCCGATTTGGTGCGACGCGCCCGCCCGATTTTGGTGCGAAGTCCGACTCCGCCCCACTTTACGGGCGCACCTTGCAGCGGCGTGGCGGGTCAATACGAGAAAAAAGGTAAAATGCCGGAGCGAGTCCATATGGCGGCGGACACCGGTGTTCGCTTGTGCGCGATTCGACTTCTCAACGGAGCCGGAATGCGCCCTTGACGAGTGTACGGTAGGGGAACAAACCCGGAATTTGACCAAAGCTTGAAGGCCTTCCCGATCGCACCGATTTCTGCACGCATCCCAAGGAGCCCCGATCCCAAGCAAAGATGGATAGACTGCCCTCCAAGGCGGGCATGTGTCCTGACATAACCCATCATCGGACAAGTGTCCGGCTCGGGATTTGAACCAAGGCTGCCGACCAAAAGGGATAAGCATGGGCTGCACGCACCGCTGCGTTAATAGCCTCATTCAAAGCTGATCCGAGGTTTCACCTGCTCCGACTACTAGCAAGCCTGCCGACTTGAAGAATTACCCGGCACTCCGCCACGTAGCTGTCCGAGCTTCCGGGAAGACCATGCTTGCGGGTACAGCCCGATCCGACAAAAGGTCGGCATTTGCGGCTCTTTCGCCGCTTACGTCGGCTCATGTTTGGTCGGGACTACTGTGCCCATTAATGTAACGGGTGGGACTCGGGCTATAAAAGCCCATCCGAAATTCATTGTAAAAGGGTGGAAGGGGAATGTTTGTTAGGGAACTACGTGCTTACTTGTAACCGTGCTTACGCTTATGAATACAATCTGTATGCACGGTTACATTCTCTTGTCTTTATCCTTTTATCTTTGTCTTTCATTATATGCCTTAGGCCCACACGTGTCGTTGCTCGTTGATTCACTTTGGCATTTGGCGATCGGGTTCCTCTAGCATTGCTTGCTTAAAGCACCTTATGTACTTCATTATTTAAAGCATTCATTATAAATTTGGTAGCAGTTCCATCGGTTATGTGTGACGTTGTTGGCCCGTATCCAGTGATTGATGCGATCCCTAGCTGTTAGTTCCTTGTAGGGAATGTTTGCTAGGGAGCCATTGAAGCTGTGCGGTTAAACTCTCTACCTAACACATATACACAGCTCTGACATCTCTAGGTTTACTTTCTACCCCTGTCAGTGTACGTATCTGGTGATTGATACGATCCCTGCTTGTTAGTTCCTTGTAGGGAATGTTTGCTAGGGAGCTATTGAAGCTGTGCATACGCTGCTGGTGTATCGGAAGTACGCCTAGGTTTTGCAATTCCTTGTCATGCTCTGTGTTTGTATGCAGTAAGTAGCGGTGATTGGTGTGTTCCCGTACTGTTAGTTCCCCCCACCAACCTTTGGACATATTTGTATCTCTTTACGTACATTTGTCTCTTTCCGTTCCTTTATTTCTTTCCTGTTCCCTTTAGCTTAAATCAAGTCCCCCCCAAAAGGAGCCGGCCTTCTCCGGAGATTGGCTCGGAAGGCATCCCTTCCTTCCGGCCTTTCATGCTGGTGGGCGAATCTGGGCGCATTAACCAAAAATCCTTTCCTCATGGCAGATTCGTAACCAACAGAAACCAACTTCAAAATCCACGCTAGGTCTGTAGGAGAATGGCACCCAAATTAATGCTCACAAACCCTAGCTCGAATCCCAATGAAATGCTCCGAAAATAGGCTGAAAAGGTATGACCTTTGCTGAAATGATGCCAATAAAATGTATCTGCAATTAATCTGATGTTTGCTCCTCTAAAACCCTCAAGAATCACCTGCAATCGAAGCACAATACATTCCCTGTCACGGAAATGCTCTAAATCACTCTGAGGATGTCTTCCAATCCCGAAAGTGATGTCCTTGTTGGAGGATTTCGTCTCCGAACAAGCTGAAAACCCTTGCCAGAAAACTCTGCAAGTCTCCACAATGTTTGCTCCAGTAAATAACAAGCCAAGAATGCCCAAAATGAAGCCTTGGATGTGCTTTTATAACTTCTCCAATGGGTCGACCTCCTTGGTGGGTAAAATATGAATTAATAATGTTTTTTTTTTTAAATTTCACTTTATTTACATAATAAAACATTATAAGATTCATATGAGTGGCATCCCCTTTTTTTGCTAGGAAAATAAGTCACTTTATAACATTATAATATAACTTAAGTGACTTTTTTAATAACCTCATAACTCCATTTTATAAAAATATTAAAGTAAACTATATTAAATTAAATATTTAATTTAATTTAATATAATTAAACTTCGTCCATTAAAAACTCTAACCTCTCGCCACTCCAATCCACAAACTAGAAGTAGATTCGAACACTCATTTCACCAAAGAGTCTCACGTTATTGTCTAATATGTCTGAAACCCTAATCCACCGACTTACTAAAAATAGTAAGTCCATACTCCAAGGCTCATATTGACCCAAAAAGCTAGCAACTAAAAGCATTCTGAAGACTAAAGACGACTGCAAACCCTCCAATGGGCTCCCCAACACCCGACATAGCCTACGGGAACCCAAGAGTAGGCTAGCTCCATGTGATCCACCGATCGGCTAGGAAAGGGACATTACAGTCCGCCCTTCCCAAAGATTGCTTGTCCTCAAGCAATACTCCAATATACTCTAGTCAAATATCTGCTCCTGGCTGTAGTCACAAAAATACCAGGATCCCAAACAATCCTCAAAAGAAATCCACCATGCTGACGCTGCGCCACTCTGATCTCAACAGGAAATCCATTGTGCACCAACTGCACTCCCTGCTCCTGCAACCAAATAATATACTCATCCTCAAAATCTGAATTGGATTTCCTGTAGCGGCCAAGCTCTATGTCATGAAAAGTATCATGCCAAAGTATCTCTGTATGAACAACTCCAGTGCTCCCACTGTCCAACATGGTATTGTGCATCCAAGAATGCAATCTGCTCATTAGAATAACATGTTGCTCTGCAATTCTCACCTCGGTGAACCGATGAAAGCACTGATCAATCTCCAACAAGAAGCTGATATAGAAGTGGGTTGCAATGTCAATTCTACGAATAAGCATCTCGGGAATGCTTCCGCTAACAAGGTCTGAGAACATCAAGTCGTTACTCAACCTCCAAGTGATCATATATTCATTCCAGGAGTAACCACACACTCGAACAACAATGAATCTCAAAGCAGAATCAAAAATTGGGAAATCTATCAACATGAGTTGACTGACAAAATTCTTACCCGAAGGCTGAATGACCCGAAAATGATCAAAACTAAAGCTGTCCAAGTCTGAAATTTGCATCTCAAAGTCTGATTTTAGAAGAATCAGCGTTCCATGAGAAGCATAACTGCTGCAAATCAGAGACCTACCAAATAGAATGCAAAGTTTGATCATACCATCAACTGAATTAGCCTCCCAGAGAGTCACCAATCCAACAAACCTCTGGTTCATCTTCAGAATCTCCCTCCAATCCATATAGCCGTTCAAAAAGCAAACAACAGCATCCCTTTCACTCTTTTGGCTAACCAACTCCCAAGGCACGCACCTTCCATCGTTCTCAATGCCTGGAAACACCAGCATGCGATCTTGGGTGTAGAAATTCACCTCCTCAAAGGCTCTGACATACTGAGGCTGCACCATACCAAACATCATATG
Organism: Wollemia nobilis; assembly: GCA_028583015.1. Classification (NCBI taxonomy): domain Eukaryota; kingdom Viridiplantae; phylum Streptophyta; class Pinopsida; order Araucariales; family Araucariaceae; genus Wollemia; species Wollemia nobilis. The sequence goes on from JAQPPZ010016945.1 coordinate 10,667,852, forward strand.
AATGTCATCTATATAGGAATTAGGAATGTTTGCTGGTACATCACAAAGCCTCTCCATCACATCAGCTGTTGAATCTTTATTAATCTCCTCTCCCTGTGGTGAATCCACAAGGTTCAACACCATGTCACAAAGATTCGACCCAACATGATCCGTCAAAGGAAGTAAATCATCGTCATGATGCATCTCAAAGAGTGGATTGTTACAGGTTGTCTCACTATCCACCTCAAACAATAGATTGCCAATCCACTGGATCTCATTACTGTCCTCATGCTCGAACCAATCAACCTGCTGCTCTAAAATAGTGTCTTCTGATTTCGTGGGACAGTGGACTAATTCAAAGTCCTCCTGAATGCTATCAAGCTCTTCAACCAACTGCCCAATCTCCTTGGCTCTTTCCTGATTCTCTTGTTTAGTGGAATCTATTACAGCAGCAAGTTTCATCTCTGTTTCATGCAATGAAATGTGTGCCTCTGACAAAGAACTTCTAGAAGACTTAAGCTCCGCAGTGAGCCTATCAACCTCTTCCTCTTTTCCTTTTAATGCACTATGGGTCTCTTCAGCAAGCCTGATATAATGGTCCCTGTCTGCAAGTATGTTCATGAAATCTGATTTCATAGTTCCCAAGGCTGCTATTAATGTCTTCAAATCTGCAATAGTGACTAACCCTTCAACACCCTTCTTCCTCTTCTCAATTTGGACCTTCCAATATAGTTCTTCAGTGAATTTGTGGGTGTCATCAAAACGAGTTAATGCAGCAACAATTATGTCTTCACTAGTTCTGACATCAAAATCAGATTTATACATTAAGTTTCCAGAATTATTTTCCTGATGATATTCTGCAAAATCAACATCTACTGGGGTTTCCTCTTTGCACATTATATGCTCCATTGTTTGTTCTTTACTTGGGATAAGAGGAATTTCACTCCCAAGCGTTTCTTCAACAGTATTAGGTGTCAACACACCCGGATCCCAAGGCACTGAGAGCTGATCTCTTAATTCTGCTTCATCATGCATGTCTATCTCAGTACGTAAATCGCTCTGTAGATCATCAAAGAAAATGAAGTTACCCGGCACACTTACTTTCATAGGTTTAGTTTCGAAACTAAACCCACATCCATCTGTACTGTCATCACCGAAGTGTGATAGGGAAGTGTCATCATGTGCTGATTGGAAATCTATATCACCTTCAACATGCTTAGCATCTGAAAAAGCATTAGTGAACTCATCATAATAAGCTGCTGTAACAAATTCATCATTCTTTGTCTCTGCATTGGCATTAGTAAACTGAACAAATTTGTCATCATTAGCACCAATTCTAATAGTGCCATCAAAGCATTGGTCAACCTTAGAGCTTCCTTTTGAGTGGTCTAAATCAGCAACAAAGTTTACTGTAGTGTTCTTTTCCCCTTGTTCAGTTTCATCAACAATGAGTGCATGCATGTTATTAAAATCAATCTGAGACTCATCCATACATACCTTATGTGTGGTGTCATTGCCTTCATGAGAATTTTCTGATTTAAGCTCCTCTTCTTCCCTGTGCTCATCAATAATCAAGAAGGGCTGCAACCTTTTTTCACACTCTTGAACTACACTGTTGACCAAGTCATGTGCTGTAGGTGAAGCAACCAAATAATGTCTCCAAACATCCATTAACATAGATATGAGTGGTTGGAAAGACTCATCACTTATATCACTTTGGTTTATGACCAAAATCATAATGTCTCTCATGGCTGCAATAATATCATCATCATGTTCTTCTTTGGCTGTAGCAATAAAATGATGAAACATTTTGTAAATCAGCTTATCCATGTTCAAATCTAACATGATGTTGCCCATTCTAGCTCCTGCAAATGACTCAAGTATGATAGCTCTTCTGGAAAAATGTGAACTTGTGACTTTTCCCAACCCTCTAAAACTGTCAACCAACATCTGCATAACTTTCCTCAAAGTGTCATCGTTGTAAGAAGCTTTAGGTGCAGATATTCTCAAGATCTCACTCAAGCAAGAAGCAACCATGAGTCTTACCTTCTTATCTGAGTGTTCCAACAACTTCGGCTCAACCAATGAAAACATCGAAGGGTCCATAGCTTGTTTCATTATATGAGAAGGTGAGCTATCAACAATGTCTAAACATTTCTCCACATCCCTTAAGGTACTGAGAAGGATTTCTTTTGACAAAGAGGGATGTTCAAGCTTCTTACCTGCAATGTAAAGCTTCACACACAAATTTTCAGGGTTCCTTTTCAACTTCCGATCATACTTTACCATCATATCCATGAAATCTGCAAATGATATTTCAGCTTGATACATGGCTCCCATTGATTGGTATGTTTTATAATCTTTCCAAAAAATCTCTTCTTCACTGAGTGGCTCCATGGAGCTGCCACTAAATATTAACATGCAACTGTTGCAACTTCGTTATGGAAACATAAATTTGAAGACCATGCAACAAATATCAACTTCCCAACAGGCTGGCAGGGAAACCTGCTCTGATACCACTGTAATATTCCACCCCAAATCTGGATAATAATTTTTTTTTTTGTGTTTCGATTTGTCTTGCAAAACTATGACTTAATTTGCTACATGCATTAATACCCAGGTGAGTAGAAACCATAACTATAACATGCAATGATACCCAGATGATTTAAGCACTGAATAATCAATTTTATGCAATACCCATAAACATGCAATAGGTTTAATAGCATAAACACTGAATATTTAGCTTTCTTGAGGAAACCCTCAATCAAGAATCTTATAATTTCAAATCTGCAAGTTTACAGCAATTATTTAGAATACTCAGATGGGTAAATGTCTTCAAAATATCAAATTAAACATACCCATTTGTTGTTGTTCCAACTCTGTCAATACCCACATGCAAAATGGTGTTTTTTCAGCCCCAAAACTTTCACATTAACTGCTAAAACTGTACGGACAGGTACCGGAAAAGTACAACAGCAAAGATGATACTCAAATCTGCCTGAAAACCCTTGAAACCAACTTCAAAATCCACGCTAGGTCTGTAGGAGAATGGCACCCAAATTAATGCTCACAAACCCTAGCTCGAATCCCAATGAAATGCTCTGAAAATAGGCTGAAAAGGTATGACCTTTGCTGAAATGATGCCAATAAAATGTATCTGCAATTAATCTGATGTTTGCTCCTCTAAAACCCTCAAGAATCACCTGCAATCGAAGCACAATACATTCCCTGTCACGGAAATGCTCTAAATCACTTTGAGGATGTCTTCCAATCCCGAAAGTGATGTCCTTGCTGGAGGATTTCGTCTCCGAACAAGCTGAAAACCCTTGCCAGAAAACTCTGCAAGTCTCCACAATGTTTGCTCCAGTAAATAACAAGCCAAGAATGCCCAAAATGAAGCCTTGGATGTGCTTTTATAACTTCTCCAATGGGTCGACCTCCTTGGTGGGTAAAATATGAATTAATAATGTTTTTTTTTTTTAATTTCACTTTATTTACATAATAAAACATTATAAGATTCATATGAGTGGCATCCCTTTTTTTTGCTAGGAAAATAAGTCACTTTATAACATTATAATATAACTTAAGTGACTTTTTTAATAACCTCATAACTCCATTTTATAAAAATATTAAAGTAAACTATATTAAATTAAATATTTAATTTAATTTAATATAATTAAACTTCGTCCATTAAAAACTCTAACCTCTCGCCACTCCAATCCACAAACTAGAAGTAGATTCGGACACCCATTTCGCCAAAGAGTCTCCCTTTACTTGTCCAATATGTCCGAAACCCTAATCCACTGACTTACTAAAAATAGTAAGTCCATACTCCAAGGCTCGGATTGACCCAAAAAGCTGGCAACTAAAAGCATTCTGAAGACTGAAGACGACTGCAAACCCTCCAATGGGCTCCCCAACACCTGACATAGCCTACGGGAACCCAAGAGTAGGCTAGCTCCATGTGATCCACTGACTGGCTAGGAAAGGGACATTACAGAGTGCCTTCCCGAGAAAAGGGAATGACAGGGGTTTAGGAAGGATTGATCAACATGACTGTAAAACCTGACATTGGCTTATACTGCTTAGTCTCATACGTGTCGGTTGTTGTAGACGTCTATCCAGACGTGTAAGCCAGTCTAGACGGGTTGGGCTAGACGTGTATGACTTCAGACGGGTACGAGCTAGACGTATAGGCTAGACGAGTACAAACTAGACAAGTATCCTGCTAGAAGTGTAGGGTCCCAGACATGTAACCCAGTTAGACGATTAGCTACAAACGGGTAGTTGCAGTTTAGACAGGTAGCCTGGTTCAGACAGGTAGTTGCAGTCTGGATGGGTTTCACCTCCAAACGTCTAACGCACAATCTCAGACTGGTAGTGAGTGGACAAGGCCTAGACGGGTACGCGTAGACGTCTACTGTAATGCGTGTGCATTCTCTAGTCTGCAAAATACTCCAATCGCTCCTTCCTACAACTGCACAATACAACACGACAAAAACCTGCACCAGTTTATCTCATACCATACATTGATAAGAAACCTGCAACATGACAATGCAATCACATAGAACACACAATCCTGGAACAACACTTGTTGTATTCACCATTGATCTGCACTTGTACACAACATGGATTTCTCTTGGATTACAATGGATGGATATCAAAAATGAATAGTAGGGGGTATTTATAAGGCAAAACCTGGCGGTTGCTGTAACCAACCAGTCTCAACCGTCTAAACCACCCCTACGCTTAACACTTAACTAATCTGTTTTGCAGCATAACAAAACCAGTCCTAGACGTCTTAACTAATCAGTCTAAGATGTGTTAACAAACTAAACTACGTATGACGGCTAGTTTTGTCCTTTTGTGCTATACTACAAATCAGTCCAAATTACATGATATCGACTGATTTTACATTGCAAACTTTATATTATCAAAATTGTTATAACCATGTAGACATTTCGTCAAACAACTTGGAACGTGACTTCTTCTTCGAACTGCTGTCTATAATCTTCAAGACCTGAAACTTTTACCTATGTCAATATTTTTGACACCTGAGTCTTCAATGTCAAGATCAATTTCTTTGTGACCTGAAACTTCAATGTCAAGGTTTCTGAAACCTGAATCTTCAATATCTTGCAACTCTAATTAATTTGTTGCTAAATGAAAACTTACTTTAAGAAAGACTTGATATATCCTTCTCCTTTTCTACTTTCTCTTGCACTTAGAAGATGAAATTCTTCTCTATCTGTTGTTGGAAGCTTCTCACACTTATGACGATTAATCTTTGCTGCAACTCTTTCTCTATCTTATCAAAGTGACTTGAATGTCCCTGATGCCTCTGTCTCTAAAATCAATGTCAAGAATTGGCGATGTCCCTGAATGATCAACGATCTCAAAATTGATACGCCTTCCAATCTAAGTCCTAGTCTTCACTAGTTATAACTGTGGAAAGACTCTATAGGTGAGTCCTAGTCTTCACTGGTTATTCTTCAACCGTGGAAAGACTCTATAGCTGAGTCCTGGTCTTCACTGGTTGGTCTCCAACCATGGAAAGACTCTAGCCTTTCTACTCACTATGACCTTACAATAGAGTTTGAGTCTTACTACCTTTAAAGTAGACAAACTCTAAATCAATTTTATCAAACTACACAAAATCTATTTGTTTTTGCAAGTAGCTAAATTAAATTCTATCAACCTAGACATAATCTGATGGTAGCTCTGATACCACTGATGGTTTTTTAAGCCTTAATAATACCAGAAATATCACAAGATCACATATAATACGGCTACAAAGCAATAAGGTCGAGATAATGATATGAGTAGAGTAATATGAGCAAATTAACATGTTTATCAAGGCATTCAATAATAAGCACCAATATGAATGTAACTAGCCTAAATCATACATGTAACAAGCATGTAGAACAACTTACAATATTAATTGCTCAAAATGTATGCAGTCTTTATTACTCCACTTTCTCTTACAAATATGATAGAACTTGATACTCAATACTTCTTGATTGACCCTATATACTTCATATTCCAGCAAATGAGATATGGAGTATATATCCATAGTAGTATGACTCTTAGGATACTTGACTATTCCTCTCCATATGCCAAGTCTCATGACTCTTGGCTTCTCTACTTGACACTTGCATACTTGATGAACACTTGACACTATATTGTATGCACACCTAGACATGACTCTTGACCTTCACTTTGCACACTCTAATCTAAGACACTTGTGCACATATTTACATTACATATTTGCACTCTTACATATAAGACACTTGTGCACATAGACTCAACTTACATTTGCACACACACTCACATGACACTTGTGCATTTCCTGCACATTACAACTTTACATGACACTTATGCATATCTTGCACATTCACACTTACATAAGGGGAAATATAACTCACACTCTAAACTAAGACTCAACCCTAATCTAATATTTACAATATGTACCATGAAGGTACCATGGGGGTACATTAGCATATACTAAATAATGTAATATACTCCAACATGAAGTACACTTGTGCAAATTTGCAAAATTATGTGCGGATGGGGTAAGATGAATTTTGTACCAAAATCACAATTGTGTCCCCCACTGGGCGTGCCAGATCTGTTGAGCTCACACACGATGGGTGTTTCTTTGTGGGGTGAATTGGGTTCGTCCCACCAAGCATGCCAATACTATTGAACATGGAAATCAGCAAGTGCAGTTTGCATCCATGACCACAGGTTTAAAAAAGGGATGGGGAGGTTTCTACTCTCCCCAACCTCCGGATCTTGGGCCGGTTCCCTTCTACCTTCTATCTAATGCTGAAAATAAATAACGAAAACTGATTTAAAACATGCAAAAACCAATAAGCAAAATAATGCAAGAAAAACAAATCTAATCTACTTTTGTTTGAAAGGGTGAAAGAGAAACAAAATGCAAAATACGGTCGAGACCGTCGCGAGGTTTAAAGTTGGTGCGCTCAACAACTCCAGCAGATACCAAATAACTTCATTGTGATGAGATCTCCTAAATAATCATCACATAACAAAGAAAAATGACTAATAGAGGGAAGAAGAGTAGTGCTACTAGTTCCACGCATCCATAAATTAAAGGTTAAATACACAATAATTCATGAATGTCAAGCACAATCCTTTGTTTTATTGATTTCAAAATGTTGAGTACAATGATCTCCAACGAGTAGCTTTGGCATGCTAGGTAACCAAAAGACCATTACAATGAGCATTCAACTCTTATAATTGAACTTGTAGCCCACAAAATGGACTACATTCAATGTACCTGGGTGATAATTACGAGGTGATTACATCATTCATATCCTCTTTACTAAAAATAGGCACGGAGTGAGGCGCTCTGGCTATAGATCGCTTCAACAAGTGGGGCATTCTAGTGAGCAGGTCACTCCAATGAGTGGGGCTCCCTCTTCTAAACACTTAACCAGTTCTTGTTGATTTTTGCCCTGCTCTATCTTCTACCTTAGCTTCTTTGATGGACTTCCATTGGGAGCATGATGATAGTAGCAAGCTACTATACCCCAACTTTCTAGCAGGAAAGTTTTGTTACAACACCATTGCAGCAATTCGCGTTGGAAGTCAAAAGGTGTGGTTCACCACCTTTGGATGAGGAGACACCAATGGTGGTTGCATCTGCAACAAAACAAGTAACGAAACCAACTTTATCAGTGTCGGAGGAAGAAAAAGGCAAGTTATTTGCATCAATGGAAAAAAGGGCAAAGAAGCCAACCGCCAACAAAAGAACCAAAGAAAGGAAGGAGACGGCAAAACTGCAAGAAAGGAGACTGATGCAAGATAACAAATCGAGGCAGAAAGGACAAAGCCTCAAATTCAAAATGGGAAAGCTGCCAAAGCCAAGATCAACTTGAAGGGCCATGTTGAGGAGGAGATTGAACAAACCACCACTGGTGACAATGAAACAAAGCATGAACCTGAACCTAGCAAGGAAGGAGAGATGAATGATCACTTCCTCATAGAAAATGCCAAATTGGAGGAAAACCCTAGGTCATGATGCAAGAATAAATGATGGATTCTTTGAGAAGATGAGTGGGTTGTTCGACCAGGAACAAAGTGTGTTTCAAGTAGGTTGCCTTGGAGAATGAGCACTATGGCAACTATGAGTGCACAGAGTTGGGCCCAACAGGAGAGAACGAAACAGTTTGAAGAAATCCACCAAATTCAGCCATGGGAGCTAGGGGCAGGCAACAGCATTGCGCAATCGATGATTGGAGTAAAGGAGTTGCCTGAAGGAACTCTAGTGTTATGTCGGTACCCACCATGGATGTACATTGGCAAGGGAAGACTAGACGAATTTCCCAAATCACATAGGTTCAAGAAAATCAAACTAGCATGTGAGATGGAGAAAGCTTATGCTAGAACATATTTCTTGGCATATTTGATAAAGTGGCTAGCAATTGGTTTCGAGACATTTTAGGAGATGGTGAACAACCTAATATTGGAGCAAGATCGGTCTAACCAATTGCAGGAGGTACAGTTGGCAAGTGTAATAAGAGGCCAAAGCAAAACTGGCAAGGTCGAGGCAAGAGGTAGATCAGATGTAGAGAACGTGGGAGGAACAAGATCAACTGATCGGGCAGCTGAAGTTGAAGTGTGTCGTGAGGGAATAGGATCGAGAAGCCAAGGTGCAAGACATTGCTCACTGTTGGCATTTTTGCCACATTAAATTTTTCGACAAAATTTTTCCTAAGTATGGAGCTTTAAATCGGCAAAGCACACGCAGAAGTGTTGGTGTTTTCACAGGCCCTAAAAGGGGATGATAAAGTGGATGAAATGATATTTGGATATTTCATCATTGCAGATCTTTTCGCAAGCTTTCCGGCGATATATTACAATAGGCGATCGGGTCAGCGGATCAAAAGTTATGGCCCCGGGAAGCAGAGCCAGCGAAAGCCCACTTCGGGCTTGAAAAATTGGCTAAGGCACGGCCCAAAAAGCTTCACTTCGGCCCCTAAGTGCCCACTTCGGCCAAAAAGCTCCACTTCGGCCCCGAAGCTCAAGTCGGCCAACGAAGTTCAAGTCGGCCAACGAAGCTCCATGTCAACCCCGGCCAAAGCGCTCACTTCGGCCAAAAAGCTCAACTTCAGCTCCGAAGCTCAAGTCGGCCAGCGAAGTTCAAGTCGGCCAACGAAGCGCCATGTCGGTCAAAAGGTTCAAGTTGGACAGCGAAGCTCCATGTCGGCCCCGAAGTTCATGTCGGCCAAAAAGTTCAACGTTGGCCAAAGTGCTCACTTCGACCAAAAAGCTCCACTTCGGCCCCGAAGCTCAAGTCGGCCAGCGAAGCTCCATGTCGGCCAAAAAGTTCAAGTCGGCCAAAAAGCTCCACTTCGGCCCCCGAAGCTCCATGTCGGCCCCGAAATTCATGTCGGCCAAAAAGTTAAACGTCGGCCAAAGTGCTCTATGTCGGCCAGAAAGCTCCACTTCAGCCAAAAGTTCAACGAACTGCCAGTTCGGGCCAATTTCTCAACGAAGCTTCTCTAAAACTTTTTCTGACACCGATGCTGTTTTCGAGGGGCACGCTTCCATAGAAGGAGAAGGTGGGTATAAATTTAAGGCGCCCATCCCATCAAAACGGTGATGTTGGGCTCAAGGAAATCTCCTCACCAATTGTAGTAATGAGATGGGTAGTTCCAACAGCAAACCTCGTCCGAAGCCATGCCTCATAACTCCGCATTTTCCGAGGGAGCCTCGATCTGCGTTATTCTCCATGAATATCTGGCAGGTGTCAAATCTCAACTACCCCCCAACATTTTTTAGGGTTTGTTATTAATGCTACAGGGGGGCGATCCTCTATAAAAACCAGTCGATTGTAATGAAAAAAGCGGGGGAACATATTGCTAGAAACCTTCTGTATTCAAACTTTTGCATCAATACTAAGAATCCTTGGCTCTGATTCTGTCTCTTCTTTGTATGCTGCCTTCTGTGATTATTTTTGCTAATGTCATTTATTTTTCTGATTGCGGTAATTCTGCTATATGGATTTAAGCGTTGGATGATAAGTGGATCTGGAATTCTCACGAAGGATACATAGGGAAGTAAACACAGTGTTAGTTTCTATAACATTCTCCGTAGTGATAGCTGTTGGTTTTGATATAGATGAGTGATTGTGCTGCTTGTTCTTCCCCACTGTTACTGCTATGCAATTTACATTTCTTTCTGTAATTTCCCAATCTCTTTCTAGTTCCCTAATCTAAAACCCCCAGTAGTTTAGTATAGGAGCCGGCCTTCTTCGGAGATTGGCACGGAAGGCATCCCTTCCTTTCGACCTTTCAAGGTTGGTCCGGGTCTAGGGCGCGTATGTAAACCAAACCCTTTCCTAGGGCGGATTTGTGACCAACAATTTCTGGCACGCCCGGTGGGACGAACAATCTCCATATTTTAAGGAAGCCCAAGTTTGGTGAATCTCTGGCTTGCCTTCACCTGGCGACTCTGACTGAACTGAAGATCCAGATTTCTTGATCGTAGATGCCTTTTATGCTGAAAGAAGACACCCCGGAGGAATCAAGGTTTGGTGAGCAGCCTTGACCTCACAAGCGGAGAGAAGAATGTTCACCTGGCGACTCCGACTTAGTGGCGAGAACCGTGATCTCTGCAGACCACTGCTATAATGGCAAAGGTATGCTATCCCAGCTGGGATGATCCTAGCCCTCTGAATCTCCAAAGTTACCATGAGATTCCCAAAAGTGCCTTGAAGACCCTAACGAAATACAATGGCACTAAGGGAATGGCCCGAGAACACCTTGAAGATGTTGCTGCTCTAGCGAACCTCCATGGCATAGCCCACGAAGACGTCGTGATCAGACTTCTGGTCCTGTCTTTGGAAGGAAGGGCGCTACAGTGGTACAGACTGCTCGGGCATAAGAGCATCTGTTCATGGGCGGACTTGGCAGGGGCACTAGTCAGCACATTTGATGGCTCTCAGGATCCCTTCCAACTCTTGATGCATCTCTCCACCATCACGAGAACACCTCAGGAGAGCATCACATAATTCAATGTCCGATTTTGCAGGAGTTGGAAGAGAATCCCAGGGGAGATCCAGCCGACACCCGCCCAGGCTCACCTCTTCTATGTCCGGGCTTTCCACCCGGACATCAGCCTCCTCCTACTGCAATCTGGGGAACAGAGATTCCCTCAAATCTTTGAGGAAGCAGTACAAGCGGAGCGGCTTCTACTCCTATCAGGAAAGATACGGTGGGGAGAAACTCCATCACTTTCTCCGATAGTTGCTGCTCCTGTCTATCCCGCGCAGTATTCACAATGGCAGATCCCTCATACTGTGCAGAGGCCTGGAATGCAGCTGTGTGGAGCTCAAGAGGCGGATCTCGTCCAAGGCCAACAATGGGAATATGCAAGCACTGCCCCAGCAATGAATAATATGGTTGCTTGCAGTTTCCATCAGGAGATGGGCCAAGAAGGGGAGCAGGGTCTAACGACAAGCTTTGGGCGCCATTTTGCACCCTTTTTGTATCCCTAAGCGTAGCACGCAAGTACTCGGCCGAGACCCAACAAGCATGCCTCATCAGGAGGCTGATCCTGAGGAGATCCTGGCAGAAGGCCTATCGCCGAAAAAGTCCTACTATCGCATCAAGGAGTTGGAGGAGCCCGTACTCAAGAGTCCGCAGCCAGTGGACTCTCTAAAATGGTGGTATTGGCTCCAACCACCACTGCAACCAGTACCCGAAGAAGGCCCCCATGTGGCAAACCTCTTTGCCACATTATTCACTAACTGTATGAGTACTGGTATCCATGATAGCCTGCCACGTTGCATCTTGTTCGCAACTTGGCAAACTTTGGGAGGCCAACCGGACTTCAAAGATCAACTCAAGTACAATCAAATCTGGTCCGGACACTGCAGATTCACTGGGTAGGCATCCAATGCCAATTTTGTGGTGGTGGCATGCCAATCATGTCGCAAGCTTTTGTGTAAATAATGTAAATAGCCCGGCTGGTAAATAAAGTGTCGAGGGCACTAAGTGGTGCTTAGGAGCTTAAGTAAAGTTTTCTGTTTTTAGTTTAGTTTGTGTGTGTTTCTTTTTAGCGTTCCAAGGGAAAAAGAGATAACAGTTAGCATCACCTGGCACAGCAGTTCAGTGCCATATAAGGCGTTGTCATTTTCAGATCAAGCACTTGGGCAATTGTACAGCCAGAATGGGCAAGAGGAGCGCTGAGAAGAAAGAAAAGGCACCAAAGAAGTTGGAGGAGGAAGAGGCAGAAGGGGATAAGTTGGAGGAAGAGTTTACTGGCGTCAGGGAACACTCAGAGGAGGACAGCGAGGATGACTTTGTTGCCCAACGGATAAAGGCCTGGGATCTCTGCATTCAGACAAGCTAAATGCCCCGCGAGCCGCCAGGAATGTTGGCATTTTTGCCACATTAAATTTTTCGACAAAATTTTGCCTAAGTATGGAGCTTTAAATCGACAAAGCACACACATAACTGTTGGCGTTTTCACAGGCCCTAAAAGGGGATGAAATGATCTTTGGATATCTCATCATTGCAGATCTTTTTGCAAGCTTTCCGGCGATATATTACAATAGGCGATCAGGTCAACGGATCAAAATTTATGGCCCCGGAAGCAGAGCCAGCGAAAGCCCACTTCGGGCTTGAAAATTGGCTAAGGCACGGCCCAGAAAACTGCACTTCGGCCAGAAGGCTCCACTTCGGCCCCTAAGTGCCCACTTTGGCCAAAGAAGCTTCACTTCGCCCAAAAAGCTCCACTTCGGCCAAAAAGCTCGACTTCGGCCCCGAAGCTCAAGTCGACCAGCGAAGTTCAAGTCGGCCACCGAAGCTCCACGTCGGCCAAAAAGCTCAAGTCGGCCAGAAAAGCTCCATGTCGGCCCCGAAGTTCATGTCGGCCAAAATGTTCAACGTCAGCCAAAGTGCTCACTTCGGCTAAAAAGCTCCACTTCGGCCCCGAAGCTCAAGTCGGCTAGTGAAGCGCCATGTCAGCCAAAAGGTTCAAGTCGGCCAACGAAGCTCCATGTCAGCCCCGAAGTTCATGTCGGCCAAAAAGTTCAACGTCGGCCAAAGTGCTCACTTCGGCCAAAAAGCTCCACTTCGGCCCCGAAGCTCAAGTCGGCCAACGAAGTTCAAGTCGACCAACGAAACTCCATATTGGCCAAAAAGTTCAAGTCGGCCAAAAAGCTCCACTTCGGCCCCCGAAGCTCCATGTCGACCCCGAAGTTCATGTCAGCCAAAAAGTTAAACGTCGGCCAAAGTGCTCTATGTCGGCTAGAAAGCTCCACTTCGGCCCCTAAGCTCCACTTCGGCCAAAAATCCAACGAACTGCCAATTCGGGCCAATTTCTCAACGAAGCTTCTCCAAAACTTTTTCTGACACCGGTGCTGTTTTCGAGGGGCACGCTTCCATAGAAGGAGAAGGTGGGTATAAATTTAAGGCACCCATCCCATCAAAATGGTGATGTTGGGCTCAAGGAAATCTCCTCACTAACTGCAGTAATGATATTGGTAGTTCCAACAACAAACCTCGTCCGAAGCCATACCTCATAACTACGCATTTTCCGAGGGAGCCTCGTTCTGCGTTATTCTCCATGAATATCTAGCAAGTGTCAAATCTCAGCTACCCCCCAGCATTTTTTAAGGTTTGTTATTAATGCTACAGTGGGGCGATCCTCTATAAAAACCAACCGATTGTAATGAAAAAAGTGGGGGAACATATTGCTAGAAAGCTGTTGTATTCAAACTTTTGCATCAATACTAAGAATCCTTGGCTCTGATTCTGTCTCTTCTTTGTATGTTGCCTTCTGTGATTATTTCTGCTAATGTCATTTATTTTTCTGATTGCTGTAATTCTACTATCGGGGTTTAAGCGTTGGATGATAAGTGGATCCAGAATTCTCACGAAGGATACTTAGGGAAGTAAACACAGTGTTAGTTTCTGTTACATTCTCCGTATTGATAGCTGTTGGTTTTGATATAGATGAGTGATTGTGCTGCTTGTTCTTCCCCACTGTTACTGCTATGCAATTTACATTTCTTTCTGTAATTTCCCAATCTCTTTCCAATTCCCTAATCTAAAACCCCCAGTAGTGACCCAGGTGTTGTAGGTGAGTTGGAGAGGAGAGGGCAATCCTCCAAGGGAGGTCCCAGGTTCAAATCTCCACCCTACCAAAAAGCTGAATTGGGTATCCAAAATCCAATTGATAATGTTCGTACGGGCAGGGTCGGGTGCGACTCCCGGGTGACTTTGACGGTGTAGAACCCCCTATTCGTGGTCTCTCAAACCAAGGTGGCCCCGCAAGGGGTTTTTCGCTTTAAAAAAAAAAAAAAAAACGAGTAGTTTAGCATAGGAGCCGGCCTTCTCCAGCTATTGGCACGGAAGGCATCCCTTCCTTCCGGCCTTTCAAGGTTGGTCCGGGTCTAGGGCGCGTATGTAAACCAAACCCTTTCCTAGGGCAGATTTGTGACCAACACTCACCATGATCAATTGAATGCACATAGAGATGAGCAACTTTCAGAGGTTGTCAAGAGGGAAGCGAAGTCATCCAAGTAGGAAGTGGCGTTAAGGGCAAAGCTTGCAAAGATCAAGCAAAAGTCACAGCATTACAGCTTCCAGTGGGCCTAATACCAATCCTATACCAAGTGCTTGAAGGGAGAAAATGAAGCCCTCAAACTATAGGTTCAACATCTAGGAGGAACACCCGTGCAAATACCATCTAACTCCTAGCCACAAAGGAGCCAAAGCCCTCAAGAGCAGTAGCAATCGTCGACAAGGATGTTGACCAATTTAGAGGGGAGAATAGATGTAGGAGCCAATTTAGATGTGGTGCCACCTCAAGAATGATGGATGCGTACAAAGCCAAGTACACATGTGATTTTGTTTGAGTAGATAGTTTGTAAATTTGAGTTGTCTTGTAAGACGTGTGCAAAGTGTTTGATGAAGTGTCGTATGTGTAATTTGTAGACACTAGTTTTGACTTGCCACCTCAAACCCATATATAGAAAAAGTGCATTGGAAGCCAAGTACACGCACAATGAAATTTTGATGTTATAATTTGATGTCATAATATTTTGATGTAATAGTTCATGCAATAATTTGTAATGTTGAGTGAAGTGTTAGTGTATGGATAAGTAATAAGTCATTGAGTTGTCATGCAATTGGAAATGAAATGAATGTAAATGCATGACAAATGTATTATAAGTTGGTGAGGTGTGAGGTGGTAGTTGGGAATAACTACCTTCCCTCAACTCCAACCCTTAGTTCCTATGCTTTACAAATCTGGTGGCTCTTCTTCCAAACCCTTCTCTTGGCTGCTCTTACTTCAAAAGAAACAACTGGAAACAATGTCTACTCTTCCTCCAAACCATTTGCTAGTTGTTATATCAGCTCAGCTCCAAGCCTCCAACTATGAAAGAGAGTGACAGTGAATGAAAATGAAAAAGTGAGAATGAGGGCAATGCAGCCATTTATGGCTTTAATATTAAGAATGCTTTTGTTTTAGTGTATTTTTTTCCCCTATTTTTTCATATTGAGGGGAGCTAGTCATCCCCCTATGACTTGTCGTGTTAGGGGTTGGGACTTGTGTCTGACTTGCTACTCCATCCAATCTCGCCAAGAATGTGTGACCTAGTTCACTGACTCACAACGAGTTTCGACAATTCGGTAGAAACAAAGTCGTCATCAACACCGACCATCCCAAAAGTGCCAACACAAGATCTAATGATTCTTCTATGAGAATGGCCAACATAAGTAGGACCCAAGCAAACATGAATTGGTCTACCACCTTCCCTTCGGGTGCAATGTTCATAATCTACTTATGTGCTTGAACATTAATTCAATTTGACCTTTGAAAATGTGTTGGATGTTAATGACTATAAATAAGTTGGTTTCCCTTTTTTTGTAAATTATAATGAATAATTCATGATAGGTCATAAATAAGAGTTGAAAGCACCATCCATTATGGCTTCACATCATAACACCAGCACCCATGCACAACCTGCATTATGCAACTTTACCTAAGTCTAATGAGAAGTTACATTTCTACAAGATATTGACGAGACAAAAGAAAAAACTGTACATATCCTTGTGAATATAAAATTTACACAAAATTTTCTCAAAATACTCCCCCACAAAGAGAGATGCTCTTACAAACATTTCAATGCAATAAATTTATGTATAGTTCAATGACACGTTATTTGTTTAAATAATTAAGTTCACCCAGATATGATATTCCATATATCAAAATATGAGAATGCTCCAATTGTTTCCAAATAGAATGGATTTGTGTAATACCAAAGTGATAACACGCGCTTTTAAGCAAAGAGAAAGTTGAAAAGGTGAAGTTCAAGTATCATAAAAATGTATTACTTACATATGTACCAACTACGAATTAACTGCTGGATATTGGTAAGCAATACTTTCTGCATTAGTTCCAAGTGAGGTCCGTTTACAATAATCAATCTGCTCACCATGTAGGGAACATCTTCAGCCAGAGATAAAGCTACAATTGCACCCCAATCATGACCAACCTACATTGTCCATAAGTTATGACATGAATCCCATAAAATTGAGAAATGAACAAAGAGAGAGAATTGAGAGTAAAAAACTGGGTTTACATAAGCAACAAATTTCTTACTATATTTGTAGGTTTGCCTGCATTAAAGCACTCAATTAAGCAAACAATGTCCGATACAACTTCTGAACGGCTATAGCATTTTACTTCTTTTGGCTTTGATGATGTATTATAGCCCCTCAAATCAGGAGCGACAATGTGATATCCCATATCCTGTAATGGTTTGAACTGATTCTTCCAAACATACCAAAAATTTGGAAACCCATGTATTAACACCACCTGAGACATTGGAAAGGTTAAACCAAGCAAACTGTATTGTTCCTATTAACATAAGGAATTTTTTTTTTTTTATCATTCAAATCCTTATAAACAGAAAGTGACTCAATTCAATAATTCCATTGGAATATGTTTGAAGAAAATGGATGCAAACAAAATACTTGCATACATGATTGTTGAGAATTGATCTAAATTATTGCATCTATCTTATTTTAGAAACTTTGGAGGAAAATTAACCTACATATTTTACATGTTTGAGCCTTTGGTAGGCTACTAGCCTTCTCATGATGTGTTTAGGGAAGCGGGAAAAATGAAATGGAATTATATCATTGTCCACAGATGAGCAAAACAGGTCAATGGGACTCTAAAATACAGAACGTTAAACTAGACAGCATGATGGTAAAAGGAAACTCTAAAAGCAAGGAAGAAAAGAGCTACTGAAACAAACAAACAAAATCAAATATACGGGTAAACCCATTAAGGTTGAACCCTGCGATATATCTCTCAAATTCTACTTTAAGTATCTATTCCTTTACATTCCAACCACTATCTACTTCTCTATCATATGACGGGTCAATCTTCAAAATTCTAGCCCAACTTTCCATTAAAGAACATTCTAAGTTAAATAGGAAATGTTTACTGCTTTGTATTGTTTACTAGGGTACAAGGCACTTCTGTAATTGCTTATGTCAATTGCAATTGTTTCTCCATTGAACTTATTCTGAAAATACATTTATCTCATGGTGTATTAATATGATATTAGGTGAAGATGGTAGAGAATACCCGGTAATTAAGGCCAGGCTAACCACTCAATTACAAGATAATTCTTAAGGAAAATTTGAAACCATATATTCTTGAGGCTAAATCCTATTAACAACACTAGGGTTAGGGTAGGCTAGCTTGGGTACCTAATTTGAGACTTTTGGCAAACCCTAGAGCATTAGGGTCAGGGTTTGGATGTCCTGAATATTATTTGGTGTTGAGCATTGCTTTAAAGGAGGTTGCCCCCTTAATGAGGCCCACAATACATTGTAACAGATTTGGGAAATATCAATAAAGATTGTATTATTGTAGACAGCAGTTCCAGACAGCAGAAATGAGGAACTGACTGTGAAAATGTCCCAAGCAATTTTGAATGTATATAGCAAATGTGGATTTATGCTATTTTGTAATGCCATTTTGTATAAGGCATAGTGTTTGTTTAGTTTAATCAGCCAATCAGAAGAGAAAAGGATTAAATGCACAAAAGGACAAAATGGCCGCCATTTGGGTTAAGGCTAGTTAAGCCAGACGTCTAGTTAGTGTAGACGTTTGGCTAGTCAGACGTCTAAACTGTTAGTTAGACGTCTAACTAGTTGGTTGGGCAAACGGTTGGGTGGTTGGCGCAGGTAGTTGGGGAACCGCTCCTGCAGCCTTTAAATACCCCCCTTACTTTTGCATTGTATCTGTAACCTTCTGGAGATAATAAGACAGCGCTTGATCATATTGGTGTTATGCTGTGTATTGCAGATCGTGCTTGAGTGTTATTGCAGGTTGTGTTGTTAATGTTATGCAGGTTGAAGACTCTTCCTGGCAGGTTGTTTGCAGGTATTCGGGAGCAGAAGCCATGACAGCAGCCGTCTGACGTCTAGACGTCTGCACCCCAGACGTCCAGCCCCTAGACGCCTAAGTCCCAGACGTCTAGCTCCCAGACGTCCAGTTCCTAGACGTCTAGTCCCAGACGTCTAGCCACCTGACGTCTTCCTTCCAGACGTCTCACCCCTTGACGTCTAGTCCAAGACGTCTAGCCTCCTGGCATCCCAGCCCCAGACGTCTGGTTCCAGCCAACTGACAGATAGACTAGTCTGACGTTTGATCCCTCTGACGTCTGAGTTACCTTGTACCTCCGAGACCCCATGCTGATTCCTTGTCTCGTCTGTTCGATCGGTTCACCTCTCATATCGGGAGTATACTCACCCTTGTCTACATTTGGCGTCGTTGCCTAAAAATCGAACTCTGAGTCTGAGAGGCATAAGTGACAAAGCTAATAGGTGAATGACTGATCGCAGGTTACAAGAAAGTACACAGGTACTGGTGCGAAGAAGTGCACGGCTGGCGAATTTAAGATCACGGGAGGCGACAGAGATCTCCCACCCGGACGTAGAGAGAGTCTGGAATCCTGAGGAGGAAGAGAGTACGAACATAGGAATACTGTCGGTGACTGTAGAAGACGAAGAGCAAATAGCGGAAGAAGTGCCCATCATTGAGGAAAGGACGGTGACACCCGAACCAGCGGGAGACGGTTGGCAAGAGGATACTGAAGGAGAAGACCTTGTATCTGAGCAACCACGCGAGGGTTCGTGGGGAGGGCGACCGGAACCAAGATTGGTATATTCGCGAAGGAGATCGCGGAATAGAGACCAATTGGAGTTGGGCAGAACGTTATTTGGATATAACTTTGCACCATCAACAGTAGACAGACAACCAAATCGAACAACACAACCATCAACATCGAGTAATCCGGGACAAAACACAAATCAAATGGCAAGTATTGGTAGTAAGACAGTACAACAGAAGTGCCCGCCTTTTTCAGGCGAGGGAAAAGAAGACCCGTCAAGACACGTGGGAACTTGCATAACCATTTGGGGAGCAAATGGAGTCACGCAGGATACAGAATGGCTGCAATTGTTTCCAGCCACACTGCGTGGCATGGCGATTGACTGGTATTTGAAAAAGCAGAGTACACAGGCCTTTGTGCGATGGGAAGACTTGAGAAAAGCATTCATCGAAGAATTCCGACCATTAAGAGACGATACGGACATCATCACGGAACTATGCATAACAAAACAGAAACCCGATGAGGATGTCAAGAGTTACAATAGACGATTGAAGCAGTTAACTGATAAAATGGAAATGCCACCTGCCGACGGCATGGTGAAACGCTGGTTTCTGGATGGATTACTGGCAAAATACAGGAAAAAGATGAAGGCAGTACCTTCCTCAACATATGAAGAAGCACTGGAGAAAGCAAAGAATTTCGAAAGCGAGAGTAAGCAGACGACTGCGGGGATTGGAGCACATATGAAGCATAATGAAGATTCCGACAGTGATGAAGAAGACAAAGTACAGAGCACAATCCACTCCTTTAAAAGGGAATTTGATAAAATTTTGAAAGAAGTCAAAGGAGATACTCGCAAAGACCGAAAAGAAATCTGGTGCTCGGACTGCAAGACGGAAGGACACACAAACGTCAACTGCCCGAAGACGGCATATTGTAACATCTGTGATATTGCAGGACATTCCATCGCAGATCGCCCATTCAACTTGAAAAGTAAACGGCATCAGACTATGACCATACAACAAGAAGAGCAGCCGAATGCAACAAGGAATGGACAAGGAGCTACAAGCGGGGGCTACCGAAATAATCGTAGAGGCGGCAGACAAGGAGGTCAGAGTCGACTGCAGTATGACTCTGACGGTCGACCTATCATCCAATGTCGGAATTGTCAGGAATGGGGACATTTTGCGAAGAACTGTTCAAAACCCCAAAATGCAAAAAGCAACAATACCAATAACACCACACAAATGTGTAAGTGGTGTGGGCCAGGAAACCATACGGAGGCGAATTGCCCGAACAAAGCAAGTTCCAGTGGGACTCAGAATGTCAATTTGATTGGCATTGGGGAAGTGAGCCCAGTAACGGAGGAAAAGAAGGAGGTGTTGGCTGTGACAAGGGCACAAGCCAAAAAGATAGAGCAATACCCAAATCCTGCCCAAGAGAAGGAGCGGTGGCAGGAAGCCCAGGAGTTGATTCAGACAGAACTAGAGAAAGAGAAGCAGAATCGACTAGTTCTGGAGAAAGTGTTGAAGAGACCGGAGACGAGTAAGAAGGCATCGGTCGAAGGGTTGGTAGCGCAGGTACTGAACACAACGGTAGAGGTGAAGGTTGCGAACCTGTTCACCATAGTACCTGAGCTGTATGCTACGATCGGCGAAGTCATCAAGAGGAAGGATGAACCGCGACAGGTAGCAGCAATCAAACAAGAGCAATTCATAGACCCCACAATTCTAATGATAGAAGCAGGAAGGAGACCTGCTATGGTCCATATGGAGATTTTGGACCATAAACTAAGTCAAGTAATTGTGGACGGAGGGTCTAGCGTGAACGTGATGCCGGAAAAGACATGGCGGACTATTGGGCAACCCGCCTTAAGATCTCCGAATTTCAAGTTGTATGGTGTTGATCAATACGGCATCGAAACAATTGGCGTTCTGATGAACCAAAAAATACGCATAGCAGAGCAGGACTTTGTCCTTGATTTTGTAATTATAGCTATGCAGAAGCCCGCATATGATGCATTGCTAGGACGCGGATGGTTGAGAACTGCGAAAGTCAACCATAATTGGGAGAAAGAGCGTCTATCCTTTAAACAGGGGCAGCACAAGTATGTGATTAATCTGAAGAATCAGACAGTGAGCCAGGACATCGCGACTTCAGATGACTCAGAATCTTCGTTATCCGAAGGCGAAACGGGGTATGAACCGGATGAAGGAGTGCTGCACTTGGAGGAATGCACAGAGGATGAGCAAGACCAGGATAAGGGTCTACTCCATTGGCAGATGGAGGATTACGAGGTATTCGCTCCTCAATGCCTATGCATCACTACGGAAGGTGAAACGCGGGAAGATAAGAAGAGAGAAACTGAAGAGGGAAACAATAACAAGAGACAGACATCAGCAGAAAAGGATAAAGAGAGAGAGAAGTGGTTGTTTCCCAAAAACTTTGCAGAGTATACAATGGGGGAAGCAGCTATTGATGTTAAGCCAGCCCACCCCATTGAGGTATTAAAAGCCGAGAGAGACCCTGAATCGATCAAGTACGAAGGACCAAAAATGATTCAGGTAAACCTAGGAGAGGAAGATGAGAATAAGATGATTAAGTGTGGAGATGATTGGGATCCAGTGCTGAAGGCGGCAGCAATTAAGATCTTTATGAAGTATAAAGATGTTTTTGCCTGGACATATAAGGACCTAAAGGGAGTTCCACCCGAACTATGTGTACACAAGATTACGCTGATTGATGGAGCTCAACCTCGTTAGGAGGCGACCATACGAGATGAACCCCAAGTACGCAGCTCGGGTGAACACGGAGATTGCGAAGATGCTGGATGCAGGCATAATTTTTAAAGTTACGACAAGCGAATGGGTGTCTCCCATCGTAATCACGCTCAAACGGGAAGCAGACAAAATCCGAATCTGCGTGGATTTCAGAAGTTTGAACGCCGTAACTATTAAGGACCCCTTCCCAATCCCATTCACAGACTCCATTCTAGAAGAGGTAGCAGGCCACGAGATATATTCATTTTTGGATGGATTCTCGGGGTACAACCAAATCAGCATTGCGGAGGAGGATAAGCTAAAGACAACCTTTGTGGTGGAGAACGGGATATACGCTTACAACCGAATGTCGTTTGGACTGTGCAATGCACCAGCCACCTTCCAGAGAATCATCTTATACATCTTCGACAAGATGGCTACAGGCAACTTCAAAGCCTTTTTGGATGATCGGTCACTCTATGGCCGGACGCAAGAACACTTAAAGGCATTAGAAGAGTGTATGGGACTATGCGAGAACGCCCGCATATCGCTGAATCCGGATAAGTGCGTCCTGATGGTGCCTTACGGAAAACTGCTAGGGCATATAGTGTGCCAACAGGGTTTGAAACCCGACCCGGACAAAATTCGGGTAGTACTGCTGATGGAGGAGCCACATGATGTGAGCTCAGTAAAGACCTTTTTGGGAACAGTGGGGTACTACAGGAGGTTCATCCGGAACTATGCTCTCATGTCACACCCACTGGATGCTCTTACACGGAGGGGTGTCCCGTTTAGATGGACAGAAGAACACCAAGAAGCATTTGAGGGGTTGAAAGGACATTTGGTGAAGGCACCAATCCTAGTTTTTCCAGATTGGGAGAGGGAGTTTCATGTACATGTCGACGCCTCAAACTTTGCAATAGGATGTGCCTTGGCTCAGGAGGGCCAATTTGGGTTAGATCAGCCCATATATTTCGCAAGTCGGCTACTGTCCAGAGCCGAGAAAAACTACAGTACAACAGAGAGGGAAGCATTGGGAATGGTGTATGCAGTGCAAAAGTTTAGACACTATTTATTGGCTAACCCATTTGCTTTCTATGTGGATCATCAGGCCCTGTTATACTTGATAAACAAGCCAACAATATACGGACGAGTAAGTCGATGGCTCGTCACCTTGCAGGAGTTCGTGTTTCGGATAGTCGTCAGACCAGGAAAGAAGCACGTAATAGCCGATCAGTTATCAAGGATACACTCCGGCGAACCTGCAAAAGGAGGAATACCTGATGAATTCCCCGATGCGCAATTATTTGCGATCAGTGCCATACCGGCATGGTACAAACACATAGGGGAATACCTATCGACAGGAGAGCTGCCGAAAGAAATGACGACGGCAGAACAAAGAAAAGTGATTGCAAAGTCAGCACCCTTCACCTTGATTGCAGGATTGCTTTACAAGATGGGGGAGGATCAGATTCTGCGAAGATGCATAATGGAGGACGAGGTTCAACAGACCCTGAAGGAGACACATGAGGGATTGGCAGGAGGACACATGGGACCAGATGCAACAGCAAGGAAAGTGTTGTTGGCAGGTCTATGGTGGCCCACCCTCTATCACGATGCGACAGCTTTTGTCAAGGCATGTGATACGTGTCAGAGAACGGGGAAGCCATTGAAGAGGGACTTCATGCCTTTGCATCCGACACAACCTCAAGAACTCTTCGAGAGATGGGGGTTGGATTTTGTAGGTCCATTACGGACAAGTCGCAGAAGAAAATGCAGATATATTGTAGTCGCTACGGAATACCTCACGAAATGGGTGGAAGCTAGAGCCCTACCTGACAACTCGGCAAGAAGCACGACTCGTTTCTTGTACGAACAAGTGATCACCAGATTTGGGATACCCCTTCATCTGACAAGTGACAGAGGAGGCCATTTCGTGAACGAGATTATTCAGAACTTAACGAAGGAATTCAAGATTTTTCATTCCTTGTCCAACCCGTATTACCCAAGGGCGAACGGGCAAGCAGAGGCAACTAACAAAATCTTGGTTTCTATCATGTACAAGACATGCGGCGTGGAAGGAGCCGACTGGGAGGAACGATTACCAACAATACTGTGGGCGTACAGGACTACTTTCAAACCAACAACGAACCATACACCCTTTCAGCTAATGTACGGGCAAGAAGCAGTGGTACCGGTAGAGTTTTTGGTACCAAGCTTGAGGGTAGCAGTCGACAACCGACTAAGTGAAGAAGAGAGCGTCGGGGAGCGGCTGACAACATTGGTTCGACTAGGGGAGAAAAGGGTCATGGCACAGTGGGCAACGGAGATATCGCAGAAAAGGAGAAAATTCTGGCATGACAAGCATCTTCGGAAGATGGACCTAAAGGCTGGTGAATTGGTCCTCAAATATAATGGAAAAAGAGAGATCAAGCCTGGGAAATTGAAAACCTTATGGCTTGGACCCTTCCAAGTGGAAGAGGTATTGGAGAACGGGCCAGTCAGACTGAGGAAACTGGACGGAACAGTCTGCCCCGAAGCAATAAACGGTTCTAAACTGAAACTATACAGGCCCCATGTTCAGATAAACATGATCGGTTTAGAACAATCAGAGGGAAATCCCGGAACCAGGAGAGATGAATCAAATCCAGGTACTCAAACTCTAGACAATGACGAGCAGAGTGATGCTGTTCGGGAGGAGGGAAGTCATAACCTGGAATGGCTATTTGGAACCGAAGAAGGATCGGTAACTGGAAGAGGTGAACAACAACAGTTACAACAACCCGCTCCGAATAGCGAAGAGGAACAACTTCAGGTACCAGCAGAAGTTGTCCTACAAATTCCGGGAGAAGGACAGAACGAAGAGGGGGCGAGAATTCTGCAACAAATGCAGTTGGAAACTCAGAGATTGCACGAAGAGTATGAAACTCTGAGACAGTACAATAGCCAATTGTGAGAGCAAGTCATCCAGGAGTTGGAGACCACTATGGAGAGAATTGAAGAACGTCAGGAGGTACGCAGAGATGAATGGGCGGAACAGGAGGATGAAGAACGAAGGACTGAATCGGGCAACTCACCAGCAAGCAGTCTATTTTCCTTACCCAATGCAGACCAAGGGGAGAGGGTGAGAGAGAAGGCAGTAGCATCAGACGACCAGTCCATGAGTTCATCCTCAGCCACATTAAGGATAAGACTGAACTCGGAAGATTCAGCAAACTCAGACGATGCACAAGTCGCAAGATCTGAAGAACAAGTGGAATCACCTGAAAGACCGAGGGTCTGGGAAGCAGGACAGAGTTCAACTGCCAATTACAGAATAACAAAAGAAGAGATGGCAGCAATCAATTGGAGGGATGTCCAGGTAGCAACAGAGGGAACAAGAAAAAGAGGTTGGCAGGATAAATCAAGTAGTGATGAAAATCAACCTGATCCCGACATTCCCCAAGTAAGTCCCCAAAGAAGCCCACGGCACCTGACTCATGATCAACAGACAAGAGTACGGTTTGCAGATGAAACACAGGTGATCGGGAGTGGAAGTTCTTCAGAAGAAGGACTGAACATTGCTAACACAAGTACAGATGAAACAGCAGAATTGTCAGTACCTCGACGATTCAGAACTCCATATACCGCAGCCATGCAGCGTCCTACTGAACGCGAAGAAGTAGCCCGATACAGGCTAGCAGAATTGGACCTCAGGCGACACAAGAGGGAAGTGAGAAGGCTGGAACGTCGAGTCCATGAGACTTCCAATTGGCCCATATCTGCATATGAAAACGCGAACAATTCAAGTACCGACTCAGAATTTTCAGAACAATATCAGGTAGCCTTAGCACAATGTGCACCTCAACGGCGCTTCGAGGAAGCCAGGTGGCGAAGGAGATTGCTAAGAGCGGACCGAAGGTTGCGAATTCTGCATAACGTAACCCCGTAAAACCAACGCCAAGAAGGGAGTTCTCGGGCCGAACTCATTAATCGAGGCCGAAATAGAGGTATTTTGCGGAATCCGGAGGGTTCGTTAGAGCCACTCGGTGACCAAGACTTACCCGACCAAGGGAGGAGTGTGGTTAACCTCCGTCCCGGTAACCGAGTGGGAGAAATTCAACTCAAGGATACCCCTAGGTCGACCAGGACCACTTGCTGAACCGCAAGGTCCAGCAATGGGTATGGCCACAGTTAACCCATCACTACGTGCTCCTGAGGTTAGTCCTATGGGCCAACCTCAGCGAGCTCGTAGGAACCGAAGACGTCGTCAGGAACGACAGAGGGACCGACCGAATCTCGGGCAGTTGGGAGTACGACAACCCTACAATAGGGAGATTCGATCGGAAAGAGGCCGAGGCCACAGGAACCAGGTTCGAGGGAGGAGAGGAACCTGGAATGGGAATATTAATCCGGAACGAAGAAATCAAGTAAGAGTTGTTGAGCAACCGCGGAATGGCGAAATCCGAGGAAGAGGCAGAAGAGCCGAAGAAATAACCGAAATCGGAGACAGCCGAGACCCCAACAGCCTGACCACAACATACTTGATCGACCAGAACATAGAAGGGAAATGTTTCATTACTTGGATGATTGTGTAATCATCCGGCGCCATGACGGAAGCACGGAACGGATTCCATGGCAGAGACATCCGGATCCCCAGCAGTAGAACCGGCACATCAGAACCCTGTGAGTAGACCCCTGGAGGATGTAATTGAAGAATTTGATCCAAATACCGACAATCCAGACGAAAGAGAAATCCGTCTGGTAGAGGATTGGATGGAGCAAATACGGGTGGCGGCAGAAAGAAGCCGGCAGAACACGGGACGTCAAGGAAGTAGGCACCAGTTGCCAGAACAAGGAGCCAGACAACAACCGGAAGCAGAGCAGCCGGACTGGCAAATTGTACCAAGGAACAGAGTGAGACGTCCGGAGCAACCTCAGCCCGAAACTCGCCACAGACAAAGTAATCGTCGGAGACGACAAGAGTCGGATGAAGCAGAAACAGGGGGTGATGACGGTTTTAGCAGTTTCGACAGTCGAAGCCGTCATAGCAGGAATGAGATGCCAGATATCTTCGAAATCCGCGTCGGCATGGCTGTGCGGTTTAGTCGGAGATATTAAATGATCAAAAAAAAAAAACAAAATAGGGAAAAGACAAAACAGCACCCCTAGACGTCTAAATTCCAGACGTCTAGCTAGGTGGCGCGCATAGAGGAAACGGTTGCTAGGTGGCGGTTGGAGAAACCGTTATGGCATGCATGAGAGGCTATAAAAAGAGGTTAAACATCCATTTTCACCATTCCAAACAGTTGCAGGTAGAGGAGAAGGCAAGGAGCACGGTTGGCAGGAGAGGAAGCAGCCGAGAGGGGTGGTGAAGACAGCGCGCGCCACAGCAGACGTCTAGGGCATAGCAGACGTCTAGCCCAGGAGGACTGTCGTCAGACGGGCTAGGCAAGCAGACGTCTGGCGCAGGAAGAGTAGACGTCACAGCAGACGTCTGGGCACGAAGAGTAGACGTCCAGGTAGACGTCTGGACCAGGAAGCAGACGTCCAAACTGAAATTGCAGACGTCTGGCATCCTGGTAAGGCAGACGTCTAGCAAATTCTTCAAATAGCCAGACATCTAGCCTGGAGAAGGCAGACGTCTAGCAAATTCTTCAGACGTCTGGCTGGAAAAGGCAGACGGCTAGGAAGGCAGCCGAGCAGTTGGAGCGGGAAAGATGAGTCATAGATCTGGCAAGGCTCCAAGTCAGGCAGAATCGGAAACAGAGTCCGTGTCGGCAAAGAGGTTGCGACATCACCTGGAGCACGAGGTGCGTGGACAAGTGGAGAACCCAGGGCTGACGAGAATGCGGAGGGAGGCAGCGGAATTGGCTAGCAAAAGGAGCAAGGAAGTCCAGCAAGGTGGAAAAGCACCAATTCCCGCCACAGAGATTACATGGACTTGTCCGACGGGTGATTTTTGTCGGCAATGGTGGGCAGAGGCAACTTATGATAACCCTGTCAAGGGAAGACTTAAGGAGGCAGGAGTACATTTTATACTACAAGTCCCGAACTTTGATAAAGAGTTCTTTAAGGGTTATCTGATTCAAATGCTGGAGAACTACGATGAGGACAACTGCAGGAGTTATGTGCGCATAGGAGATAAGGTGGTGACAGTGGACTTCTCTCCCGAGTCATTTCAGCACGTATTCGGACTACCCAGGAAGGGTAAGCCAGTGGTGAACGAAAGGGTAGACCCCAAGAAGACGCCAGAATTGATTATGAGCGTCACTACTCTGGCCAGGGCAGAAGTGGATACGATGCTTAACACCCATGGTGGAAGAGGCATCAAACAGACGCAGTTGAGACATACTGGGCTAGAAGTGATAATGAACGTTATTATGGCCAGATTATCAGGGGAACAGAGGAGTTCAGATTTGCCCATATGGCTGATTCCGTACTTGCAGGGAATAGATAAAGGAGTTGCTTATGATTGGGCACAACATCTGTCGCTCCGCATCCAGGCATTCCTGTCAAGAGTAACGAAGAATTTCTCCATGGCATTTCATGCCATTGGGCTGATTTTGGACGCAGCCACGAGAGCAGGAGTACGGATTCCTGACTTTGGACCGGAGAAGAAAATTCCGGAATTAGCCCCGAGTGTCTTGCGGTGGATTGATGCACAACCACTGGCAAAGGGGACTACACCAACGAAGAAGGTGAAAGTGAAGCAGATATGTCATAAACCACCGAGGCAGGAGAAGACGGTGACTGCTTCATAAGGGGAGGATACCCAATGGTCAGGAAAGCAAACAACCACAGAACAGATAGTTGCCCAGTCACCGGAAATAGTACAAAGGAAGAAGAAGAAGGGACGGTTTGATGAGCCACCCCCAGCTCTCTCTAAAGATGCATTGCAAACCATTCAACGGAATTTAGAGACAACTCGCTCAATCCAAAGACAGTTAGAAACTCATCAGGGGGTGGAGATGGATCTCAACATCCCTTCAGCCCTTCACAATCCGGCAGCAGGATCCAGTACAGCGGTCCACATCGGACCCACAGAGTATTTTGCAGAAGCGGCATTCCAGGTTGGTGCCAGCTCACCAAAGCCACTTGGGGACTCACTGGTTAGACCAACTGCATTTGCGGCAACATTAGGGGCAGTATCAATTGACGAGCTATTTGCCGCAAATGAGGAAACACAATTAGGTAATCCGGGAGAGATTACCACACCTGCAGTGGAGGGAAGCAGAATTCCGGAGGAAGCAAGAACTGCAGGACACTCACGGGAAGACCCTATCCAAGTGGAGGAAAGAGAAATCTCACAAAGACAAAAAAAAAGAAAACAAGAGAGGTGGCGAGATAGGGGAGAACAGCCTCCACCTAGGACCGATTCGGAGAACAGGGCAGAGCCGCAGATGAGCAGTCATAAGTCGGCAGCATCCAAGGGAAAAGAGGCAGTACAAGAGGAAGAGCAGGAGGAGGAACAACAGGACCTATGGTCTCAAGTGTTTCAGGCACGGGTACCAAATTTTATGGACCCGTCAGACAACATGGATCAGCAAGCGGTTGACTGTTTTTCACAGTTAACGGAGATTATGGATAATATACGCTTGCAGTTTGAAGCAGCTTGCATGGGCCATTGGAAGCAATGGCAAGGAATGATAGAGGGAGAGATGGAGAAACTGGTCAGTTGGGCAGCACAAGGACCATGGCGGAAGGGCATCTCAGAGATATATCAGGACACCCCATGGACTTTGTCCATTTCTGGCTTGACCACAATGGAGGGTATTGCACAATTGCTAGAGAAGATACCTACTCTATATCTGGAGCCAGCACGAGTGTATAAGTGTGGCCATAGCAACAGGAACCCTCAACAACTTGCAGTACCAGGAGCACAGGTGGAAGTAGCTCCTGAACTATTACCGGTGTATGCACAAATGAATTTCATTGCCCATCTATTGTGTTGGTTGGGGGAAGGTTTGAAGTGTGTACACGCAGCTAAGAAAGCAGTTGATGAAGAACTGCGAACTGCTCTGGAGACAATACAGCGGAAGGAGACGCTCCTAGATGAAGGTATGAACAGGATAGACGGCATGAGAAGGGAACTTGATAAGCTACAGAAGACCATGGAGTACCTTGGCACGCAATTGGAAGAGAAAACTCGACAGATCTCCCAGTTGGAGGCAGATAATTCCCAGTTGACGAAGGCTAAAGAGTTACTGGTTAAGCAGACAACGGACTTAGCAGCACAGAAAAATCAGTCCGAGCTTGCATGGCAGAAGAAAGAAGAAGTTTGGCAAAAGGAGCAAGCAAGCTTGAAGGAGGAACTGCAGCAGGCACGCCAAAGGGAGGCAACTCTACAACAGCAGTTAGCACAGAGAGCACCTTCGTCTTCTGGCTCAATGTCTGAACAACGGATGAAGGAGATCTTCAGGAAGAGGGAGACTGAGTTGTTGGATGCTCTCAAACAGACAGAAGATCGTGCTAACAACCTTGGGGTAGAATGTGCTAAGTTTTATAACTATACCAACCAACTCAAGGAGGAGAGGGAGTTGTTGAAGATGCAGATGAAGGAGTATGAAGTTGTTATAGAGGCTGTCAACATTAAGAACCCAGTTCCACCTGAAGCAGAGACAGAGACCCCACAGACCGAGCGGAGAAAGTCGCTGAGGACATCGACTTCTTCGAAGGGGAGGATAGATGTAGACAGCAGTTCCAGACAGCAGAAATGAGGAACTGACTGTGAAAATGTCCCAAGCAATTTTGAATGTATATAGCAAATGTGGATTTATGCTATTTTGTAATGCCATTTTGTATAAGGCATAGTGTTTGTTTAGTTTAATCAGCCAATCGGAAGAGAAAAGGATTAAATGCACAAAAGGACAAAATGGCCGCCATTTGGGTTAAGGCTGTTGAGCGTCTAGTTAGTGTAGACGTTCGGCTAGTACGTCTAAACCGTTAGTTAGATGTCTAACTAGTTGGTTGGGCAAACGGTTGGGTGGTTGGCGCACTGCAGCCTTTAAATACCCCCCTTACTTTTGCATTGTATCTGTAACCTTCTGGAGATAATAAGACAACGCTTGATCATATTGGTGTTATGTTGTGTATTGCAGATCGTGCTTGAGTGTTATTGCAGGTTGTGTTGTTAATGTTATGCAGGTTGAAGACTCTTCCTGGCAGGTTGTTTGCAGGTATTCGGGAGCAGAAGCCATGACAGCAGCCGTCTGACGTCTGCACCCCAGACGTCCGCACCCTAGACGCCTAAGTCCCAGACGTCCAGCCCCTAGACGCCTAAGTCCCAGACGTCTAGCTCCCAGACGTCCAGTCCCAAGACGTCTAGCCACCTGACGTCTTCCTTCCAGACGTGTCACCCTCTGACGTCTAGCCTCCTGGCATCCCAGCCCCAGACGTCTGGTTCCAGCCAACTGACAGATAGACTAGTCTGACGTCTGACCCCTCTGACGTCTGAGTTACCTTGTACCTCCGAGACCCCATGCTGATTCCTTGTCTCGTCTGTTCGATCAGTTCACCTCTCGTATCGGGAGTATACTCACCCTTGTCTACAATTATCTTATGTTCAATTCAGCAATTGTATCTTTTACATATTTGTGATTCTATTGGCTAATATGTTGCACACAATATCATATCATCTCGTAACAGAGCACTTCCCAAGGCCATGTTCCTTTCTAGCAGCAAGAGTTCCAGTCACAAATTTGTTTTGTCTATAGTATTTTTTTAATAGGTTAGAAACCCTATGCTAGGGGTTTTCAAAAATCACAGACAGTTGTCATTCTTGGCTAAGCATGTCAAACCAACATGTGAAGTGAGATGGGACTTGACCCACCAATACCAAGCCTCAGACAACATCTATATATGGTCGTAAGCTACCACATACCTTCAAGGATATTGGAGGATCCCCCTAGGTTTAGGAGAAACTTTGCCCTTGGAAGCCATTGATCATCTGTAATTTGTGGTGCACCGATAAGTGGTTAGTCCCAAGAAGTTACTTGCATTGTACCTTGAAGATGGAATAATCCGGCTACAAGAACGTTGGAACTCCATTGTCAAAGCTTTGAAATAATGAGTCAAACATTATTTAAGAATGGGATCAAAATATTTGCGAACCCATGTACCAAACACATCCTAACCTAGAAAAACCTGTACAAGATAGATAAAATTGATGATGTTGAATCCAAACTGATTGGGTTCAATAGCAAATACGATACAATGGACAATACCCTAACTCAAATCCAACAAGGGGGACAACCGAGTGGACAACGCAGCGCTGCCCAACACAACTACACAACACAATTCTAGCTCAGCATAGAAATTTTTGGGAGGAAAACAAACATTGGAAATGACACAATGAACACTTAAACTAGATTTCTAAATCAATCGAGCTGAACAGTTTTTTACCTTAAATCATACTCCTAGGGATCAGAAAGTGTATATAGCTTCGTTCAACCTCGAACATGAAGTTATTCAGTAGTACCTATGGTTCGAAAAAACATTTGGTATGCCCAATTGTGACAAATTTTGCGCGAACCTACTTGTTCGATTTGGCCCTAATGCATATTAGGACTTCACAGGAGTGTTAACTGAACTAAAGCAAACTTGCTTTGTTCGTGAGTATCAAACACAATTTTAGAAATTGGCAAACAAGACTAAAGGATTAGATGATGCCTTTTTTAGAAGTTGTTTCATCAACAGCCTTGAAGAGACATGTGTTGAGGTAAAAATGTTTAAACCTAACATGATCGCAACATCATACATATAAACCGCCACAACTCACAAATCCATAGTTTTTTTTAGCACCAACAAATCTGGGCACATGACTGCTACCAATCAAGTGCTTGAGTGATGAGGAGATTGTAGACAAGGGTGAGTATGTTCCCGATACGAGAGGTGAACTGATCGAACAGACGAGACAAGGAATTAGCCCGGGGTCTCAGAGGTACAAGGTAACTTAGACGTCAGACTAGTCTATCTATCAGTCGGCTGGAACCAGACGTCTGGGGCTGGGACATCAGGAGGCTAGACGTCTTGGACTAGACGTCAGGGGGTGAGACGTCTAGAAGGGAGACGTCAGGTGGCTAGACGTCTGGGACTAGACGTCTTGGGACTGGACGTCTGGGAGCTAGACGTCTGGGACTTAGACGTCTAGGGGTTGGATGTCTGGGAGCTGGACGTCTGGGGTGCAGACGTCTAGATGTCAGACTGCTGCTATGGCTACTGCTCCCGAATACCTGCAAACAACCCGCCAGGAAGAGTCTTCAAACTGCATAACATCAGCAACACAACCTGCAATAACACTCAAGCACAATCTGCAATACACAGCATAACACCAAGCATACACCAATATGATCAAGCGCTGTCTTATTATCTCCAGAAGGTTACAGATTACAATGCAAAAGTAAGGGGGGTATTTAAAGGCTGTAGGAGCGGTTCCCCAACTACTGCGCCAACCGCCCAACCGTTTTCCCAACCAACTAGTTAGACGTCTAACTAACAATTTAGACGTCTAACTAACTAGACGTCTGCCTTAACTAGCCTTAAACCACATGACGGCCATTTTGTCTTTTTGTGCATTTAATCCTTCTCTCTTCTAATTGGCTGATTGAACTATACAAACATTATGCCTTATACAAAATGGCATTACAAAATAGCATAATCAATATTTGCTATATACATTCAAAATTGCTTGGGACATTTTCACAGTCAGTTCCTCATTTCTGCTATCTGGAACTGCTGCATACATCTATCCTCCCCTTCGAAGAAGTCGATGTCCTCAGCGACTTTCTCCGCTCGGTCTGTGGCGTCTGTGTCTCTGCTTCAGGTGGAACTGGGTTCTCAATTTTGGCAGCCTCTATAACAGCTTCATATTCCTTCATCTGCATCTTTAACAGCTCCCTCTCCTCCTTGAGTTGTTTAGCATAGTTATAAAACTTAGCACATTCTACCCCAAGGTTGTTAGCACGATCTTCTGTCTGTTTGAGAGCATCCAACAACTCAGTCTCCTTCCTCTTGAAGATCTCCTTCATCCATTGTTCAGATATTGAGCCAGAAGACGAAGGTGTTGTTGGTTACGAATCTGCCATGAGGAAAGGATTTGTTGTTATTGCGCCCAGATTCATCCACCAGATTGAAAGGCCGGAAGGAAGGAATGCCTTCCGTGCCAATCTCCGGAGAAGGCCGGCTTCTGTGGGGTTTTTGTGTTTTAGGTTAAGAGTGCAGGGAAAGGGATAAAAGTGCAGAAAGAGATTCCAAATATGATTGGAGTTGGGGTGGGGGGAATAAGCGACACGGCAACGAATCAATCACCGCTACTAACGACATTCCTTTACAAAGCACACATTGAAACTACAGCTATCAGTCATCCTATGTATCCTCTATCTATGCATTCCAGGAATACTTGACCACCAAATACCAGAGTCCAGAGTTCAGTACAACAGTAAGCAATGATACACGAAACATGAGGCAGAAATGACAAGGAGAGGCAGCATACAAGATAAAAGACAGTGAGCAGAGCCAAGTATGTGCTTGTATTAGAGGCAAACGCATAGCTACAATTGTTCCCTAGCAATATATTCCCCTTCCCCCTTTTTACAATGAATCACATGGCTATTTATAGCCTCAAGTCCCCCCGATTACATTCTTGGGCACAAAGTCCTAGACTAAACATTAGCTGGCACAAACGGCTGAGGAGCTGCTGATGCTGACTTCTGTCGAGCAGGACTGTACTTGCGGCATGGTGTGCCTGAAGGCTGTACAGCTACGTGGCGGTGTGTCGGGTCAAACCGTCGGTCAGCAGGAATGTGGGTAGGTGCGGCGGATGGCACTTCTCATCAACTTAAATGGTGGCAGTTGGCGCAGATAGTGCAGCCCATGCTTTGTCCTTATCCCGGTCAAGTCTTGGCTCGAATCCCGAAGTTGGACACTTGTCGGATGCTGATGAATGACACGTGTCTGCCTTGAAAGGCAGTTTATCCAACTTCGCCCGGGATCTGAGCGCTGTCGGGTTGCGCAGGTAGAAAACAGCGCAGGAGGGTCATCTTGCCTTAGTCATTTTCTGGTCTTGCTTCCCCAACTGCGCACCGGTCAGAGGGCGCACCCCGACTTCGCTGCAAAGTCGGGTTGCGCATCGGCACTTGCTATCTTCTTCTGTTCGGACTGCGCACTAAGAGAAGGGCGCACCCCAACTTCGCTGCGAAGTCGGGTTGCGCCCCAGCACTTAGTCAAATTTCGCTCATTTTCCTGTTTTGTCGCACTTCGCACTGTCCCCACTACACTCCAACTGGAGGGCGCAATCCGACTTCGCTGCGAAGTCGGGGTGCGCCCAGACACTTAGTCAAATTTCGCTCATTTTCCTGTTTTGTCGCACTTCGCACTGTCCCTACTGCGCTCCAACTGGAGGGCGCACTCCGACTTCGCTACGAAGTCGGGGTGCGCCCTGACACTTTTCAGGGGACACTTGCTGGAAACTTTACTGGGGGAAGAAAAGGGAGGAATGAAACTGCAAGGAAGAGGAGGAAAAGGGAGAAACGAAGAATTGGAAAAAAGGAGGGAAGGAGCAGAGCAGATCACTTACAAAAAACGGAAAACATGGCACCCCGTGCAAAATGTGGCAACATTCCCGACGGCTCGCGGGGTGTCGAGCTCGCCTCGACGCAAAGAACCATGCCTTCATCCATTGGGTGCAGAGGAACTTCCTTCCCCTGCCTTCTGCTGCTCTAACCGCTTCCTTCCAGGCAACTGTTCTTCTTCAGGTTCACTTTCACCAGTTGCCTCCTCGGTTTCCCCTTCTGAGTCTGAATGTTCTCCACTGTCAGCCTCCCACTCGCTGATGCGTTGGTATGCAGCCTCGGCTTGGTCCCAGGCTGCTGCTTGGAAGGGTGCGAGGTCGCTGATCTCTTTTAATGCTGCGTGGAATGCAGCGACCGCGTGCAGGTCGATGGTGTTATATCTTCTTCCCAACTCCTTCAGGGAGGAGTTGATTTTACAGTATTTTGACACCATCTGGGTGACCTGAGCTTCCTGAATCGGCTCTGCCCAGCTGTCAACTTCTGCTGTATCTGTCTCAAAGGACAGCCAATTCTGCTTCACCTGTCAAGAACCTGCCATCCTTGACGTAGCTCGGGCACCCGTGTTCGGACAGAATGTGAAAGGGAGCCAGGAGAATGTTCCTTTCATGCTCTAGGGCGTCCAGCGCCTTCCTGGCAGTTCTGATCCTCTCTGTCCTGTCAAAATAAGTATGCAAGGTTACCCTTGCATCTGCCCACTCTGAGGCAAGTTGGGACATAGGGGCAATTTGGAAGCCTTTGCGCTCAAACTCCTCAAGTTTTATAGCCAGGTCCAGCCGTTGCCTCGCTTGATGTTCGGCTTCCTCTACCACAGGCTTTCCTTGGGCAGATACTTCTTCAATTCTAGATACGAAGTCAATTCTGGATACGAAGTCCAAAACTGATAGGGACTTGACAAGGTTGGGCTTGCAACCTTGTAACAGACTAGCCCGCATCTCCTTGGCTTTGCTCTTTGAAAAGGCCGTCACTTGTGATGCTTTCTCTGCAAGCTGCGACTGCGCCTGTTTCAGCGAATCCTGAAGCTGCGAAATCTGCTCCAACGCAGCCCTGTTCTCTTCTGACAATTGCTTGGTTGTCTGCTTCTGCTCTGTGGCCTCCTACTGAGAGGCGGCCAGCTGGGCCTTTAGTTCTTCTATTTCCTGCTGGGCTGACCCCAGCTGCGCAGTAGCCCTAGCTAGGTCTTCCTCAAGCTGCCTTGTGTTGTTCTGCAGCTGGTACAGCGCCTCCTGGGTCTCGAGATGCTTGACGAGGAGATTGTCAGCCCTACGACGAATACCACGAATTTCGTATTCCTCGTTGATGTCATCAAAGCTTTTCTCCTTCCTCTGATGCTCATAGTCTGCCTCGGTCATCTCCCGGAGAGGCTTCTTCACCTTCGGGATCAACTTCTCTGTTGTGAGCACTCTCCGGTCTAGGTCAAATTTCGTGCGTTTTACCGAGGCAGCTATCTCCTCGGCTCTTCTGCGCTTGACGCCCTAAAGAAAGGAGGTGGAACCCCCGCGGCTCTTACTGCCAGAGGCTGGTCCTCTGTGATATTCATGAAATCGAGGTCCTCCAACGTCTGGTCCTGCTGCGGCATTTTCCTTGCGAACAGCGAAGTAGGCGCGATTCCAGAAGGGGTATCAGCCTTTGAGGGCGACCGGGTCCTAGGGTTAACAGGAGTTTGAGTGGATGGTGCCGGCAAGGTTTCGGACGGTTGGTGCGAAGAGCGCAGTGATGAAGGCGCAGCTTCAGCACTGGCTGCGGGAGAGGGCTCTAGGGTTTGGCTCAGTGATTGGAAAGCGTTTGGATCCTGAGCAAACTGGTCGAATGAATGCAAGCTGCTGGAGGGTTGGGTAGCTTGGGAAGCGGTGGACGCGGCTACGGCTTGCCCTGATGATGAGATGGGAGATGGGACTTTAGCAGGGCTGACTTGGACTTGGGGAAGAGAAATAGTGGACGTACCTGCGGGCTCCGCCTGAGCCGCCGTTGGAGGGGTGCTTGCAGCTCGGGTATCTGCGGCTGGTTCAGGGCTGTCCAAAGAGACAACCTCTGGAGCTGCTGCACTAGTTTGTTCTGCGGCTGATTGCTGTACAGGCTCTCTAGACCGCTTGGCCCTTTCAACTTTCTTCCTCTTTCTTTCTTCTGGTACTGCGGCTGGTCCAGAGGAGAGAGACAATATCGGGGCGGCAGGTGCTGATGTTCCCACGGTAAACTTGTACTTGGGTCTGGCTGGAAGAATGCCTGCCGCACTCGGTCTGCTAGTTGGCAGCGCGCATACTTGTTCTGCTGGAGGGGCCACCTCAGGGGTGGACTTTTCTGAACTTTGCGCCTTTTCGGGCACAACCTCAGGAGCTACAGGCTGCATCGGGCCCACTTGGCTGCTTGTTGGAGTTGCGCTGGAAGTCGCAGGCGTTGACGATAGCTGGGGGGTGGGCCCACTTGGCTGCTTGGCTGCTTGTTGGAGTTGCGCCTCGGGGAACGCAATTGCGGAATTCGAAGGGCTGCCACGTGTCGACGTACTGGACATATAGGGCAAAAAATTCATCATCGACAGCTAGATTCCTTCGGTTGGATTTATCGTGCTGCGTGCGACACCTCATCTTCCAGCATTCAGTGATTTTGTCTTTATGCCAGTTGAGGGGCGCCACCTTAGCGAGGAATTTTTTGAAGCCAACTGACTCCATCCGGTGGTCCGGGTTACGCTCGGGATCGTACGTAACCTCTTCGCAGTAAAATTCATGCCATGGTGGCCATGATTGCATCAAGTCAATGCGCCAGTGGAGGTCTGCACCTGTCCTGTTTCTTCTTTCCTGCATGATTTCGGCTCGGGGACAGATGTGCGTGAATTTTCCCCTGACCCCAATTGGGTCGTACTTCCAGCGCTGCGGCAGCATTATTAGGCCCATTTCAATGAGTTCCCGCTCGAGGTAGACGTGCTGCCCGATTTCGAACACTTGGGTATTCGCCCAGGTCATAGGATACTGAAATATGTGACCTTTCTTTTTGCCCTGGCCAAATTCCTCTTCAACGTAGTCCATCTGCCTCGCAATTTCCATCCCGAACTGATGGTCAGTGCAGAAGTAGGGCAGCAAGCACGGCTTCCCCTTGAACCCGTAGATTCTGACTATGATGCCCTGAGTCAACCGAAAAGTGTCCCCGTACTCCTTACTCCACAGGTATTTGGTCATGGCTTCCGGTGGGCGACATGCCTTACGGTTGAACAACCCCATGACCTGGCACAGAAATTTGAGATTAAACTCGTAGAACGAGCCTTTTCTGTACAGAATCTCAGTCCATTCGTACACGGGGAGCGGCTCTCCTCTTTCGTTCACCTTCCTCAAGTCTGGAACGTTCATCCGGTAATGCATGTGATACAGGCACAGCCATGCGAGGAAGGAACAAAACCGGAAGTCCGTTGACTGCTTCTGCTGCAGTCTAACCAGGCTGGAATGTATCGCATATGCCAGCCAGTCCGCCCAGTCGAAAAAGATAGGGCGCTTTCCGCTCTTCTGCGCCGTGGAGTCGTAGAACTCCCCGTGCAGGAGACTCTGCCATCGCCAGCTGGTACGGCCGTACCACTTTGTCAGAGTCGCAGCCAAGGACCCACGCCAGGATGATGTAGATGTACTTATTTTCAAATTTTTCCAGGGGTATGGGGCCAGTTGGCCACTGTCCGGCTGCCAGCGGAGTCTTCAGCTCTGAATCTAGAAACTCTCTCATCCGCTTTGTCTGCGCAAATCTGCCGGTCTGCTCGTCCAGATTTACCCTTCTGACAATTGCGCCAGGCTCATACTGAAGCCCTGGGGCGAATGCTGGTTGGACGCTCTCCCGGAAAAGAGTGAACAGCACCTTTCCTTTGTTGTCGCAGACCTGCCGGGCAGCTGGTTTGTAATATTCTGCAATCGCTTCAACCAGCTCCGGGCACCAGTGAGTAGGAGGGCACAAGAACCAGTATAGGTTCGACTTGTATGCAGCTCCGAGGTGGTGAGATGGCGAAACCTTATCCACCCATTTCGCAATGTTCAACCGCAGTTTGGTGAGGCTGATGGAGACAGAGCCGTCTTTGTATCCGGCCAGGCGATTAATTGGCGACGGTGGAGTCTGCCCAACTACGCGCCTCTTCGTCCGGGATTTTCTTTTCTGGTCCTTCTGAGGCGCTCCGCTCTCATGAGCGCTTGACTATGGTGAATCCTCAACTTCGCGCAGCTCTTCGCTTGATTGCGCCTGTACGGGCGCTTTCCCCTTGTCCATATTTTTGAAACGGCAGTGTCGGGAATTACAGGGGATTTCAGCTTCTGAATTGTCAGCTTTATTCCTTGCAGTCAGGGAGTCAGCTTGAACAATTTGAATTTTCTGGTTGCGCCAGGGTCCCTTTTGTAGACAATGACTGCAACATTAATGGCGCGAGGGAGGGAGTTAGGGCGGTTAACTTGGAGTTGGTGGAGGCATTATGATTTTTTGGCGGCTGGGTATGGGTTTATTTTTGGAAAGCGCACCCCAATAGCCGTTGGTCCAAGACGCACCTTGCTTTTTTAATGCATCGTTCTTGAAAGTTGTGCAATCATTAAACCCCCTAGGACGTTGTGCCAATGCTGACGTCATCGCCGCCGTCTGGGCACACTTTACAAGGAAAACTTTAAAGCCCATGTGCCCAACTTCGCGTTGCCGAACTTTGCCTGGGCCCACACTTATATTTTTTTTTTTTTTTGCTCTCCGTGGCGGGTTATTCGGACTTCGCCCGAAAAACAGGGCGCACTCGGACTTCGCCCGGAAAATGGGCGCACTCCGACTTCGCCCGGAAGATGGGCGCACTTCGGATTTTACACTTAGACGTTTTCGGCTTCTCGTGCCGGATCATCCAGGGTGCGCCCGATAATGGGAGCGCACTCAGACTTCGCCCGAAAAACGGGCGCAATCCGACTTCGCCCGGGTTTTTCTTTTCTTGTCGTTTGTTACCCAACTGCGCCCTTCTGATGGTGCGCAGCCCGACTTCGCTGCGAAGCCGGGTTGCGCACCCAGAGTTAGTCAATTTTGCCCCTTTTCCAGCTACCTTCTTTCGGACTTCGCACTGTTTGAGGGGCGACACCCGACTTCGCTGCGAAGTCGGGGTTTTGCCTCTAGATTTCCCTTGGGCTATCTGAAAAATTAAAAACTAAAAAACTGAAATATTTACATTCTGAAAACTGAAAATGCAGAAGGGAAATCTGTACAAGGAAGGGCCCCTTCGGGCGCCTTCAGTGGCGATAAAGTTTTAAGTGGAACCCGTTGACGGGAATGGGGAGAAGTTGTCCCTCCATGTCCCGGAGCACGAATGAGTTGAACTGATTTACCCGGGAAATCTGATAAGGGCCC
Organism: Wollemia nobilis; assembly: GCA_028583015.1. Lineage (NCBI taxonomy): Eukaryota > Viridiplantae > Streptophyta > Pinopsida > Araucariales > Araucariaceae > Wollemia > Wollemia nobilis. Next base: position 10,708,648 of record JAQPPZ010016945.1, read on the forward strand.
TCCCAGAGGGCGTCAAACTTGTCGTGGTTGCCCGGCTTCGCTTTCAGCGAGTCCCACTTCAGCACCAGGTCCCCGATTTTGAAAACTCGAGCGGTGGCGCCTTTCGCAAACCAGCCTTGGGTTGCCTCAGCATGTTTGGTGAAGGCCTGGTATGCTATTTCTCTCTCTTCCTCTAACTGCAGTAACTGGCAAAGTCTGTCCTCTACCGGATCCCCGCTGCCTCTTTCTTCATCAAGCATCCAGAGAGCGGGAATTTCGATGTGGGTCGGCAAGACTGCTTCTTTGCCGTATACGAGCGCATAGGGGGACGTTTTAATGGATTTCTTGAAGGATATCCTGTCCGCCCATAGCGCCCGATCCAGGAGTAGGTGCCAAGTCCTCTTGTTTTTCTCTATTGTCCTTCGGATGATCTTCAACAGATTCTTGTTGGTGGACTCGGCAAGACCGTTCCCCTGCGGGTAGTAGTTGGAAGACATTTTGTGATAAATGCCGTATTTGCTGGTGTACTCCGTGAGTACGGCGCCTGCGAACCCCGGACCATTGTCCGTTACTATTGACTCAGGGACCCCAAAACGAGTAATCAGGCTCTCGAGGAACCTAATGACCGTCTCCTGGTCCGCATTCTTTGTAGGGATCGCCTCTGCCCACCGTGTGAAGTAGTCGGTGGCGGTAAGAATAAACTTGTGCCCCGCTGCAGAGTTCGGCGTAATCACCCCGATAAAGTCCAGACCCCATTGCTGAAACGGAGTCTCGGCTTGGATCGGTTGAAGGGGCAGGGGTGCTTTTCTATTTTTGCCTGCAAATCTCTGGCATTGATCACACTTCGTACAGACCGCATGCGCGTCTGTGAATAGAGTGGGCCAGTAGTACCCAGCTCTGATTATTTTCAAGGCCGTTGGCCTTGCAGAATGGTGACCCCCAGGCATCCCGGAGTGAAATTCTCCGAGGATCCTGGGTTGGTCTGCTTTCTTGACGCACCGTAACATGATGCCGTCAATATTCTTGAAGTACAGCCCCTCGGGGCGAAGAGTGTATTTCAGTGCACCTAGCCGAAACCTCCTTTGTGAGGCATTCAGGTGGTCTGGACATCTCCCGGTGCAGAAATATTTCACCAGGTCATCTGTCCAGTTGCACTCGTCAAGTAAAGAGTTGGCTAGGTTGGTGTTTGTTGCTGGATCCTCCCAATTACAGGCAGATATCGGGGCTGCTGCGCTTCGGGCCAGCTCTTGGCACAAGGCTAGGCCTCTTATAAGCTTGGTTGGCCGCAACTCGATGTCGAACTCCTGGATTTTATCAATCCATCCTGCTCTCTTGTGACCCGGCTCTCCTTGTATGATGAAGCTTCGAACGTCCGGGTGTATCACAAAAACAATGGTTCGGCTTTGGGAGACAAAGTGCCTAAACTTTCGGAGGGATTTCATAACTGCGTGAACCTGCCGCTCTATAAAGTTGTACTTTTCTTCATGCGGCTGGATTACTTGGCTCAAAAACGCTATGGGGCGCTCTTCGCCATCGTCTCCCTTTTGGGTCAGGACTGCGGCGTAACTCTCGGGTTCTCCCACCGCGTACAGGATGAAGTCCTTGGAGTAGTCCGGGTTATCAACACCGAAGCCTGTGCAATTCGGGCCTTGATTTCTTCGAAGGCCTCCCCCCTTTCATCAGTCCATAAGAACTCAGCGTTCTTTTTCAGCAGTTCGGCCATGGGCTTGATTACCTGTGCGAAGTCCGGTATGAACTTCCGCACGAAATTGATTTGGCCGAAAAAGGACTGCAGCCCCTTCTTGTCGACTGGGGCAGGCAAGCGGAGGAGGGCTTCTGCTCTATCAGGGTCTATGGCTAGGCCTTTCTCGAAGATGACATGCCCCAACAACTTTCCTTCTTTTACCGCGAAGACAGATTTCTTCGGGTTTATGGAGATGTCGAATTCACGACACCTTTCAAATATTTGCCGCAAGTGGGGAACATGATCTTCTCTCCTGTGAGAGAACACAGTCATGTCATCCAAGTAGATGACAATGACTTTGTTGAGCAGCTCTCGGAAGGCCAGATCCATGGCTCTCTGGAATGTGGCGCCAGCATTAGATAAGCCGAAAGGCATGCGTTGATAGGCGAACGTTCCCCATTTGGTGGTGAACGCCGTCTTGTGCTGGTCCTCATCCCTGACCCATATCTGGTTGTACCCAGAAAAACCATCTAAGAGGGAAAATCTCTGGGCTCCAGCAACTATATGGAGGATCTGATCGATTTGGGGAAGAGGATAATGGTCCTTGAGGGAGGCCTGATTCAGATTTCTGAAGTCCACACAGAGACGAATGTCCCCCTTCTTTTTCCTTACGGGAACCAAGTTCGCAACCCAAGATGAATGCTTGATGGGGTAGATGATCTTGGCTTCCAGCATCTTCAGGAGCTCGACCTTCATCATGGCCTCGATCTTTGGATTTACGGCCCTCTGCTTCTGCCGAAATGGCTTGGAGCCAACTTCTAGCTCAATGGTATGCTGGATAATATTTCTGTCATACCCCTTCAAATCCTGGTAGCACCAGGCTACTATGTCAAGGAACTCTCGGCATAATGTTCTTATTTGCTCAAGTTCCTCTGTGGTGCAATTTGTTCCGACCTTGATTGTTTTTCCAGGTTCGAGTTCCAGATCGGCATACTGCTTCGGGTTTACTTTGATCCGGTCAGATATTGCTCTGTCATTCTGATCAAATAGACTCTCAAGTGTAATCAGTCCTTTTGGGACATGATTATTTTTTAGTTGTATCAACCCCTCATATTGCTCGTCATCAGGGTCTCTACCTTCGATTGAACATGCTTCATTTACCAAAAATGTGACGATCTCCTCGTCACAGTCGAACACCTGCCAGTGGGTGTCCTTATCAGGCACAGAAGGCCTGTAAATGGTGCGAACCGGCTTCGGCTTTTGGACAGTGTCATCAGCCGGAACATACCTGGCTCCAATAGACGCCAAAATGTCTGCATGCTTGTTTTTCTCACGTGATATAGCCTTGACATTCAACGAGTCAAACGACTCCATCAGATCCCAGACCCGATTTCGGTACGCCTTGAGATAGTGCTTCTTGCAAGCGCACTTGTTCGTAATCTGGTGGCACACTAGTTCAATATCGCCAAAGATCTGCAGGTGCTTAATCCCCAGCCTCTACTTTCCGCAAACCTAAGCACAGGGCTTCGTACTCCGCCGCGTTGTTGGTACAGCTCCAGGCCAGCCTGTAGGTGTAGTCCTTCTGGATCCCGGTTGGGGAAACTAAAAGCACACCTGCACCGGCGCCATTTTTGCATCGTGCACCGTCAAAGAAAAGCTTCCACAACTTTTCTGGTGCAGGTCCCACTTCTTTCTTGGCTGACTTGTCGAGCCTTTCAGGCTGAACTACAGTGTAGCAGCCTTGCTCGGTCTCAATCACGGCGTTGAAGTCCCGCAAGGAGAATTCATCTTCTATTTGCAGCAGCTCAAGAGCTTGCTCCGTCATGTCCACCACCACCAGCTCTTCCTCCGTTAGCTGAACCATGCAGTCCTCTGGCTCTTCTACGGGTATCTTCTCTACTAAGAAAGTGGAAGACTTTTCATTGTAAATTTTCAGTCTCCTTTTGAAGGGCACTTCCATGTGTGAGTAGTCCAGAGACAGATACCCTCCCAACTTCGCAGTGAACTCCTTGGAGAGACACATGCCGAAGTAGGGTTCCAAGTCGACAACCACGACCTCTTGGATGACCACGATGTCGAGAGCTTTGTGCAGCCGAATGGGGATGTCTTTAATGACACCGACTGTCTTGACAGGGGTGCCGTCCAGTTGCAGCACGCCTTGGCTGCTCCTTGTGTACTCCATCCCGATTTCATCGCAGACGGCTCTCGGCATTACGGTCGTGGAAGCACCAGAATCCACCATGCAGTTGTGTACTATGTACCCTTGCATCCGTAATGACAGATAGAAGGGAGGCGGTCTGTTCTTCCCAGTGGCTGAGGCTGTCAAGGGTTGCACCAGGACAGCGGGCTGTATCTGCTTGCCATTTTTCATGATCTTCAGAGATTCTTGCAGCAGATCAACCTGGCCTGGGAGCTGAAGAGCATCATACATGCTGATTCTTGCGGGGGTCCTCTTCAGTTCGTCTACTATGTTGTAGGCTGAGGTGCTAGCTCCTTCCGCTTCTTTTGCCGGCTCATACTTCGTCCGGTACTGCTGAGTGGCCTCAACTCTCTGTCTCTTGGTCAGAGATGGATATTTCAGCTTCTCCTGAGCTTGTTCTTTGGTTTCAGCTGGAGGCTGAGCAGCGGGAGCTTTAGCAACGGGAGGCTTGACAGCGGGAGTCTTTGCTGGAGGAGCTTTATCTTTGGCTGTGTAAGGCCACAGCCTCTTGTAAGGTGGTAGCCCATCAGGTTGCGCCTTATCTCTCCTGGCGTATACCTTCAAGGGTTTTGCGGTGCTTCGACGAGACTTCCTATATTCCTTGGCGGGAGGCGGCACTGGAACTTCCTCTGGGACAGAGAAGTTGCTTTCATCGCCCAGGATCATGTAGAGTTCTTCGTCCTCTATGGCGCTGCCGACCAAGGTCTAGAGATAGTGTTGATGCAGGGTGCAGTCTCCCTCCGAATGCGGGTCATTGCACGTGGTGCACCAGCAGACCTGGTCAGAAGTACCAGGTTGGTCTTCAATGGCAGAATTTCTCGGAGGGGGCCGCCTTTGCATTTGTTGCTCGGCGGGGCGATCCTTTGTCAGTGCCGGGGGCGGATATGGCCTCCTTGGAGCCAAGTCCATCTGGGCCCGTTTCTTTTTTAGAACAGTCATGTCGTTGGACATGGTGTGATATCCAGAGGCCAGAGCCCTTACCTCCTGGAGGATTTTATTCTGAATATCATTGTCAGGAGGTGGCAACTGAGCCGGAGGAGGTAATGCAGCCAATGGAGGAGGCGTAGAATATTGTGCATACTGCGGGGGAGCAGGGAGCGCTGGAAAATGCGTAGGAGGGGGAGGCGGATAATGAATTTGTGGCGGGCCGTAAGGATTCACGACCGGCACCGGATTCCATTGCTGCTGGGGTTGCTGCCCTGAAGTGGACGGCTCTGGACCAAAAGCTGATGGATACTGAGATCTGGGGAAGTCAGGGTAGATGGGCGGTTGTACCCTGTGCGGAAGTCTGCCAATGGAAATGATATCCATCTCGGCTTGTTGGGCAGCCTCATACGGAGCGGGGAACGTGTCGATTCCGGCTACCTTCGACGACGAGGCAAATGTCTGAGTTGAAGGATCTCAGGTAGTAGTAGGTGGCCTGACCTGCTGACGGTCGGAGTTCGCGAGGTCCTCGTTTCCAAGACCTCGCAAACCTGATACTGAAGTCTGACACCTCCTCTTGGGGGTGTCTCTGTATACTTTGGAATTGATGCAGCAAAGAAGAGGGATCAGCAAACTCGTTGCATCCTTTCACGAGCCTGCCGGCTAACTGTCGCCACCCTGTGATAGATCCCTCTGGCAGTGATCTCCACTAGTAGAGAAGCTTTCCCCTTAGGGAAAGGGCCAGCAGACGGGTCTTCACACCTTCGTCAGTGATGGAATGTAGCGCAGCCAGGGCGAGAATGTCCTGGATGTGTTCGTACGCCGTCTTGCCGTAGCCGTCATACGTAGGGATAGATTTTAAAGCGGCAGGGGGCACAGCTTGTTGTCCGACTAGGGCCAAGGGCCCCGTAGAGTCCACCGCCGGGAAGAGGTCATCATCATCCTGCTGGGCAGCCATGTCTTCTTCTGACCCGGTAGTGTACTCGGTGTCGGAACTGTCCGAAGATGTAGATTCTTCTTCGGCCTCAACTTCTTCAATTTCAGCCTCAGCCTCTTGAATTTCAGCCTCGGCCTCTTGAATTTCTTCCACGCGAGCTTGGTAATTGTTGCCACATTTTGCACAGGGGTGCCATGTTTTTAGTTTCTGTAAGTGAGCTGCTTTTTTCCTTCCCTTCTCCTCATTTTCCCTTTCTCCTTCATCTTCCTCACAGCTTCATTCCCTCTTCTTCTTTCCCCCTTTCTTCCCCCAGTAAAACTTCGACGAGTGTACCTTGAAAAGTTTCTAAGTGTTGGGGCGACACCCGACTTCGCGGCGAAGTCGGAGTGCGCCCCTCAAGTGGAGCGCAGTAGGGAACCCGAAGTACGCACCAGGACAGGAGATATTTTGAAAATTTGACTAAGTGTCAAAGGGCGACACCCGACTTCGCAGCGAAGTCGGAGTGCGCCCTTCTTCCTGGGCGCACTAAGGGAATGGTCTAGCAGAAAAACGGCTAAGTGCTGGTGCACAACCCGACTTCGCACCGAAGTCGGAGTGTGCCCCTCTTCCAGTGCGCAGTCCGAACAGCGGACGAAGACATCCAAGCACCGGTGCGCAACCCGACTTCGCAGCGAAGTCGGAGTGCGCCCTTTGACCGGTGCGCAGTTGGGTAAAGTCAACTCAGAATGTGCTAAGGCAAGAAGGCCTTCCAACTGCGCTGATTTCCTCCTGCGCAACCCGATAGCACCCGAATTCCTGGCGAAGTTGGATAAGCTGCCTTTCAAGGCAGACACGTGTCACACCTCAGCATCCGACAAGTATCCACCTTCGGGACTCGAGCCGAGACTTGACCGCGCAAGGACAAAGCATGGGCTTCACTACCGGTGCCATCTGTCATCATTTAAGCCGATGTGAAGTGCCATCTGCCGCACCTACCCGCATTCCTGCTGACCAAAGATTCGACCCAACGCGCTGCCACGTAGCTGTACCGCCTTCAGGGACACCATGTTGCAAGGACAGCTCTGCCAGACGAGTCGGCATCGGCGGCTCCTCGCCCACTTGTGTCGACTCATCGTCTTGTCTGGGACTTTGTGCCCATGAATGTAACTGGGGGGAAATTAGGCTATAAATATCCACCACATTTTCATTGTAAGTGGTGGAAGGGGAATATATTGCTAGGGGACAATTGCAGTTGTGCGTTTGCCTCAAATACAAACATATACTTGGCTCTGCTTACTGTCTTTTATCTTGCATGCTGCCTCTCCTTGTCATTTCTGCCTCATGTTTCTTGTGTCATTGCTCGTTGTTGTCTTGAACTCCGGACTCCAGACATTTGATGGCAGGTATTCCTGGAATGCATAGATAGAGGATACATGAGATCGCTGATAGCTGTAGTTTCAATGTATGTTTGTAGATGAATGTTGTTAGTAGTGGTGATTGATTCGTTGTCGTGCTGCTTATTCCCCCCACCCAACTCCAATCACATTTGGAATCCCTTTCTGCACTTTTATCTCTTTTTGTACCTTTTTATCTCTTTCCTGCACTCTTATCTTAACCTAACCCCCATAGGAGCCGGCCTTCTCCGGAGATTGGCACGGAAGGCATTCCTTCCTTCCGGCCTTTCAATCTGGTGGGCGAATCTGGGCGCATTAACAACAAGTCCTTTCCTCATGGCAGATTCGTAACCAACAGTAATCAGCCAGCCTGACGCTCTCGCCTGGAGCGTCAATGTCAATTTCGTAAAAGTCAGGCGGGTTTCCCGGATTCCTTGCTCGCCACCTTCTCATTTGCATGAAGGCATTAGGACCGGTCTTTACGAACTCAGAGAGTATTCAGATTTGCAGAGTCGCCAGGTGCTCTGATTTTCAACAACAATGAAGCGAGCACTCGTGCTTCGATTCTGTTTGGGGGTGGGAAACTACCATGTCCCACCGGGCGTGCCAGAGAAACTGTTGGTTACGAATCTGCCATGAGGAAAGGATTTATTGTTATTGCGCCCAGATTCATCCACCAGATTGAAAGGCTGGAAGGAAGGAATGCCTTCCGTGCCAATCTCCGGAGAAGGCCGGCTTCCTGTGGGGTTTTTGTGTTTTAGGTTAAGAGTGCAGGGAAAGGGATAAAAGTGCAGAAAGAGATTCCAAATATGATTGGAGTTGGGGTGGGGGGAATAAGCAGCACGACAATGAATCAATCACCGCTACTAACAACATTCCTTTACAAAGAACACATTGAAACTACAGCTATCGATCATCCTATGTATCCTCTATCTATGCATTCCGAGAATACTTGAACACCAAATACAGAGTCCAGAGTTCAGTACAACGATAAGCAATGATACAAGAAACATGAGGCAGAAATGACAAGGAGAGGCAGCATACAAGATAAAAGACAGTGAGCAGAGCCAAGTATGTGCTTGTATTAGAGGCAAACGCACAGCTACAATTGTTCCCTAGCAATATATTCCCCTTCCCCCTTTTTACAATGAATCACATGGCTATTTATAGCCTCAAGTCCCCCCGATTACATTCTTGGGCACAAAGTCCCAGACTAAACATTAGCTGACACAAGCGGCTGAGGAGCTGCGATGTCGACTCGTCTGGGCGGAGCTGTACTTGCGGCATGGTGTCTCTGAAGGCTATACGTGCCTACGTGGCGGTGTGTCGGGTCAAACCGTCAGTCAGCAGGAATGTGGGTAGGTGCGGCGGATGGCACTTCTCATCAACTTAAATGGTGGCAGTTGGCGCAGATAGTGCGGCCCATGCTTTGTCCTTATCCCGGTCAAGTCTTGGCTCGAATCCCGAAGTTGGACACTTGTCGGATGCTGATGAATGACACGTGTCTGCCTTGAAAGGCAGTTTATCTAACTTCGCCCGGGATCTGAGCGCTGTCGGGTTGCGCAGGTAGAAAACAGCGCAGGAGGGTCATCTTGCCTTAGTCATTTTCTGGTCTTGCTTCCCCAACTGCGCACTAAGAGAAGTGCGCACCCCGACTTCGCTGCGAAGTCGGGTTGCGCCCCAACACTTAGTCATTTTTCTACCACACTGCTCTCCAAGTGCGCCCAGGAAGAAGGGTGCACCCCGACTTCGCTGCGAAGTCGGGTTGCGCCCCAACACTTAGTCATTTTTCTACCACACTGTTTTGTCGCACTTCGCACTGTCCCTACTGCGCTCCAACTGGAGGGCGCACTCCGACTTCGCTGCGAAGTCGCGGTGCGCCCTGACACTTTTTCAGGGGACACTTGCTGGAAACTTTACTGGGGGAAGAAAAGGGAGGAATGAAACTGCAAGGAAGAGGAGGAAAAGGGAGAAATGAAGAATTGGAAAAAAGGAGGGAAGGAACAGAGCAGATCACTTACAAAAAACGGAAAACATGGCACCCCGTGCAAAATGTGGCAACAGTGCCCTCTATGCTAACTGTTGTTGTAGGGTTGCCTCACTTTGGCGTGCCTGCTGCAGTTCCTCCTTCAAGCTTGCCTGCTTCTTTTGCCAAACTTCTTCCTTCTTTTGCCATGCGAGCTCGGACTGATTTTTCTGTGCTGCTAAGTCCGCTGTCTTCTTAACCAGTAACTCTTTAGCCTTTGTCAACTGGGAATTATCTGCCTCCAACTGGCAGATCTGTTGATTTTTTCTTCCAGTTGCGTGCCAAGGTACTCCATGGTCTTCTGTAGCTTATCGATTTCCCCTCTCATTCCGTCCATCTTGTTCATACCTTCCTCTAGGAGCGTTTCCTTCTGCTGTATTGTCTCCAGAGCAGTTTGCAATTCTTCATCAACTGCTTTCTTAGCTGCGTGTATGCACTTCAAACCTTCCCCCAACCAACACAATAGATGGGCAATGAAATTCATTTGTGCATACACCGGTAATAGTTCGAGAGCTACTCCCACCTGTGCTCCTGGTACAACAGGTTGCTGAGGATTCCTGTTGCTATGGCCACACTTATACACTCGTGCTGGCTCCAGATAGAGAGTAGGTGTCTTCTCTGGCAATTGTGTCCTGATATATCTCTGAGATGCCCTTCCGTCATGGTCCTTGTGCCACCCAACTGACCAGTTGCTCCATCTCTCCCTCTATCATTCCTTGCCATTGCTTCCATTGGCCCATGCAAGCTGCTTCAAACTGCAAGCATATATTGTCCATAATCTCTGTTAACTGTAAAAAACAGTCAACCGATTGCTGATCCATGTTGTCTGATGGGTCCATAAAATTCGGTACCCGTACCTGAAACACTTCAGACCATAGGTCCTTCTGTTCCTCCTGCTCTCTCTTGTACCGCCCCTTTTCCCTTGGATGCTGCCGACTTATGACTGCTCATCTGCGGCACTGCCCTGTTCTCTGAATCGGTCCTAGGTGGAGGCTGCTCTCCCCCTATCTCAGCCACCTCTCCTTGTGAGATTTCTCTTTCTTATACTGCTCCTAATGTTGACGCAAATGCAGTTGGCCTAACCAGTGAGTCCCCAACTAGCTTCGGTGAGCTGGCACCAACCTGGAATGCTGCTTCTGCAAAATACTCTATGGGTCCGATGTGGACAGTTGTACTGGATCCTGCTGTCGGATTGTGAAGGGCTGACGAGATGTTGAGATCCATTTCCACCTCCTCACGAGTTTCTAACTGTCTTTGGATTGAGCGAGCTGTCTCTAAATTTCGTTGGATGGTTTGCAATGCATCTTTAGAGAGAGCTGCTGGTGGCTCATCAAACCGTCCCTTCTTCTTCTTCCTTTGTACTTGTTCCGGTGACTGGGCAACTATCCATTTTGTGGTTGTTTGCTTTCCTAACCATTGGGTATCCTCCCCTTCTGAAGCAGTCACCGTCTTCTCCTGTCGCGGTGGTTTATGACATATCTGCTTCACTTTCACCTTCTTCGTTGATGGAGTCCCCTTTGCCAGTGGTTGTGCATCAATCCACCGCAAGACACTTGGGGCTAGTTCCAGAATTTTCTTCTCTGGTCCAAAGTCCGGAATTCGTACTCCCGCTCTCGTGGCTGCGTCCAAAATCAGCCCAATGGCATGAAATGCCATGGAGAAATTCTTCGTTAGTCTTGACAGGAACGCCTAGATGCGGAGCGACAGATGTTGTGCCCAATCAAAAGCAACTCCTTTATCTATGCCCTGTAAATACGAAATAAGCCATATGGGTAAATCCGAACTCCTTTGTTCCCCTGATAATCTGGCCATAATAACGTTCATTATCACTTCTAGCCCAGTATGTCTCAACTGCGACTGTTTGATGCCCCTTCCACCATGGGTGTTGAGCATCGTATCAAATTTTGCCCTTGCCAGAGTAGTGACGCTCATAATCAATTCTGGCGTCTTCTTGGGGTCTACCCTTTCGTTCACCACTGGCTTACCCTTCTTGGGTAGTCCGAATGTGCGCTGAAATGACTCGGGAGAGAAGTCCACTGTCACCACCTTATATACTATGCGCACATAGCTCCTGTAGTTGTCCTCATCGTAGTTCTCCAACATTTGAATCAGATAACCCTTAAAGAACTCTTTATCAAAGTTCGGGACTTGTAGTATAAAATGTACTCCTGCCTCCTTAAGTCTTCCCTTGACAGGGTTATCAGAAGTTGACTCCGCCCACCATTGCCGGCAAAAATCACCCGTCGGACAAGTCCATGTAATCTCTGTGGCGGGAATTGGTGCTTTTCCACCTTGCTGGACTTCCTTGCTCTTTTTGCTAGCCAACTCCGCTGCCTCCCTCCGCATTCTCGTCTGCCCTAGGTTCTCCACTTGTCTGTGTACATCATGCTCCTAGTGATGTTGCAGCCTCTTTGCCGACACGGACTCTGTTTCCGATTCTGCCTGACTTGGACCCTTGCGAGATCTGTGACGCATCTTTCCTGCTCCAACTGCTCAGTGTTCAGTATATTTTCTCGGCTGCCTCCCTAGCCGTTTGCCTTCTCCAGGCTAACCGTCCACTAGCTGCCAGGCTAGACGTCTTAAGTAATTTTCTAGACGTCTGCCTTACTAGGATGCCAGACGTCTGCAATTTCAACTTGGGCGTCTGCTTCCTGATCCAGACGTCTATCTGGACGTCTATTCGGACGTCAACACTCCCTTTCCAGACGTCTGCGTGGTTGTCTGCCAGACGCCTGATCCAGACGTCTACCTGGACGTCTATTCGGACGTCAACACTTCCTGCCCAGACGTCTGCGTGGCTGTCTGCCAGACGTCAACCCTCCTGGCCTGGACGTCTGCTCTGCCCTAGACGTCTGTTGTACCCTAGACGTCTGCTATGGCACGCATCGTCTTCACCACCCTTCTCGGCTGCTTCCTCTCTTGCCAACCGCGCTCTTTGCCTTCTCTTCTACCTGCAAACTGTTGGAATGGTTAAAAATGAATGTTTAACCTCCTTATATAGCCTCTCATGCATGCCATAACGGTTTCTACAACCGTCACCTAGCAACCGTCTCCTCCATGCGCGCCACCTAGCTCGACGTTTGGAATTTAGACGTCTAGGGTGCTATTTTGTCTTTTCCCTTTTTTTTTCGATCATTTAATATCTCTGACTAAACCGTACAGCCATGCCGACGCGGACTTCGAAGATATCTGGCATCTCATTCCTGCGATGACGACTTCGACTATCGAAACTGCTAAAACTGTCATCATCCCCTGTTTCTGCTTCATCCGACTCTTGTCGTCTCCGGCGATTACATCGTCTATGGCGAGTTTCGGGCTAAGGTTGCTCTAGACGTCTTACTCTATTCCTTGCTACAATTCGCCAGTCCGACTGCTCTACTTCCAGTTGTTGTCTGGCTCCTTGTTCTGGCAACTAGTGCCTACTTCCTTGACGTCCCGTGTTCTACAGGCTTCTTTCTACCGCCACCCGTATTTGCTCCATCCAATCCTCTACCAGACGGATTTCTCTTTCGTTTGGACTGTCGGTATTTGGATCAAATTCTTCAATTACATCCTCCGGGGGTCTACTCACAGGATTCTGATGTGCCGATTCTACTGCAGGGGGATCCGGATGTCTCTGCCATGGAATCCGTTCCGTGCTTCCGTCATGGCGCCGGATGATTACACAATCATCCAAGTAATGGAACATTTCCCCTCTATGTTCTGGTCGATCAAGTATGTTGTAGTCAGGTTGTTGGAGTCTCGGCTGTCTCTGATTTTGTTTATTTCTTTTGGCTCTTCTACCTCTTCCTCGAATTTCGCCATTCCGTGGTTGCTCAACAGCTCTTACTTGATTTCTTCGTTCCGGATTAACATTTCCATTCCAGGTTCCTCTCCTCCCTCGAACCTGGTTCCTGTGGCCTCGGCGTCTTTCCGATCGAATCTCCCTATTGTAGGGTTGTCGTACTCCCATCTGGCCGAGATTCCCTCGGTTGTTCCTGACGACGTCTTCGGTTCCTACGAGCTCGCTGAGGTTGGCCCTTAGGACTAACCTCAGGAGCACGTACCGATGAGTTAACTGTGGCCATACCCACTGCTGTACCTTGCGGTTCAACAAGTGGTCTGGTCGACCTAGGGGTATCCAAAGGTGAATTTCTCCCACTCTGATGACCGGGACGAAGGTTAACCACGCTCCTCCCTTGGTCAGGTAAGTCTTGGTCACCGAGTGGCTCTGACGAACCCTCCGGATTTCGCAAAATACCTCTATTTCGGCCCTGATTAATGAGTTCGGCCCGAGAACTCCCTTCTTGGCATTGGTTTTATGGGGTACGTTATGCAGAATTCGCAACCTTCGGTCCGCTCTTAGCAATCTCCTTCGCCACCTAGCTTCCTCGAAGCGCCACTGAGGTGCACATTGTGCTAAGGCTACCTGATATTGTTCTGAAAATTCTGAGTCAGTACTTGAATTGTTCGCGTTTTCATATGCAGATATGGGCCAGTTGGAAGTTGCATGGACTCGACGTTCTAGCCTTCTCACTTCCCTTTTGTGTCGCATGAGGTCCAATTCTGCTAGCCTGTATCTGGTTACTTCTTCGCGTTCAATAGGATGTTGCATGGCTATGGTATATGGAGTTCTGAATCGTCGAGGTACTGACAATTCTGGTACTTCATCTGTACCAAAAAACTCTACTGGTACCACTGCTTCTTGACCGTACATTAGCTGAAAGGGTGTATGGTTCGTTGTCGGTTTGAAAGTATTCCTGTACGCCCACAGTATTGTTGGTAATCATTCCTCCCAGTCAGCTCCTTCCACGCCGCATGTCTTGTACATGATAGAAACCAAGATTTTGTTAGTTGCCTCTGCTTGCCCGTTCGCCGTTGGGTAATACGGACTTGACAAGGAATGAAAAATCTTGAATTCCCTCGTTAAGTTTTGAATAATCTCGTTCACGAAATGGCCTCCTCTATCACTTGTCAGATGAAGGGGTATCCCAAATTTGGTGATCACTTGTTCGTACAAGAAACGAGTCGTGCTTCTTGCCGAATTGTCAGGTAGGGCTCTAGCTTACACCCATTTCGTGAGGTATTCTGTAGCGACTACAATATATCTGCATTTTCTTCTGCGACTTGTCTGCAATGGACCTACAAAATCTAACCCCCATCTCTCGAAGAGTTCCTGAGGTTGTGTCGAATGCAAAGGTATGAAGTCCCTCTTCAATGGCTTCCCCGTTCTCTGACACATATCACATGTCTTGACAAAAGTTGTCGCATCATGATAGAGGGTAGGCCACCATAGACCTACCAACAACACTTTCCTTGCTGTTGCATCTGGTCCCATGTGTCTTGCCAATCCCTCATGTGTCTCCTTCAGAGTCTGTTGAACCTCGTCCTCCATTATGCATCTTCGCAGAATATGATCCTCCCCCATATTGTAAAGTAATCCTGCAATCAAGGTGAAGGGTGCTGACTTTGCAATCACTTTTCTTTGTTCTATCGTCGTCATTTCTTTCGGCAGCTCTCCTGTCGATAGGTATTCCCCTGTGTGTTTGTACCATGCCGGTATGGCACTGATCGCAAATAATTGCGCATCGGGGAATTTGTCAGGTAGTCCTCCTTTTGCAGGTTCGTCGGAGTGTATCCTTGATAACTGATAGGCTATTACGTGCTTCTTTCCTGGTCTGATGACTATCCGAAACACGAACTCCTGCAAGGTGACAAGCCATCGACTTACTCGTCCGTATATTGTTGGCTTGTTTATCAAGTATAACAGAGCCTGATGATCCACATAGAAAGCAAATGGGTTAGCCAACAAATAGTGTCTAAATTTTTGCACTTGCAAACACCATTCCCAATGCTTCCCTCTCGGTTGTACTCGTAATTTTTCTCGGCTCTGGACAATAGCCGACTTGCGAAATATATGGGCTGATCTAACCCAAATTGGCCCTCCTGAGCCAAGGCACATCCTATTGCAAAGTTTGAGGCGTCGACATGTACATGAAACTCCCTCTCCCAGTCTGGAAAAACTAGGATTGGTGCCTTCACCAAATGTCCTTTCAACCCCTCAAATGCTTCTTGGTATTCTTTTGTCCATCTAAACGGAACACCCTTCCGTGTAAGAGCATCCAGTGGGTGTGACATGAGGGCATAGTTCCGAATGAACCTCCTATAGTACCCCACTGTTCCCAAAAAGGTCTTTACTGAGCTTACATCATGTGGCTCCTCCATCAGCAATACTACCCGAATTTTGTTCGGGTCGGGTTTCAAACCCTGTTGGCACACTATATGCCCTAGCAGTTTCTTGTAAGGCACCATCAGGACGCACTTATCTGGATTCAGCGATATGCGAGCGTTCCTGCATAGTCCCATACACTCTTCTAATGCCTTTAAGTGTTCTTGCGTCCGGCCATAGAGTGGCCAGTCATCCAAAAAGACTTTGAAGTTACCTGTAGCCATCTTGTTGAAGATGTATAAGATGATTCTCTGGAAGGTGGCTGGTGCATTGCACAGTCCAAACGACATTCGGTTGTAAGCGTATATCCCGTTCTCCACCACAAAGGTTGTCTTCGACTTATCTTCCTCCGCAATGCTGATTTGGTTGTAACCCGAGAATCCATCCAAAAATGACTAGATCTTATGGCCTACTACCTCCTCTAGAATGGAGTCTGTGAATGGGATTGGAAAGGGGTCCTTAATAGTTACGGCGTTCAAACTTCTGAAATCCACGCAGATTCGGATTTTGTCTGCTTTCCGTTTGAGCGGGATTACAATGGGAGACACCCATTCGCTTGTCGTAACTTTAAAAATTATGCCCGCATCCAACATCTTTGCAATCTCCGCGTTCACCCGAGCTGCATACTTGGGGTTCATCTTGTATGGTCGCCTCCTAACAGGTTGAGCTCCATCAATCAGCGTAATCTTGTGTACACATAGTTCGGGTGGAACTCCCATTAGGTCCTTATATGTCCCGGCAAAAACATCTTTATACTTCATAAAGATCTTAATTGTTGCCGCCTTCAAGACCTGGATCCCAATCATCTCCGCACTTAATCATCTTATTCTCATCTTCCTCTCCTAGGTTCACCTGAATCATTTTTGGTCCTTCGTACTTGATCGATTCAGGGTCCCTCTCGGCTTTTAGTACCTCAATGGGGTGAGCTGGCTTATAAACAATAGTTGCTTCCCCCATTGTATACTCTGCAAAGTTTTTGGGAAACACCCACTTCTCTCTCTCTTTATCCTTTTCTGCTGATGTCTGTCTCTTGTTACTGTTTTCCTCTTCGGGTTCTCTCTTCTTATCTTCCCGCGTTTCACGTTCCGTAGTGATGCATAGGTATTGAGGAGCAAATACCTCGTAATCCTCCATCTGCCAATGGAGTAGACTTTTTGCCACATTTTGCATGGGGTGCCATGTTTTCCGTTTTTTGTAAGTGATCTACTCTGTTCCTTCCCTCCTCCTTTTTTCCAATTCTTCATTTCTCCCTTTTCCTCCTCTTCCTTGCAGTTTCATTCCTCCCTTTTCTTCCCCCAGTAAAGTTTCCAACAAGTGTCCCCTGAAAATGGCTAAGTGTGCCCTCGGAGTATACTTCGCAGCGAAGTCGGAGTGTTTCCAGTAAAGTTTCCAGCGAAGTGCGACAAAACAGGAAACGCAACGAAGTCGGGGTGCGCCCTCCAGTTGGAGCGCAGTAGGGACAGGGCGAAGTGCGACAAAACAGGAAACGCAACGAAGTCAGGGTGCGCCCTCTAGTTGGAGCGCAGTAGGGACAGTGCGAAGTGCGACAAAACAGGAAAATGAGCGAAATTTGACTAAGTGCTGGGGCGCAACCCGACTTCGCAGCGAAGTCGGGGTGCGCCCTTCTTCCTGGGCGCACTTGGAGAGCAGTGTGGCAGAAATTTGACTAAGTGTTGGGGTGCAACCCGACTTCGTAGCGAAGTCGGGGTGTGCCCTTCTCTTAGTGCGCAGTCCGAACAGAAGAATACAGCAAGCACCGGTTCGCAACCCGACTTCGCAGCGAAGTCGGGGTGCGCCCTCTGACCGGTGCGCAGTTGGGGAAGCAAGACCAGAAAATGACTAAGGCAAGATGACCCTCCCTACTACGCTGTTTTCTACCTGCGCAACCCGACAGCGCTCAGATCCCGGGCGAAGTTGGATAAACTGCCTTTCAAGGCAGACACGTGTCATTCATCAGCATCCGACAAGTGTCCAACTTCGGGATTCGAGCCAAGACTTGACCGGGATAAGGACAAAGCATGGGCTGCACTATCTGCGCCAACTGCCACCATTTAAGTTGATGAGAAGTGCCATCTGCCGCACCTATCCACATTCCTGCTGACCGACGTTTTGACCCGACACACCGCCACGTAGCTGTACAGCCTTCAGGGACACCATGCCGCAAGTACAATCCTCCCCGACAGAAGTCAGCATCAGCAGCTCCTCAGCCGCTTGTGTCAGCTAATGTTTAGTTTGGGACTTTGTGCCCAAGAATGTAATCGGGGGGACTTGAGGCTATAAATAGCCATGTGATTCATTGTAAAAAGGGGGAAGGGGAATATATTGCTAGGGAACAATTGTAGCTGTGCGTTTGCCTCTAATACAAGCACATACTTGGCTCTGCTCACTGTCTTTTATCTTGTATGCTGCCTCTCCTTGTCATTTCTCCCTCATGTTTCTTGTATCATTGCTTACTGTTGTACTGAACTCTGGACTCTGGTATTTGGTGGTCAAGTATTCCTGGAATGCATAGAGGATACATAGGATGACTGATAGCTGTAGTTTCAATGTGTGCTTTGTAAAGGAATGTTGTTAGTAGCGGTGATTGATTCGTTGTCGTGCTGCTTATTCCCCCCACCCCAACTCCAATCATATTTGGAATCTCTTTCTGCACTTTTATCCCTTTCCCTGCACTCTTAACCTAAAACACAAAAACCCCACAGAAAGCCGGCCTTCTCCGGATATTGGCACGGAAGGCATTCCTTCCTTCCGGCCTTTCAATCTGGTGGGCGAATCTGGGCGCAATAACAACAAATCCTTTCCTCATGGCAGATTCGTAACCAACAAGACCCTTATCCTGGTCTTTCTCATCCTCTGTGCATTCCTCCAAGTGCAGCACTCCTTCATCTGGTTCATACCCCGTTTCGCCTTCGGATAACGAAGATTCTAAGTCATCTGAAGTCGCGATGTCCTGGCTCACTGTCTGATTCTTCAGATTAATCACATACTTGTGCTGCCCCTGTTTAAAGGATAGACGCTCTTTCTCCCAGTTATGGTTGACTTTCGCCGTTCTCAACCATCCGCGTCCTAGCAATGCATCATATGCGGGCTTCTGCATAGCTATAATTACAAAATCAAGGACAAAGTCCTGCTCTGATATGCATATTTTTTGGTTCATCAGAACGCCAATTGTTTCGATGTCGTATTGATCAGCACCATACAACTTGAAATTCGGAGATCTTAAGGCGGGTTGCCCAATAGTCCTCCATGTCTTTTTCGGCATCACGTTCACGCTAGACCCTCCGTCCACAATTACTTGACTCAGTTTATGGTCCAAAATCTCCATATGGACCATAGCAGGTCTCCTTCCTGCTTCTATCATTAGAATTGTGGGGTCTATGAATTGCTCTTGTTTTATTGCTGCTACCTGTCGCGGTTCATCCTTCTTCTTGATGACTTCGCTGATCGTAGCATACAGCTCAGGTACTATGGTGAGCAGGTTCGCAACCTTCACCTCCACCTCCACCTTGAAAGCCTGTGATAAAGGAATGGAGGGGATAGGGAGAACATGTATGCATGGGTATCAAGAGTAGGGGATGAATCCTAGTTGGACATAAAGCAAAAGCCTCTTTCTGAATGTCAATAATCGTCAAATGCTGAAGAATATTTCAGGATCTAAAGTGTCAAGGATTCATCCTATAGATCTTGCAATGTAAAGTTTGTGATCATGTCATCACTCTTCATTATTAGTACAGGTACAAGAACCATTTCTCCAGAGGACTTTGAAAGCTGGGAACTGCATGCGTCTTGAGTAGGATTAATTTTCTATAAGATCATCCAATTTGTATTAACTTACTAAGAAATTAAGAGTTGTTCCACTTTATCATAGTTTACACTAGTTCCTTTACTCTAGTTTAGCTTATTTTCATACTACCTTTTGGTTACTACGGTGCATTGTAACAGCTTTCTTTGACAAGTCCCATTGGCTTACTTTGCCCATTGGTGGACATTAATAAAATTATCTTATCTTGCAGGTACGAGAGGTAAGGTGATAATAGGTAATGGCTTAATCACCAAACACGTATAAATTTCCATTACTTAATTTTTTTCCAGAACATCTTGGACAGATTCAAAACATAATTGCAATTGAATTCACAAATGATACACAAGATGTTTTCAATGGCTTTGAAGCCCAAACTCCATATCAATGAAAGTTACATGTAAAAAAAAATTTATTTACATAAAATAAAAGCAGTAGACTGAATACCTTATGATCACAAGAATGTACATCTGACAAAACACAAAAGAAAATATAAAATGTTTTGTTTGGAAAAAGCATATGTAGTCATTTTTATTTGACTGATGAAGACTATGGAAAAGCTTGCATTGTCATTTCATCCTCTAGATAGGAAAATTGATATGTCTGTAATTGGTGAATCAGTTTTGGTATTGTATGTTATTTTGTAATTGTACGCAAAGTGTTTGACAAAATGAGCGTACATATATTTAATAATGTTATAAAGTGCAATTTAATATTGTACGTAATAATAAAGTGATGTTAAGTCATGTAAGTCGACAAAGTTATAAGTCATAAACTAGTTTGTCCTATAGTGGGAAATGTCATGTAAATGCAAGATCAAATGCATATGAAATGTAATTTGGGGAGTTATGAGGTAGTTGGAGGGTAACTACTTTTTAGGTGTATAAATAAGCCCTCCCCTCATTCATTCAAGTGGTTCATTCATGGAAGTGGTTCGGTGGTGCATTCATTCATTCAGCCAGGGCATTGAGGAGAGTCATGCAGGTTGATGGATTGATAGAACAGCATTGGTATGTGTGAGAGTTGATGCATATGTGCGTAGGACATGGTGCAGTCCAATATTGTACGCAGCCATGAGGAATATTCTGCACAGGGTTGCAGGCTGTGAATTGCAATACTGAAACTGTAATGCTGTATTGTAAATGCCATTGTTAATATAAAACTGCCTGTATTTATGTATCATCTTCTATTGTTGTTATTGCCATTGCTGCTGCTATTGCCATTGTTGTTGCTGTTTCCTGTATATTGTACTACAATGACTGCAGATCTGTAAAATTATTTAAGTAGAAATGGAATTGTGTGTTAGCATGTTAAATTTCATTTCTACACATCCAAATACTATCTGTCTTTGTAGAGGAAGGTTTCTTGACTCACAAGCTCTCCATCTAAATTCCCTCATTCCACAAAGTGTATGGTAATATTTCTATTTGTGATCTCTCTATGATGAACTTCACACCCATCTATAATCTCCTTGCAAGTATTGCTATTTAAATACCTTACGATCACAAGAATGTACTTCTGACAAAACACACAAGAAAATATGAAATGTTTTATCTGGAAAAAGCATATATAGTCATCTTGATTTGACTAATTAAGACTATGGAAAAGCTTGCATTGTCATTTCATCCAAATACTATCTATCTTTGTAGAGGAAAGGTTCTTGACTCACAAGCTCTCCATCTAAATTCCCACATTCCACAAAGTGTATGGTAATATTTCTATTTGTGATCTCTCTATGATGAACTTCACACCCCTCTATAATCTCCTTGCAAGTATTGCTATTTAAAGTCCATGCTTTATGTTCTTCCATGAATGAAACGAAAACTATTTCCCACCAACAAATTGAGATCCACTTCAAATCTGCAAAATGCAATCAAAATATGTTAAAAGGACATGCACTTTGGTGTCCAACTGAAATCTAAAACATATTCTTCATAAGCCATGCTTTCTTCTGTTTATCCCATCAAACTATGGCTTTTCGTTTCCTTTATATACTTACCCTCACAAACACAGATCACATCAGAATGTGCATTTTCAAAATCATAATCAATTGCCTTAATTGAAAATCATGAAATCTCTTTGACAAAACAAAATATTTAATTATTTGAAAATGACATTAGCCAAACTACCTTATCATGAAAGTATATAAACCTATTCATGTGTATGGATTGTCAACCAATACAAGAGTTGATAACCAATTATTTAACATGCTTAAAAAATACTTTAGCAAATTTTTTTTTATGTTTATACATTTCTATGTAGAGTTAGGACATTCATATTCAGACATTTGGGAAGTACGATAACAATTCTTCAGAGTTTGAAAGAAAGACAAAATATATTAATGTCCATGGATGACCAAGGTAGGCCAATGGGAATCAAGAACATATACAGTAGCAATGGAGAAGCCAAAAGAAAGAGCTAAGTAGCATATGATTCATATAAACAAGGTTACACAAGTGCACAAGGAGGCATGGCAAGTACCCAAACACACAAAATCTAAGTCTGCAGCCGCAAAGATGTGCTTGTACATTATAAATTACAAGAAATAAATTTAAATTAAAAAAAAACTATATACACGTGTCACATATCCATGCACCAAAGTCATGCCTATATACATTAAACAAAGATTCCATAATCAAGATTATGATAGGCAAATCAATCAATTCCATTGATGCACTATTTTATATTTATTACATAACGATCAATGATCGTTACAAACGATGACATCGATACAACCGAGGAGATCGTTACAAACGATGACATCGATACAACCGAGGAGATCGTTACAAACGATGCTCTGTCTAGAATGCCAAACTGATGTAATAAATTATTCCTAACATCCCCCCCTTATTACATTATTTGGTATACAGATAGAATTACAAAACAATTCAAACTTGACATGTGCAAGTGCCTTTGTAAAGATATATACAACCTGTTCGTTGATGGGAATGTACTAGAGCTGAAGTTCACGATTCTAAGCGTGGTCTCAAATGAAGTGGCATTGACCTTCAATGCGCTTTGTTCTTTCATGAAACACTGGATTCTTAACCAATTTCAGAACACCTTGATTGTCACCTTTCAATAGTGTCGGATGATTTTTCTGTACTCCCATATCTAAGAGAAACGACATAACCAGATCGCCTCACATGCAGCACTATATTATGCCTCTGTAGATGATAATGCTATTGCCTCTTGGTTCTTGGTATGCCACAAGAAAGGTCTAGATCCTAAATGAAACACATCCAAACGTTGATTTTATGTCATCTAGTGATATAGCATAATCAGAGTCCTTGTATCCTTGTACGAAGAATGTATCGTTTTTCTATATATCAGGCCATATTTTGTTGTACCACGGAGATAATGCAACATCCTCTTTGTTGCTTTCCAATGAGTTACTTTAGGATCTTGCATGAATCTTGAAAGATAACTTATAGCAAAACTGATGTCAGACCTAGTGTTTGTCAAGTATATGAGACTCCCAATCAGCTGACAATAAAGAGTGTCAGATACCTAAGGAGACTTGTCATATCGGGACAGTTGTAACCCTAGCTCTATTGATGTTGCCTTAGGTTTACAGTCTGTCATCTAATATCTTTCCAGTATTGTCTTGGCATATTTTGTCTATGAGATCACAACATGATTTTTCCTCTACCAAACATCCAAACCAAGATAATAATGCAGAATTCCAAGATCTGTCATATCAAAAGACTTTTTCAAGTCATTCTTCACAACATCCACCAATTCATCTAAACTGCCTGTAATGATCAGATCATCGACATATAACAGAAGTATCACTATCTCAAATCCAACTTTCTTGAGATAGAGATTTGCATCTGAAGCACTTTTGGTAAATCCATGCTACAATAGGTGTTCATCAATTTTCATGTACCAGGCTCTAGGAGCCTGCTTCAACCCATATAAGAACTTGATAATTTTGCATACCTTCTATTCTTGCCTACTGATAGCAAAGCCTTCGCGTTGAGTCATAAACACCTCTTCTTGAAGATCACCATTGAGGAAGGCACTTTCGACATCAATTTGATGCAATTTCAATAGTATTGCGATGCCATAACACACAAAACACGGATGGTTGTCATCTTTTCTATAGGTGCAAAAGTTTCTTCATATCAATTCCTTCCTTTTGTGCATATCCCTTTGCAATGATTCATGCCTTGTATTTGTTAAGTAATCCATTTACCTTGTTTTTGATCTTGAAGATCCACCTGTAGCCTATGGGCTTCTTTCCTTTAGGTAGATCAACAAGCTCCCTATTGGTCAAAGATCTGCCTTAGGAAAGGATTTGGTTATTAGTGCGCCTTAGACCTGGCCAAAATTGAAAGGCCGAGAGGAAGAAATGCCTACCGTGCCAATCTCCAAAGATGGGCTGGTTCCCTTGCTATTCTAACTGGGGGTTTAAAGATTAAAGAACTGGAAAGAAATGGGAAATAACTATAAGGGATGGGAAATATGGCCACAAGCCAGATAGAACAAGGGTGATGGACTAACAGCACAATAACTCTACTGCAAACCAAACCAAATAGCCCTCAAATAAAAACAACTAACAAGAATTAAAACTAAACATCTAACATGCATAATCTCCAGGGCTACTCCAGAGGTTCACGTTTTATCATAATCTAAATCCAAATTTTAGAATTCAAGCCTATAGACAAAGCAGAGAACTTAATAGAAGATAAACAATGGAAGACATACACATAAAATAGAAGTCCAGAGTTAGAGCCAGACATCAACTGTATTGATAGCACAATTTGGGTTACATCAAACTTCTAGCAAACATCCATCGTTTTTACAATAAAAAAGCAGACTTATATAGAAAATTCTGCCGCTTGAACATTAAATGCACACCAACAAACTATGGCGGTGGTAGCCAAGATAAGAGTTACAAGAGTACAATCATGAAATAGTTATTAGGCATGGCCGGGACTGATGACTCCTTGAAAATGCAGTTGAGCTCCTTCAACGCCCTGACAAACTTGGCTTGTTGGCACTGCCTCCTCACTCACGAGGACCGCTTCCATGGAATATAGACTTGAAATCCCGTAACGTCCAGTCTGGAAGCTTCTCAGAAAGGCTGCGCTCGGATGGATAAGGATGCGCCTTAACTTTGCTAATGTGGAGCGCAGCTGAGAAAGACCGGTGCCAGAGTTGACAGGTCCGGAGGCGAAGCACAACTTGCCCATTGCGCCCATTGCACAGCTGCCTGGCGCAACAAAAAGGAGCGCAAGGCCTAGGCATCTTGGAAACGGTGCAGGGGTTGAATAGTCAATGAATGAAGCGCAGCCAGATAGTGTGCAACATTCTTGCGCGCTGGAAGGAGTGCGCCATAGTCTTGCGCACTTTAGGGAGTGCGCCACAGCGTGGCGCATCTGAGGGAGTGCGCCACAGCCTGGCGCACACTTAGTCATTTTTCATGCCGAAGTTGGGTGCTGCGCTTTTGACCGTTTTAACAGGCGTTGCGCTCCGCTGGTAGTGCGTTCCTCAAACTGGGCTTATCTGTTTTGTCCCAAGACTGGGCTGCGCTCTTCCTTCTCCATGGGGCCAAATTGCATCAGGGAACTGTTGGTTACGAATCTGCCATTAGGAAAAGATTTGGTAAAATGCGCCCCAGATTTGCGCACCAGATTGAAAGGCCGGAAGGAAGGAATGCCTTCCATGCCAATCTCCAGAGAAGGTCGGCTTCCTATGGGTTTTCTTAAGTGTTTTAAGCTAAGAGTACAGGAAAGGGATTAAAATGCGAAAAGAGATTGAAATGTGATTTGAGTTGGGTGGGGGAGATAAGCAGCACGGCAACGATCAATCACCACTAGTAACAGCAATTAAATACAGAACACACTACAGAAACTACAACTATCATACATTCTATGTATCCTCTATCTACGCATTCCAGGAATACTCAATCATCAAAAACCGGAATCCAGAATTCAGAATAACAGTAAGCAATGAAATAAGCAACATGAGGCAGAAATGTCAAGTAAAGGCAGCATAAAGAATGATAACAACAAAATAGAGTCAAGTGTGTGTCTTGCATTCAGAAGCAAACATATGGCTACAATGGTTCCCTAGCAGGATATCCCCCTTCCCCCCTTTACAATGATGTAGTGCGGCTATTTATAGCGCAATTCCCCCCATTACAATCCTGGGCACAAAATCCCAGAGTTGACAAAAGCTGACAAAAGCAGCGAAAGGGCTGCTGATGTTGACTCCTGCGAGACGAGGCATCGTGGCAGCAAGGTCCACCTGAAGTCTTGGCAGCTACGTGGCAGTGCGGTTGATGAAACTTCGAGTCAGCATGAACGCGGGTAGCTGCGGTAGATGGAACTTTGCATCAGCTTAAATGAGGGCAGCTGGAGGAGGTGATTTGGCCCATGCTTGTCCTTTTTCCCATCACATCCCGGCTCGGATCCCGAGGCTGGACACTTGTCAACTTCTGACGGGGGGCGCATCTGCCTTGAAAGGCAGTCTCTCTCTTGTGTCCTACTTCACCTGGAAACGGAGCGCAACTGGGTAGCGCAAGCGGGGAACAGCGCAGTTGGGGAGGCCTCCGTGCCTTAGTCTGTTTTGGGTTGCTTGAGAGATATTGCCTGACTGCGCACAAGCTAGAGGGCGCAGCCCGACTTCGCTGCGAAGTCGGGTTGCGCACTCCGAAACTTAGCCAATTTGGCAGCTGTTCAGACTGCGCACGGGAATCAGGGTGCAGCCCGACTTCGCTGCGAAGTCGGGTTGCGCTCTGACACTTAGCTGATTTTCTGGATACTGCTTCCCAGGTGCGCACAGGAAGAGGAGTGCACCCCGACTTCCCTACGAAGTCGGGTTGCGCTCCCATACTTAGCCAAATTCTGCTCATTTTCTGTCTTCTTCCTTCGGGCGCAGAGGAACTGCTTTCCCCTGCTTTCCGTTGCTCTGACGGCTTCTTCTTGGGCAATTGCTCTTCTTCAGATCCGCTTTCAGCAGTTGCTTCTTCTGTTTCTTCTCCCCTTTCTGAGTCTGAATGGTCGCCACTGTCACCTTCTTGCTCGGTCGGCTGCTCCCGCTCACGGACATGATTGTATGCGGCCCTGGCTTGGTCCCAGTGCTGTTGCCTGAAACGGCTCTAAGTCGTTGACATCTTTCAGTGCTGCTCTGAACGCTGCAACCGCATGTGCGTCGATGGTGTTGTATCTCTCTCCCAACTCCTTAAGGGAGGTGTTGATTTTGCAATATCTCAACACCATCTGGGTGAACTGAGCTTCCTGGACTCGCTCGGCCCAGCTGTCAATTTATGACGTGTCTGCCTCGAAAGGCAGCCAATTCATCTTCACCTGCTCAAGGTTCAGAAATTCCCCATCTTGGACGAAGCTCGGGCAACCGTGCTCAGAAAGAGGGTTGAAGGGGGCCAGGCAAATGTTCATTTTGTGGTCTAATGCGTCAAGCATTTTCCTGGCGACCCTTATTTTCTCTGTTTTTTCAAAATAATTATGCAAGGTTACCCTTGCATCTGCCCATTCTAAGGCAATACGGGACATCGGGGGAAATCGGAGGCCTTTGCGCTCGTACTCCTCAAGTTTTAATGCCAAGTCCAGCCACTGCTTCGCTTGGTGTTCGGCCTCCTCTACCACAAGCTTTCCCTGGGCAGATACTATTTCTGCAATCACCAACTATTTCTGCAAATTGATAGTATACTTGGTTTACCCTTTTTGAAGGTGATGCAATCTTGCTCCTAGTGGTGGTCAACCTTTGCCATGCGTAAACACCCACAACCCAACAATGTGTCATACGCAACTTTCTGCAACATGATTACCACAAAATCCAATGTTAAGGTCTGGTCTATAATGGTGACACTCTATCTAGTCAATATGCCTTTCATCTTGATCCCATACTAATCAATCCCCCAACAGTCTAAATGTGGGGGCTACAAGGTCAACACACCCAACTCCTTCCATGTCTTTTTTGAGTGCACATTCACACTTGAACCATTGTCAAGTAACATGCATCAACGTATCACAAACTAAATCTTTGAGCAGCAATGCAAGTCGCTTACCAACTAATCATTAGCACTATCAAGTTGATGAATTGGTCATTGGTTCTCGTTCTTTTTGGCAATGCTTCCTTGTTTTCTTCATATTTTCATATTTTGCACACCAACTCCGCTACCATTATGTGTAGGTCTAGTATTGCGCAAAACAATATAGCCATTTAGACAGATACGCTTGACTCCATCAGCTACATTTACCAAGCCTTGCGACATTGGCGTCTCTTCCATCTAACTTGTAATTTGTTTCCTTTTGTCACCTTCTCTTCCTCAAACTCGAGGTTCCTGCCATGTTCTCCACTCCTCAATAGGATTAGGGTACTCCACCTTTTTCGTGGCCTAGGCTCACGTCATGGCAAGCACCTATTTCGTCCCTAAAAAATTTTCCTCAATATCTAGCAAGTTTACATTTTGATTATCCTCTAGCTTTTTAAAGCAATTTTCTTGTCGATAATTTCTCAATCTGCACATCATTTGTTTGTTGGTGTTAATGGCATTTGTGTAATACACAAAATGTCCCCGTTCCTTACATTTTCCTTACAAAGCCTCCTACTACAACATCACAGGCACAACCTTAATCTTCTTCCAAAATTTTTAAAGAAGTCCATCCATGCCTTTTCTAAATTCCATTGATAAATTGCTTCTCCATCTTTCTAATCAGCTCCTTGAGACAGCAATTGTATGATTTGGCACCACATCTTCTTCTACTTGGTAATATAAATTGCGTCGATGGTTTTTGTAGCATCATGCAAAAGGTTAAATTCCTTTTCAAAGTTGCATAGCATCATGCAAAAGGTTAAATTCCTTTTCAAAGTTGCGCTTGAGTTTGTCCCATGAATTAGATGAAGTTTGCAACAAGTTACAATCCATAGCCACACCTTTGAGCATGGCTGGAAATAGTTGCATTCATATTGCTTCATTCATCACTTCATTTGCTTTCCATATCATTACAAAAGTATTGATATGGAGATCATTGGTTATGTTGTAGTTGTGTTTGTTCTTGGTGGGATATTGGTTGACCAACTCTCCTCGTCAAAATGGCACTTCCTGTAGGCACGCAAATTGATATGTCAATGTTTAGTAAATAAGTTTTGTTATGTTATTATTTTGTAGTCGTAGGCAAAGTGTTTGACGAAATGTGCATACATATATTTAATAATATTATAAAGTGGCAATGTAATAATATGTGATAAAGTGTAATGTTAAGTCATGTAATGTCGTCATAAGTTTAATATAGTGCAAATAATATAAAGTTGGTATATGTGTCTAATGTGCATAGAAATGGGGAAGGCAGTTATATGCTTAGGTGTCCTTGATGTTGTTGTTGGCAATGGCCAAGAATAATTATAAAAAGACACCCCTTATTCATTGTTGCATATGGACGAGAGCATACGAGAGTACACAAGAGCATATGAGAGCATCTTGTGAGTTCTATGTATACAAGTGCTATGATCTGTAATGACATTGTTGTACGAGCATACTATTAATGCAATATATCCATTCTCCATATGTGTTGGATATCTATGTGATGCTGTGATTATGTTAGATTACTAGGCTTGTGCATTGTCTAAATGTTGTGTGTTGCAGATTGTAGAACACAATCAGGATTTGCAGACACAGACAACAGTTGTTGGCGAAAACCAAGGACTATTTTGTGAACAGGTAGGTAACAACCAATCTTTACGAGATCGTGAGGTTGGCTCGTTAGGACCACCTTGCAGCTCATGTTGGATCCAAAGAACTCGTCATGGACGACCTCGGAACCAAATGAATCTTGGACAACCAAGAGTTGGAAGAAAAAACTAGGGATATTCACCAGAGAAAAAAAGGAAGAAACATGGAATGGTTTTGAGGAAGAAGGAGACTCCAAAATGAAGGAGAACTGCAAAGGATGGGTCAAGTTTTAAGTCCAATCAGGCAAACAAGAAGTATTCTAGCCAAGCAGGTGCCTGAGTCCCACCAAGAAGTTGGCAAGTCAGCAAGGAGTCGTCAAGACGTCGGTAGGACAGTAGGAAGTCGTCATGACGTCTGTAGGATGGTAGGAAGTCGTCAAGACGTCGGCATGACGAAAGGGAGTTGGCAGGACAACAGGCAGCCATTAGGATGTCGACGAGATGGCAAGGAACCATCAGGATGTCGGTTGGATGACAAGTAGTTGTCAAGAGATTGATAGGAAAGCAGACAACAACTAGCCATTAGTAAGGACAACAACACGCACTTAGAGGGAAGGTCGTTAGGAAGATCAGCAGATGGTAGAAACAGGCGACCGTCTAGAGGAAACCTGAATTAAAGGCTGTCATCAAAACACTGGGCAAACGGAACAATCACGAGACAGCAAGGGAAGGAAATCATTGTCATGGAGGAGAGGAGTGCAACTCGTCGACAGAAGACGCAATGGAAGTCCAAGTTGGTGTCACCGTGCAAATTGTGTGGTGGAGGTGACACGTGACAATCGCCATGTTGTAAAAATGTAAATAAAAATTTTGAAAAATAATAATAATAATAATTAGAAAAAGCAAAAAAAAACAAAAATAGAATAGTGGGAAACACACCATCATTTGCATGCAAGGTGGCGATCATCTGTCAATTGGAGGCAATTGTAATAGCCGTTGCATTAGCGGTAACCAATTTGGAGAAAGTTATAAATAAAGGATTCAACTTTCCAAGAGACCATAAATTGCTCATAGATGATTATTTCGCATATTGCATTAGTTTGAGAGATTCTGGCTGAGTTCTCTCATTTAGAGTTCATGTTTCAAATATTTGCTCATATGATCCAAAGTTACATGTTCGATAGATACAAGATTACATTTAAAAGATGTTGTCCATGATATTTGGTAGTAATATCAGGTAAGAAGATATTTAGTGAATTGGAATTATTGTAACAAACTTTGGACCACACTGCTTTCAAAATTGTATAAGTAGCTTGGATTGTATAATGCCAATAAATTTCAATTGTGCCAACTGCCAATCTAACAAAATAACCCATAAATAAATCCTGAAGAGCCTCATAAGTCGGGTGTACAAAGAACACATTTTCTAAAATTGGTTGTATTTTTTTGTTAATTAAAGGCGGTTCATCGAACAGTGATTTTCAAATATGCACAAAGAGAAAGTAACTATAAATGGCTCCTTAGGAAGTGAATCTCTTACATGGTTAGAGATTGTGTTTTGGACAATAGCAATGACCATACTGTGCTCAAAGATTGTTTTTGGCCTGTTGACATCCAACATCCTTGGGAAGGTTGGTTTTATGTTCTATGTATTGTTTAGATTTGGTAATGGAATCACACTGTGCTTTTTCATTTTTAACAATTAGATATTTCATTCTACTTTTTCCATTTTTTAAATTATGTTAGATTTACCTTCTTCTGTTCAGATTTTAAATTTTTTGATCTAGGGCTTTTCCGTAGTACAGAGCAATTGCAGATTTTTCCAACTAAATCAGTGTAAAAAGTAGTTTCAGATTTCTGTAAGTTTACAGCTGTTACAACAGGTTTATATACTTAAGCCCATAACAGTACCTCAAGTTATGTTTTTAATCTTGGATAAGATGTGTTTGTTGACCAGTTACAATTGCTTTGTTAAGGGTATGTAGATACCAGTGACAAATGAAACATGTAAGGTTAACTGCCTTAGAGGATCTTGAATGACATAGGTGTACAATCAAGATATCTGACACCTATTTATGGTAACAATCAAAGCTTTCTAAAGCTACCAATAGCCCAACATTTCATTCTAGGACCAAGCAGATCAAGTTCAGACATCACTTTGTCAGGAAGAAAGTTCTAAACAGAGGGATAGAGTTTTTCAATTGTTCAACAGAAGAACAAGTTGCAAATGTCTTTGCCGCGCCTTCTGAATAGTGAAATTTGATAGGTTCGGATATTTAATGAATACAAAATCAAATGTAAACAATTTGACATCATGGATGTTGGTATTAATGCCAATTGTAGAGTATGATAATACATACATGTAGTAGGCCCACGAAGCACATTTTTTAGAGTCATGGGCTTAAATCTCTCCATTCTATGTTCATGCATTCATACGGGCAAAAAAATATCATTGTTTCTTCACGGCTAAATTTGACAGGACACCATATAATCAAAACAAATACGTCATGTAGTGGCTGAGACAATTCTACATTGTGACAATAGAAAAGAAAATTCTGTTTGATGAAGAGATCAAACTTAGTAGCACAAATTCATCATATTGACCTCGATTCATGTTTCACTAACAGACCCCAGGCTCCATCTTCCTAATAAAAAGATTGAAGAACATCCAAATCCAAACTACGTAACAGTCTACTGAATGTGGTATAGTTCTTCAGCTCTTAAAAGCCAAATTTTTAAGTGGTCAGACAAAAATACATCAATAATACTAAAGCTTATAGCAGTCAAAAATATCTATTGGGCTGTCAATTGTTAAGTGGTCAAACAAAAATACATCAATAATACTAAAGCTTATAGCTAAGAGCCAAAAATATCTATTGGGTTGTGATCTTGACTGTTTTCTACCAAGTCTAATGTTTGACTGTTTTCTACCAGATATCCAAGTTCAAATCCCAACAACCCTAACTCCCTAATTGTAATATTCTTAAGTTTAAAACCCATAACTATTAACTTAAGATAATTTGGGACCTGCCTGATATTTACATTAAAAGCTTAAAATCAAAATTTTACGCTAAACAATAATTTTTTATTTTACCCCAGCACACCTAATTTTATTATAGTTGATTTTACCATGATTTATAGTTGATTTTAAGACGAGACACTATTTCACAAAAAAAAATATTAATTGAAATTGTTTATTCTAATACAACTCAAAATTATAGTTGATTTTATCATAATTTATAGTTGATTTTTAGACGAGACACTATTTCACAAAAGAAATATTAATTGAAATTGTTTATTCTAATACAACTCAAAATTATTATAATTGATTTTATAACCAATCACCCAACCTTTTTTTAAATGCATTAATATTTTATTTTTATAGTAAAATTTTTTCAAATATATATTTTTTAAAATTATTTTAATAGTATTTAATAAGTTTAAAATAATTCATTTTAAGGTCGAGTTCTAGTTACTCGTCTTTATTAAGACTTAAATCAAGAATTAAATCTTCTTCTTATTCATATACTTACTTCATCTTCTTTGTACTCATACATTTATATACTTATATTCATGCATTTATACACTTAAACTTTTAAACCTAATCCTTTATTTAACTACTTATACACTTAAAAATCTTAATACATATATCTTATACACGTAAACCTTTATATTTATCAATACTTAAACCAAAACCTTCTTCTAGCTACTCATACACTTAACCTCTATAATTATATTTAGAGACTTAAACGGAAGGCTTCATACAAGACAACCACCCAACTTTTTATTTAAACGAAAACAAGCATTAAAATGGAATTAAAACTTCAAAATCTTCTACACGAATCAAGAGCTGCTTCACTCATTTCGCATGTTTTCATGTCCATAATCTGGCTCCTGTGGATCCAGAAAATTAAGAAAGATATAGATATTATATATTGATGTTGATAAAATTGGTTATTGCATGTTTTAAAAGAAAGTTAAAGATTTCTTAAATGTAGATGTAATTATTATTTTTCTATAAAATTTTGAATAAAAACAAACCATGCAACTTTCTTAAGATTAATAAAAAAATCTGGCTTCCATCTCCCTACTATACAGTTTCAAATTTCCTAATTTAAACCATAACAGTTTAGATCTCTAGACAAACAAGACATAGGAATCAATCATCACAACATTAGTAAATGATTTCACGACAAGTTCTTCGGCTTCACATATGCTCTGAGCTCCCTACTCTGAACTCCATTACTGTAAATAAATCAATCAACAAACCAAGCAACAAAAATCCTGCTCAAAGATAATCACTCAGAAATGGCAACCAACCAACAAAAATCCTGCTCTATGAAACTTTCCAAGTTATGGGCATTTAAGCATGAAAGCATGTTAAACTTCTAAATTGGCATAACCCATATTCAGCAAGCTTATAATGAAAAGATTGATCTGAGTATTGACATAAAATAACAAAAGAAAATTGAAGAAAAGAAACTAAACTAGCTTAATTTGTATTTTGATCACAATTTATAAATTTATTATAATATCACAGATTTTGAGACCTGTATAAAAACCATTTTTAGGGTTATCAAAAAATAACAAAGGAAAAACCCAATGACCGTAAATACAGGAAAAACCCAATGACTGGAAATACCTCACTTGCCTTCGAAACTCAGAGGTTTGTCTGACCACGTGAATGCCCGCAGGCCATCCTCAGAGCTAAATAGTATGTGTTATCAAAGTGGGACAGGCCAAAATAACGTAGAACTCGGACCTGATAAAGAAGTTAATTGCACTTAATGCTCCCTATGCTATCTACTTTTAAAATTAATCCACCACAGTTGTCACATTCAATAATAAGAGTGGTTCGTAGTTTTAATCCTAAAACATTTTAATAGTGCGTATGACTCAATATTTTTTATTTTTTATATATAAGTTGGTTATATTTATATTATTTTTTTAAGTAATCATTAAGTGTATGGTTTAAATTATATGAGCTGCTTCCAACGAACTTATATCACTGGTTGGTTGGCATTATTTGTACAGTTATCTGGTACACTCAAAAGATTCAAATCAGACTACTAGTAACCTTTACAACAGGTACACAAATTTGAACCTAAGTATCTTCTTGATAAATACACAATTACCAATTCACTAACAAAAAAAATTATAACAACTTGAATCTTTGATTTTTTAAATTGTTAAAATTTCATTAACTTGCTTCTATGAATCATTATAAAGTTATAAAGGTTCAAAACTTAGCAAAGGTTTTAAAGGTTCTATCATCGACCAAAAGAAAAATCTTGTTGTAGGATAGTGTTGCAATTTCAAGGTTTTAAACGTTCTATCCACGAGGGATGAAAAAGGGCAGTTACAATTTCGCTGCTCTGTATTGAACACCAAATAGACTGTGGACCGTGTTTTCTTTTAAAATTGAAATTCGGTAACAAATTTTATAACTTGTAGATTTATTTACTCATTTTCCAAATTTTATAACCTGTAGATTTATTTACGCCTAGAAAATGAGTAATTAATTAGTGTGGCTTGAAATTTCTAATTTTTTCAGGAAAAGTACCCGCATATGGAATTGGATATTGGAAAATTATATTTAACTAAATTTATTTTAAATTATAAAATTTAATATATTTTTTATTTGGTTATTTAACAATTTTTTTTCAACCATGATTTCTCATAAAACCGAGAGCTATATTTATCAATAAGGAATTTAAAACAAAACCACCACACACCCACCCCCTCACACACTATCCACCTCACGGTTTGAACTTGGACCTCCCAAAAAAAATAAAATTTAATATTTAATTAAAAAATTTGGTAGATAAAATATTTTTAAACTTTTAATAATTTTGTAATTTTAAATGTTATTAAATTATATTATTTTAATTAGTCAAATTTTTATTTTTATTTTAAATATTGTAGTTAAATAATATGTTTATAGTTATTGTGATTTTAATAAGACTCATTTCAATTGCATATAACTTATTAAACAAAAAAAATAAATCTTGTTAAATGATTGATATATATATAAAGGACCACTTTATTTAGTTTATTTGAGAGTACTATTTTCTTTTAATCTCCTTTTTGAATTTATCGAAAAATCCTTTGCGAGGCCGCCTTGGTCAAAGAAACCATGGTCAGGGGGTTCTACACCATCAAAATCATCCGGAAGTCATGCTCAACCCTAACCGCACCAGCATAATCAACTAGATTTTGGGTATCTAATGTGCGTTTGGTAGGGTGGAGATTCGAACCAGGGACCTCCCTTGAAGGATTGCCCTGCCCTCTCCAACTCACCTGCAGCATGTGGGTACTTTTAATCTTCAATTTTATTAAAGAATAAGTACTATTTTGGTTTTGAATCTTGGATGCCTTTAGAAGGGTTAAAAATATGCAAACAAATAAAATGGAACAGAGTATGAATAGAAGGTGATTCTCCAATAGTAATAAATGCAATTTTGAGGTAAGTGAAGGCTTCATGGAACATGCAAAAGATAATTATGGAAATTCAATATCTTGTTAAAGAATTTGAAGAAGTCAAGTTTACACATACTTTAAGGGAAGGTAACAAATGTGCAAATTAGCACTCGAGGGTTAGGTGGATTGGTAAGTAAAGGCTTCATGGAACTATGCAAAAGATAATTATGGAAATTCAACATCTTGTTAAAGAATTTGAAGAAATCAAGTTTACACATACTTTAAGGGAAGCTAACAAATGTGCAAATTAGCACTCGAGGGTTAGGTGGATTGGTAAGTGCTTGTGTGGCTAGGCACTTACCAAGAAGACACCCAGGTTCAAACCTCGAGGTCAGCCTATTTGCAAAGGTAGTAGTCTGATTTGAATCTTTTGTGTTCACATCAGACTAACGATGACGATACGAATACTGAGTGATCGATGGTCCCCTTCACGCCTAGTCAACAATAACAAAGCAAAATAGGTTTGGTGGAAGCAACCCATGTGGTTTGAACCCTGCGCTTGTTAGTTACTAAAAATAGTGTGGTTGTGACCAACTCTCCTATGTAACCAAAAAAAAATGTGCAAATAAGCTAGTCAATAAAGGGGTTTTAATTGAGGATCGTTAAGTTAAATTCTTCTTTCCATGGTTAGACAAAGTAGTAAGTTTAGCTAAAGCTAACAAGAAAATATTGATTAGCTAAATCAAATAATAATTAAGATTTACTTTAATGCTTTTCATTGGTAATATCTACTGTATTTTACAACAATAATGTGTTTTCATATAAACTATTTATTATAATATTTGTAGTTGTACTTGTGTTTCACGAAGGAAACTAGTAATCCAGATTCCGTAAAGCATACTATAATAGTACGATGTTTTGGAAATATTACTCTACTAAGATGCAATGCATAGATAGTAGAGATGAAGTTTTGGAATTGTGAAGTCTTCTATAGAAAATATCAAGAAGGATGTTGAATTCTAGAATGTTTGTATTCATACAAAAAATTGAAAAGATATAGAAAATGAAAATAAAAAATAGAAAAGATATAGAAAATGAAAAATCATTGAAAAGATATAGAAAATGAAAATCAGGAATTCATACATTTTATGTAAAGTGTAGGTTTTTAGTTATAGCATAGTGTTGGTCAAATATCTGCCTAAAATACAAAATATATGTTTGTGCACCCTAGACACGGCAAATATTGAAAGGTCGAAGGAGAGAAAGTCCTCCAAGCCAATCTCCAGAGAGGGTTGTCTCCCTTACTAAATCCTACACTGGTTTTAAGCTGAGTTACAGGAAAGAAATAGGAAATGACAGAAAGAGATGGGAAATATGGCTATAAGCTAAATGATGTAGGATGGGGATAAACTAGCAACGAAAATTCAAATCAAGTGTTAGGCAACATATAACAGAAAGAAAGGCAAAGAAACCACTTACGGTTTGTGGAGATAACTTCCAAAAGTGCATTCCAATATTCATTCCCTCACCAGCAGTATTTAAATCCAAATGCAAAATTTAAACTCAGCAAATAACATATATGAATGTAAATAAAAATGATAAGCAGAAAGAAATCACACACAAAACCATTCAAAGAATCAAAAGTCGAGTATCCTTTTATTTATGCAAAAAACTCAAAGTGTTTTTCTACAGAGTGTCCATCCTCCTCTACAACATAGGAATGCTTAGTTATTTATAGAGGATTCCACCTCTTTCACTTAATACATGTAAAGATAAAATGCTAGTAGATCAGGAACCAGCAAGAGGAATTTCCTCCTCGAAAACCCTCCTTTAGCAGCAGTGATCCAACTTTGGTGGGAAGAAGCTTAGATAGTTGACCAGCTTGGATGTAGGTGCATTGGGATACATCAGAACTTAAAGGAAAACATGGAACTTGGTTGAATTTTAACCACCTTTGTGCTTTAAAAATATATATTTACCAAGGAAGTCCATCGGGCATAAAAGTTGCTTTGAGAAGAAGCAAAGTTGATGGGTGGTACCTTGGAAACTATGAAAATCACCCTTGGTATTTAATTTTGCACTCTTTCAGCATAAAACTAGGAACATAACCTCCTTGGCTCCAATCATTAAATTCTCATCATTCCTTGGTCCGGACGCTTTTGAAAAGTCTCCTTGGATGCTCAAAATTAATTTTACCCAAAATCAGGATTATAGTCTTTTTAGGAGCAAATTCAGGCGAAAACGCCCTGTGCCCATTTTTTGCCATATAACTTCATTCCATCAATCATCTTGCTGATAAATTCTTCTTTACTTTGCCAACCAAGACCTCTCCTTTTTACACCTTCACCCAAAATGCTGGAATGTGCCCTCGCACTTTATTCGAAGATGAGAAGCAGCCATAATCTTGTTTCACCCCATAGGGAAGTGACAACGAGTTTTGCCCCAAACTGGGGGCAAACTCACTTTTATCTTTGCAATATTTTAACACCTTTTTCGGCTTCAAAAATCACCCTTTTCTCGCCTTGAATTTGCCTACGCTTTGAAACATCTTCGTATTGTTTCACCCTTCACTTAGGGCAAAACTCTCATTGACTATTCTTCCCTTCAACTACCATTACGGGCCTTTTATCCTAAACAATGTTCACTTCAATCAAGGACGCGTAAGACTTTCACCCGAAATCTGGGGCGAAAAGCCTTTTAATTGTTTCTTTTGATTTATCGATGCGGGACCCGCGACTTGCGCCTTAGATGCCTTTGTAATATGCTTTTGCACCAGAGAGGTGCGAATGGGAGTTTTGCGCCTCACTTGGAGCGAAAGATCATTTTACCAACTTCATCTTTGACTTGCGCTCCTTAGCATCTTCACACCTGCATTCACTTGAAGTGAGGGCGAAAAGAATTTTCACCCCAATTCCTAAGTGACATCCTTTCGAGCCATGTTTTGCCTTGTGTGAGACCCGTGACACCCATTCTCACTTGGGGCGAATGGGATTTTTGCCCCTCACTTGGGGCGAAACCCCTATTGACTTCCACCATGCCGACTTGGCAATTTGTTGCCTTTTTAATGACATTCGTCCCAAGCCAAGGTGAACAGTGTTTTCATCCCATCTTTGGGGTGAACACACTTCATTCTTGTGAAAATAGGCCTTCAGATGAAGACCATTAATTGGGATCGATAGCTTCTTTTATTTTTATATATATATATATTCTTTTCTTTTTATATATTGACAAAAGTAATAAATTTTGTACATATTTACATACTTGTATCCTCAATTTTGTCATTGAAAATAGGCCTTCAGATGAAGACCATTAATTGGGATCGATA
The DNA here is from genome assembly GCA_028583015.1 of Wollemia nobilis. NCBI lineage: Eukaryota > Viridiplantae > Streptophyta > Pinopsida > Araucariales > Araucariaceae > Wollemia > Wollemia nobilis. The sequence continues at coordinate 10,747,162 of JAQPPZ010016945.1, forward strand.
GCTTTCGACCATCCATATCTTGAAGGTGGTATGCATTGGCTAAATTTACTCTTGAAATCTGGAATGGGCCTTCCCAAATTGCCTCAAATTTATGGTTCTTTCTTGGTTTAGCTTTGTTATCATTCCACTTAAGCACAAAATATCCAACTTTAAACTTTTATTCAGTCATCTTTTTTTCGAACCACTTCTACGTCATTTTGGCATGTTTAGTGAAAACAACATATGCCTTCTCTATTTCTTCCTCAAGTTGCAGAAGTTGGGATAACCTTTCTCTCATGGGGTTAGATTCATCATCCTCATCATTGAGCATCTGCAAGGTTTAGATAATAGGGAGTTCTATGTGGGTAGGCAAAACCGCTTCCTTGTCATACACCAGAGAGTAAGGAGAAGTTTTAATGGACTTCTTGATCGATATGCGATCCGTTCACAAAGCTTGATTTAGTAGTAGATGCCAACTTCTTTTATTGCTTTTGAGTGTTCTCTTAAAAATCTGAAGCAAGTTCTTGTTCGTGGACTTGGCTAGACCATTTCCCTGTGGGTAATAATTAGAGGAAGTTTTTAGATAAATTCCATACCTTCTCACAAACTTAGTAATCTTTACTCCAATAAAGAGAGTCTCATTATCAGTCACAATGGCATCTGGTACGCCAAAATGGGTAATAAACCCCTTGAGGAAAGAAATGATTATCGCCTGATCTATTTTCTTTATTGGGATGGCCTCCACCCACCGAGTAAAGTAGTCAGTTGCTGTCAAAATATATTTATGTTCAGCAAAATAATGGGGATAAATGACCCTAATAAGGTCTAAGCTCCACTGTTGAAATAGAGCTTCTACCTGGATTAGATGTAGAGGTGAGGATGCCTTATTACTCTTGTCGACATATTGCTGACAATTATCATAGCTTTGACTCACACTGTGTGTGTTTGCAAAAAGAGTGGGCCAAAAATATTTAGCCCAAATAATTTTTAAAGCCATAGACCTCCCTACATGGTGTCCACCAAACAAGCCAGAGTGGAACTCCTTCCAAATCTTCTATTTTTCATATTCTTTAACGTACCTAAAGAGCACTCCATCTATGTTCTTGTGGAATAATCCACTCAGTAGCAAGACATATCTAAGGACCTGTAGTCTAAACCTTCGCCTCTATGAGGAATCAAGGTGAGGCGGACACTTTCCAGACATGAAGAATTCGACTAGGTCCTATGTCCAGTCACGATCGTTTGTTACTTGGTTAGCAAGATTACTCTCGTTGATAACCTCATCTTGTGATGGCACTAACGAGTGAGAAATTGCACTTTTATCCAACTCCTAACAGAGTGCTCGACCATGAACCAATTTGGTTGGTCGAATCTCTACATCATACTCCTGAATCTTGGAGGCCCAACCTACTCTTTTATCATCAAGCTCTCCCTGAATAATAAAATTTCTAACATCTGAATGAATAACATATACCATTGTCTTGCTTTGTGAGATGAAATGTCAAAATTTCTTCAGGGACTTCATAATCGCATAAACTTGCTTTTCAATAAAATTGTATTTTTCCTAGTGCAGTTGAATGACTTGACTTAGAAAAGTGATTGGTTGTTCATCACCATCATCTTGCTTCTACGTAAGGATGATGACATAAATTTCCTACTCACCCACTATGTAAAGGATAAAATCCTTAGAATAGTTTGGATTGATCAACACTGGTGTTTGGATGATTCTCTCCTTAATATCTTAGAATTCCTGCCTCTTTTTCTCTGTCCATTTTAAGTCTGCATTTTTCTTCAAGAGTTCAGTCATTGGATTCACTACCTGAGTGAAATCGACGATGAATTCTCGAACAAAATTGATTTGACCAAAAAATAACTGTAGGTCCTTCGTATTGGCTGGCAGTGGTAATTTTAAAATAGCTTCAGCTCTCGCAGGGTCAATGGCTAATCCTTCTTTTGAAATGACATGTCCCAAGAGATTTCCCTCCTTGACAACAAAAATAGATTTCTTTGAGTTGATGGAGATACCAAATTCTCGACACTTTTCAAACACCTATCTTAGATGAGATCCATGCTTTTCTTAGCGATTTGAAAAAATAGTCATATCATCAAGGTATATCACAATGATTCAGTTCAACAACTCACCAAAAACAACATCCATTGCTATTTGAAAAGTGGCACCAACATTCGAAAGACCAAAAGGTATTCTTTGATAAGCAAAAGTGCCCCACTTGGTAGTAAATGTTGTTTTATGTTGGTCCTTATCCTTTACCCAAATTATAGTCAGAGAAACCATCAAGTATTGAAAATCTTTACGCTTCAACAACAATGTGGAAGATCTGGTCAATCTACGATAAGGGATAATGGTCTTTCAGAGATGCCTGGTTCATATTACAAAAATCTACGCATAAGTGAGTATCTCCATTCTTCTTTCATACTGGAACCAAATTTGCCACCCAAGTTGAGTGTTTGATGGGGTAAATGATTTTCACCTCCAACATCTTCAGCAGTTATACTTTCATCAGTACTTTAATTTTTGGATTAACAGGCCATTGTTTTTGTCGAAAGGGTTTTACCTCTTCCTACAATTCAATGGTGTGTTGAATCACATTTTTGTCATACCCTTTCAAATTGTGATAACTCCATGTGATAATGTCAGGGAATTGATAACACAGTTCCTTAATTTCCTTGTGCTCCTCTAGAATACAGTCTATTCTGACTTTGATCACCTTATTATATTCCAGTTGTAATTATTTATACTCTTTCTCATCGACCTTAATATTGTGCTTCTCCACTTTGTCATTTTGGTCAAAGAGGCTCTCGAGAATTATTAGTCCCCTGGGAATGTGATTATTTTCAACTGAATCATCCCTTCCATTTCCTCCTCAACCAGTATTCTTTCTTCTGAGTCACTGACTTCCTTAATCAAGAAATTGACTATCTGCTCATCACTATCAAACACCTTCCAGTAGAGGTTTTTGTTGGGGACCAAAGGTCTAAAAATCACCCTTACGATCTTTGGTCTCCTTACCACTTGCTCAATGGGAGAGAAGTTAGCACCAAGGGATGCCAAGATGTCTGCGTGTTTATTCTATTCTTGTTAAATCGCTTGAACATTCAGTACTGTAAAAGACTCGAATAAATCCCATACCTTATTACGGTAGGCCTTCAAATAATGTTGCTTTAACACGCATTTGTTCGTAATCTGATTGATAATGAGCTTGGAATCTCCAAAAACCTATAATTGTTTGATTCCAATCTTCTTCGCTTTCTTCAAGCCAAGGCATAGTGCTTCGTATTTAGTAGCATTGTTTATACAACTCCAGGTTAACCAGTATGTGTATGCTTTTTGTATCCCCGAAGGAGAAACAAGAATAATATTGACTCTTGCACCATTCTTGCATATTGCACCATCAAAATATAACTTCCATAACTGGTCAAATATAGGGTCCTAGAAGTTAGAGGTTTCGGATTCAACCTTTTTAGGTTTGGTTATGGTGTAGCAACCGATATCGATATCCACCATTGCATTAAAATCCATCAATAAAAATTCATCTTCCAAAAGAAGTTTAGCAAGAGCTTCCTCCATCAGGTCCATTTCTTGTAGCTCTTCTGTAATCATGTTTATTGAGCTTGTGGACTTTTCTTCTTCAAGCTTCTCTATATGAAAAGTGAAAAGCTTTTCATTATAGATCCGTATTCTCCTTCCCTTGAAAGAAATATCCAAGTGTGAATAGTCTAGGGAAAGATATCCTTCCATATTTGCTGTAAATTCTCTCAAAAGGTACATGTTGAAATATGGTTCTAAATCAACTACCACCACTGTGCAGAACAATGGGAATATCTTTAATCATACCTACCATTTTGACTGGGGTCCCATCCAACTGTAAGACGCTTGGACTGCTTCTCATGTACTCCATCCCCATGACCTCACAAACTGCCTTTGGCATGAAAATAGTCGTAGCACCATAATTGATCATGCAATTATGTAGAATTCATACCTCCATCCTAAGAGATAGGTAGAATGAGGGTGGTCTATTATTACCAGTGCCAGAAGTTATCAATGTTTGTGCTAACACTGTCTGGGTGGGGTTTTTATTTTTATCCTTTATAGAATTGAGAGACTCTTGCAATAGATCAACCTGTCCAGGGAGTTGTAGTGCATCATACAAAATCACCTTAGTAGGGATTTTCTTCATCTTCTCAACAATTTTATAGTTAGAGGCACCAGAGTCTTTCCCTTCACTAGCTGGCTCATATTTGTTTCTGTACTACTGAGTAGCTTCTACCCTTTGATGTTTGGTTAATGATGGGTACTTGAGGTATTCTTTGGCTTGTTCTTTCACCTCAATTTGTACTTGAGAGTCTACATATTTTGAAGTTGATGCCTTTATCTATAACTTTTATTGAGCTCGTATGGGCAAGAGATCTTTCAACAAGATAGGATATTGCTGCTTAGGGACTGCACCAGGTGCTTTTGCTTGCAGCTGTGCCTTTTTACCATGTACCTTCTGTTCAATGGGGGTCTTCAATGACTCCATCTCTACTGGATCGATAGTTATCAGCTTATTCCTAGCCCTCGTAAGAACTGAGACTTGCTCCAAGGAAGGAACCATGAAATTATGATCGACTTTCGTGATCATATTGATTTATCCATCGATAGAACTTTTTGCTAATGTTTGTACATAGTTCAAATGAACCATGTGTGTATCTTCACCATCAGGGTCATTACAGGTAGCACACCAATATGTTTGCTCGGATGTACTGGCTTCTTCATTTACCAATACAATTGTATTTCTCTTAGGACCTTTGCTAGTCGAAGTTGATTTCTCTCTAGTAATTGACGGTGTTTGAAATCTCCTTGATCAAAAGTCAACTTTAGCTTGCTTCTTAATGAATGTGATTTTGTTTGACATTGTCCTCACTATTGAATTAATTGGTTGCATCTCTTGCAATAATTTCATGTGGGGATCAGGATTTGGGGGCACTAGAGGTGTTGGAAAAGGTAGAGGTACTAGCAAAGAATGTAATGCCAGAATAGGAAGAGGAGTAGATAGTTGTGGAATAGCTAGAGCGGGTAATTGTGATATTGGAACTAATGCAATTTGAGGTAGACTCGAGCTCCATGAAGGAACAGGATACATAGAAGGCATGGGCTTTGAAAATTCACTAGAGTACAGATGCTATGGAATATCGAGAAGAATAGGCATTGTTACCTTTGGAGACAACTTACCTATGGCAATCAAATTTGCTTCGGCCTTTTGTGCCTACGTGTACAAATCTATAAATGTATTGACATTGGCTTATCGAACAACCATACCAATGTCGGATTTGAAAGCTCGAAGATAGTAAAACACGACTTGTTTAGGAGTCGACCGAAGACCATCAGTAACTCTCTACCAACTTCGAGTGAACCTGACATTGAAATCTACTATTTTCTCCTGTGGATGTCTTTGGATGTTTGTGAATTGGTGCATCAAGAAAAAATGATTAGCTTGCTCATGGAAATTCTTAATCATCAGTTTTTCCAAGTAGTCCCATGTAGTAATAGTAGCGGGTGACAAAGATCGGTACCAATACAACTTCCCTCTAAGGGATAATACGAACAATATTACCATAATGTCCTCATCTGCGATGTCATGGATTATTGCCAAAGAAACCACATCCTGGACATGCTCGTAAGCAGTCTTACTTGTACCATCATAGATGGGCAAAGCCTTCAATGCTGCTTGAGGGACTAGATTTTGAGCTTGTAGATTTAAATCTCCTGAGCTCTTCCATGCTAGGAACTGCCTTGGTGGCTATGGTGGCAGATTCTTAGCCATATTGACTAGAGGATTTTCTTGAGGTGGAGGAACGCTAGTAGCAGTACTAGTTGGACTTGAAGGAACGAAAAAAACACTAGTTATCTATGAAATTTTCATGATTAATGTATGAGTTGGGGTGACTAATCTAGGGTGTTCTAATTTTTGGTGTCAAACTCAAAGAAATCAATGGGGTTTTCAAGATTTTTTGCCTTCGATATTATGATCATGAAGTACAGCTTTTGCCAACTTCATGTTTGAAGGCTTCTGGATATAGCTGAGTCACCAGATGTCCTAGCTCAACAATAAAAATGTGAACATCAAAATCTTAATACTACATCTATTGCTCAATATGAGACTCGTGAGTCCCACTGAGCATGCCAAAAATTGTTGGTCAAATATCTACTTAAAATACAAAACATACGTTTTTGCGTCCTGTAAAAGGCCAACATTGAAATATCGAAGGAGAGAAATGTCCTCCAGGCTAATCTCCAAAGTGGGTTGGCTCCCTTACTAAATCCTACACCGATTTTAATCTTAGAGTTACAGGAAAGAAATGGGAAATGACAGAAAGAGATGGGAAATATGGCTATAAGTTGAATGATGTAGGATGGGGACAAACTAGCAGTGGAAATTCAAATCAAGTGTTAGGTAGCATATAACAGAAATAAAGGCAAAGAAACCACTTATGATTTGTGGAGATAACTTCCAAAAGTGTATTCCAATATTCATTCCCTCACCAACAGTATTTAAATCTAGATGCAAAATTTAAACTCAGCAAATAACAGACATGAATGTAAATAGAAATGATAAGCAAAAAGAAATCACACACAAAACCATTCAAGGAATCAGAAGTTGAGTATCCTTCTATTTATGCAAAAAACTCAAAGTATTTTTCTGCAGAGTGTTCATCCTCCTCTACAATATAGGAATGCTTAGTTATTTATAGAGGATTATGCCTCTTTAATTTTATACATGTAAAGACAAAATGCTAGTAGATTAGGAACCAGCAAGAGGAATTTCCTCCTTGAAAACCCTCCTTTCGCAACAATAATCTAGCTTTGGTGGGAAGAAGCTTAGGTAGTTTACCAGCTTGGGCGTAGGTGCAGCGGGATACATCAGAACTTAGAGGAAAACATGGAACTTGGTCGAATTTTAACCACATTTGTGCTTTGGAAATCTATATTTGCTAAGGAAGTCTATAGGGAATAAAAATTTCTTTGAGAAGAAGCGAAGTTGGTGGTTGGTACCTTGAAAACTATGAAAATAACCCTTGGTGTTTAATTCTGCACTCTTTTAGCATAAAACCAAGAACATAACCTCCTTTTCTCCAATCATTAAATTCTCATTGTTACTTGGTTTGGGCACTTTTGAAAAGTCTCCTTAGATGCTCAAAATTTATTTCACCCGAAATCAGGATTACAATCTTTTTAGGAGCAAATCCGGGAAAAAATGCCTTGTACCCATTTTTTGCCATATAACTTCATTCCATCAATCATCTTGTTGATAAATTATTCTTTACTTTACCAACCAAGACCTCTCCTTTTTACACCTTTTATCGAAATGCTGGAACACGCCCCCGCACTTTATTCGAAGACGAGGAGCAACCGGAATCACATTTCTCTCCATAGGGGAGTGACAACGAGTTTTGCCCCAAACTAGGGGAGAACTCAATTTCATATTTACAATATTTTAACGCCTTGTTTGACTTCAAAAATCACCCTTCGCCCACCTTGAATTCGCCTGCGCTTTGAAACACCTTCGTATTATTTTGCCCCAAGGAGGGGTGAATGGGAGTTTCACCCCTCACTTGGGGCGAAACTCTCATTGACTACTCTTACCTTCAACTACCATTGCACACCTTTTATCCCAAACAATGTTCACTTCAACGAAGGGCATGTAAGACTTTTGCATGAAATCTGGGGTGAAAAGCCTTTTAATTGTTTCTTTTAATTTGTCGATGCGGGACCCGTAACTTGCACCTTAGACATCTTTGTAATATGCTTTCGCCCTAGAGAGGGGTGAATGGGAGTTTCATCCCTCACTTGGGATGAAAGCTCATTTGACCAACTTTATCTTTGAATTTCGCTCCTTAGCATATTCACACCTGCGTTCACCCAAAGTGAGGGAGAAAATAAATTTTGTCCCACTTCCTAAGCGATACCCTTTTGAGCTATGTTTTGCTTACTTGCATGAAACCTGTGGCGCAATATTTTTAAATTTCTTTGGGGTTGTGCTTTCACCCCAAGGAAGGGCGAACGGGAGTTTCACCCCTCACTTGGGGCAAAACCCCTTTTGACTTTTCCACCATGTCGACTTGGTGATTTGTTACCTTTTTTAATGACATTTTCCCCAAGGTGAGGCAAACAGTGTTTTTGCCCCACCTTTGGGGCGAACACACTTCATTCTTATGCCTTCGAACTTTTACGTTGGACCCACAACATTATTTCTCTTAAAACATAGTTTTGTGCCAAGGAGGGGTGAAAGTCATTCTTGAATTAACTTGGCGCCCATTATCTATTTAAAACAATGTTCACCCTGAAATGGGGCGAATGAGGTTTTTGCCCCATCCTTGGAGTGAACCTACTTTTAACCATTCCCCTGCCTGAAAACTGCACTCGTAATAAAATGAAGACGTTTTCACCCCGAAGAAGGACGACAAGGATTGTCGCCCTTCTCTCGGGGTAAAAAGACTTTGTGTCCTTTTATTTTTGAACTTCAAGCACCTTTTTCATTGACACTTCGAGCGATTTTAATTGGTTTTAAAAATATTTTTCTACTGTTCCATTTTAAACACAACATTAATTTTACCTTATAACCCCCATCATTCCCCGACATCAGATCCATGAGAATAAAAAAAGAGGGTTAACACAAAAAATAAACTGTAACAAAAAATATTGGGCAAAATTATTGCAACATTAATTCACTATACTTTTTCGCTTTACAATAATACTGTCAACAAAATTTCATCAAAATTTTAATGTGGCACGGTGTCAAAATTGCCAACACATCTCAATTGAGATGAGAAGTGTATCTATTTGTAAACTCTCAAGATCTAAACAAGAGAGTTGTAATTTTTCAAGGATGGGGACCTGAGTACAATCCCTTATTATTCAACCAAAAAAAAAAAAAAATTGGTTCAAGATTGAAAATTTGAAGAAAGATATAAATAGAAATAATTTTCATTTTAAAAAATAAAATATTGAATTATATATTTTAATAAAGTTTTTTTTTTAGTTTTATTAAGACAAAATAATTGAGGGTAATAGATATTTCTATATTATCTGCACCAGGTACCTTACTGGAAAGTTCCCTCAATTCTCGAAAGGAGATCCAGGCTTCAAGCCTGGTGGCCTGTGCCGGACACAAAAAACCCTGGCTAGCCTGAGGGGTATACCATGATGGGATGGGTCCCGTGGAACGAGAAGTCCTAGCCTCTAGGGGATACAGGGAATGGTTTTCCTTAATTAAGGTTTTATTCATCTTTGTAGCGCAAGTGGAGAAGGTGAGCCCGACCCCGTTGAACGGGAGGTCCACGGTTCGAAACTCTACAATGCGAAGGGGGACACAAAAATCTCTTGTGGATTTCCTCTAGATAGTGGTATACCTGGTTGGGACGGTATTATCGACAACCTAAGAGCAACTCTCGAGGTTTCTTTCTAACCTAAAAGTTTCCAAGATTCAAAGCGTGAAATGGGCGAGTGTGAGGGAGTGGCTGTGTGGTGGTTGTGTGTTAAATTACGTGTTGATAAGCATAGCTCTCAACATTTTAAGGGGTCATGGTTAGGAGGAGACTGCCCAGCCCTGTGCGTTGGTCGTAGGGTTTTTTCATACTAACCAAATAAAAAAAAATAGAGATTTCTATATAATATAAATATTTTGACATAATATGACTTTTACACAAACACATTTAATGTGAAGATATAACTTTCATAATCTTGTTATCAATATTTTAATTTTACTAAAGCTCAAGGTTGGGCATCCTCATCCCAACCACGATCTCTGATAAGGGTGAGAGTTATATTGTATAGGGACCAAACACACAACCATACACACACCCATGCCCTCACACATTCACCCACGTTGTGATTTAAACTTTGGACCTCCCAAAGAAGAGCCAAAGTGTTGTTCCTAAGGACAATTTTCATAATATATTATTATGAGTAAATATATTGATACATCAAACATTAATAAATTTAGATATAAAACAAAAGTAAAAAATAAATAAGCGAGTGGTTAAGTTCTTACAAGTGAGTTATCCCTATTCGATTATATGGAGGATCGAGGTCCTATTGACTTCCTCTTTACTCAGTGGGCTAGGGAAATTATAGAGGTTTCTTACGTAAAATAAAAATGAAAATAAAAATAAATAAATGTAATACAAATATGCTTGTTGTGGTATAGTGGTAAATGTATTGGGTGCTGGTAGAGGTTGACCTAGGTTTCATTCCCCCTACCTCATCCTACAGATATATGGCGTAGCTGGGAATATCCTATGTGCTGGTAGAGGCCGACAAGGCTCCATTCCTTCTATGTCCACCCTGTTGATAAGGGTCCAAGCCCCTCTAAAAATCCTATGTTTACCTTAAACATATTTGGGTTCAAGGGCTTGGTTCAACGATCAAAATGCTTCTATAGGAGCACGAAGACCAAGGTTTCAATCCCTCGGGCCCCGTAGTACCAGTGGGCATGTTGCATCAGCGTAGCAGGCTATGTAAAAGGTTTACCTGATGCAATTGGAGGTTATAGTGACGACAAGGACGGAGATTCGAACCCATGAAGAGGCATAGAAAATTGTAACAAGTTACCGATTCCTCTAGTATAATTAAAAAATATAGATGTAATACAAATATCAAATTTATATTTTTTTCCTTTTATTTAAACTTTTGTGTTTATTACCTTAATATTTTCCCTTTAAAAAATTGTATTTATTTTTACTTTTAAACATATTCTTAAGAATAGATAAATAAAATATATATAATTATAATAAAATTAAATTAAATTTATATTTTAGTATATAATTTTATACAAATTTTTATTATAAAATGATGTTATTTAATCCATATAATACTTGTTTGTTTATATAGAGAGAGGGGAATTGGCAACATCTCCATCGTATTATCTTCATGGGCACGGTTTGAATCTGAAAAGTTACCATTATACCCCCACCCCACCTCGAGTAAACTTTTACTCCTCAAGTGAGGGGATTTTAGAGGGGCTTTATTTAATTATTTTTAAGAAGCGTATTTTGCAAAAAGGGATAAATTTTTTTATTTTTGTAAAATAGTGTTTTGTAAAATTATAAAAAAAAATTGTAATTGCAAATGTATTGTATTAAGGTATATTTTTGGCAGAGACCAACACTTTAACAAATTTTGCAAAAGTCTCATTTTATATTTTACAAAATTTACATTGTATAAGGTGCATTTTTAGACCTTCATCCCATATCAAGATGGCAAACACTCAACGAAAACCGACCAGTCTACTACCTCCGCCCACTTCTAAAATTTTATTAGTGACCCTATTAGCACAACATTTCATATAGATATAAATATATAATTTTTTTTTAGATTAGTCTGAGAAACCCCTATGATTAATGCCTAGGGCTAGGCATCCCCATCTCAACCATGACCTTTGATAAGGATGAGAGTTGAGCTTATCAATAGGGGCCAAAAATACACCCATACAGACACCCACCCCCTCACACACTCACCCACATCGCGGTTTAAACCTTGGACCTCCCAAAGAAGAGCCAAAGCTTGAACTGTTGTGTTGTCCCCTCAGAACTAAACTTTTAGGTTAGAAAGAAACCTTAAGAGCCGCTCTTAGGTGGTCGGCAATGTTGTACCATCCGGGTATACCACTATCTAGAGGGAAGCCATAGCATAGTATTTTGTGTCTCCCTTAGCATAAATATAAATATATAATTATAACAAAACTAATCAAAATTATCAAATGAAATGAGCTCAGTTGGTTAAATTCCTTCTCTTTTAAGGAGGAGAACCTAGGTTTGAATCTTGCCAAGTGATAAATGCATAATTTCTAGGTTGTAATACCATTATTATGATGCAATACAAGTGGTGCTCATTTTAATCCTATATAACCATTTAAAACATAAAACTAAACAAAACTTATGAATTTGTTGTTGGAAAAGACCATTATTTTTTTTTATGAAAAAAAACATATTTATATTAAATTAAAATAAAATCCTTTACAATAAAAAAAGTGGGTGGGTTAACACACCCCATGGGAAATCAAAATAATCCTCAGTGACAAGGGTTGGGAAACAAAGTCACCAAAAAAACATAAGTTTACCAATCATGATTATTGATGATCATTACATCAAAGAAAGCATATCATATAGAGTAATGTGCCTGGTGTGTTATCCTGCATAAATAGTTAGTGATTATGGGATGGGAATCCACCCCTCTACATCGTGATTAAGGCCTTCAGTACTCGCATCGCTCCAACCAACAACTAGCCTAGGTGAAACTGGTTGAACATCATCCCACCCCCCAACTTGGTGGGACGAACAAGCAATGTCAACATTAGGCCGCTTCCTAATTGGCAAGGGCTGGGACCAGTGCCTATTTGCGAGAGCATTTATTGCATATGACGAAGACTGACAATGAGAGAAAGATAAAAAATGCTCCTGAGAAGAGCGATCTAGGGGGATCCGGTTGACTTTACACGGAGCATTTGCCTAATGCACCAGAAGAACTTGCAGGTGATCCAACTCCATAGTAAATTTGTTGTCTTGAGTACATATCTGTAGCCACATGTCACTAAAAAATTCTAATTTATTAGTATGAGTAAATGTGACAAAAGTGTATACTATTTAAAAATAATTTTGATATGGGCCTTCCAAATATGAAAGATCAAGCTAATCCTGAAAACCTGCCACACTTCAAAAAGCAAGAGAGATAAAGTAAAAGAGTTCCCAAGAAGATCTTGGGACCAAGAAACTCTTGCAACTGTAAATGAGAAAAAAAGGAAAGAACCCATTCCCAAGCTTACCTAGATCTTTTGCAATTCCAAAAGAGGTGAGTACAAGACTTAGGTACACCACAAAAAAGGATATTTTGGATCAAGAATTCCAAGGTGCTTCAAACGTTCTCCCAAGGGAAGGCCTTGAAACAACAAGCTCGATGCAAAAAATATTGCTTAGGCTCAACATAAGTAGCCTAAAAATTTCGAAATCTAGAATTCCATCTAGTCTTGTAGAAAATATGTTCCAACACTAATTGAGCTTAGGCACCATAGGAATATGAGGAGATAACTATTTATACCCCAAATGAACCTTACAATTAAGTAAAGGAGTTTCAACATGCAATCTCCATTCTGACCACCAAGGACATTGCAAGCGCACACCAATATTATGCAACATAGAAAAAGGGATGAGAGCAATAACAACATCATAAGTATATTTGTCAACACCATTAAGCCTGAAGGTGCATTTGAACTCATTTGATGAGATCCAATCTGTGGTCTCGCAAGAAAAGAAATAAACTATTGTAACAATACCCTTTTTGAAAAATGTTGAGCATGAATCCATTGCACCCGAGTTAAGGGAGAATCTTGATGAAGAAACATGAGGGACCACTAAATATTCATAGAATTGATGGATAAGCCTTTACGAAAGCCATCTCCTTTCCAATAGATCCAAGGAGTGAGTTGTTGCCTGAATTTCCATATAATTTTAATAACAAAGGAGCCAAAAATATTAAAAAAATGGAGCAACAATGAGATAGGGAATCCAACCCTCTTCATGCTCTACAGTTTAAGGGAATACTAGAGAAAATGAAATGTCAAACCAAAACTTTCCAAGCTTCAGCTCCCCTCAGATCCCTAATCACCCACTTAGCACATAGAGCAATACCTTGTCATCTATAGTCTAGCAGACCCATTCCACAAAATTCTCTGGGAATATAACAAATATCCTAGGCAACTCTATGAAATCCATTTGTTTTAGAAGAATTATTCCAAAGAAAATATCAAAGGAGTTTCTCAAGCTTCTTATAGCAAGCCTATGAAGTAACCTAGCAAGAGGAATAGTATACATGAGTGGTAGCCAAAACTTTAGAGCGAATATGAAATTTACCTACTGATGATAACTTCTTAGTTAGCCAGAAATCAAGTTTCTTTTCAACTCTTTGAAGCACATAATTCCAAAGTTGAGCAGGGGAGCCTTGAAAGGCAAAAGGAATACCAAGAAACTTAAAAAATTCTCCAGGAGGGATCCAATTCCAATGATACCCTTGAATCCAAGGTGACATAGGCAAGGGAGATTGTCTTAAGTAGGAGTTCTTCCTCCATTGTATGCTAGAACCAAAGGTTGTGCAAAAGGTGTTAAGATAAAATAGAGCATTAGAAATAAATTTCTCCTCTTCCCTTATAGTAAGAAAGGAGTCATCAACAAAGTGACAATTAATAAGTTGTCCTTGATCATTCGGAAGAGCAATTCCTTTAATTAGAATTATAGAAGCTTGAGCAGCTAAAATATAGCAGAAGGCTTCAACAATAAACACACATAAAGAAGGAGCAATAGGACACCCTTATCGAATAGACCTAAAAAGGTCCACTGCTTCAGATAGTGAATTGTTTAGATTGAGAATAATTGAAGAATCTCTAAATAGCATAACAATAGTCTGAATAAAAATTGGCTCAAATTCTAAATCTTTGAGCATAGCAAGAATGAATCTCCATTCAATGTGGTCATAAGCTTTCTGAAAATCAATCTTAATAAAAAGCATGTTCTGATTTGATATCTGAGCCCATTCCATGCCCTCCCAGACAACCAAAACATTATCTAGGATGTACCTTCCTTAAATAAAACTAGTTTACTCTAATATGAATATCAAAGTAAGAAGAGGCCTAAGGAAAAGAGCCAAAGATTTAAAAATGATCTTGTAACTAACATTCAACAAAGTAATAGACCTCTAATTAGTGATAAACTCTGAGTCCCTTTTCTTGGGTATGAATTTGATATTTCTTCTATTAATAATTGCTCCCAAAGATCCTACTCTAAGAGCCTCCTAATAAATGTAATGTAGATTAGGACCAACTAAGTCCCAAAGACTCTTGTAGAACTCACAGGGAAAGCCATCCAAACCTAGTGCTTTATAATTTTTCATTTGAGACAATGCATCCTCTAGATATTTAAGGGATAGTAGTTTATCACACCCAGCTCTTTAAGACTTTGAATATTAACTGGTACAACTGCCATACAAGCCGTCAGTGCTTGCTCTTGCTTAGGGAAATAAGCTTGAACAACATAAACATTAGTATAGTGCTTTATAAAAGCATAAATCATCTCAAGAAGAGAGGTAAACCTTATTCCATTGTCTTGAATTCCCTTGAACCGAGTATCTTTCCTAGGAGGGCAAAGCCTTTGAAAAAATTCTTTGGTGATCCTATCATCAACTTTAAGCCAATGAACTTAAAATTGCTAAACTTTATGAGACTTAAGGAGCTCGAATTAAAAAGTTCAAGATTAAACGGATATGCCTCAAGCCTAAGAGAAGCTTTGGTAAGCTCATCATGAAAGACAACATTGAATTATCTTCTGAATTGCACCACATTTTTCCCTAAAGTACGAAGCAAGATAGTTGTATGAAAAATGGCATCATTCCACCATTCTATCCAACCCAACTCTCCACTAGTTCTAGAAACTATATTCCAAACTCTGCAGATATGGCAGACCATGGAAGGGTGCTGAAGAAATGAAGTATTGAAAAAAATTATGACTTGTGGTGTCTTTGAGGTAGGGATTTCATCAACACATTAAACATGATTGCTGAATGGTCGAAAGTAGTGGTACCATAAATGGTTTTCACAAACAGAGCTGAAGCATTTCTCCTATGAAAGAAAAATTATACATGATCTAAAAGCATAGCTCTATCCAGTATTCTTAGAATTTTTGCATGGCCAGCCTAGAAATTGGACCACATATACCACAAATTTTTAGGAAAATCTTGGGGAGAAAAACAAGAATTAGGGTTTGACAAACCCAATTTGTTTTTCATGAAGTACCAGGCCTCTCTTTCCCTAGTAGCCCACCACATGGGAAGTTATCCTATATTTTCTATAGGATTTTTAGTCATATTAAAATATTTGCACATAACCCAAACAACAGGTGGTAAAGAAAAAGCACACCACCACTAGAGGCTATATCGCTCTTGAGCTTCATTGGCGACATAGATATTAAAAATTCCAAAAGACAGCCCACCAACCTCAAGTAAAACCCAAATTGCATGATTGAAGGGGTCCACACCCCACGAGACAAACCATATTTCCACCTAGCTGCCAAAAGAATGACATCTCCCTCTCTACTAGGGGAATGACTAGTGGCATAAAAAAGCAACCTGGCCAAAGAAAAGGACAAGTACATTACATAATAAAGCCAAAAATCTTAATCTCTTGAAAACAAAGAAAATCAAGATTACCATAAAACCTGAAGAATAAAGCAATCTCAAATTAGACCAAGTATTTATAGACTAGATCCATCAACCCTCTGACATTCCATGATAAAAAAAATCATGGAAATCAATCAAGACTCATATGTTTGGCTACATCTTCAGTGTCTCTGATGTTTGAAAGAGAATCATAAATATTATTGATAAAATGCTCCTGACCTACTTTCCAAAACTCTATTTGATGCCTTTTGTCCAGGTGAACCAGGGAGTCTTCTCAAGGTGGGCTATGGGATCTTTAGCCATTGACAGAAGCCTGTTCAGGTTCCATGAAGCTTGAGGAAGACTACCCATTGACATGTAGAACTGGAGAATCTAAAGACTGGATAGGAGCAGAAGAAGTAACAATTTTAGCAAAGGATTTTTCATTAGTCGGTGGTACATTAGCAACCATCTATGAATCCCTAGCACTAGGTGCCACTGGTTGCATGATATGTTGCTTCATCACCACACCATGCCCAGCTGGCGCAAAAGATACAAGGGATTAAAGCGAGTTACTGGAAGCAATTTTAGGGTTTATATTTTTTCCATTATTACACTTCTTCTGGACTACCTTCCATTCATCTTGCCCCCATTTGGAAGCAAGGACAGAGCTAGTAGTAATAGGAGTCACAGTCATCTCCTTAGCTATAATATTGTCCACCATTAAAGGATAATATTTTATCTTATGGGCAACTAATTGGTAATAGTAACATGTGTTAGGCAGGTTTATGTAGATAACATGTTGCTTGAACCTATAGTCACCAACTTGGACATCAACAGTGTCCCTGAGGTCTTTAGAAAGATCGACTTTGACACAAAAATGCTTTTGAGAGCATGAGGTATACAATTTATCCGTTTCACAACAAACGAATTCACCAATAGGTACCACAAGGTTCTGATAGTAAGGCCAAAGTGACAGAGGAAGACCAGGGAATTCAACCCAAATCGAAACCCACAAGGAAACATCATTAGTGATAAAAAAATCCTTGGTACAAGGCTAAAAAATCAACAAGGAGCTACAAATAGACCAAGGCCCACGATTGAGGACCGCTTTGGCTTGAGCAAGATCAACAAAATGAAAAAAACCCTTTGGTGAGGTTTTGGATACCATCAACCTTGACGCCATGCCAAGCTTGTTGAATCCAGTTCTGAAGGAGGGTCTCACCAGGGATGCGACCTATAAAATACCCTACCAGTATATGGATTTCTAGCCAAGAACAAGTAGTATTAAACTCACTCAATGGGATAACAACATTCAAAGGAAAACTATTACCTCGTGATAAATTTTGGAAATAAAATTTTGTGGTTACTTGTTCACATTTGGTGCCATTTCTCCCTTCTGCAACTTCAATAAAAGTTGGAGCTGTTGATTGAGCTCCGTCCATAAAAAAAGAGGTTCAATCTACCAAACGATGGAGTAAAGTTGGCAAAAGAAATGAAAAAATGCCCTAAGAGGCATCCCGCATACACTCCAGAGTGGAGAGGAGGTATGGCACCAAGAACTCAAAACCCTATTTTAACTAAAATATAATAATTTTACAACAAAAAATAGGTGCATAAGCACACCCCTAAATAGTCATTAACTATCCATAAAAAACATAAGTCAAACATGCCTTAGACTACTAACTATTTTATGACATCTATCAAGACTATGAAGGTGTGTTTTTGGCAAATTGCTCCTAGTCATCACTTCCCACTTGTAACATGTTTTCCAATCTAACATAAAGTACAAGTCACCTTAGTGGAAAAACCTACCATATTTAGTCTCAAGCTCTATGTATCTAACTGAAGAAATGGTCAGTGCAAGAAAATAGTGTGGGGAGCATTCCCCAGTTGTCAATCAATTCTTGCAAATGGACCATTAACTGTTCATAAAAAATATGGGTAAAACATGCCTTAGACCACTATTTGTTTTTATCAATCTACCAAGACTATAGAGACTCATCTTTGGTATATTACTCCCAATTGTTACTTGTCTACAATGTATGTTCCAACTTGGTGCAACAGATAAGTCACCTCAATGGCCAAACCTACCACATTCAACCTCAAGCTCTTTGTATCTAGTTGAAGAAATGACCAGTGTAAGTAAAAAGTGTAGGGAGCATTCCTCTAATGTTTAATCAATTCCTTCAAAGGGGCTAGCTTGACTACCACTTTGTTAGTCTACATTGAGTTCTACATCAACACAAAATAAACAACATTGACCTTGTCAACAACATTATAAAATAGAACAACAAAGGCCTGAGAGAACAAGGAATAATTTTTGGATTTCCATAAAGAAAACAAAATGTCAATCTTGAAGAGGTACCAAACTTCTAGAAACACCAGAGGGAGGAGAGGAAGGTCTCCAAGGAGAATCTATTGCCATGTGAACCACTATGGGAGAAAAGGCTAGAAAAAGGAAAAATCCACTTCTAGGCATCTTGAGCCTTATGACATCTCCAAAAGAGGTGAAGAAGATCTTCAAGTTCATGGTAGAATGGACACAATGGGTTGGGAACCCCAATGTAGATAAGTTGTTTACCAAGCGAGAGGCCTTGATGAATTTAAATCCAAGTGACGACAACTTTTTTGGGTTCAAGATAAGCAAATAAAATTGTGTGAAAACAATGGACCCAAATATGCCTAGGCAAAGAGAGGCCTCGACAAGCATTTAATTTTTCAACCATGGGTAGTATAATGAAATAAATTCATAAACCCAGTCCGTTGTTTAAGAAGGGGTTTATTTGGATACCATTGTTAGTCATTCCCCTAAGGATTTTGACAGTGCATTATGATCTTGTGAAGCATAAAATCAAGCATATTTCCTTTAACTACGCCAAAGGTTTTCTTAATGGTGGAGGTAATTCTAAACATAAATTCAATATAATCCCGAGGATGCCAATCCCTAGTTGATCGATCAAACAAGTAGACCACTGTATAAATACCCATTTTATAGAATTTTTGTGCTTGCATCCAAGGGATTTCAACAAAAGGGACTCCTTGGATAGTCAGGATAGGGGACCACTAGAGGTTCATAAAATTGATAAAAAGGCTATCCCAAAGACCATTTCCTTTCCACTGACCCATGGTTGATGTTTTCCCAAGCCTACCAAATGTTGCGGATGATAAAAGGGACTAAAATTATGATGGGAATTGGGACAACAAGAAGGGAGAAAAAAATTATACTTATTCATCCTTTATGCCCATAACGAGAGCTTGAGATAACATAGTTTTGAACATAGTTTGGAGCGGAATTTTAAAACTTGATGGCAAGGGAAATCTTTTTAGTGGTCTACTAGGTAAGCTTGGCTTCAATTTTATGTATGATATTTTTCCAAAGTTCCAAAGGGGAATTATGAAAGGCAAATGGAAAACCCAAGACTTGAAACACTTCCCCATATTGTATCCATCTCCATTGAAGTTAAGTCAACCAAGATGTAGATTATCGAAAACAAAGAGTTCCACCACTGGATGTTGGAGCTAGAGGTAAGATTCAATATATCCAGACAGTGAATAGTATGAGTGAAGGATTCTTAATCCTCAGCTAATGTGAGAAAAGAGTCATCTACAAAGTATTCATTGATCATTTGGGTTTGACAGTTGGGAGGGGAAATACCCTTAAAAATTTCCAAATTGGATTGATAGGCTAGGAGATAACTAGAACCTTCAACTGTAATAACATAGAGAGAGGGGCAAGAGGTCAACCTTGTCTGATTAAGTAAAAAAGGAAAATAGCCTTTGATTGAGTTCTATTAATAGTATGAAAAATATAGGCATTTGCAAAGAGCATATTGACCATACAGATGAAACCATTTCCAAAACCTAGGGTTTTAAGCATGGCAAGAATGAATTTCACTCAATGTAGTCATAAGCTTTCTCAAAGTCAATTTTGAGAAAAGTGGCTAGTTGATTCGATTTTTTGACCCATTCCATTCCATCCCAGATATCCAAGACATTATCTAACATATATCTACTTCTAATGAAACATGTGTACTCTAATTTGATGATGGCAAGAAGCAAATGGTACAAACACAAGATTAAGGCTTTGGCGATGATCTTGTAGGACACATTGAGAAGGGTGACTGGATGCAAATTTGTGATCAACTCAGGGTCTCCAGTCTTTGGGATAAATTTGATATCACCCTTGTATTCCAATACCTACCATTCCACAACTTTTTACTATAAAATAATATATTTTGATGTTATTTTATGGTCTTCATGTAATCTCTATCATATTAAGGCACATGGATAAAGTCGACATGATGCAATATGGGTGGAATCCATTTTAATCCCATATAACCAATTTAAAAAAAGTTTACATATTTTCAATATTGTTATATTAATTATAATTTATGAAGTGATCTATCTTAACATAATATTATAATTGATTTCTTTTAATCTAATCAATTGAAATTTATTTTCTTTGCATTATGTTTTTGTTTTTAGTAAGGAAACATCATTTTCTTAAGACCATGGGCTCAAGTAGTTTAAAACTTAATTACATACTAGTATGTAGTTTATTAAAATATGTGATTATTCAATCATAGCTTAATAAGGGTGGATTTTATTTCAACTCTTATTTTTATTATGATGAGTTATATTCAATTTATTTTTTAAGTTTAATGTTTTTGTTTTACTTATAATTTTTTTTACATTAAAAATTTAAGATCTATAAATAATATAATTTTAATTGAAACCAATTTGGGATTGGATCTACTAGGGTTTTGTCATAGTGCTTTACTAGGGTGTCGCAATGCTCTTAGTAGGTTTCAAGATTGCTCTCTACCTGCCCTTGGCTACATATAAGGGTCCTTCTAGGGCCCTCCCTCTACCCCATTCTCCCAAGCGATCCTTTGTAAACATAATGGGGGAGAGAAAAGAAGCTAAGGACGAATCTTTGAGAAGTGATGCTTTAAAAACCATTTTCTTTGTTGTTGTTACCAAAAATACAATAGATAAAGGTTTCTAGTCTAGACTTAATGGTTGTCTTCCGTAAGCTGGCCACCATCCCAAGCTTGCTATTGAACAAAGTTTGGTGGCTAAAAATATTTTGCATAGGAGTAACCATGATATAATATGCAAATTTATTGGCATGTGACTATCTCTAGGATATATGACCTCTTGGGTTTGAAAGAATTGGGAGCCTTTAAGGGATATTTCAATATTCCTCATTTGTAATGGATACTATATAGCGAGTTTCTCTTTAAGAGAAAACAAGGACAAAGCTTTTGAATTAGGAAAGAGAAGCTATAGCACAACAAGTCTTTTTGTGTAGCCCTAAAAGCTAGGATTTGATCCATGAATGGAACCCATTGTAGTGGTTTTTTGGGTATTATATGCTCTACCAATGGAATATTGGTGTAAACCAAATTTTGAGAGACTAAGCAATTTCTTGGGACAAGAGTAGCTAGAGATACGATGATGGAAGCTTCATTCATTTTTTTTCATATGTGTTGATATGGATCTTAATCACTCACTATCAATATAAATAAACATAGACATGAGGGATTTAGCCTAGATCTAATAAGTAGACTATGAAGTGATCCCCTTATGGTGTAGGATTTATGATAAGCACGATCATCTTGCCTATTTTTGCCCTGAGAATATCCAAAAGGAGCCCATACCATCAGAGGCTAATGGTAATTAATACAAGATGTTTGTTAAGAATGTATAAACTAAACTCACAACCTCAAGCCTAAATTCAAAAGAGGGTTTTGAACCACCTACGCGAAATAAGAAGCAAAAGAAGAAGGTGACGCAATAAAACCGGATAAAAGAGAGAAACCTAAACATGTATAAAATTCTTAAAGCCCTAATGGATATGTAGAATGAGATAAGTATAATGGGGAACCCCAAGGGGAAATTTACCCTTCGAAAATGTAGAAGAAGTAGCCTAGTAGAGGATAACTCAACCAGTGTTAGAAACCAATATCCAACCAATCTCAATCATATTGCCATAATAACTTTAGAGAACCTCAACCTTGTTATGGTCTTGGTTGATATGGATGTCTCAATGAAAGAAAATTATAGAGATAGAGGTAAGCCTACTCTTGGAATTTAGCAAGGAAATAAAATATTAAGAAACACCCAAGCCAAGAGTGTGGGAAGAAAATTAAACTAGGAGCAGTTGGTAATGGAGGATGACTAGCGAGTAAACCGGGGGAGCCTAAAGCAAATTGATACCAGGTCTTGGATTCCTAATGATTGTACAATCATGGAATGTTAAAGGCTTAAAAAATAAATCTCATCAATTTGTTATTCATATAGTTAAAAGTTATCATTTAGATTTCATTTTCCTTCAAGAGAAAAAATCTTCAATACAAGTGATGGATAGAATAGCCAAGAAAACATGGATACAAGCATAGCATATGGTTGTTGCATCCCAAGGAGCTTCATGGGGTATAATTATTTTGTGGAACCCTCTAAACTGGACAACAACTGATCATGTTGTTGGAAGGGGGTTCTTAAATATCTCTTCAAGAGTAAGAGTTTAGGAGAATTTTGTTGATTTAAAATTTATATGGTTAAAAAAAATTGAGGAGCAATGCCTCCAAGGGGTAGTTTTGCCAACAAGTAGGATAGGAAAGTAATAGGTGAATTAGATAGTGGTTGGGGACTTCAATACTAAGATTTTAGCTAGGGATCAAGAAGGGGACATCCAATATTTGGATAAAGGGGATAGATTTATGCTCTCTAAAGTAAAACAACTCAATTTGATTGATGTATAATATGTAAGGCCTTCTCATACTTAGAAAAACAAACAAGCGAGGTTGGAAAACAAGAAGGTAAAGTTGGATAGATTCTTGGTGTTTGAAGAGGTTTTTTGCCATGGTCACTCAAGCTAGAAATTCTTAATCATACAAAACTAGACCACTTTGCAATTCTATTGGAATGGAGTATGGGCCATAAATCTTTTTCTAGACCATTTCAGTTTGAGATGGTTGGAAAAGGAGGATATTAAGGATAAAATCCTAGTCTGGTAGGAGAAGGGGTGCCTTGCCCATGGGATAACATTATTTGGAGTCTTTAAACAACTCTAACATGTCAAAGCCCAACTCAAAATTTAGAAAAAAAATAATAAATCAAACTTTTACCTTTAGAGGGTTCTATCGATTGCTAGGATGGAGGAGTTGGCCATACTCTTCTGAAATATTAAGTTCTTCCAGACACTCCAACACATTGCACAACCTAAAAGACCTTCATGGTAATGTGATGGACACTATCCCAAGTATGCAACAAGCTACAAATATCTATTTTGAAAATATTTTCTTTGCTTTTGCCCATCCTAATATTGTAGTGCAAATAGAGATACTTAATTGTATCCCATAAATTATAAAAACAAAAAAAAACTAGACCCTCTTCAGAACTATAGATATAGAGAAGGTGAGAGGTGTAGTCTTCAACATGATAACCATAAAGTCCCTAGGCCTTGATGAGTTATTGGTTAAATTTTTCCATGATTTTTGGGATGGCATAGAGAAGGATGTAACCAGGGCAATGGAGGAATTTAGTGTAAATAAAAGCATGTTACAAAATATGAACCACACTTTCCTTGGTTTGATTCCTAAAGTGAGAGAGGCTTCCAACCTTGGAGACTTTCTCCTGATTTCACTTTACAATGTAGTCTACAAGATCATTACCAAACTTATGGATGAAAGGTTCAAGAAGGTACTAAAAATATTATCTCTTTGGAGCAAGGAGGATTTGTGGAGGACCAACAAGTTTTGGATGGAGTAATCTTGGCACAAGAAGCAGTTCACACATTGCATCAAAAAGGTTGAAGAGGCATATTTATCAAACTAGATATGTCTAAATCCTATTATAGAGTCCCTTGGAAATTTTTGGGTCGAATATTAGAGAACTTTGGTTTCTATCTAGGATGGAGAGAGTGGATCATGAGTTGTGCCTCTTCAATCTCCTTCTTAGTCCTCATCAATGATATTCCCTTAGCTCCATTTTAAACCTCTAGAGGAATTCAACAAGGAGATGCTTTATCCTCTTACCTCTTTATTATTCTTGTTGAAGGATTGGGTATATTTATTTGAAGGAACAAACAACAAGGAGTTATCTTAGGAGTGCAAGTGGGATTAGTAAATCTAACACATTTACAATTTTTGGATGACACAAGTTTGCTTGGTGTAGCCAATGTTAGGGAGGCAAGAGTTCTAAAAGCTACCTTAAATACATATCTAAAAGCCATAGACCAATAAGTGAATGCATCTAAGTCCAAGTTAGTGTTCTTTAATACCAAAATGGGGACCCAAGATCAAATTATAAACATCTTAGGCTTCTCTCAGGGCTCCCTCCCACTAGACTACCTGGGGTTTCCACTCCACTATAAGAAGTCGAAGTTGGTAGAATATAAAAAAATGATGGAAATAATTGGTGCAAAAATAAATAATTAGACAAAAAATTGGATTTATTTTGGAGGAAGTGTGACTTTTCTTCAAATAGTGGTTCAAGTAATGATAATTTACAATTCATCTATCCTTGCTACTTTGATTGAAATCATGAAGAAGCTAGAATCAGTTATGAGAAAATTCCTATGGGATAGCCCAAGGATGGGTAAGTGATGGGCTATAGTAAGTTGGAATAATATTTGCCATCATAAAACAAACAAGGGATTAGGAATTTGAAAAGCAACATTGAATAACCAAAATCTAGCAAGCAATCTTCATTGGAGATGGATCTCCAATAATGAAGCATTTTTTTGCAAAGTCATTACTAGTAAGTATATAGGTAAAATTCCCCATGATGAAGCAGATCACATCCCTATGGATGACCAAGATTTTGTTGTTTGGACGGTGTTGTAATTAGGAGAGAAAATGGTAAGAACAAAACTATTTTGGAAAGTAGGTAGACGGGATAAAGCAAATTTTTGGATAGATTCTTGGGACCAATATGCCACTTAATTCTAGAATTTATAGAGCTACAACCCCTTAAACAAAGCCTTGATGCTAGAGGTTGGATCAAGACAACATGATATCTACATACAAGGCAAATTGGGACCTTCTCTCTTATGCAACTAAAATGATGGGAAGAGTGTCCAGTCCCAACTATCCAAATTTGGTGCCACTGTTAAAGAGGATAATAAAATTATGCCACTTTATAGGAGACGAGGAAGAGTACAAGATAGTTTGGATCATGGGAATTTAGGAATCTATATATTTTAGTAAGGTTATAATAAATTATTACCTCCCCATCGATGTTATTGGATGTTCCATGGTATAGATTATGGTTGGTAAAGGGCTGGCCAAAAATTAATTTCTTTACTTAGCAAGTTATGCATTACAGCTTCATTACCTATGATAACTTGCAAAAGAGAGGTTTTCATGGCCACTATAAATGTATCATGTGCAATACCCATGAGGATACAATAAATAATTTGTTCTTCTAGTGTGAATTTACCCTAGAGTTATGGAGTTGATGATTTGATCTCTTCAAGGTCTATCTCAACAACAATTAACACTTACTAATATATGAGAGGTATAAAAATGAATAAGGTTAAAAAATAAATCTATTTAATTGGGTTGATCTTTAAGTTTGAGTTTTATCTTGTGGTACATAAGGCTGGAAAGAAATGCGAAAATTTTTAGAGAGGAATACACTTCGATAGAGCTAGTTTGGCATACAATATTAAATAAGGTTACAAAAACATTAAAAGCCCATATGAGGAAGTAGAAAAAATAGGATGGAGAGAAAGCTGCTAGGAGGTAGACTCATGGGGCTTGGCAACCCCCTTCCCCAGGGTAGAAAAAAGTCAACATGGATGGAGAAACCTAGGATAACGTAAGGCAATAGGCATTGGTTTCCTCAGAAGAGACTACAAGGGGAAGGTCCTTCATTGGGAATATGAAGGCCTAGGAGTAGCAAAAAATAATGAAACAAAGACTTTGGAAATTAGACAAGGCTCTCCTAATGCTAGGGAATATTAAGTTTGGAAGATCATAGTGGAGCTTGACTCACAAATTTTGGTTAGGTTGCTATAAGAGATTGTAAAATTTAGACCAAGTACATGGTGGATCAAGAACATAGTGTGTCAGATCAAATCCATTTGGCAATAGTTTGAGGATGTCATTTTGGTTCATATAGGTAGAGGGAAGAATGCTACGACTAAATTTTTGATTAAAAAGGGAAGCTAACTTCTTGCTAGTTACTTGTTGAAATCTAATAAGAATAGGGACACTATAGATTGGATGGATGTGAACCAACAAGTTTTATTACTAGCCAATAGAAATTTAGGTAA
Organism: Wollemia nobilis; assembly: GCA_028583015.1. NCBI lineage: Eukaryota > Viridiplantae > Streptophyta > Pinopsida > Araucariales > Araucariaceae > Wollemia > Wollemia nobilis. The sequence continues at coordinate 10,773,624 of JAQPPZ010016945.1, forward strand.
TGAAGTATGTTGGATTAGGGCAGATGATTATGATGATTAGCCTTTGGTCTGATATCAAACTACTACTTATAGCACTCTTAGTCCCAATTTGGAGTAACCCCAAAATTCATGGCAAGAGGAAGAAGCTAATTAGGGCTCTCTAGAATAATATTAACCAAAATTGTAATCAAGATAAGATTTTTTTCTCTTTGGATCACACTAATAAATTTGTGGCCCAAGAAGAAGTTAGAGTTAGTTTTATTAGGATCTTGGGGCTGGCCAAAAATGGCAAGCCAATTATTGTAACTTTAGACCTATCTTCTTGATAAGATTTTTATCTTTTAAAAAAAAATTAAGATCTACAAGTGTTGTGCATATCAAACCACACCCATCCTTTCTTGCATTGAAGACGACACTTATGTTATGCTATAAACCAATGGGATATACATACCTTACCCCCTTTAAATATGAATCCTAGACCTCCCATTTTCAGGTCCACTTAAATGATTCATTTATAATTTGATTAATTGCAAGAATCAACATAGTAATTATAGGATTTGAATATGAAGATACAACTTGAATAAGCCTAATAATGAAGGCTTGAGTATTATAGATAGGAATTCCAAGGTTCAAATCTAGAGGAGGGTACGATATGTCTAGTAGGCAACAAACACAAGGGGAGTGCCTCCCTTCTACAAAATAGATCCATGTAGAATAAGGTAGTCTGATATGCTCAATGCTCATGGACACATACTATAATAAATATACCTATACATGTGCATTTAATTACTAAATATTGAACACTATTCTCTTTGTTATAATTTTAATATTTTTAGGTTCAGTATGTATAATATGTTTTTAGATATAATTTATATTTACAATATTTTTATTATTACTTTATTTAAATTAACTTTGGTGTAGTTTAAAGTTTTGCTTGAACATTTTAATAAAAAATTTGTATATCACTATAACAATTTAAATTACTCTATTTAGGATGAGTAAACATGTTATATTAGTTGTCAATAGCTTCATTTTGCTTTCTAATTATAATAGATAATTTCAACAATTTAATTTTAGTTTTTTTATTGTTTAATTTGAAATAGGATTTTAACTGTGTTATTAGTTTATGTAAATTAGAAGGCTATATCTTTCACTCAATTTACATGAACAAAAGGTGAGGTCTTGATTTAGCCAATATAATCAATGATTTTTTATAATAATTTAGAAAATGTTTTGATCTATAAAGCTAAAAAATGTTTGTTATCTATTTTGTATTCTTAAAGGTCAAAGATACAATATTGATATTGTCATCGAAGATAAATGCTCATTTTAATACAAGTTATTATAGAATTAGATACTCACCCTACTAATATATAATTGACTTTATTCTATACTATGAATTGACATTATTATGCTATATAATAATTTTAGTTGTTTTATCATGAACTATCAATCAACATATGACAAATTTTATATTATACATTTTATTTTCAAAGGTCAAATATAATATTGGTTTTTGCTAGGCTTTGTACTAATGAAGACATGGAAAGAACCCTACCATCCTCAATCAGGTTGAAATCTAAATACGGGACTTGGGAGCAAAAAATCGAATATGAAAACTCCCTAGCCTTAAACAAGGTTAGTAAAAGAAAAGACCATCTCCCTAAAAATTATCCACCCAAGCAAAAAGAGGGTAAAATTTGATGAAGAAAAAATCAACAACAAAAAAAAAAGGTAGAAATTTTGAACAAATTCACTAGCAAGAAATAAAATGAAGAAGGATATCCCTCAAAAAGATAAAAAGAAGATCCAAATAGTTTTAGTGCCTTGATAAGTGAAGAAGAAGTGGAGGTTTTTGGATAGGAAGAAGAAAAGTGGAAGGAACAATAATTAGTGTTGGTTCCTCGGAGTCTGGCTAAATCCCATAAGACTTCCAGTAAAATGAAAAATGAGTCCTAATTTGTGGATGTTCCTATTGAGGCTACATATGAGATCATGCAGAAAGATAAGAAGGGAAGTATTTCTTCTTCCCCTGTTAAAAAAAGCTTTGCTATTCCATGCCTGAGAATAACCAGAAGTACCAAGAAAAAATGGATGAAGTAGTAGTAAGAAGAGGAATACCTAACCTAAAAGAAATCCAAAAGAGAGAGATTGAGAAGGAGGTCTATGATGGGAATAAGAGAACTTTGAACTTAAGCACAACTAGAAGCCATAAAGAAAAGACAACAATGTAAATTGACTATTGTTTTACTATCAAAAAGTTGTTTCAGTATTGTTAGTTTACTAACTTTGTTTCAGATTTGTTTCATTTTGGGCTTCAAAGCCTTTTTATTTTTGTAAACTTATTGTTTTATTTGTAGTTTAGTTATGTACAAAGTTGTGGGACCTTCCAACACCCTCACCTTTGTTAAAAGGTTTAGGGTTCCTTTCAAAACCCATTCTCTATCTTTAATATATATATATATATATATATATATATATAAGATAAGATAAGATGGGACCATTGAACATAAATACTTGTTTAAATAGGACATATTATCAAATTAGATACTCACCGTCCACTATATAAAGATTAACTTAATTTTAAATATTATTTTTGTTGAAAGTACTTAGACGTACACTCGTTCATTTTTTCTTATCCAAGGGTATGGTCTAGAAGCATACCACAACATATTTATATGCTAACATATTAATGTTATTTTTATGATTAGGAATGTGCACATTCACTTGCTAACATCATTTGTGTTCAATATATGGTTCTCACCTAAAATTGATGTCATTCTTATCACATTACTTGCCTTATTTAAATTATTAAATAAGAAAAATGTTAAATAATTTATGAAAGGTTGGATATATATTGAATTACATGAAATTATAGACTTTAAGCTTCAATTGCATAATTAATATAATGAAAGCTTAGCAAGACACCCAAAGAAGAAAGCATAGGGTTGAGGGTATGCATTTGATTCTCTATAGCGAAAGCATCTTCACCATGAACCTAACCTTCATCATATTGAGACAGAGTCTCATGGTTATGTTTGATGAGTGTTAGAATCTCCCAAGTTGCATCCCTAACAAAGCTAATATAATTATTATTATGATTATTTATGTTATTGGCAAGAGTTTTTATTGGGGCTTCTAAGATTTTTATTATTTTTAACAAAGGGAAATAAAGGTACTTAAGCAAACCTAGAGTACCCACATGAATGCAATCATTTTCTTGAGGTTTACATTGTATAGTATGAGGATCCAAAGAGCATAATTATGTATCAATTTCATGTCATGGAGAGGTATGATCATGTTGATTTGCTTATCGAATTCCAACCACTCTTATATAGAGAACTAGTCGTAAGTTTACCTCATGCATAGGATCAAAGGGATCTCTCATCAACTATAGGATTACTGAGCACATAAAATATTACCCATAAAACCCAATCAATTAAACCCTCATAGACATTTTGTTTATTTCTCAAAAATAAAAAATGAGGGCATCAAGATTGGAATAACATCAAATCCCAATATCAAGGACTTATAATATAACTCTAAGCCTATTGTCTTCGTAGGCTTGTGTGAAATCAAATAAATATGATTTTATGGGATCTTATTGACTTTATGTGTTTGACTCTATAAATCCATGCTAGCCTAAGTCCTATATTTGATCCTCATTTTCCTTCTACAAACAATTTCCTATATGACATCATCTTGTGTTGTTGCATTTTACTACCACTATCCACATCAACAATTATATTTTTGTCCAATTTCTACTCCATGCTTCTCTTTTTTTTGCTTTAGCTTGTTCATAGTATCTATAAATCACACAAAAATAGCATAGAACTATGTGCGTGTCTTCGTAACTTACTAGATCTTATCAACTAGAAATGGAGCAAGACAGATGTGTACAAATATTCATTTATTTTATCCAAGTTTGATTTGTTGTAGGGTAAATAAATCCCTTTGTTTGGATTTTTGCTATTTTCCTTGTTTTAGGGCCAGATTGAGGTCTTAATCATGTAAATAAGGGTCAGTTTATAGATTGACATAAATTTTATATTAGTTATTCTTTTTTTTCAAAATCTAGTAATATCTCTATTAAAATGTGTAAAATTTAAGCCGACAAAAAATGATGTTTTTTTATTAGAATAATGTGTTACTCCATTCAGCTACTTGGATAAAGAGAACTCTTTCAAATAATTTTTTTGGTAAAGCTTTATCGTGTTCTTTAAAGAACATATGTATGTTCATAGTCAACATATATTAATTAAGGGTATCTCATATATGGGAGCCTTATGACAAAATAAAACATCTTTGCAATTTTGAGAACTTACAAACTTCTTTACCTTATGACTCTTAAAATTTAATATTAAATATTTTCTATAAAAAATATATTATATAAAAGAAAACCAAATAACCTATGGTATATCCACATGATAGTTGGTGATCTCAATATATCAAATTTGTTGATAGATTTTTAGAGGACAACATGCTCAAATCCTTTATTTCATCACGAGCCTTTCAAATGCTTATGAGCAATGCAAACATGTTAGGAACCTTCTAATTAAAATAAGTATATCCACATAAATATTGCAATAAAAATAATAATTTATGAAAGAACAAAATATTACAATATGAAATAGAAATGTAGAAATATATATTAATCTCATAAATCACAATACAAAATCGCAAGCCTCTTCGAGGGGGCAACCTCCCAAATAAAACTTTGATTCAATATGTAAAAATATACATCCATCTATGCCCCTCACATTTTTAAAGACTCTTCATAACCCTAAACCTAATGCTCAAGAGTTGGCTTACATGCAAAATGCCACCCAAGCTAGAATCTTCTACCAAATAAAACATTTACATTCTTTATAACAATTACATTAAATGATACCACTTATCTAGGTGCCTCTAGTACCACAAAATATTGCAAACATCGTTAGATGGGGTCCCCACATTAGAAAGGGGTTATTACATAATAGTGTTAGGATGGAGTCCTAACATACCCTTACTTTCAAAAAGCTTTGTCCTTAAAGTTGAAGATGATGAACTGTTGTTGGGGCCAGTGAAGGGATGCCCATGTGGCATCTTTAGATTGTAATCCTCACCATTGAACAAGAACAATAGTTATGACATGGTGGCAAAGGGTGCTCGGTCTCTTGTCCAAAATTCTTTCAGGCTCGAGAATTTTGAATTCTTCTTCATCCAACTTTGGTAATATGGATTGAACTTGTACTGTGTTGCCAACAACCTTCTTCAGAGAGGAGATATGAAAGACCATATGGATCCTAGAAGTGGTCAAAAGGGTCAATTTATAGGTTGTGGAACCGATCCGTTGTAACACCTAGTAGGGACCATAGTATTTGGTTATAAGTTTTTGAAATTTAGAAAGCTAAAGAGATGACTGCTTGTAAGGTTGTAGGCAAAGAAAAACCATATCCTCCACTTCAAATATGCACTTAGAATGATGTTGATAAGATTGCTGACACATAGAATTCTAGGCTAACTCAAGATTTACCTTAAGTTGTCAGAGGATGACATGATGTTGGTTGAGAGTGGAATCAACAATGTGAACCTTGGATCTTCCTAGAATATAGGAGGAGGGTGTTGGTGGAGGAAGACCATATACTACTTCAAATAGGGTAACCTTGGTAGCGGTATGATAAAGTATTATACCACCATTTGACCAAAGGGAGTCATTTAACCCATTGTGTAGGATGTTCTAATGCAAAGCAATGGAGATATGTTTTCATATATTTGTTAACAATTTTAGTTTGTCCATTAGTCTGAGGGTGATAGGATAAACTCATTTTGAGATGACTGGTCTACAACTTAAATAGTTCTTGCCAAAAGTGATTGGTAAAAGTAAGGTCCCTATATGACACAATAGATTTGGGCATTCAATGAAGGTGAAATATGGAGTCAAAAAAATTGAGAAAATATGGAGGTTGTGTAGGGATAGTATAAGGAAAATAAATGACCATACATTGTGAGATGATCCACTACCACCATAATAATAAATTTTTATCCTAACTTGGGTAACCCTTCAATGAAATCCATAGATATATTTGCCCACTCTTGATCTATAATTGGAAATATTTGAAGAGTTATAGGGGAACACATAGTTTCACCTTTCATTCTGTAAAGACTATCACATTCTACTATAATATTTTGAATATCTCTTTCTATTCCCTTCCAAAATAAAGTATGCTCGGTCCTTTCATAGGTCTCGAGAAATCCTAAATGTCCAACTGTTGGTAATGCATACATTTCCTACAATATGAGATCTCACATTTGTGAATTTTTGGGAATGACAAGTTGATCATGATATCTCAAGTCTTAACCATCCCAAGTGTATATAGGGGATAAGTTGGGCTCTATGTGGAGTTTGTTCATCAAAGTTTGTAAATTAGAATCCCTGATCATTTCTTCTTTGAGATGATTGATCCATTGATGGAGTGGTGTAGATATAGCATTTTACATTCTTTGGTCCTCATACTATTAGGATAGTGCATCAACCATTACATTATTTTCCCTTTATATATATGATTTAATAATCATAGCCCAACAATTGAGATACCCATGGTTTTTGCTTAAGTGTGGCAGCCCTTTGTTCTAAGAAGTACTTAAGACTTTGATGGTCGATTTTGATTGAAAATGATGCCCAATTTGATATGGCCTCCAATGATTAACAACATATAAAATGACTAGCATCTATTTTTTATAAGTGCATTCACCCAAATTATGGCTTCAAAGTGATCTAATGGTGAAGGCCAATGGTCTTCCTTCTTGCATCATAACTATCTTGATTCCATTACTATAAGCATCACTTTCAATTACAAAAGGTTTAGAAAATTTAGGCATTGCTAACACCAAGGTGGTTTTCATAGCTTGCTTTAATTCCTTGAAAGCCTTCTCCACTAGTTTTGACCAAATAAAGGAATTATTTTCTCAACATGGTTGTTAAAGGAGCCACTACATTTCCATAATTCTGCATAAATTTTTGGTAAAATCCAATGAGTCCCAAAAATCCCTAAATTACCCTTAGGGTTTAATGCTTTTGTCATTCTTGAATAATCTGAATCTTTTTAGGATAAACTTTAGCTCCTTTGGTGATAATGTGACCCAAATACTCTACTTCTTACAACTCAAAAGAACACTTTGACCTCTTGATATAAAGTTAATTCTCAAGCAAAATTTGTAGGGTCTGATCCAAATGTTGGAGATGCTCTTCCTGAGAGTGACTGCAAATTAGAATTTCATCAAAGAAGACTAAATTTTTTTTTCCAAGAGCCAAAAAATAGAATTCATCAAACTCTAAAAAGTAGAAGGTGCTTTGGTCAAACCAGATGGTATAACTAAAAATTCATAATACCCTTTGTGAGTCCTAAAAGTACTTTTAGGAACATCATCTTCTTTGATTTGAATTTGGTGGTATCCCAACTGCAAATCTAACTTTGAGAAATATTGAGCACCATGCAACTTGTAGATGCAAATCGAACAACACCAAATAACTAAACTTAAACAAATGAACAATTAAAGCAAGATAAACACATATGATTGCACAAAAATAAATTTGATTTTTATTTTTGGGTGGATTCTTGATATTACAACCAAATATGCCCTAGATTGGGGTTTTTACAAAGCTTTATTGCTCAATACAATAATCTCAATATGCTAGGGTTCTCCGAAACCCTAGCCAACAAATCAGGGTGGTGTCTTCATGCTCGATCGATCCCAACAGAAGTGAGTGGGCTTCAGATATCCTTTGACCGGACCACTCCAGCTTAAACAACTGCTCAATGCCTGTATATCTCCAGACCTGCACACAGAGAATGACAAAATAGGATTAGTAGTAACTGTGAGGGCTCCACTGTGTGAGACCCTCAAAAATCAATAAAAACCCTAAATGCCAAATAATAAACTGCATACAAATATGGAAATAATGAAATTAGTATAACAATAAAAGATTTACCTTGTTGAACTTGATATTTTTTGATCCGTAGTCATTGTTGTAGGAAGATGGTGCATGGATGCCCTAGCGACACCCGAGGGTTAGTAGGGCTACAGAAATCTAGTCTAAAACACCCATGGGTGCTCGATGATAGTAGAGAATGCCCATGGGTGCTCGAGGATAGTGGAAAGTACCCAACGACACTCGAGAATAGTAGGCGGGCATTCAATAGTAGAGGATGGGTGCTCGAGAGTAGTAGAGGGGTATTTAAGGGTTGAAGCAAGGTCTACAAAAGTAGATCTACTTTAGGTGAGGTAGACGACGATAGCTGTAGAGGCGAGGGTGAGTGAAAGTGAAGGTGAGGATGTGAGGGACTCAAGAAAACTTAGGATTCTAAATTGCTTAGGGGTTGAGCCATCAAAATGACTCCTATTTATAATCTTCCCTAGGGCACGTTAGGGTTTCAATGACACAATTTGTGTGGTCAAGATTAAAACATGATGGAGGGTGGAGATTAAATCTGGGTAGGTGGCATGGATTAAGGTGGATGAATGGCTAGGATTAGACCAAGATGGATGGTTGAGATTAATTTACACATATATATACACATTTATTAAATATATATAAAAATATAATATAAAATATTAATATTTAAATATATATTAAACAAATATATATATAATATATGTAAATAATAGGTAAAAATGGTGGGAAGACCTGGATGGATGACAAGTGGCTAGGATTTGGTGTCTATAGATGCCCCTTTTTGTATCATGTTGTGTGAAACACAATGCGGTGCAAAAATACGAGACACTTATTTTGGCTTGATGGTGAAGCAACTTTGTTGAGATGTGGACATGAGCTTGGAGATAAAAGAATTTTGATTGTGTAGCTTACCCCCTCAATTGGTGAATGAGTTTGTGGATGAATCTCATGAGCCAATTGAAAATTGAGTGCAATTGGTTGTGTAAAAGAATGATGTGATTGTGGATGATATGAATGATGTAAATGTGATATCATTTTTGCCCCAATGATGAAAGGGGGTTGGTGGAAGATGCATGTGATGAACTCTATTTTTGCCCTAACAGAGAAAGGGGTTTTTGCCAAGTGTAGATGCCATGATCATGTAAGATGTATCCCATTGTGGGAAAGTCAAAACCAAATGTGGTTGCCCCAAATTTGGGGTGATTCGATGTTGTTGAAGAATGTGCCTTTTGGCATCATTGATATGCAAAGATGAAGATGCATAAAGAAAAAGAGTCAACTTTGAAGGGCCAACTAGTGATTGTCAGATAATTCCTATGATCGGAACCAATCACCCTAGCTAAGGTCAGTCACCATGATGACTATCAAGGAAATGAGGAATGATGAAATGTGATTTTGTCCATGTTTTAAGCCCCACGAACTAGGCCATCAATGATAACTTTTGTGCAAATTGTTCTTGGCATTGTTTCACTCAAAATGTGAAGTACCAAAGATTGTTGTGATTTTGAACAAGGAGATATGAGATGATGAAGATGACCAAGTGTCCTTATGGTGATTTATTCATCTTACCGAATTGCATGGATGCAAATCGTTGCAATCACCAAGGGGATAGAATAGACCACTAGATACGAGGTTCACTTGAAATTGTAGGTGAACTTGGAAAATATGCAAATGTTATGATTTGATGATTGTAAATGATGTGAAAATGAAATATTGATGATGAGAATGATGATTATGGTCATTTTGTGAAAATTTGGACCATTTTGGAATGCTTTTGAATTTGATAAGTGATTTTTGTGCCTTTGGGGCGTAAACTAAAATTATGCATCCAAATCGGTTTGGACTTTCACAAAACCTGATAATGTGATGAAATGGATGCATGGATGAAATTTGGAGTGATTTGATGGGGGTAAGCCACTATTTTGCATTGATTTGGTGTTTCTTGTCATTTTTTATGCCAAACATCGGTTGGTGCTTACTGCATGCACAAACACCCATCGGTGTTTGGGCACTTCCAAAATACCTCGAGGTGCTTCAATGCACCAGGAAACGCCCATGGGCATTTCAAGGTGCCTAAAGTAGCTATAAATAGCTTTCAGGGTGAAGATGGAGCTCATTTGTTGAATTTGTAAAGTTGTGTATGGGAGAGTGAGGTGGAGTGGAGTGGAGTGAAGGGAAGTGAGGTGAGCATGGAAGCTATGGTGGTGGAAGGTGTGGCTGAAGTGGGAGTGTGAGTGGCTATGGTAAGTTCCCTCTTTGAAGATTTTATTATTTTTGTGCAAAATTTTATGTTTTTGTTATTTTTTTAATTATGAACATGTATTAACAACAAATATTTTGTGTTGTGTTGCAGCTTAGGATTTTGGAGGCTCGACATTGGTTCTCACCTCTCATCCTAGGGATGAGAAAGGTATTGTGGAGTGGGGATTGGGATTTTTTGGAGGTTATGGGGCTAGCGGAGGTAGCCCGGATAGATGTGGTGAGGGTGGATGAGGGGTACCTCTCTACCTTGGTAGAGAGGTGGGATCCAGAGAGGGGAACCTTTTAGCTCCCTACTAGAGAGATTACCCTCACACTTGAGGATGTATATCGCATCCTCAAGCTATCGATGGAGGGGATTCATGTCGAGGTTGGACATGATCGAGGGATAGAGATGAGGAAGATGTTTGGTGATAGCTGGTGGAGTGTGGTGGTGACATGTGGGGGTATTTCATACTTGTCCATGTATGTGGACAAGGAACTGGATGCCCTACCGACTTTGGTAATGTTCATGTTGGCCAACATCATGGTCCCGAATAGTATCGATTGTAGGTTCCCTTGGAACCTGATAGGGTTGGTGAGTGATATGCTCGCTACATCATAGGTGTATGCATGGGCTCCTACCTTATTGGTGTAGATGTACTAAGAGATTTATGAGGTGAGGAGGTAGGGGAGAAAGGGTTTGGGATGCAGTTTGTTACTATAGTGCTAGGGATGGGAGCATTTCAGTGTGGCTCGATCAGAGGGTCTACCAACTGTAGGTTGGGATAGGGAGCAACCCTATGCTAGGAGATGGGTGGTGGTAGAGGAGGTACAATCGAGTCATCCTATGTGGATGAGTCAATGGTACAGGGATTTATGGGTTGGATTGACATCCACCCAAGTGATATGGAGGCCATGGTAGGGTGCTAGATGGACAGGAGATGGAGAGCAGCTATGATGGGTCAGGTAGGCTAGGTGGGTGGTTGGGAGGTATCAGAGTGAGGCTAAATATATTTAGTTCTCATGGGTGCTCCGATAGTTTAGCTTGAGGTAGGGGGTTCCTAATGAGCCAGTGCTCTATAGGAGGTATCAAGATGAGATAGGGCTACCATGTGTTGAGGCATGGAGGGATACTTATGAGGATGATGAGGAGATAGATCTCCCTGATGTGGATGATGTAGGGACTACTATGGAGTATGATGCATGGTTCGCTACATAACCACCATGGGCACCAACTCTAGTAGCAATTGGTGGAGATGGGGATGAGGTTGAGGTCGAGGAGACCGATGAGGCTCCTAAGTGGTGGAGGCACCTTCGATCTGATAGTCAAAGGAGGAGGGCTAAGGGTGTGGTGAGGTAGGCTCTAGGGAGTGGAGGAGATGATGAAGATAGGGATGATGTGGAGGAGACTCTAGATGGACCTCCAGGTTGGAGTGAGGAGGATTGGGTGAGGTTGGAGTAGTAGGTGGTAGAGCGGGATGTGATGGTGATAGCTCAGGATGAGAGGATCATGAGGCTCCAGGTAGAGCTGCTAGAGAGGGAGCATCATCATAATGTTGACATAGTATACCTTCGATCTCGATAGAGGTATATCGAGTCTTTGGAGGATAGGTTGATGGAGCATCATATTCCACTTCTAGATCCTCCTACCTCATATATATCTGAGGCTACTAGGCATAGTGAGTCTAGGCATAGCTCTAGGTCTAGGGCTCCTTCTAGGTCACAGGGGTCCTCTTGGAGGGCTTAGCTAGTGCTTAGATGCACTTTTTGTATATGAGCCTTGGTGCTCCATTGTATGTAGCCTTTGGGCACTCATTGTATATGCGATATTTATACATATATATACATGGATTTTACTTTTGTGTTATATTTTTGTGTGAATGCTTTTGTGTGGATGCATTTGTGTATATGGATGATTAATGCATATGATATGTTATGGATGATTAATGCAAGTTATGGAATGCAAATGTTCTAATGATCATTTATAGTTTAGATTTTTCTTGGCCATGTTCTAGCATTGTTGTTTAATCAGGGGCACCAAACTTGGTGGCGTATGATGTGGATGACTCATGAAATGACATGGATGTTGACATGGAAGAAGATATGGATGTTGATATGGAAAAATGACTATTTTGTAGAGACTCAGACATACTAGTGGCATCAAACAAACTCACTAAAATTACCTAATTCCTCTAGGACCAAATGTGTGTAGTGAATTCATTTACTAAATCAAGAGCATGGTAATGACTCGAGGTAATCAAGAACCAATGTGTGTGCAAGTGAGTTCATTAACTCATCTTGAGTAAATTGGGTGTGACCTATTATGGATGAAACCAAGAAGCTAGCTTGTTCGTATGTGCGGTCAGAGGTCTCTTTGAAAGAGATGTGTCACCATGCATGAGCGTACTCCACTTCCAATCAAGCATCTATAGCTCTGGTGGAGGCTAACTCCATAGTCCAAGGATTTGATCTCTTAGGTTTTGGGGATGACTACTTAACCATCTGACTAGAAATGTAGTATGATCCTTACAACCCAATGATCAGTGGTGTGTGATGAAATATTTAGAGCTTTGGGGAATCAGATTCTCAACCTAAGTGTGATGAGAATTGTACCCTATCCTTACTACTCTATATTTTGAATTTGGAAGCAACTGTGATAGTGGTGAAAACCACTATTTTTGTGGACTATGTTGCATGATGGGACTAGCAAGGAATACCCTTTTCACTTTGAGGTTCAAACCAAGTATGGTGTTATCCCTCTTTGACACAAGATGTTTTTAAGATGTGGAATTGTGTTTGGTTCAAGAATGTTTTGGAGTCAATTCCTAGAACTCAATATTTTCTTAGTGAAAATTGTGTCTTGGTCCTAAAGAAAACTTGACATGTATTTTGGAGGTTGCTTAAAACACTAGGAGTGGCTGAGTGACCAAAAACACCTAGGCATTATGGATATATGGAGGCAAATGATAATTTGACTTGGTGGAATGGTGTAAATGATGTTGTGAAGGTGCCCCTGATTAAGGCAACATGACTTTATTGGACCAATTAATACCTTGAACTGAATAAATGATCCCTAATATGAGATGTGAAATGTGGATGGAATGTATGAAATGCAATTTTGTGAAATGGAGTGTATGCATGCAATTGTTTTGAAATGAAATTTGTGCAAATGAAATGCAATGTTTTTGAATGAAATGTGTGCAAATGAAATGCAAAATGTGTGCCAATGAAAATGTAATATTTTTGTGTATTAGCCATGTATATATACATATATAGAAATCACATTATGCATAGAATGCTCTCAAGTGTATAACATTAAGTGGTTCAGGTTCTTCCTCTCCCTCTAGATTGGCAAGCCTATAAGTACCTTTACCCACTTTTTGAGTGATAATGTATGGACCCAACCAATTAGCCATGAATTTATCATGAAGATGCGGTAATGCATTGGTGTTTTGTTGATTCTCTTTAAGGACAAGATCTCCTACTTGGAATTCATGTAGATGAACTTTGGCATTATAAGCACGCTTTAGGCGGTCTTGATAAACTCGTAAATGCTCTAAAGCATTGACTCACCTCTCATCAAGAAGTGTGAGTTGGTCAAGATGTGCTTGTCTAGCAGTGTCATCATCTATGAATTCTTACAAAGAAATTTGCAAGGAGGGGATCTCAAGCTCAAGAGGCATGATTGCTTTAGCTCCATAGACCAATGAAAATGGTGTTGCCCCAGTAGGCATGTGGATGCTTGTTCGATAAGCCCATAATGCCAAGGGAATTTTTGTATGCCAATCTCTATGATTTTTGTTAACGAGTTTCTTGAGAATAGCAATTAAGGTCTTGTTGGTAGCCTCAGCTTGTCCATTTTCTTGTGGGTAATAAGGAGTCGAGAAACTATGTTGGATGTTATATTTCTTGCAAAGTGCTCGAACATCCTTGTTCTTGAAAGACTTACCATTGTCGAAGATGATTTTTGAGGGAATACCAAAATGACAAATGATATGGTGAAGTATAAACTCCACAATTCTAGGTCCTATCATACTGGTTAAAGGAATTGCCTCAACCCACTTTGTGAAGTATTCAGTGGTTGTGATGATGAATGTATGTTATCCCGAGGAAGGAGGTGAGATTTTGCCAATTAAATCAAGACCCCATTGTGAAAAGGGCCAAAGGCTTTGAATAGGTTGTAATGCTTGTGATGGTACATGAGTTAAATTAGCATGCTCTTGACATTGCTTACAATGTTTGACATAAGTGCAATAGTCATCATTCCATGGTGGGCCAATAATAACCCATGCATAGAATACACTTTGTGATAGCCATCCCACTAAAATGACCACCACAAGTACCATCATGAGCTTCAGCTATGGCTCTTTGTGCCTCAACAACCTTGAGACATCGAAGGAGGATTCCATCATAACCATGTTTATACAACACATCCCCCAAGAGAACAAAATGAGCTACTTTTTGCTTGAAAGTGCATTTAGCAGTTTGAGACATGTCATATGGGAGTGTTCCAAACTTGAGAAAGGCTACTATTTGGCTTGACCAAGGCTCATATGGATCCGAATGGATAAAGCAAACATCCTTTTCATCCTTAGATTCAACACGAATAATTGCATATTTAGATATTGTTGAGATAATGAGTGGTTGTACCTCTCCTAAGGTATCCTTTGGAATCAATGATCCAAGAGAGGCCATCGCATCTACAAATCTATTAGTCGAACATGGCAAACTATCGATTTCATACCATTCAAATTTAGAGAGCAATTTCATTGCTACTTCATGATAAAGCTTAATGGTAGGTTCTTTACATTGGTATTCTCCATTGATTTGCTTGACAACAAGTTGAGAATCACCAAATATCTTGATACGCTTTATGCCCATAGCTATAGCTGATTGAAGGCCTAATATTAAGGCTTCATACTCTATAGTGTTGTTTGTGCATTGGAAGTCAAGTTTGAATGATAAGGGGATAGGTACCCCATAGGGTGTATGAAACATGACTCCAGCACCTTGACCTTTCTCGCACTTAGAGCCATCAAAGAATAGTGTGATATCGACGTCTTCCTCCGGAATGACATCTTCTTCTTGTTCGGTGATAACAAATACCGAATCATATGGGAGCTCAATAATCAAGGGATGATCACTAGGTAGTGGAGCTTCCGCAAGTTGATCAGCTATGACCTGACCTTTAATGGATTTTTGGCTAATGAACTCAAGGTCGAATTTAGTAAGAAGCATTATCCATTTAGCGATGCGGGTGTTATTGTAAGTGCGAGACATCATATAACGTAGAGGATTTTCTCTAGCTATGACATATGTTGTGTGGCTAAGCATGTAATGTCAAAGTTTCTTAGTGGTAAAAACCACTTCTAAGCACAAATTTTTCTACATAAGCGTATCTGGTTTCATAGCTTACCAATGTTCGACTAATGTAATAGACAACTTGCTCTCGATTTTCTTCATTCTTTTGTGCAAGCATTGTCCCTAATGCAAAGTCCATTGCTGAAACATAAATATAGAAGGGGACCCCTAGACGAGGAGGAGCTAAGACTAGCGGAGAAGCTAAGTATTGCTTAATGTCATCAAAGGCTTTCTGGCACTCATCTGTCCAAGAGAATGGCACCCCCTTTTGTAGCAGGTGATTGAATGGCCTGCATTTGTCAGAAAGTTGCGCAATGAAATGATGGATTGATTGGATATTTCCTTGTAAACTATGCAATTCCTTTAAATTGGTTGGGGGAGGCATCTCCATGATAGCCTTGACCTTGTTTGGGTCCACCTCAATGCCTCTTTTGGAGACAATGAACCCTAGTAGTTTTCCAGAGGTAACACCAAAGACACATTTCTTGGGGTTCAACCTTACATTATGCTCTAGAAGTCGATCAAAAACTTTCTCCAATACACCAATGTGCTCTTGTCAAGTTTTGGATTTTTCCAAGAGATCATCCACATAGTCTTCGATAATATTATGCATATAGTCATGGAAAATGTATGTCATGGCACGTTGATAAGTGGCACCTACATTTTTAAGGCCAAAGGGCATCACCTTGTAACAAAAAGTTCCCCAAGGTGTAGTGAATGTTGTTTTGTGTTGGTCATCAGGATTTATTCGAATTTGGTTGTATCCTGAAAAACCATCCATGAGAGAAAGCATTTCATGGCCAATGCAAGTGTCGACAAGAGTATCAATGTTTGGGAGAGGAAAATCATCCTTAGGACACACTTTTTTAAGATCTCGAAAGTCAGTGCAAACGTGTATCGCCCCGTTAGGCTTACGAATGGGTACCATGTTTGAGAGCCACTCAGGATAGTCAATGGGTACAATGAAACCCACATCTAATAGCTTTTGGAGCTCTTCTTTGACCAAGAGGGAAATGGTAGGATGCATCCTTCTAAGTTTTTGTTTGATCGGCTTAGCATCAGGATGTAAGGTGAGATTATGGACAACCAACTTAGGGTCAAGACTAGGCATGTCTTTGTAGGACCATGCAAAAATTCCCTTCTTCCTCTTGAGGAGAGCAATTAATTGCTCTTGTTCATCTTTGGATAAGCTTTTTCCAAGCTTGACAATTTGGGGATTGTCGACATCTAAACTAAGGTTCACATCGATGGTATCTTCAATGGACATGTGAGAACCTTCCTCAAGTTGATGGGGAGTTGGGATTAGATGAATGTCATCTAAGATGTCATCAAAATTGACTTATCCTCATCTACGTCTGCCTAGAAAACCTTGGGATTTGAAGGTGAAGGTGAAGGGGATGGAGGAATGTAGTTGGTTGAAGCCCTTAACAGTTCCTCGAATAGGACAAACTTGGAAAAGGATGGTGGTGAGGAAATCTGATCCATATCAATAAGGCTCATGTCAATAGGAATTGGCTTTGCCAAATCATATGGATTACGGAGGGGTGAATAAGTCAACAGGATTCATGTTGACTTATAGGGAAAATGGATGAGGTGAAATGGATGGGATGGATAGAGCCTAAGAACCGATGCTAGGACCTTGGTAAACCTGGACAACAACAAGAAACACAAATGAATACACTTAACTAAATGCTATATACATGAAATGCAGAAAAAGAAAATGTTTTTGTTTGTTTTATGTTTTTCTATTTTTTTTTTGCATTATATACATATGTTACAATTTTGGCTGATGAGATGGATTAATGAGATGGAGGTGGTGGTTCACCGATAGGTTCGGCTCACTCTTGTGGAAGAAGCAAGTGAAATATGGGCTCATGGATGGGGAACATTCTGAGATAAAACTCATCTTGTTCGGTATGGGGAATTATGGGTTTTGATTCCTCATCAGATTCATCAAAATCTATCGACATGAGGTCAAATTCTTCGTACATTTCCTCATTAGAGTCATCGGGGTGGAGGGCTTCTTCTTCTGAATTTAGATTAAGCCTTTGGAAGGCTTGTTCAAAAGAAGAGATGGTGGGAAGTGGGTGATAACCTAGACCTGAATGGTCATGCACTTCTTGATATGGGACATCAATAAGCTGAGGCACTCCTTGTTCATATCAGCCTAAGCCATGTCTTTGCCAATTATGTCTGTGAAAATAGTGGGATGGAAAACCCATCATTTGTTGGATATTGGTAGGTGGTGGTTGTTTGGGTTCTTCGGGAGGAGTAGGATTAGACAAAGATTTTGTATCCCCATACACAAAATTTATGTTGTTAGGCATTGAATCCATATTGTATACCACTCCTATAGATAAATGTGGGTCACGTGGGCGATCAAAATCCTTAGTAGTTGAGATATTGAGTGGTGTGATGGTGATGTCTTGGACCACATATTCACCAATACCAGGGTTGGTGAGGTGGACCTCAACTTGGGATGATGAGGATGAAGTGGACATGGGAGGCTCATGGTTGGCTAATGGCTCGGATGATGGGGAAGATGTGGGTATCTCACAATTCGATAATTCAACTTGTGAAATAATGGTTGATGAAGGTGGATTTGGTTGTGAAGGAACATGTGTGGCCAATGAAGGGGATGATGATGTGGATGGCATAGATTGAGTTCGACCACATGTACATGTAGTCAAGGATGATGAGGATGAATGTGTGGAAGTGGATGCTTGGTTGGAATTGGTTATGGGAAGCTCTTTAGGAATGAGAGATTTTGATGAATGAATGGATGGGGTGATTGATGATGGTGATGGGTTGTCAATTCATAATTTAATTTATCAATCCAGGTTAAGTGTCCAAAGGCTATATGAAGTAATATCCCTATTCCTCTACTGTTATTTAACAACACACTCTTGCAAAAATTTAAAGAGCACACTTACAAAATGGAAATAATTGAAATAACTAAAGCAGTTTATTGGCTGGCCAATGAAACACACAAAGTTGTACACTATATGCAAAAGCGAAATCACACTCAATTCTAAAATGAAATCTCATCTATTCTACGAAATACAAGGAAATAAAAGGGGTTACTTCTGCCAGTCGAAGGGGCACCCTTCTTCTTCCATTAGAAGAACCCAAAAGAAACTCAGATACTAGGAGAACTACTGCTACCCCTTATTCATATATTGCTTTCAAACAAAATGGTTACAAAGTAATCCAGCAGGTTGCTGCTTACATTCCCTTGCTTCCACACTCTACATCTAATCTCCCTCCATAAAAATCTAACTCCATAGAAGTATATATCCTTCTCATGATCTAATGAACAACACAGATCTTGGAATGTTCATAGGTTTGTTACAACAACATATTACTATCTATAGTGTATAACCAATCATTAGGTATAACTGAAATCTCAAAATAGAGATATCTAAAAACCTGGAATTATTCCTATCTATGAATTGAAATAAACACCAAATGACATAGCTATAGAATCCCATTGAAAATATTTTGTGGCTGGCAATGACTTGTTCTCCATTGGTTGGCAAAATTGGGACCCAAAATTACATTTGGTTTTGGGATGAAATTGTCTGGACGTTCTGTTCCAGACATATTCGTTCGATTTGGGACGATATCGTCAGATCGGCAATGATATCGTCCAACGGTCAAAACAAATTCTAAAAATGGTACAAAAAACAAGGTGAGCGGTTAACGGGCTGTTTTGGGGTTAAAATTCAAATTTTTAATTTTTTTACTGATGGTTTAACTGCGCCAATTTTAGGGTGCTACAGGGCTTCTTTTCGTATGGTAGATCGACAAGCTTCCAAGTTTTTTTTTTCATTAGAGACTTATACTCTGCATCCATAGCGGCCTTTCACTAAGGATCACGAAGAGAATCTTGCAATGATGTAGGTTCAAGTTTGTATATTGAGGACATAAACACGATGTCATCATCAATATCCATATCTTCTGTATCTCTCTCTGGATATATAAAAATTTCCTCAAAAAATTGACACAGATCATCAACCCCAGTAATATTTGTTGCAACTTTCTCCTGTCGAGCCATGCTACGAGTATGAGGCTTATCCAATGTCAAATTTGGTGGAGTGGATAGCTTAGAGTCTCTAATTGTACTTGTATACCACTTTGGATTCTTCTTCTATGGTGATGAAGAAGATGAAGAAGGACCTCCAACCTTGGATGAAGGAGACTTCTCAACCTTAGTTTCCACAAGGTCTAGGTATACATCTGACGTGTTTTTTGATGTGAAAGCCTCATTAAAAACTACATCTCTACCGATGTGTATCTTCTTGGTTAAAGGATCAATAAATCGATAACCCTTAGAGTGCTCATCATACCCAAGAAGAATGCACTTCAATGTCTTCTCATCTAGCTTCTTCCTCTTTTCTTTCGGTATGTGCATGAATGCTTTACAACAAAAAATGTGTAGATGAGAGATGGAGTGTTTCCTGCCACTCCATGCTTCGTATGGAGTCATTCCTTGTAGGGCCTTAGTGGGTGCCCTATTCAATAGATATACTACTATGGTGACAACTTCTACCTAATATTGTTGCCCAATTCTAGATCATGTGAGCATGCAACGAACCATTTCCATGATGGAACGATTCCTCCTTTCAGCAACTCCATTTTACTAAGTATAAGCAGTAGTCAACTATTGTGTGATCCCATTTTCAGTCAAGAAATCAGAAAATTATTTAGAGGTGAACTCCTCTCCTTGATCTAAGTGGAGGGTCTTTATAGAAGTCCCTGACTCCTTTTCAACAGATTTTTTGAATTACTGAAAGAAGCCAAATACTTCAGATTTCAGTTGAAGAAATAATACCCACATATTTCGTGAGTAATCATCCATGAATAACTGAAAATACCTCTTTTCCCACAACTATTGGGTGTTAAAGGACCGCACAGACCGGTGTGAACCAACTCCAGAGGTTTCTTTGCTCTTGTAGAGCTCCTTTCAAAAGGTACTCTATGCTACTTTCCTGCCAAGCAGTCAGAGCAAACTGGCAATGTGGTAGAAAGGGAAGGAAGACCCTTTACCATTTCATACTTACTTAACTCAAGTAAGTAACCAAAACTCATATGTCCATATCTTTTGTGCCATAGGGAAGTTGCCTCCTTTGTAGAGATAATCATGGTTACATATGGAGAAGAGATAGTATCTAGGGCAAATAAGCCATGCTTATATGAAGCGGTTGCAATGTTATTACCCATCCTGGTGATAGAACAACACTTCTTGCCCCCCTCAACACTAAAGTTTACAACCATATTTTTGTCCAAAATTTGTGTGACTGACAACAAGTTGTTCGCTAATCCTAGAACATAGAGAACCTTCTCAATATGACACTTGCCATCAGGAAGAGAAATAGAAACTGTTCCTTCTTCCTGAACCTTGTAGGTTTTATCATCAGCAATAGTGACATGTTTGCCCTCTTTGGCCTCAAAAGACTCAAACCATGATTTTTCACCAGTCATGTGCTTACTGGCTCTAGAATCGACATACCAAATAGGATCCATCTGCTTGGATACTGTTGTAGTCATGAGCACTTTGTGTGCTCTCGTAAAATCCATGTTAGATTCCTCAACAACAAAATTCACTTGTTTTTGTTTGTTATTTTGAGGTTTGTTCTGGCCTTTCTATTTTGATTGTTTATTCTTATGCCAACATCTATTTGTATCATGACCTTATTTGTCACAGATCTTGTAATATCTCTTTTTTTGTTGAGGTTGATTTTGTTTTCCTTTTGAATCCTTTGGAGAACTACCTCCCTTCTAAAAATTACCCTTCTTGTTTTTCCCCTTCCTGTTGGTGTATAGGGCAGTGTTAGAAGAATCATCTCGCTGTAGTTGGCGTGCCTCCTCTTATTGAAGCATATTTACCAACTCAACATAGGTAACTTGTCTTTGTGATACATGAAGTGAGGTAATAAACACTCTAAAATAAGCCAAAAGAGATCTCATTACCACTGAGGTAAGGAGCTTATCATCAACTGGTGCTGTTAAGGAATTTATTTTTCCTTTAAACTCAGACACTCTGCAAAGAAAGTTTTCAACTGTATCTACCTGTTTCATGCTTATACTGTGTAATTGAGACTGAATAAATAGAATGGTGGAGTCATTCTTCCATTCATATATAGTTTTAAGGGCATCCCATGCCACTTTACTATTTGGACAGTCAACAATATGAGGTTGAACTTCATCAAAAACAACAAGAAAAATGAGCACTTTTGCTTTGCTATCTTTCTTGTCAAAGTCTTTCTGATCAGTAGATAGAGTTGTGGCTCTAGTTGAAGATGAAGGTCTTACTGTTGTTCTAGACACAATTTCCCAAAGATTATCCATCTCTAGGATTGCCTTCATTTTGTTTTTCCATGGTGTATAGTTTGGACCTTTCAATAACTGATGAGCATCAATCATTAGTTTTGTACACATTGTGAAGGTTCCTTATAACACCAAATTGTCACCCCTTTGATATACCTTAATTCCAGGCCGTTATACCATACAAAATAACTGCCCTTACGTGAGGGAGACTATAGGTATTTTGAAAAATAAAAAAAATTACCCGCCCCTACGTGAGGGAGACTATAGATAATTTTAATGATTATACAATATGTGGTACTTAGGTGATACTAAAAGGGAACCACCTCATTTATGGCATCGACATTAGAAAGCCTTAAATCCTCATGTGTGTGGTGTAACCTCCCATAAACACTTTAGATATCCAAAATTTCATCTGGATTTAAGCCTAAACACGAGAGTGATTGGGGTAGTGGATGGAGTAAAAAAATAGCAAAATGGTAAACTTATCTCTCCCCAACGATTAATAGAGAACAAGCTCAGACGTCGTTGTGGCAACTATATTATACGATAGATATAGTAGCACAATCATGGTAGTTTTATCTGTAAGTGTTGGCCAGAGGTATCACAAATACCGAACACTGCAGTGCAATAAATTGCACGGATGGGTTTTAATTATTTTGGGGACTTAGGGAGTGAATTTGATTTAACTTAAATGATGTAGTGCAAAAGAAGGAAAAAATGCAACATGCAACATAAAAGTGCCCACAGAAATAACCCACTAGGTGTTGGACGTAGCTGAAAATGCACCTTTACAATAATGCCAAAATTTGCATTTTCAAAAAATTACTCTCAATCCCCCCTTGATTTTTCGAAAAAAAAATTACTCCCCCCGTTAAAATTTTCTCTTTATAAAGCATTTTAAAACATTCTTTTATAACTAAAGTTAAAAAAAAAACTTTATCTTACATAGTAAAAAATTATTTAAAAAAAAAAACCTTAAACTATTATAAAATAAATTAAAATGATATTTAATTTTAACTTTAATTAAATAATATTAAAAAAAAAACTTTAAAAAAATGAAATTTTTTTATACCTTTGAGGGGGGGTTGACGGGACTCGAACCCACGACCTGAGACTCCTGAAGCCTTAACCACTCGACTCACTGCCAGGTGAGCCAGTGGGCTGATCTACCATAGATTAAGCTCCACACAGTCTTAAGGAGCCCCCGAAGGCGTAATAGCCCCCATGGCGGTGCTCCCTCCTCGTCCACCACTCGAGCGGAGCGCAGGTGGCGCTGCTGTGGCAAATACACCAGTGGCTCTTGGGTGATGCAGAGGTGGCACATGGGTGGCGACGAGGTGGTTGGCTCACAAAGAACCAAACTTTTCTCAAATCATGCCAAACCTTGATCTTTTCGGATCGTTTCTCTGCTATAGTGAGATACAAGACCAAAATGCACCTTATAAACTATAGAAATGAAGGAGAATCCTAATAGATGTTAGCCATTGACACCCTGCATGAGGAAAAAACCAGTTTTGGAGGGTTTTGAAAAAATTAGATCAATTTCTAATCCAGCCAATCTGCTTCGATTGGCTTCTTTCTTCCAAAAAATAACTCAGAAATCCAAAGCACTGCAACCAGTGATAAGGAAAAATAGGAAGTGATTAACAGGTTTGACGCCAAAATTTGTAGGTGATGGTGAATATTCTCCAGGTGACACGCGTGGTTGAATTTCCTCATCCAAGGTAGATTACAGGTATATCCCACATGGATGGGATCATCAACAGGTAAGGGTAATAATAGGTTCTTTACTCCACAATGGAGTATAGCCTCTCGGGGAGAGGCTCTCACCCGAGAGGGTCATGGAGAAGCCTCGATGTTGGCTCCCATGAAATATGAACTCTATGCCTTGCCCTTTTGACCATGTGGTCGATTGCCTTGAATTTCCTCTTTCGATCGTGCTATCGATTGATTCGAATTGCTCCTTTCGATTGTATGGTCGATCGCCTTTAATAAAAACCAATTTTTTTGAGAAATTAAAAAAAAATTCTCAAAATTTGAGAGAAAAAATTTCTCAAATTTCGAAAAACTATTTCCAATTGAGATTTAAAAAAAAAATCTCCGCTCGTTTGCTCCGCTACTATGAGATCACTTCGAGATAAATGAGAGTGGCAGAGGAAGAGCTTTGATACCATGTGAGAAGCGGAACAACATTTGATTAATTTGATGAAGTATAAATAATACATTAGGGCCAGGATTAGTTCGAAGGTTGTGGAACCACCCGAGACCAGACCAATATAGGTGGAGTTGTAACAAATAACAACTAGCCTAAATTAATCAATATAACAATATAAGATTGTTATGATTGAATTAATTAATAAAGGAAATATTGAAATATATTCTAACAGTTGCGAGGAAGCCTCGATTGCATGAAATGCCTCCCCCTCTTGAAGTTCATCTCGAGCAAATGTTGATTGGGAAAGAACTCATAATAATAGCATTGTACTACTATCAAAAGGGACCTAGGGAATAAAATCCCCCAGTTGGCATGATTCAAGCACTCGTGAATGTGTGAGAATCTCTCTTGATGAGGCTCAATTTGAATCAAGTGGACTTCTAGCATGAATTGAGTGTTCTCACACTCAACCATGGATTGCGAGAACATTTTTACCTAAATGGTTGTCACATCATCAATCAGATTCTATGGGATCAAGGACCCCAGCAAGGCCATCGTATCCATAAAATGGTTAGATGATCGAGGGAGTGCCTCGATTTCATACCATTCAAAATTTTCCAAAAATTTATCTACAAGGGATTTGTAGGCTTGTATAACTAGACACTTGCATTGGTATATCCCTTTGACCTAGTTAACAATGAGTAAGGAATCACAAAAAATTCTAAGTTTGGTGATTTTCATGGCGATGACATTCTGAAGACCTATGAGCAAGGCTTCATACTCGACATTATTGATGGTGCATGGAAATCGAGTTTAAATGGTAGGGGTATGGGAACCCCATGTGGTGTGAAAACACGATCCCACCCCCTTGCTCACATTTGGAGCCATAAAAAAATAGGGTCATATCTGCCTGTGACTCAGGCTCATTAGAATCTGGTGATTCTAATATTTGGAAGATCCCATCATCAAGAAGATCCATGCTAAGAGGATGATCATCCTAGAGAGGAGCCTCTGTGAGTTGATCAGCGATGACCTAAAACTTAATTGATTTTTGTCCAAAAAAATCAAGGTCGAACTTCATCAACAACATGATCCATTTTGCCATGCAACTATTGTGATAAGTGTGACTCATCATGTATCACAATGGATTCTCCTTAGATACAACATACATGGTATGGCTAAGCATGTAATGTCATAGCTTTTTGGTGGTAAAAACCACCGCTAGGCATAACTTTTCAATGTATGCATACTTGATCTCATAATTGATGAGTGTGCAATTGAGATAGTAAGTAGCATGTTACTTATGCAGTTAATTATTTTGTGCCAACATGGCACCCAATGCAATCTCAGTGGTTGAGATGTATAAGCGGAACGGTATTCCTAGTCTAGGTGGATCCAACACTGGTGGTGAAGCCAGGTATTGTTTAATTGTATCAAAGGCACCCTAACACTCATCATCCCAATGTAATATGATCCCTTTGTGTAACAACTTGTTCATGGGTCGACACTTGTCCGATAATTGTGCTATGAAGCATTTTATGGATGAGATCTTGCCTTATAGAATTTGAAGCTGCTTTATTGTGGTTGGGGAGGCATATCGAGGATTACTTTGACCTTGTTGGGGTCCAATTCAATGC
Source organism: Wollemia nobilis (assembly GCA_028583015.1). Lineage (NCBI taxonomy): Eukaryota > Viridiplantae > Streptophyta > Pinopsida > Araucariales > Araucariaceae > Wollemia > Wollemia nobilis. The sequence goes on from JAQPPZ010016945.1 coordinate 10,799,263, forward strand.
CTCTCTTAGAAATGATAAATCCCAAGAGTTTTCCAGATGTGATACCAAAGACACACTTCTTGGGGTTTGGCCTCATGTTATGCTCAATAAGACAATCAAGGACTTTTCACAAGACATCGAGATGCTCATGGCATAATTAAAGATTTAGCTATTAAGTCATCCATGTAATCTTCCAAAATATTATGCATGTAGTCATGGAAGATGTATGTCATGGCACGCTGGTAGGTAGCACCGGTATTTTTAAGGCCAAAGGGTATGACCTTGTAGCCAAATATTCCCCAAGGCATTGTGAATGTCGTTTTGAGTTGGTCCTCTAGATTGATACGAATTTGATTGTATATGGAGAAACCATCCATGAGTGATAACATTTCATGGCCCGCTATGGCATCTACTAGGGCATCAATGCTCGACAAAGAGAAATCATCCTTAGGACTCACTTTGTTTAGGTCTCAAAATTTGGTGTAAATACGAATCCTCCCATCTGATTTCTTAATAGGAACCATGTTGGACAACTAGGGTAGATAGTCTATAGAAATAACAATCTTAGCATCCAATAGCTTCTGTAGCTCGTCTTTGACCATTAGGGCCACTTTTAGATGCATCTTTCTTAGCTTTTGCTTGACCATATTGGTCGTGGGGTCAAGTGTCAGATTGTGGATGACCAGATTTGGATCTAGTTTCGACATGTCTTTATAGGACCATGCAAAAACTTCCTTCTTCTCTATGAGAAGGGCTATGAAATTGGTTTGCTCTTTGGGGGATAGGCTTTCCCCTAGCTTGACATACTATGGATTCTTGGGATCTGAGTTGATATCTATGTCAATCATAGGCTCGATTGACATATGTGATCCTTCCTCCAACTAGTGAGGAGTAGGGATCAAGTGGATGTCATTAGATTGATTTAGGTCATCAATGGGAACCTTGGGTTCCCCCTCAACATGGAAGACATCATGATTTGGTATTATAGAGAAAATAAATGGTTACAACAGCTCATCGCAAGGCCAGTACTTAGAGGGTGATGGGGTGAATCTCCCTAATCAAAGTCAATTTCCCCCAAGTCAAGGTGCAATGGATCCAATGGGTTATTCAGATATCGCAGGGGCTTGAACAGATCTATGGAAATCATGTTTATGGATGCATGATTTCCCCTAGGTGGCTGATGGTGACCACGAAACTTTGAATGTCACAAGACTTGAGGAGGTGGTAATGGAGGCGATGGAATGACTGGCAGTGGTAGGTGTAATTGAGGTTGAACTTGCTCTTCATGAGGTAGAAGTTATCACCAAATGGGATATTATAATGGGAACATGTGCAAATAGTACTCATCCTCATCATCCCAGGGAATGACTTGCGTGTACTCTCCATCATAACTATCAGATCCAATCGGTGTGACTTCATAGTTCGACTCATCATCTGACCTCCACTCATAAGGGGGTCCTGGATCCTCTTCCTCACTACCATGGGGAAGGGTACGTGAACCTTCACCTCTCTCATAATATTGGATACCATCATGAGGTGGGTCGTCATATCCCAAGGGCATAGAGAAATAGTCTCCCAGTGAGTAGACGCGATTGGGGTTGGCAAAGGGATCTCGTGCCAACTCGTCCCTATAATTGAGGTATAGGCACTCCAAGTCATCTGTAAGTGTTAGCATATGTTGTTATGTTATATCACATTATTAAGCAACTATATTAAAATAACGCTCATAGGCATTCTCTAAGTTTGTTGATTAACCAACTTGGTGGTTAATCAACTACATTGTAATATTTATATGCAAATCAATGAGAATGAGTTGAGTGCTTCATCAAATTCTTCATGGCATCAGAGCTACGGATGACAAGACAGTCGACAACCCTGAGGACGACGGACGAAGGATGACAGACAGCCAACGGACGAAGGACGACAGATAGCCAACGGGACCTATGGAGACCTGAGGACGACGAACGAAGGACGATAAACAGCCAATGGATGACAGACAGCAAACTTACCAGATAGCAAAGACAAAACATGTAGACCAAGGCACACAGGCACGTGTGGCACGCAGATAGAGGATGCAGACGGTGGTTCGGGGACGAGGGTCAACGATTGCAGAGGCCAAAAAGGGCGGGGTTGGTTGCCCGAAGGCAACCGAAAGCTTAAGTGCTTTCTGCCAAATTTAAAACCTCCCACAGTGGCCACACAGGCCATGTGGGATTATTATTTTTTTTCCCTTCCCAGGCCGCAACGCTCTTCATCATTCCCTGTTGCATGTTTTGTTTCATCGGGCCGTCTGGCTCCCGTGGCAAGTGCGGACGTTGTTTGGTGGCAGGTCATGGTTTCAAATCTCTTCGGGGGTTTTTTCATACTGTGACGACGGGTTCATTTTTTTTTGACGCCCGCACAAGTTCTGTGATGCCCGCACGACACTGTTGACGCCCGCACGATGCCATTGACACCTGCAATGCATTTTTGACATAGAATGCCGCCAGTTGACACCTGCACTATTCAGTTGACGCCTGCAAGGCCACATTGACGCCCCACAGCAGCAAAAATTGATGCCTTGAAGGCTCAATTTTGTTTTTGAGGTTTTTTTAGGTATTCATTTCCCACTTTCTGTCTATTTTGCAAATTGACGGGGGGAAGATTTCACATGATTCATTTGCAAAATTGTCAGATAAAGGGGGGAAATCAAGCCATTTGGTAGAATAATTGCTAGATTGGTAATAGGAGCTATAAATTTGTGGGCATTTATGATTGTTTTTTTTTGCATTTAAATATTTTGTTTTCTTGCATTCACAATCATAAATTAAAACAAAATATAAGACCCCAAATTTATACCCTATTTGTGCAATTTATTGCACAGCAGCGTTCAATATTTGAGATACCTCTGGTCCACACTTATAGGTAATGTTGTCGTGCTTTGGACTACTGCATTCGCCGCCTAATATAGTTGCAACAACGACGTCTGAGCTTGTTATCTATAAATCATCGGGGAGAAATAAGGCAAACCAGTTTTTTTTCCATTTCATACCCACATCGTGATTGTTGTTAGGCGTAAATCTTGACGAAAGTTTTTTCCAAAGTGTTTAGGGGAAGTTACGCCCCATGCATGCGAAATAAAACTTTCTATGGTAGGTGTCATTAACAACACGATGCCCTTTCAATATCACCTATGTTCAATATATTGTGCTTCTCATTTGTACTTATAGTCTCCCTCACGTAAGTGCGAGTACATATTGAGTAGTATACTGTTCATATATACCTATAGTTTCCCTCACGTAAGGGCGGGTGTATATTGAATGGTTACAGTATAAATATCTGGCAGGTATAAAGAAAGGGAGACCAATTGGTGATATAAGGAACCTTCATAATGGCCACAATTCATAAGTATCTCTCAGATTCACAATTGTTGAAAGGTCCTAGATTTGTTCCAAGGAAGACAAAGATGAAAGCCATACTTCAGTTGGAAGATTTATGGGAGGTAGTGACTGGCACTGCAAAACGTCCTCAGACAGTAGGACCAGATCAAGATGCTTGGGATAAGAAATACAAGAAGAGTCTCGTATTTATCTTGCTTGCTACTACAGATGAGGTGCAACCTCATATTTGTGATGCAAAAAATAGTAAGATAGCCTGGGATGCCATAATCACAGTATATGAAGGCAAAAATCAATCCTCTATTCTTCATCTTCAAACTCAACTACATAATCTCAGTATGAGTTCTAGAGAAACAGTTGACATATTCCTTTGCAGAGTGGCAGACTTGAAAGCAAAATTGAATGCTATGGGAAAACCTGTGGATGATGATGTCTTGAATTCTGTTATCTTGAGAGCATTACCAAGTTCCTACAAGATGTTGATCACTTCTCTTAATGTTTATGGTAGACAAGTCTCATTTGTGGAACTGGTAAACTTGCTTTAGACAGAGGAGGCAACTCAGGTCCAGAAAGATGATATGCCCGATAATGCTCTCTCCACACAAGAAAGTGGTAAAAAGCAAGGCCAGTTTCAAAAAGGAGGTGCTTCTTCCAAAGGAAAAGGGAAGCAATCTCAACAAAAAGATACAAAATATTGCAAAATTTGTGACATGAATAACCATGACACAAACAGGTGTTGGTTCAAAAACAAGCAACCAAATGACAGAGGTCCACAAAAGAAGGGCAAGAACAAGAAAAAATACAATAAGCATAAGCAATCTAAAGGCCATGTTGCTTATGCTTGAATCCAACTCAGACTCAAATTCTCCCGAGTCCAATTCGGATTCCGACTCCGAAAGAGCACACAAGGTGCTCATGACTCATACTTCGTCTTCCCGGATAGATGTTCGTATGGTATATTGATTCAGGAGCTAGCAAACACATGACTGGGGATAAATCCTGGTTTGATACTTTTATGGCGAAAGAGGGTAAGCCAGTCACAATTGTTGACAATCAGGTATATCAAGTAAAAGGAGAAGGGGATATTTATGTGTCTCTTCCTAATGGTAATTGTCAGATTGAAAAGGTTCTCTATGTTCCAGGCCTAGCCAATAATCTGCTTTCAGTCACACAAATGTTGGATAGAAACATGGAAGTCGTGTTTCGAGTTGTCAATAGCAAGAAGAGATGTTTTATCACACACAGTGGTAAACATGTTGCAACCGGCTCTTACAAACATGGCTTGTTTATTATTGATGCTATTTCCACTCCACATGTTGCTTTGGATGCAACTACAAATGAGGCCACCTCTCTCTGGCATCGGCGTTATGGGCATATCAGTTCTAGATATTTGCTTGAATTACACAAATATGGGATGGTGAAGGTCTTCCACCCCTTTCATCTATCTTACCAGTTTGCTCAGATTGCTTAGCAGGGAAGCAACATCGAGTGCCTTTTGAAGCAAGCTCCTCTCGAGTTGTAAAACCTTTAGAGCTGGTACATACCGATCTGTGTGGTCCTATGCCAACCAGCTATGGTGGGAAAAAGTATTTTCAACTATTCGTTGATGATTGCTCACAGAAGTCTATCAACACTCTCTTGTATGATGTTTTGTTTACACATGTGATGATGTGCAAGGTAGGGTCCACCATATCATTTAGAACCAATTTAAGCTCATATTCTCATAAGGTAATCACCGGTTTCATGCACTGTTGTACATGCCCCATAAAGTTATTGGAGTTAGACTTCTGGGGTAGAAGTTCTATGGCCATAAGGATCTCCATCAAGGCTTCTCTATGAGGTTGTGATTGTTGAATGAGCTCATAGATGGAGAGCTGGGCAGATGTTGTTCTTAAGATCTGAGCAATCTTACTCTTAATGGTGGTCACAGGCCTAGGTGGGAGGTTCGACATAGGATGCGGTAATGGCTGTGACATCAAAGGGACATCGCTTTGAGTCGCAGGTGGTGTGGCTGGTCTTGGATACCACCTATTTATCATGATGATGCTAACCATGCCGACATACCCCTGCTTAGGGGGAGCATGGTGAACCTCATTCACCTGGGGCACTAGCTTGGCCTACTCTGCATGGGAAGGCAAGGGGTATTTGAAGAACTCCATTTGTTGGTTGTTTGGCATGATAGGATTGTCTACCTAGAGGACATTCCTATCGATCATTTCTTGTACCAAATGTTTAAACTTGTAACACATTTACACATCATACCCATTTTGCCTATGGAATTTGTAATATAGGTATTCTTTATACCCTTTGGGCTTGAGTGCATTTGGATCGACAGGTCGACTCTTAGGCAGATTTATTGAATTAGCTACCAAGAGGCACTCAAATAATGAGTCCATAGACTCTACAATGGGTGTGAAATATCACTTGGGGCAACGTTGTTGATTTTTCCCTTGACTATTCTGGTTGTCCCTGGCATAGTTCCCAGGCATGGCCTAATAATTATGATTTTGATGTGGCACTACTGGCATCACCCCTAGGACACTAATGGCAACCTGATTCACTGATGTTGGCTTAGGCTATGTTGGGGTGATCTTAGCATTATTTTTCCACTCCTTGTGAGGCTTCACAATTTTCCCCTCTTGAATCTTGATGTCTTCAATGGTCCTAGCTTGCACTAGGGCATCTTCAAGAGTGGGATACTATTACAACTATAGGAACTAAAGGATGCAGAGGCTGACTACGTAACTGGTACAAAGTGGGCTTTTGAGATTCAAACCTGGAGGTCTTATTCTTTACTAACTCTAGGCGCTCTAGCAATACTTTGTACGAGCCTGAGGATTTAATCTCCTCGTCCTTGCTCACATCCTGTGATGGAGTCCTAGGATCCTCCAACCTATTATGGGGTGGTGGCACATCATCCTCCTACCTTGGTAAGGCATATCCAAATACTCTATCTCTAGCTCATGCTTCATTTATGCCCCATAAGGCATCTCTCGAGTCGATCTATAAAGAGGGGTATCTACCCGCTGTGGGCGCCCTATATCTGGCCTAGGAGGTAGGTATCGATATGGCCTAGGAGGTCACGGATGCAACGTTAGATAGGATCTTGGAGATCTCTCTTGAACAAGCATGGGTTGCCTTGGGTGGAATTTCTATCTATGGGTCTTAGGGGTAGGAAACCTCTCTCACAAAGTCTTCTAGAATAGCTCATTGATCTATCGTTCGATTCTCTCTTTCTCAAGTTGATGCAAGCGGTCTAGTTGTTCTTTGTCTTACCTAAGCTTCTTGAACTGAGCTTGGTGTTCTGCATATTTTGCAACTACTTGATTAATTTTCTCTGATGTATAGGGACTAGGGGGCCTAGGAGTCTCACCCTGGGTCTGACCTCACTCAAGATAATATGTGATATCCATCACACACTTCCCTCGATCGAGGTCCATCGCATTGACTTGAGGTTCCGGCCAAAGCATATGTTTATTGTATTTAGTTGGTGCAGAGGCACATCGTGTATGTGCAAAATACTACTCTTGAGGAAAATATGGGATCTCCTCATGCCTTCATTCATGGATGAGGAAGGGCAAGGTAAAATTGGCTCACCCTGAGCGGCAAGTATCATACCCATCAGGTTGCTTAAGTTGTTGTACCCTATCAAGGTGATGTATAGGCAAGGTCGTATCGACCTTCTCTACGTAGTGTGTGAAGTCATGCTCTGGCCTATAAATAAGTGTGTCAGCCCTAATGGGTATGTAGATGCATGGCACCTCTCTATCTATTAGCACCTCAGTGCACTATTGCATTTCATCAAAGAAGGCATGTGATGTGTCCAGATATTGGGAACACTCTCCCAAGTAATGCCCATCACCTCTCAGGGTATCCCGCATAGGGCTCCCTTGTAAGTGTGGCTAGTGCCCTACTGTCTTAGGGTTGGTTTGAGTAGAGGGTATCTAGGGAGGTATGACCAGGTCCTTGGGGCTAAAGCAGAGATGACTCATGTCTACTAGTCAACTCTCCATAACTTATGCCCATGATTGGGCTTGGCTGTGGGTGCACACCATCATAACTCTCTACCAAAATTACGGTGATTATATTCTTTACAAATTCTTAATGAAACAAAAAACAAGAAAGGAAACACTCAATAAGATAGATTATTATCTCTTTTAAGTTTTAGATGTGAATCCCTAAACTATTTTGTGTGTTTTAGATGTGTTGTTTGTAAAGAATGACCTTGTGTCGCGTGTTTTGAAATCTTGTTGGATGATGATCTTGTGTTTAATTGGATTTCACCTGTATAATCATATCTCGATAACTTGGCTATGAAATCCAGGTTGTGTTATCCCACCTATAATGTGTGGTAATGAAGTCCACACAAGGGCAGGGAGCACAGGTCCTACCAGTTACTCACCCAGTTCACCCGTAGTCTACGATATACCTCTTTGAAGAGAGATACGTGCTATAACCCACAAGCTATGATGGATCTTGGAACCGGCCTTGGAAAAGAACAAGGTTCATGGGATTTGAGATGGCAGATGGAGATGAAAGCCACCTCTCCAAACTCTACTAGTGGATGGTGATGAAATCCACCTCACTAGCATTTAAGTGAATTGTGGTGTGTGTGGTTCTTTTTTATTCGAAGAAAGTAAACAAAAGAAGCATTCAATGATATTTCACTAAATGCATGCAAAAGGTGCATTTTAATTTCAGAAATTTAGCATAAAAAGAACTCACAAATGTATCTAGAAATGTGAAACCCTAAATGTTAGCCTACCCATAGGGTAGGCTATAAGCAAGCAGTCCAAAGAGATGCATTTCTATTTTAATTTTTTTTATTTTCCTCCTTTTATATATTTTTGTTATTTTGCATTTTTAAGAAAAGAAAAACTAACTTTTAACCTTTATAAGCAAGAAAAATATGCAGGAAAAACAAAATAAGAACTAGTTTTTGAAAGTCGAAAATAGAAAAGGAAGATTCAGATGCCTACCTCATCACTGCCAACACTTGCCATTTTTGGAATTCTGCTCAAAAAGCTCTCTAGTTTCTATTCACTCCAGGGTGGGATGAATAGCAGGTCTATATGTTTTCTAGGGTGGGATGAATTCACATTCATCCTAGGGTGGCACGAATAGCAGGTCAGAGTTCGTTTTAGTCCAAAACGAATAGCACCTACAACATAAAAATATGAAAAATGAGATCCAAAATTCACCTAAATAAAAAGGGACTAGGTCCCACTGTGATTGCAACTAAATTAGGAAAAAAAATTGCACCAAATTATGATAAAAAATACATGTATATATGTCCTATTGCGTATGAGCATCAAACAGAAGCATGCAAGTAAGAAGGAAAAGATAGCAAATAACAAGAAATGAAGCGATGCAAATCAACTTCTTATTAATTGAGAAGGTCAAATATAGGTTACAAAATTTCCCATTTGAGGGCTCAAATAATTGATACAACTATTTACAAATTGGGTTCCCAAGGATCGAAATCCTTCAAGTAACTTTGGTGCACATCCAATGTCTTTCCTCGTACCCATAATCAAGGTGGGCGGTACAATGGTGTCGCCACTTGTATCTTTGATATTGATGTCCTGTGCTCCTTAATAATGTATTGTAAGGACCTGCACCTACACACAAAGAAACCAAAAATGTCAAATAGCCAGTGCGTGTGGTGAAAAACATGCAATCCCCATAGGCGCCAAGAGGCTAGTAATGAGAATATGCATCAAATCAATTCCAAAGGACTTGAAATTTTAGAGGTATGTAAAATAAGTGGTTTTGGGAAGATTTCATTAGAAATAATATTAAAATTGTATCCGAAGGGGCTTCACAATCCAAATGACCGTTCGCAACCTACAAAACCCAAAGCAAATAATTTATGCCCCTACACATATCCAAAATGCATGAAACTTGAACAAAATGCATAAAATGATAATTTAAGAAAACCCATATGATAATATTTGCAAAATCAGTAATAGTTTAGGTGTTTCTCTAGATGACCATCATCGACCAGCAAGAGATCCTACAAAACACTAAAATCACAATATCTCGGCCAATATAGCTCAGAATGGCATGAAATTTGAACTGCAACATAATATTTTTTTTTGGTAATTAAACTATTTCATTCATACCGGGTTTTACAGGTTGACCCAAAACCTATTTACAAAAGTCAGCCTTAAGCTGAGGAACCAAGACTTAAGCATACTGAGGATCCTCTATCCTCTAACCTTACTAATATTCCTTAACTGGGAACCTCCACACTGGTCAGCCCAACCCAGGCAAGACACAGACGACGAAAAGACACCAAAGCCCTTACTGGGCCCCAAAAACCAAAAACTTCCTTCACACTCCCTAGAGTTCACCAAGATAAAGACCCCAAAAAAACAACAAATGCTCTGCACATAACGTAACGTAACACTAGCTAAGATATACATATTCAGTTTTTACAAAATAAAAATTCTGAACAGAGTCAAAACATGGAGGATCCTAGTCCTCCTCTTCTTCATCCTCCTCCTGGTCCTCATCTTTGTTGTCCTCATTATCATCCATCTCCAGATTGACCTCCACAGGTTTGTTGCTCTGGTAACCCTCATTGAAGAAAACCTTGGTTAACACTTCCTGAAGTTCCTACATCTGGTGAATCACATTGGTCGATGCATTTAGAACAAAATGCTTGAGCACCATGATTGAAGGGTCGGGACCTTCATCCTCAGAATCGATCTCAAGGGTTTTGCCACTTCCCTGCACCTGCTTGTTCTTCAGTCTCAGGGAAGACCACGTGGCCGGTTCCTCAAGCCTCAGTTTCTTCCTCGCAGGACCTCCCTTAATGATCATGTCACCCCCTCTCTTCTTGGTCGGGGATGCATGAAAGGGTTTGGGCAGACCGGGACTATCCTTCCCCCTAGAGCTTTCACCGTGGGTAGTAGGGGAATCATCTTGGGGTAGGGTAGGGGGTTCGACTTGGGGAGAGGTGGCAAGCACATATTTATAAATTACCTTGAGAAGGCCTTGGTGCAGGGGCATAACATAGCCTTTCTTACTGTGACATGAATTTATGGTGTAGTTTAGGGAATTCATCAGGAACTGAGGAATGCTAATAGGGTTCACATCCTAGAAAAAGTTAACGAAGGTGTAATGGAAGCTCAGGAGAACCTTACCAGGGTCCTCAACCATAATAAACTCCATTACATTCTTCATGACCACATTCCATGGGGTCGGGAGGTCCATCCTCATCAACCCGTTCTTTGCCTCCTTGAATATCTTTGGGTTATCCTTGAATTCTTTAAGCTCCACCTCCCAGTGGTGCTTCTGCCTATGAATAGACCTCCCTTTGACCGTCTACCCTATTATTGCAGCAAGCAGAGTGACATCGATGAGAATTTCATGTCCTTTGATTTCCACCTTACCATCCTCCCACGACTCCATTACCGCCAAAGTGATGTCTTCCTCCACACCAAAAAATAGGTCAAAAAACTGGGTGAATCTTCTATCGATGAGGATAGCTTGGGCCATCGGCTCCATGACAACCATGCTTGGCTCGATGTAAATCATGTTTTCATTGCACTCTATTAGCTTCCCTCTATTGCCTTCTAGGATGCTCAAAACTCATAATTCTCCATGTCCTCTTGCAATTGTGATAAATAGGAAGGTGGTGGCACCTTTGGTTTCCCTTATAGTTTGTTATCACATCCTCCTTGTGAAAGGTGCCATGTGTGGGAGCATACCTCCAACCTCCTTTGCCTTGAATTGCCTGCCACTTCAGCAAAGAAATCGTGCCACCGTATCCCACATCAAAGCTTGTAGGATCCGTTATCTTTGTAATCATGGGAAAATTTGACAAAGTGTGCCTGGCGGAAAACCAATGCCCCTCAAAAAAAGCAAAAATGCTCTGACCATCATTTGGAAACTTCAACCGCCTCCCTCGGGACCGCATCCTCGCATGAATGTATTTTCTTGAGAAAATACCCACTCCATCATAGTTTTGACTTCGATTTCTTTGGTTTGACCAACTGGCCTTGCTCGTGATCTTGGCATTTTCCAACCGAAGCGCAACCAATAAAATAGTATTTCTATTTTGGACCCATTTCCAATACCTAGTGGGACTCCCAATGGGGCACGTGATCAAAATTCACTCACCTTTGATCCACGTGAACCCAGTCATAGTTTTTCAAATTGGATTATCTCCTCTCCATGTCATGCGGGACCCCTTGCATCCATGTGACAAGCCCTTCAGCCTCTACGCCAATGTTAGCCAACCTGTCAGCTGCCTTGTTGGCTTCACGAAAAGCATGTTGTGCCACTCTTTCTTCCCGAGCTTCAAAAAGGATCCTAGCTTCATTGATGTGGGCCTCGATCCTCCATGGAGGTTTCCTTTCATTGTTAAGGAGGTTGATGATATTTAATGAATCCCCTTCCACTATGCATTTTCCTTGGATCTCCTGCATCAACTGCAATCCTCTCCAAAGTGCCCTGGCTTCGGCTTCATTATTTGTCTTGGTTTCGAGGTTTTCTGAGAAGGCCAAAACCATATGACCTTGATTATCTCTAACCACACCTCCTACCCCTGCTCTTCCAGGATTATCCTTAGCTGCCCCATCAAAGTTGAGTTTGAGCCAATCCACTGGGGGGTTCCACTTAGTCTCCAATCTAGGATTTGGCTTGCTAACACCCAGGTTTTCATCCAGGGTAATATTTAAGGATTGGGCAAGGTGTTTCTCCCTAGATGGGATTGATTGAGGCCTAGGAGGAAAAATACTAAGGTTTTCTTTAGCAAAGGCCATAATTTTGTTAATAATTGACACCGGGTCATGTTTGGACTCATTGAACGCTCTATGGTTCCTTTCTAACCATATTTGCTAGAGGAAATGATGAAGGTAAATCTTCCATAGGAACCTAAGTTGTAGGCTAACAAAAGGACTAGGCCATTGCTGGAAGAGCTCATAGACAGTGGCTGGCTTTACCCAAGATATATTAAAGGCTTGGAAAACTCCATTAAGAATGGTGACGGACCAAGGGCATTCTAGAAAAATGTGGTGAATTGATTCCCAGCTTGCCCTGCACAAATAACAGCGATTAGGCACAATCATTCCTTTTCTTATCATATTATCTATGGTTAGAATTTTTCCTTGTATGACAATCCATGCAAAGTGGGCCAATTTGGAAATTAACTTGTTGATCCACACCAAGTTGGTATGTATCGGAGGATCCTCGGGGTCAAGTAACAGCCTGTAGGTAGATTTGACTATGAATTCCCCACTTTCAGTCACTGCCCACCTCAAGTGATCCTCTATTGCTCTTATGGAAATGAATTGTTGAGATATAATATATTCCAGCTCCTTGGATTTGGCTTCCAGCCCCTGAGCCTTAATGGGTTTCCACCTAAGGATACCCCTATCCTGCCTTAGAAAATCTGCCACCTGAGTCCCAAAGGTATCATCAGTATATTGTTTAAGCCTTACTAAAATGGGGTCCAAAGCAAGAGCCTCCTCCCTGGCCCATCTATCTTCCCAAAACCTGATCTTCATGCCATTACCTAATATCCATCTCATACCTTTTTTGACTATATCTCTGCTTGCCAAGATGGCTTTCCAAAAGGTCGATCCTCTCGTTGGGATAGAGGTATTCAAAAAATTAGTTCCTTGGAGGTATTTCCTCTTTATAATAGCTATCCATTCATTCTCCACATTCGTGATGAGATGCCACACTTGTTTGGCAAGTAGCACTGTATTGAGGTGAGAGACTTTCCTCAGGCCCAAGCCTCCACTTTCTTTGGGGTGGCACACCTTGCTCCAACCTACAAGGTGGATCCTATGCTTGCCTTCCATCCCTGACCATAGAAAATTCTTTTGTAGCTGCTCAATTTTTTGAAACACCCGTGTTGGGGCCTTGAAAATAGACAAGAAGTAAACTGGAATGCTTTGGAGTGAAGCCATGGTTAGAGTTGCTTTGCCCACTTGTGACAACAAGTGACCTTTCCATCCAGCCAATTTTTTTTGAATTCTTTCCACTACATTGTTCCACATTGACTCAACTGGAGCCCCTGTGAAGAGAGGGAGGCCAAGATACAAAGTAGGGAAAGTGGATATGGAACACCCCAGAATCCTTGCTATCTTGGTCTACCTTGGGATAGGGGTATTGAGGAAATAAATCTTACTTTTATTGAAGTTAACCTTCTATCCAGCCACTTCCTCATACAATTTTAATATGTGTTTAATTCTTCTGGCCTCTTCGACCGATGCCAAAGTTAGCATTAGAGTATCATCCACAAATTTTTGATGGGTGACTAGGGTTATTTGGGACATGGCTTTGATGCTAGAGATGAGCCCTACAGAGCAAGCAACTTTGATAGTCCTTCCCAGGGCTTCAGCCACAATGATGAAAAGCATGGGACTTATAGGATCCCCTTGTCTGAGGCCTCTACAACTTTGGAAATACCCTGTTGTTGCCCCATTGACCAGAATAGAGAACCAGGGCTTATGGATGCATCCTCGTATAAGCTTAACCCACAGAGGGTGGAATCCAAATCTGATCAACAAAGCATCAAGGAATTCCCAATTAATGCGGTCGTAGGCTTTGTTCATGTCAAGCTTTAGAGCAAAGGATGCCTTCTTTGTTTGATTAGCTGAATGAAGAGCTTCATGGACAATGATAACCCCATCAAGGATAGATCTCCCTTGTACCGAACTACCTTGGCATTGGTCAATGATAAGGGGCAGAATTCCTTTCATCCTATTTGCTATCACTTTAGTGAGGATTTTGTAGGACACATTACATAGGCTCACTGGTCTGAAGTCAACCATGGATTTAGGGGTCGGTCCTTTCGGTATCAGGGCTATGAATGTGGAGTTATAGCTTTTAGGAATGTGTTTGGATGACTAGAATTTTTGAATAGCCAAGCATACATCAACCCCAAAAGTATCCCAGTAAGTTTAGAAGAAGCGTGGTGAGAACCCATCCGATCTTGGAGCCTTTTTTGGGTCCATTGAGAAGAGGGCTGATCTAACTTCCTCATATGAGAAAGAAGCGATGAGTTTTTCATTAATGTTACTATTAATGGCTTGGGGGATAATTTGCAGGAGGGAATCTCTTGTTGTAGCCCGACATTGGGTCTCCTCTCCTAGGAGGGAATTGAAGTATGCCACTACTTCATCTCTGATTTCATGAACATCTTGGGTGGTTGATCCATCTTCTTTAGTCAGTTCTCTAATTTTGTTGTTGCTTTTGTTTCTTAGGGTGGTCACATGGAAGAACTTAGAGTTAGAGTCCCTGTCCTTGAGCCATAATGCTCTTGATTTCTGCCTCCAATACATCTCCTCACAGGCCAAGATGTTGTGGTACTCAACCAACAAAGTTCTCTCCTCTATTCTGGTTGCCTCATCACACATACCATTTTGAATGCTATTTTTGATGGCTCTCAGCCTATCACTCACCACTTTCTTGTTCTCAAACAGGTTTCCAAATACCTCCTTGTTCCATGTTCTGAGGTTGTCTCTCACCATCCTTAGTTTTTGGGAGAGTTTGAACGAGGGACTACCTTGAAAATTTTGCTTCCACCATTGGTTAATTATTTCCTTGAGGTCATTATGCTTAGTCCACATTGCCTCAAACCGAAAAGGCTTCTTAAGGCATAAGTCTTGGGGAACCTCAAGTAGGATGGGGCTGTGATCAGAGGCAATCTTGGGAAGAGATTGCAGGGATGAGTCCCCAAAAGCCAAAATTACTCCTTTTGATAAGAGGAACCTATCCAACCTCTCCTGAATCAATTGATTTCCCACCCGATGATTGCTCCAGGTGTACTTAGCTCCTTTCAACTTAACATCCATTAACTCATTTGAGTTGACAAACATATTGAAATCTTCCATACTCCTAGAGGGCAGGCCAGATCCTCCTTTTTTGTCTGACGGGTATAAGGGCATATTAAAATCTCCCGCTATCACCCAAGGGATGTCATGGAAAGCCTCGTTCAAGTGGCTTAGATACTCCCATAGTGAAGATCTATCTTGCATAGTATTAGGGGCATACACATTTGATGTGATCCATGACCTATTGTTGTCCACATCATGAAAGAGGATGCTAAGGACCCTATCCTCTGCTTGAATGACATTGCCCTCCACTTTTTTTGGATCCCACATTATCATGAGTCCTCCAGAAGCTCCTCTCGCTTGCTTAAATGCCATTTCCCTGTGCTTCCATATTCTGCTTGCTATTGCTTTTGACTGACTTTCATCTATTTTTGTTTCTTGTAGTAAAATTATTGTAGGGTTGATTGTTCTCCTTAATGACTTGACCACTGTTGGCATTTTTGCCTCATTGATTCTCATTGATTAATGCATTAGTGTATTGTTGGAAATATGACATTTGATATCAGCTTTGATGCAGCTTGGGTGAAAAAAGGAGAAAAAATGAGCAAAAAATGACTAAGTCTGAAAACTGCAGCAATGCGCTAACATGTCGCAGAATCGCGGTCAACGCAGTCAACGCAGGCAGGTTGGGCGGAACCGTCGCGATATCGCGACGTGTTCCGGAATCGCGGGTCGGTCGGCGTCAAAAGCATTAAGTCAAAAAATTGCAGCGATTCGCTGACATGTCAACGAATCGCGACACTGGCGGCTTCAGAGGCACAAAGTTAAAATCTTGCAGCGCGTCGCTGACATGTCAGCAAATCACGACGAAAAATGACAAATGGTACGGAGAGAAGAAACATGTAGCGAAATCGCTACATGTTCCATTTTCGCGAGGCGGAGCGCAGGGAGGAGCCAACGACGGAAACATGTAGCGAAATCTCTACATGTTCCATTTTCGTGGGTCTTCAGCAGCGAAGCGTACGGCATAAAAATGGGTCTCGATTTCGCGACACGTCGCGATTTCGCGACCTGTAACTGTTTTCCCACCAAACGCAATATGAACGGCCGAGAAGGGTTTTTTGGGTTTCCGATGATTTAATGCAGACCCGAATTAAATATTTTGTGGATTTTCGAGGCGGTTAAAGTCGAAGAAGCGCCCAGGCCACCAAAATTGAAGGATTTATTGGTTCAAAGTTGTTGTTCGTGGATTGGCGTAACGATTTCATGCATATTGTAAAAAATGAATTTAATGAAGAACCGCGAACGTTTCATGGCATTTAATTTTTATTTCTTCGAGACTGCAATTAAGGGGATCATGTTCCTCGTTTCCTTCGCATAATTATAGATCTCAAGAAGGTCGGTTTTAAATATTTAATGCTGCAAAGAGGACGGACCTCTATAAAAACCAATGTAATTCTCATTTCAAAAGGTTGGAAAAACTTGCTGCTAGAAACTGGAATTGTATCTGCGGGAATAAAAGGATCAATTTCTAATTTTTCAAGCGTTGCATGGATGAATTTCTTTTCTGTTTTCTACATTTCTAATAGTATTCGTACTCCTGCATTGCTATTACATTTAAATTCTGCATACTGGATTTAAATATTGCGGTCAGGGTACGATTCCTGGAATGTGGGTTTGGAGGGATTTGCGGCATGTGATTGTGCGAAGATTAAGCTGATTTCTTATGTTACTTGCTGTTGTTGCGTTTGTAGTTTCCTGCTGTTGTTTTTCTGATCCCATCACTTCGGCCTGTGGCCATATTTCCCATTTCTTTCTGCAACCTTTTAAATCTCTTTCCAGAAACCCTATCTTAAACCCATTTTTAGAGTAGTGAAGGGAACCAGCCCACTCTGGAGATTGGTCTGGGAGCCATTTCTTGCTTCCAGCCTTTCAATGTTGGCCGGGTCTAGGGCGCAATTGTAAAAATCCTTTCCTGTGGCAGATTCGTGACCAACAGTTTTTGGCACGCCCGGTGGGACAGACAAGTTTCTGTCTCCAAGAATTCATAATTGGTGGGATACGCATAATTTTCCAAAGTGATAACCCCACCGGTGCCAACAGTTTTTGGCACATTTTTAAAACACCCGGAGGTCTCAAGATTTGATGAGCTGTCTTGGCCTCACAGCGGAGATTTGGAAGTTCATCTGGCGACTTTGCTGAGTTGAAGATCTGTTCATGGACGCCTATTGTTTTAAAAAAAAAAAAAAAATTTCAAAGAATGTTTTTTCTGGTGACTCTGACTTAATGGCGATGGCCGTGATTCCGCAGACCACTGCCACAAAGGCGAGGGTTTTTCCTAGATGGGATGATCCTGGCCCTCTGAATCTGCAAGTTCGACATGAAATTCCCGAAGGTGCCCTGAAGAACCTGGCAAAATATGATGGTACCGAAGGCATGGCTCTGGCACATGTTGAAGACATTGCTATTCTGTCCATGATCCATGTCATAGAACACGAAGATGTCATGATCCGACTTCTGGTTCAGTCGTTGGAAGGAAGAGCGTTGCAGTGGTACAGACTGCTCAAATGTCAAAGCATCAGCTCATGGGACGATCTAGCGGGAGCACTGATCAAAAGATTTGATGAAGATCCTTTCTACAGTTCTTTGGATCTCTACCAATTTTTCATGTACATCAAGAGAGCACCTCAAGAAAGCATCACGGACTTCAATGTCCGATTCTTGATAAGTTGGAAGAGAATTCCAGAGAAGATCCGTCCATCACCCACCCAAGCCCACCTCTTTTATTTTCGAGCTTTTAATTCGGACATAGGTCTCTTTTTGCTGCAGTCAGGTGAACAACGGTTCCCACAAATCTTTGAGGAAGCAGTGCGAGCAGAACAGCTTTTGCTCTTATCAAGAAAATTACCGTGGGGAGAAACTCCATTACCTTCTCCGATGGTTGCTGCTCCTGTCTACCCTGCATAGTACTTTTCATGCCAGATTCCTTATACTGAGCAGAAACCTGAGATGCAGTCATGTGGAGTTCAAGGGACAGATTTTGTCCAAAGTCAAGGATTGGAACATGCAAGCACTTTTCCAAGCAATGAACAATATGGTTGCTTGCAGTTTTCATCAAGAGATGGGCCAAGTAGAAGAACAAGTTCAAATTCCAGAGCCTGAGGAGATCCCAGAATTAGATTTCTCACTTGAAGAGCCCTGTGATCACATCAAGGAGTTAGAGGAGCCTGTACTCAACCCACAGCCAGTAAAGTCTGCAAAGTGGTGGTGTTGGTTCCAGCCACTACATCCGGTACCTGAAGAAGTCTTCCATGGGGGTACTAGTAAGAAGGATAGTCTGCCGAATTGCATCCTATCAGCACCATGGAGAACTTCAGGAAGGAGCCAGCCCAATTTCAAGGACCGACTTAAGTATGATCAGATCTGGTTGCGACATTGCAGATTTACCGGATAACATTCTGAGATTGGATGTCTGGTGGCGACATGCCAATCATGTCGTGAATTATTGTATATAGTATTTTGAAAAAACAAAAAAAATAGAAAAAAAAGAAGAGAAAAAAAAAAAAAGAGTGGTATTGTTTTTATTTGTTCATCTCGGCTCTTGTTGCCTGCGAGCCATAGATGCTTGTTTTTCCTTTGTTTTTCTCCTCCCAACAGTTTGGTGGCTTTCTAGCACTTTCTTATTTTCCCTTCCCCGTTTCCTCTCTTTCCTTTCTTCATCTTCTTCCTTCTTTTTCTTCTGCATTAAAACAAAATAAGCCACAGCTGTTGTTTCTTTTCCCTTTTCTATTTTTCCCCATCCCTTCTTATCCCTTTCCTCTAAGTTCAGTCTTTTATGCATTTATTTTGCAGTCTAGTTCATTTCATTTCACAGCTTTTCTAGTTCCATTCCCACTCCATAACTTCGTTCATTTTCATTTCATCATTCCATTGCAGTCACCGCTTGCGCAATCGCAAGAGCTCACTCCATCATCGCGTTCCATTAGTCGTTTCATAATCAGTTATATGCAGGTTTTTCCAGTTTCAATTTTTCAGCAGAACATGTATTGCAGCAGCTCGCCTTCTGTTTGGATATGACTCTGTGCCCAATGGACTAAGGCCTGGATTCTTGCATACAGCGAGTTGTATACCCCGCGAGCCACCAAGAATGTTGGCATTTTTGCCACATTGATTCTCATTGATTAATGCATTAGTGTATTGTTGGAAATATGACATTTGATATCAGCTTTGATGCAGCTTGGGTGAAAAAAGGAGAAAAAATGAGCAAAAAATGACTAAGTCTGAAAACTGCAGCGATGCGCTGACATGTCGCAGAATCGCGGTCAACGCACGCAGGTTGGGCGGAACCGTCGCGATATCGCGACGTGTTCCGGAATCGCGGGTCGGTCGGCGTCAAAAGCATTAAGTCAAAAAATTGCAGCGATTCGCTGACATGTCAGCGAATCGCGACCATGGCGGCTTCAGAGGCACAAAGTTAAAATCTTGCAGCGCGTCGCTGACATGTCAACGAATCGCGACGAAAAATGACAAATGGTACGGAGAGAAGAAACATGTAGCGAAATCGCTACATGTTCCATTTTTGCGAGGCGGAGCGCAGGGAGGAGCCAACGACGAAAACATGTAGAGAAATCGCTACATGTTCCATTTTCGCGGGTCTTCAGCAGCGAAGCGTACGGCATAAAAATGGGTCTCGATTTCGTGACACGTCGCGATTTCGCGACCCATCGCGTTTTCGCGACCTGTAACTGTTTTCCCGCCAAACGTAATATGAACGGCCGAGAAGGGTTTTTTGGTTTTCGATGATTTAATACTGACCCGAATTAAATATTTTGCGGATTTCCGAGGCGGTTAAAGTCGAAGAAGCGCCCAGGCCACCAAAATTGAAGGATTTATTGGTTCAAAGTTGTTGTTCGTGGATTGGCGTAACGGTTTCATGCATATTGTAAAAAATGAATTTAATGAAGAACCGCGAACGTTTCATGGCATTTAATTTTTATTTCTTCGAGACTGCAATTAAGGGGATCATGTTCCTCATTTCCTTTGCATAATTGTAGATCTCAAGAAGGTCGGTTTTAAATATTTAATGCTGCAAAGAGGACGGACCTCTATAAAAACCAATGTAATTCTCATTTCAAAAGGTTGGAAAAACTTGCTGCTAGAAACTGGAATTGTATCTACGGGAATAAAAGGATCAATTTCTAATTTTTCAAGCGTTGCATGGATGAATTTCTTTTCTATTTTCTACATTTCTAATAGTATTCGTACTCCTGCATTGCTATTACATTTAAATTCTGCATACTGGATTTAAATATTGCGGTCAGGGTACGATTCCTGGAATGTGGGTTTGGAGAGATTTGGGGCATGTGATTGTGCGAAGATTAAGCTGATTTCTTATGTTACTTGTTGTTGTTGCATTTGTAGTTTCCTGCTGTTGTTTTTCTGATCCCATCACTTCGGCCTGTGGCCATATTTCCCATTTCTTTCTGCAACCTTTTAAATCTCTTTCCAAGGAACCCTATCTTAAACCCATTTTTAGAGTAGTGAAGGGAACCAGCCCACTCGGAGATTGGTCTGGGAGCCATTTCTTGCTTCCAGCCTTTCAATGTTGGCCGGGTCTAGGGCGCAATTGTAAAAATCCTTTCCTGTGGCAGATTCGTGACCAACAGTTTTTGGCACGCCCGGTGGGACAGACAAGTTTTGTCTCCAAGAATTCATAATTGGTGGGATACGCATAATTTTCCAAAGTGATAACCCCACCGGTGCCAACAGTTTTTGGCACATTTTTAAAACACCTAGAGGTCTCAAGATTTGATGAGCTGTCTTGGCATCACAGCGGAGATTTGGAAGTTCATCTGGCGACTTTCTGAGTTGAAGATCTGTTCGTGGACGCCTATTGTTTTAAAAAAAAAAAAAAATTTCAAAGAATGTTTTTTCTGGTGACTCTGACTTAATGGCGATGGCCGTGATTCCGCAGACCACTGCCACAAAGGCGAGGGTTTTTCCTAGATGGGATGATCCTGGCCCTCTGAATCTGCAAGTTCGGCATGAAATTCCCGAAGGTGCCCTGAAGAACCTGGCAAAATATGATGGTACCGAAGGCATGGCTCGGCACATGTTGAAGACATTGCTATTCTGTCCATGATCCATGTCATAGAACACGAAGATGTCATGATCCGACTTCTGGTTCAGTCGTTGGAAGGAAGAGCGTTGCAGTGGTACATACTGCTCAAATGTCAAAGCATCAGCTCATGGGACGATCTAGCGGGAGCACTGATCAAAAGATTTGATGAAGATCCTTTCTACAGTTCTTTGGATCTCTACCAATTTTTCATGTACATCAAGAGAGCACCTCAAGAAAGCATCACGGACTTCAATGTCCGATTCTTGATAAGTTGGAAGAGAATTCCAGAGAAGATCCGTCCATCACCCACCCAAGCCCACCTCTTTTATTTTCGAGCTTTTAATTCAGACATAGGTCTCTTTTTGCTGCAGTCAGGTGAACAAGGGTTCCCACAAATCTTTGAGGAAGCAGTGCGAGTAGAACAGTTGTTGCTCTTATCAAGAAAATTACCGTGGGGAGAAACTCCATTACCTTCTCCGGTGGTTGCTGCTCCTGTCTACCCTGCACAGTACTTTTCATGCCAGATTCCTTATACTGAGCAGAAACCTGAGATGCAGTCATGTGGAGTTCAAGGGACAGATCTTGTCCAAAGTCAAGGATTGGAACATGCAAGCACTTTTCCAGCAATGAACAATATGGTTGCTTGCAGTTTTCATCAAGAGATGGGCCAAGTAGAAGAACAAGTTCAAATTCCAGAGCCTGAGGAGATCCCAGAATTAGATTTCTCACTTGAAGAGCCCTGTGATCACATCAAGGAGTTAGAGGAGCCTGTACTCAGCCCACAGCCAGTAAAGTCTGCAAAGTGGTGGTGTTGGTTCCAGCCACTACATCCAGTACCTGAAGAAGTCTTCAATGGGGGTACTAGTAAGAAGGATAATCTATCGAATTGCATCCTATCGCACCATGGAGAACTTCGGGAAGGAGCCGACCCAATTTCAAGGACCGACTTAAGTATGATCAGATCTGGTCGGGACATTGCAGATTTACTGGATAACATTCTGAGATTGGATGTCTGGTGGCGACATGCCAATCATGTCGTGAATTATTGTATATAGTATTTTGAAAAAACAAAAAAAATAGAAAAAAAGAAGAGAAAAAAAAAAAAAAGAGTGGTATTGTTTTTATTTGTTCATCTCGGCTCTTGTTGCCTGCGAGCCATAGATGCTTGTTTTTCTTTTGTTTTTCTCCTCCCAGTAGTTGGTGGCTTTCTAGCACTTTCTTATTTTCCCTTCCCCGTTTCCTCTCTTTCCTTTCTTCATCTTCTTCCTTCTTTTTCTTCTGCATTAAAACAAAATAAGCCACAGCTGTTGTTTCTTTTCCCTTTTCTATTTTTCCCCATCCCTTCTTATCCCTTTCCTCTAAGTTCAGTCTTTTATGCATTTATTTCGCAGTCTAGTTCATTTCATTTCACAGCTTTTCTAGTTCCATTCCCACTCCATAACTTCGTTCATTTTCATTTCATCATTCCATTGCAGTCATCGCTTGCGCAATCGCAAGAGCTCACTCCATCATCGCGTTCCATTAGTCGTTTCATAATCAGTTATATGCAGGTTTTTTCCAGTTTCAATTTTTCAGTAGAACATGTATTGCAGCAGCCCACCTTCTGTTTGGATATGACTCTGTGCCCAATGGACTAAGGCCTGGATTCTTGCATACGCGAGTTGTATACCCCGTGAGCCGCCAAGAATGTTGGCATTTTTGCCACATTGATTCTCATTGATTAATGCATTAGTGTATTGTTGGAAATCAGACATTTGATATCAGCTTTGATGCAGCTTGGGTGAAAAAAGGAGAAAAAATGACTAAGTCTGAAAACTGCAGCAATGCGCTGACATGTCGCGAGAATCGCGGTCCAACGCAGATCCAACGCGAGCAGGTTGGGCGGAACCGTCGCGATATCGCGACGTGTTTCGGAATCGCGGGTCGGTCGGCGTCAAAAGCATTAAGTCAAAAAATTACAGCGATTCGCTGACATGTCAGCGAATCGCGACACTGGCGGCTTCAGAGGCACAAAGTTAAAATCTTGCAGCGCATCGCTGACATGTCAGCAAATCGCGACGAAAAATGACAAATGGTACGGAGAGAAGAAACATGTAGCGAAATCGCTACATGTTTCGTTTTCGCGAGGCGGAGCACAGGGAGGAGCCAACGACGAAAAAGAAGAGGAAAACAAAAAAAGAGTGGTATTGTTTTTATTTGTTCATCTCGGCTCTTGTTGCCTGCGAGCCATAGATGCTTGTTTTTCCTTTGTTTTTCTCCTCCCAATAGTTTGGTGGCTTTCTAGCACTTTCTTATTTTACCTTCCTCGTTTCCTCTCTTTCCTTTCTTCATCTTATTCCTTCTTTTTCTTCTGCATTAAAACAAAATAAGCCACAGCTGTTGTTTCTTTTTCCTTTTCTATTTTTCCCCATCCCTTCTTATCCCTTTCCTCTAAGTTCAGTCTTTTATGCATTTATTTCGTAGTCTAGTTCATTTCATTTCACAGCTTTCCTAGTTCCATTCCCACTCCATAACTTCGTTCATTTTCATTTCATCATTCCATTGCGAGTCACCGCTTGCGCAATCGCAAGAGCTCACTCCATCATCGCGTTCCATTAGTCGTTTCATAACCGCTTCTATGCGAGTTTTTTCCAGTTTCAATTTTTCAGAGAACATGTATTGCAGCGACCTCGCCTTCTCGTTTGGATATGACTACGTGCCCAATGGACTAAGGCCTGGATTCTTGCATACGTCGAGTTGTATACCTCGTGAGCCGCCAAGAATATTGGCATTTTTGCCACATTGATTCTCATTGATGAATGCATTGGTGTATTGTTGGGGATCCGACCTTTGATTTTGATGCAGCTTGGGCGAAAAAAGGAGAAAAAATGAGCAAAAAATGACTAAGTCTGAAAACTGCAGCGATGCGCTGACATGTCGCAAAATCGCGGTCAACGCAGTCAACGCAGGCAGGTTGGGTGGAACCGTCGCGATATCGCGACGTGTTCCGGAATCGCGGGTCGGTCGGCGAAAAAAGCATTAAGTCGAAAAATTGCAGCGATTCGCTGACATGTCAGCGAATCGCGACACCGGCAGCTTCGAAGGCACAAAGTAAAATCTTGCAGCGCGTCGCTGACATGTCAGCGAATCGCGACCGAAAATGGCGATTGGTACGGAGAGAAGAAACATGTAGCGAAATCGCTACATGTTCCGATTTCGCGGGGCAGAGCGCAGGGAGGAGCCAACGGCGGAAACATGTAGCGAAATCGCTACATGTTCCATTTTCGCGGGTCTTCAGCAGCGAAGCGTACGGCATAAAAATGGTCCGATTTCGTGACACGTCGCGATTTCGCGACCCGTCGCGTTTTCGCGACCTGTAACTGTTTTCCCGCCAAGTGCAATATGAACGGCCGAGAAGGGTTTTTTCGATTTCCGATGATTTAATGCTGACCCGAATTAAATATTTTGCGGATTTCCGATGCGGTTAAGGTCGAAGAGTGCCCGTGCCACCAAAATTAAAGGGTTTATTGGTTCAAAGCCGCTGTTCGTGGATTAGTTTAACGGTTTTCATGCACATTGTTAAAAAACGAATTTAATGAAGGACCGCGAACGTTTCATGGCATTTAATTTTTATTTCCTCGAGGCCGCTATTAAGGGGATCGTGTTCCTCGATTTCCTACGCATAATTGTAGATCACGAGGAGGTTGGTTTTAAATATTTAATGCCGCAAAGAGGACGGACCTCTATAAAAACCAATGTAATTCTCATTTACAAAGGTTGGAAAAACTTGTCGCTAGAAACTGGAATTGTATCTCGCGGGAATAAAAGGATCGACTTCTAATTTTTCAAGCGTCGCATGGATGAATTTCCTTTCTCGTTTTCTGCATTTCTAATAGCATTCGTACTCCTGCATTGCTATTACATTTAAATTCTGCATATCTGGATTTAAATATTGCGGTCGTGGTACAATTCCCGGAATGTGGGTTTGGAGGGATTTGCGGCATGTGATTGTGCGAGGATGAAGCTGATTTCTTATGTTACTTGTCTGTTGTTGCGTTTGTAGTTTCCTCGCTGTTGTTTTTCTCGATCCCATCACTTCGGCTCGTGGCCATATTTCCCATTTCTTTTCGCAACCTTTTAAATCTCTTTCCAAAGAACCCTATCTTAAACCCAATTTTAGAATAGTGAAGGGAACCAGCCCACTCGGAGATTGGTCCGGGAGCCATTTCTTGCTTCCAAGCCTTTCAATGTTGGCCGGGTCTAGGGCGCAATTGTAAAAATCCTTTCCCCGTGGCAGTATTCGTGACCAACGCTTTTGGCACGACTGTGGGACAGATCAAGTTTCTGTCTCCAAGAATTCATAATCGGTGGGATACGCATAATTTTCCAAAGTGATAACCCCACCGGTGCCAACAGTTTTTGGCACATTTTTAAAACACCCGGAGGTCTCAAGATTTGATGAGCTGTCTTGGCCTCACAGCGGAGATTTGTAAGTTCATCTGGCGACTTTGCTGAGTTGAAGATCTGTTCGTGGACGCCTATTGTTTTAAAAAAAAAAAAAAATTTCAAAGAATGTTCATCTGGCGACTCTGACTTAATGGCGATGGCCGTGATTCCGCAGACCACTGCCACAAAGGCGAGGGTTTTTTCTAGATGGGATGATCCTGGCCCTCTGAATCTGCAAGTTCGGCATGAAATTCCCGAAGGTGCCCTGAAGAACCTGGCAAAATATGATGGTACCGAAGGCATGGCTCTGCACATGTTGAAGACATTGCTATTCTCTCCATGATCCATGTCATAGAACACGAAGATGTCATGATCCGACTTCGGTTCGATCTTTGGAAGGAAGAGCATTGCAGTGGTACAGACTCGCTCAAATGTCAAAGCATCGACTCATGGGACGATCTAGCGGGAGCACCGATCAAAAGATTTGATGAAGATCCTTTCTACGGTTCTTTGGATCTCTACCAATTTTTCATGTACATCAAGAGAGCACCTCAAGAAAGCATCACGGACTTCAATGTCCGATTCTTGATAAGTTGGAAGAGAATTCCGGAGAAGATCCGTCCATCACCCACCCAAGCCCACCTCTTTTATGTTCGAGCTTTTAATTCGGACATAGGTCTCTTTTTGCTCGATCAGAGTGAACAACGGTTCCCACAAATCTTTGAGGAAGCAAGTGCGAGCGAGAACAATTGTTGCTCTTATCAAGAAAGTTACCGTGGGGAGAAACTCCATTACCTTCTCCGGTGGTTGCTTGCTCCCGTTTACCCCGCACATACTTTTCATGCCGATCCCTTATACCGAGCGAAACCCCGAGATGCAATCATGTGGAGTTCAAGGGACAGATCTCGTCCAAAGTCAAGGATTGGAACATGCAAGCACTTTTCCAAAGAATGAACAATATGATTGCTTGCAGCTTTCATCAAGAGATGGGCCAAGTAGAAGAACAAGTGCAAATTCTAGAGCCTGAGGAGATCCCAGAATCCGAGTTCTCACTTGAAGAGCCCTGTGATCACATCAAGGAGTTAGAGGAGCCTGTACTCAACCCACAACCAGTAAAGTCTGCAAAGTGGTGGTGTTGGTTCCAGCCACTACATCCAGATGCACTGAAGAAGTCTTCCATGTGGGTACTAGTAAGAAGGATAATCGCTGAATTGCATCCTATCCGCACCATGGAGAACTTCAAGAAGGAGCCAACCCAATTTCAAGGACCGACTTAAGTATGATCAGATCTGGTCGGGACATTGCAGATTTACCGGATAACATTCTGAGATTGGATGTCTGGTGGCGACATGCCAATCATGTCGTGAATTATTGTATATAGTATTTTGAAAAAAACAAAAAAAAATAGAAAAAAAGAAGAGAAAAAAAAAAAAAACTGGTATTGTTTTTATTTGTTCATCTCGGCTCTTGTTGCCTGCGAGCCGTAGATGCTTGTTTTTTCCTTTGTTTTTCTCCTCCCAACGCTTTGGTGGCTTTCTAGCACTTTCTTCTTTTCCCTTCCCCGTTTCCTCTCTTTCCTTTCTTCATCTTCTTCCTTCTTTTTCTTCCCGCATTAAAACAAAATAAGCCACAGCTGTTGTTTCTTTTTCCTTTTCTGTTTTTCCCCGTTCCTTCTTATCCCTTTCCTCTAAGTTTAGTCTTTTATGCATTTATTTCGCAGTCTAGTTCATTTCATTTCACAGCTTTTCTAGTTCCATTCCCACTCCATAACTTCGTTCATTTTCATTTCATCATTCCATTGCAGTCACCGCTTGCGCAATCGCAAGAGCTCACTCCATCATCGCGTTCCATTAGTCGTTTCATAATCAGTTATATGCGAGTTTTTTCCAGTTTCAATTTTTTAGCGGAACATGTATTGCAGTGACCGCCTTCTGTTTGGATATGACTCGTGCCCAATGGACTAAGGCCTGGATTCTTGCATACAGCGAGCTGTATACCCCGCGAGCCGCCAAGAATGTTGGCATTTTTGCCACATTGATTCTCATTGATGAATGCATTAGTGTATTGTTGGGGATCTGACCTTTGATTGATGCAGCTTGGGCGAAAAAAGGAGAAAAAATGAGCAAAAAATGACTAAGTCTGAAAACTGCAGCGACGCGCTGACATGTTGCAGAATCGCGGTCAACGCAGTCAACGCAGCGAGTTGGGCGAACCGTCGCGATATCGCGACGTGTTCCGGAATCGCGGGTCGGTGGGCAAAAAAAGCATTAAGTCGAAAAATTGCAGCGATTCGCTGACATGTCAGCGAATCGCGACCCTGACAGCTTCAAAGGCACAAAGTGAAAATTTGCAGCGCGTCGCTGACATGTCAGCGAATCGCGACCGAAAATGGCGATTGGTACGGCGCGAAGAAACATGTAGCGAAATCGCTACATGTTCCGTTTTCGCGAGGCGGAGCGCAGGGAGGAGCCAACGACGGAAACATGTAGCGAAATCGCTACATGTTCCATTTTCGCGGGTCTTCAGCAGCGAAGCGTACGACATAAAAATGGGTCGCGATTTCGCGACACGTCGCGATTTCGCGACCTGTCGCGTTTTCGCGACCTGTAACTGTTTTCCCGCCAAGTGCAATATGAACGGCCGAGAAGGGTTTTTTGGGTTTCCGATGATTTAATGCTGACCCGAATTAAATATTTTGCGGATTTCCGAGGCGGTTAAAGTCGAAGAATGCCCGTGCCACCAAAATTAAAGGATTTATTGGTTCAAAGCTGCTGTTCGTGGATTAATTTAACGGTTTCATGCACAGTTGTTCAAGAAACGAATTTAATGAAGGACCGCGAACGTTTCATGGCATTTAATTTTTATTTCCTCGAGGCCGCTATTAAGGGGATCGTGTTCCTGATTTCCAAGATATAATTGTAGATCACGAGGAAGTTGGTTTTAAATATTTAATGCTGCAAAGAGGACGGACCTCTATAAAAACCAATGTAATTCTCATTTACAAAGGTTGGAAAAACTTGTCGCTAGAAACTGGAATTGTATTTGCAGGGAATACAAGGATCGACTTCTAATTTTTCAAGCGTCGCATGGATGAATTTGCTTTCTCGTTTTCTGCATTTCTAATAGCATTCGTACTCTTGCATTGCTATTACATTTAAATTCTGCATACTGGATTTAAATATTGCGGTCGTGGTACAATTCCCGGAATGTGGGTTTGGAGGGATTTGCGGCATGTGATTGTGCGAGGATGAAGCTGATTTCTTATGTTACTTGCTGTTGTTGCGTTTGTAGTTTCCTCGCCGTTGTTTTTCTGATCCCATCACTTCGGCTCCGTGGCCATATTTCCCATTTCTTTCTCGCAACCTTTTAAATCTCTTTCCAAAGAACCCTATCTTAAACCCATTTTTAGAATAGTGAAGGGAACCAGCCCACTCTGGAGATTGGTCTGGGAGCCATTTCTTGCTTCCACCCTTTCAATGTTGGCCGGGTCTAGGGCGCAATTGTAAAAATCCTTTCCTGTGGCGGATTCGTGACCAACAGTTTTTGGCACGCTCGGTGGGACAGATCATGTTTCGTCTCCAAGAATTCATAATTGGTGGGATACGCATAATTTTCCAAAGTGATAACCCCACCGGTGCCAACAGCTTTTGGCACATTTTTAAACACCCGGAGGTCTCAAGATTTGATGAGCTGTCTTGGCCTCACAGCGGAGATTTGTAAGTTCATCTGGCGACTTTGCTGAGTTGAAGATCTGTTCGTGGACGCCTGTTTTTGTTTTAAAAAAAAAAAAAAAAAATTCAAAGAATGTTTTTTCTGGCGACTCTGACTTAATGGCGATGGCCGTGATTCCGCAGACCACTGCCACAAAGGCGAGGGTTTTTCCTAGATGGGATGATCCTGGCCCTCTGAATCTGCAAGTTCGGCATGAAATTCCCGAAGGTGCCCTCGAAGAACCCGGCAAAATATGATGGTACCGAAGGCATGGCTCGGCACATGTTGAAGATATTGCTATTCGTCCATGATCCATGTCATAGAACACGAAGATGTCATGATCCGACTTCGGTTCAGTCTTTGGAAGGAAGAGCATTGCAGGTGGTACAGATCGCTCAAATGTCAAAGCATCGACTCATGGGACGATCTAGCGGGAGCACCGATCAAAAGATTTGATGAAGATCCTTTCTACAGCTCTTTGGATCTCTACCAAATTTTCATGTACATCAAGAGAGCACCTCAAGAGAGCATCACGGACTTCAATGTCCGATTCTTGATAAGTTGGAAGAGAATTCCAGAGAAGATCCGTCCATCACCCACCCAAGCCCACCTCTTTTATGTTCGAGCTTTTAATTCTGACATAGGTCTCTTTTGCTTGCAGATCGGGTGAACAACGGTTCCCACAAATCTTTGAGGAAGCGAGGCGAAGCAGAACGGTTGTTGCTCTTATCAAGAAAGTTACCGTGGGGAGAAACTCCATTACCTTCTCCGGTGGTTGCTTGCTCCCGTCTACCCCGCACAGTACTTTTCATGCCGGATCCCTTATACGAGCGAAACCCGAGATGCAATCATGTGGAGTTCAAGGGACAGATCTCGTCCAAAGTCAAGGATTGGAACATGCAAGCACTTTTCCAAGGAATGAACAATATGGTTGCTTGCAGTTTTCATCAAGAGATGGGCCAAGTAGAAGAACAAGTGCAAATTCCAGAGCCTGAGGAGATCCCAGAATCCGATTTCTCACTTGAAGAGCCCTGTGATCACATCAAGGAGTTAGAGGAGCCTGTACTCAACCCACAACCGAGAAAGTCCGCAAAGTGGTGGTGTTGGTTCCAGCCACTACATCCAAGTACCGAAGAAGTCCTCCATGTGGGTACTAGTAAGAAGGATAATCTGCTGAATTGCATCCTATTCGCACCATGGAGAACTTCGGGAAGGAGCCGACCCAATTTCAAGGACCGACTTAAGTATGATCAGATCTGGTCGGGACATTGCAGATTTACCGGATAACATTCTGAGATTGGATGTCTGGTGGCGACATGCCAATCATGTCGTGCATTATTGTATATAGTATTTTGAAAAAAACAAAAAAAATAGAAAAAAAGAAGAGAAAAAAAAAAAAAGTGGTATTGTTTTTATTTGTTCATCTCGGCTCTTGTTGCCTGCGAGCCGTAGATGCTTGTTTTTTCCTTTGTTTTTCTCCTCCCAACAGCTTGGTGGCTTTCTAGCACTTTCTTCTTTTCCCTTCCCCGTTTCCTCTCTTTCCTTTCTTCATCTTCTTCCTTCTTTTTCTTCTGCATTAAAACAAAATGAGCCACGGCTGTTGTTTCTTTTTCCCTTTTCTGTTTTTCCCCGTCCCTTCTTATCCCTTTCCTCTAAGTTTAGTCTTTTATGCATTTATTTCGCAGTCTAGTTCATTTCATTTCACAGCTTTCCTAGTTCCATTCCCACTCCATAACTTCGTTCATTTTCATATCATCATTCCATTGCAGATCACCGCTATGCGCAATCGCAAGAGCTCACTCCATCATCGCGTTCCATTTAGTCGTTTCATAACCGGTTATATGCGTGTTTTTTCCAGTTTCAATTTTTCAGCGAGAACATGTATTGCAAAGCAGCCCACCTTCTCGTTTAGCGATATGACTCTGTGCCCAATGGACTAAGGCCTGGATTCTTGCATACAGCGAGCTGTATACCCCGCGAGCCGCCAAGAATGTTGGCATTTTTGCCACATTGATTCTCATTGATGAATGCATTGATGTATTGTTGGGGATCTGACCTTTGATTGATGCAGCTTGGGCGAAAAAAGGAGAAAAAAATGACTAAGTCCGAAAATCGCAGACGATGCGCCGACATGTTGCGTAATCGCGGTCAACGCAATCCAACGCAGCGAAGTTAGGCGGAACCGTCGCGATATCGCGACGTGTTCCGGAATCGCGGGTCGGTCGGCCAAAAGCATTAAGTGGAAAATTACAGCGATTCGGCGACATGTCGACGAATCGCGACCGGCAGAGCTTCAAAGGCACAAAGTTAAAATTTGCAGCGCGTCGCTGACATGTCAGCGAATCGCGACCGAAAAATGGCGATTGGTACGGCGAGACGAAACATGTAGCGAAATCGCTACATGTTCCGTTTCGCGAGGCGGAGCACAGGGAGGAGCCAACGACGAAAACATGTAGCGAAATCGCTACATGTTCCGTTTTCGCGGGTCTTCAGCAGTGAAGCGTACGACATAAAAATGGGTCTCGATTTCATGACACGTCGCGATTTCGCGACCCGTCGCATTTTCGCGACCTGTAACTGTTTTCCCGCCAAGTGCAATATGAACGGCCGAGAAGGGTTTTTTGGGTTTTCGATGATTTAATGCTGACCCGAATTAAATATTTTGCGGATTTCCGAGGCGGTTAAAGTCGAAGAGTGCCCGTGCCACCAAAATTAAAGGATTTATTGGTTCAAAGCTGCTGTTCGTGGATTATTTTAACGGTTTCATGCATATTTGTTCAAAAACGAATTTAATGAAGGACCGCGAACGTTTCATGGCATTTAATTTTTATTTCCTCGAGGCCGCTATTAAGGGGATCGTGTTCCTCGATTTCCAATGCATGATTGTAGATCACGAGGAAGTTGGTTTTAAATTTTTAATGCTGCAAAGAGGACGGACCTCTATAAAAACCAATGTAATTCTCATTTACAAAGGTTGGAAAAACTTGCTGCTAGAAACTGGAATTGTATCTGCGGGAATAAAAGGATCGACTTCTAATTTTTCAAGCGTCGCATGGATGAATTTCTTTTCTGTTTTCTGCATTTCTAATAGCATTCGTACTCCTGCATTGCTATTACATTTAAATTCTGCATACTTGGATTTAAATACTGCGGTCGAGGTACAATTCCCGGAATGTGGGTTTGGAGGGATTTGCGGCATGTGATTGTGCGAGGATGAAGCTGATTTCTTATGTTACTTGCTCGTTGTTGCGTTTGTAGTTTCCTCGCTTGTTGTTTTTTCTGATCCCATCACTTCGGCCCGTGGCCATATTTCCCATTTCTTTCTCGCAACCTTTTAAATCTCTTTCCAAAGAACCCTATCTTAAACCCAATTTTAGAATAGTGAAGGGAACCAGACCCACTCGGAGATTGGTCCTGGGAGCCATTTCTTGCTTCCGACCTTTCAATGTTGGCCGGGTCTAGGGCGCAATTGTAAAAATCCTTTCCTCGTGGGCAGATTCGTGACCAACAATTTTTGGCACGCCCGGTGGGACAGATCAAGTTTCTGTCTCCAAGAATTCATAATCGGTGGGATACGCATAATTTTCCAAAGTGATAACCCCACCGGTGCCAACAGCTTTTGGCACGTTTTTAAAACACCCGGAGGTCTCAAGATTTGATGAGCTGTCTTGGCCTCACAGCGGAGATTTGTAAGTTCATCTGGCGACTTTGCTGAGTTGAAGATCTGTTCGTGGACGCCTATTGTTTTTTTAAAAAAAAAAAAAATTTCAAAGAATGTTCATCTGGCGACTCTGACTTAATGGCGATGGCCGTGATTCCGCAGACCACTGCCACAAAGGCGAGGGTTTTTTCTAGATGGGATGATCCCGGCCCTCTGAATCTGCAAGTTCGGCATGAAATTCCCGAAGGTGCCCTGAAGAACCTGGCAAAATATGATGGTACCGAAGGCATGGCTCGGCACATGTTGAAGACATTGCTATTCTGTCCATGATCCATGTCATAGAACACGAAGATGTCATGATCCGACTTCGGTTCGATCTTTGGAAGGAAGAGCATTGCAGTGGTATAGATTGCTCAAATGTCAAAGCATCGACTCATGGGACGATCTAGCGGGAGCACCGATCAAAAGATTTGATGAAGATCCTTTCTACGGTTCTTTGGATCTCTACCAATTTTTCATGTACATCAAGAGAGCACCTCAAGAAAGCATCACGGACTTCAATGTCCGATTCTTGATAAGTTGGAAGAGAATTCCAGAGAAGATCCGTCCATCACCCACCCAAGCCCACCTCTTTTATGTTCGAGCTTTTAACTCTGACATAGGTCTCTTTTTTCTGCAGTCAGGTGAACAACGGTTCCCACAAATCTTTGAGGAAGCAGTGCGAGCAGAACAGTTGTTGCTCTTATCAAGAAAGTTACCGTGGGGAGAAACTCCATTACCTTCTCCGATGGTTGCTGCTCCTGTTTACCCTGCACAGTACTTTTCATGCCAGATCCCTTATCGAGCAAAACCCGAGATGCGATCATGTGGAGTTCAAGGGACGAGATCTCGTCCAAAGTCAAGGATTGGAACATGCAAGCACTTTTCCAAAGAATGAACAATATGGTTGCTTGCAGTTTTCATCAAGAGATGGGCCAAGTAGAAGAACAAGTGCAAATTCCGGAGCCCGAGGAGATCCCGAATCCGAGTTCTCACTTGAAGAGCCCCGTGATCACATCAAGGAGTTAGAGGAGCCTCAGTACTCAACCCACAACCAAGAAAGTCTGCAAAGTGGTGGTGTTGGTTCCAACCACTACATCCGATGCACTGAAGAAGTCCTCCATGTGGGTACTAGTAAGAAGGATAATCTAGCTGAATTGCATCCTATCGCACCATGGAGAACTTCAGGAAGGAGCCGGCCCAATTTCAAGGACCGACTTAAGTATGATCGGATCCGGTCGGGACATTGCAGATTTACCGGATAACATTCCGAGATTGGATGTACTGGTGGCGACATGCCAATCATGTCGTGAATTATTGTATATAGTATTTTGAAAAAAACAAAAAAAAATAGAAAAAAAAAGAAGAAAAAAAAAAAAACTGGTATTGTTTTTATTTGTTCATCTCGGCTCTTGTTGCCTGCGAGCCGTAGATGCTTGTTTTTTCCTTTGTTTTTCTCCTCCCAACAGTTTGGTGGCTTTCTAGCACTTTCTTCTTTTCCCTTCCCCGTTTCCTCTCTTTCCTTTCTTCATCTTCCTTCTTTCTTCTTTTTCTTCCGCATTAAAACAAAATGAGCCACAACTGTTGTTTCTTTTCCCTTTTCTGTTTTTCCCCGTCCCTTCTTATCCCTTTCCTCTAAGTTTAGTCTTTTATGCATTTGTTAATCGCAGTCTAGTTCATTTCATTTCACAGCTTTCCTAGTTCCATTCCCACTCCATAACTTCGTTCATTTTCATTTCATCATTCCATTGCAGTCACCGCTTGCGCAATCGCAAGAGCTCACTCCATCATCGCATTCCATTAGTCGTTTCATAATCAGTTATATGCGAGGTTTTTCCAGTTTCAATTTTTCAGCAGAACATGTATTGCAAGACATGCGCCTTCTGTTCGGATATGACTCGTGCCCAATGGACTAAGGCCCGGATTCTTGCATACGACGAGTCGTATACCCCGCGAGCCGCCAAGAATGTTGGCATTTTTGCCACATTGATTCTCATTGATGAATGCATTGATGTATTGTTGGGGATCTGACCTTTGATTGATGCAGCTTGGGCGAAAAAAGGAGAAAAAATGAGCAAAAAATGACTAAGTCCGAAAACTGCAGCGACGCGCTGACATGTTGCAGAATCGCGGTCAACGCAGTCAACGCAGCAGGTTGGGCGGAACCGTCGCGATATCGCGACGTGTTCCGGAATCGCGGGTCGGTCGGCGGCAAAAGCATTGAGTGAAAACTTGCAGCGATTCGCTGACATGTCAGCGAATCGCGACCCTGGCAGCTTCAAAGGCACAAAGTGAAAATTTGCAGCGCGTCGCTGACATGTCAGCGAATCGCGACCGAAAATGGCGATTGGTACGGCGACGAAAACATGTAGCGAAATCGCTACATGTTCCGTTTCGCGAGCGGAGCGCGAGGAGGAGCCAACGGCGGAAACATGTAGCGAAATCGCTACATGTTCCATTTTCGCGGGTCATCGGCGGCGAAGCGTACGGCATAAAAAGTCCGATTTGTGACACGTCGCGATTTCGCGACCCGTCGCGTTTTCGCGACCTGTAACTGTTTTCCCGCCAAGTGCAATATGAACGGCCGAGAAGGGTTTTTTCGGTTTCCGATGATTTAATGCTGACCCGAATTAAATATTTTGCGGATTTCCGATGCGGTTAAGGTCGAAGAGTGCCCAGGCCACCAAAATTAAAGGATTTATTGGTTCAAAGCTGCTGTTCGTGGATTGATCTAACGGTTTCATGCACATTTTAAAAAAAACGAATTTAATGAAGGGCCGCGAACGTTTCATGGTATTTAATTTTTATTTCCTCGAGGCCGCTATTAAGGGGTCGTGTTCCTCGATTTCCATTGCATGATTGTAGATCACGAGGAAGTTGGTTTTAAATTTTTAATGCTGCAAAGAGGACGGACCTCTATAAAAACCAATGTAATTCTCATTTACAAAGGTTGGAAAAACTTGCTGCTAGAAACTGGAATTGTATTTGCGGGAATACAAGGATCGACTTCTAATTTTTCAAGCGTCGCATGGATGAATTTCCTTTCTGTTTTCTGCATTTCTAATAGCATTCGTACTCTTGCATTGCTATTACATTTAAATTCTGCATACTGGATTTAAATACTGCGGTCAGGGTACAATTCCTGGAATGTGGGTTTGGAGGGATTTGCGGCATGTGATTGTGCGAGGATGAAGCTGATTTCTTATGTTACTTGTTGTTGTTGCGTTTGTAGTTTCCTGTTGTTGTTTTTCCGATCCCATCACTTCGGCTCGTGGCCATATTTCCCATTTCTTTTCGCAACCTTTTAAATCTCTTTCCAAAGAACCCTATCTTAAACCCAATTTTAGAGTAGTGAAGGGAACCAGCCCACTGGAGATTGGTCCGGGAGCCATTTCTTGCTTCCGACCTTTCAATGTTGGCCGGGTCTAGGGCGCAATTGTAAAAATCCTTTCCTGTGGCGATTCGTGACCAACGCTTTTGGCACGCCCGGTGGGACAGACAAGTTTCTGTCTCCAAGAATTCATAATCGGTGGGATACGCATAATTTTCCAAAGTGATAACCCCACCGGTGCCAACGATTTTTGGCACGTTTTTAACACCCGGAGGTCTCAAGATTTGATGAGCTGTCTTGGCCTCACAGCGGAGATTTGTAAGTTCATCTGGCGACTTTGCTGAGTTGAAGATCTGTTCGTGGACGCCTATTGTTTTTTAAAAAAAAAAAAAAAAAAATTTCAAAGAATGTTCATCTGGCGACTCTGACTTAATGGCGATGGCCGTGATTCCGTGAGACCACCGCCACAAAGGCGAGGGTTTTTTCTAGATGGGATGATCCCGGCCCTCTCGAATCTGCAAGTTCGGCATGAAATTCCCGAAGGTGCCCCGAAGAACCCGGCAAAATATGATGGTACCGAAGGCATGGCTCCGGCACATGTTGAAGATATTGCTATTCTGTCCATGATCCATGTCATAGAACACGAAGATGTCATGATCCGACTTCCGGTTCGGTCTTTGGAAGGAAGAGCATTGCAGTGGTACATATTGCTCAAATGTCAAAGCATCAGCTCATGGGATGATCTAGCGGGAGCACTGATCAAAAGATTTGATGAAGATCCTTTCTACAGTTCTTTGGATCTCTACCAATTTTTCATGTACATCAAGAGAGCACCTCAAGAAAGCATCACGGACTTCAATGTCCGATTCTTGATAAGTTGGAAGAGAATTCCGGAGAAGATCCGTCCATCACCCACCCAAGCCCACCTCTTTTATGTTCGAGCTTTTAATTCCGACATAGGTCTCTTTTTGCTGCGATCGGGTGAACAACGGTTCCCACAAATCTTTGAGGAAGCAGGTGCGAAGCGGAACAATTGTTGCTCTTATCAAGAAAGTTACCGTGGGGAGAAACTCCATTACCTTCTCCGGTGGTTGCTTGCTCCTGTTTACCCCGCACATTTTCATGCCGATCCCTTATCCGAGCAAACCCGAGATGCGGTCATGTGGAGTTCAAGGGACGAGATCTCGTCCAAAGTCAAGGATTGGAACATGCAAGCACTTTTCCAAAGAATGAACAATATGGTTGCTTGCAGCTTTCATCAAGAGATGGGCCAAGTAGAAGAACAAGTGCAAATTCTAGAGCCCGAGGAGATCCCGGAATCCGAGTTCTCACTTGAAGAGCCCCGTGATCACATCAAGGAGTTAGAGGAGCTCAGTACTCAACCCACGACGATGAAAGTCCGCAAAGTGGTGGTGTTGGTTCCGACCACTACATCCAGACACTGAAGAAGTCCTCCATGTGGGTACTAGTAAGAAGGATAATCTGCTGAATTGCATCCTATCAGCACCATGGAGAACTTCAGGAAGGAGCCAGCCCAATTTCAAGGACCGACTTAAGTATGATCAGATCTGGTCGGGACATTGCAGATTTACCGGATAACATTCTGAGATTGGATGTATGGTGGCGACATGCCAATCATGTCGTGCATTATTGTATATAGTATTTTGAAAAAAACAAAAAAAAATAGAAAAAGAAGAAGAGAAAAAAAAAAAAAAGTGGTATTGTTTTTATTTGTTCATCTCGGCTCTTGTTGCCTGCGAGCCGTAGATGCTTGTTTTTTCCTTTGTTTTTCTCCTCCCAACAGTTTGGTGGCTTTCTAGCACTTTCTTCTTTTCCCTTCCCCGTTTCCTCTCTTTCCTTTCTTCATCTTCTTCCTTCTTTTTCTTCTGCATTAAAACAAAATGAGCCACAGCTGTTGTTTCTTTTCCCTTTTCTGTTTTTCCCCGTCCCTTCTTATCCCTTTCCTCTAAGTTCAGTCTTTTATGCATTTATTTCGCAGTCTAGTTCATTTCATTTCACAGCTTTCCTAGTTCCATTCCCACTCCATAACTTCGTTCATTTTCATTTCATCATTCCATTGCAGTCACCGCTTGCGCAATCGCAAGAGCTCACTCCATCATCGCATTCCATTAGTCGTTTCATAATCAGTTATATGCAGGTTTTTTCCAGTTTCAATTTTTTAGCAGAACATGTATTGCAGCAGCTCGCCTTCTGTTTGGATATGACTCTGTGCCCAATGGACTAAGGCCTGGATTCTTGCATACAGCGAGCTGTATACCCCGCGAGCCGCCAAGAATGTTGGCATTTTTGCCACATTGATTCTCATTGATGAATGCATTGATGTATTGTTGGGGATCTGACCTTTGATTGATGCAGCTTGGGCGAAAAAAGGAGAAAAAATGAGCAAAAAATGACTAAGTCCGAAAATGCGACGACGCGCCGACATGTTGCGGAATCGCGGTCAACGCGATCAACGCGAGGAGTTAGGCGGAACCGTCGCGATATCGCGACGTGTTCCGGAATCGCGGGTCGGCGGGCAAAAAAGCATTAAGTTGAAAACATGCGACGATTCGCCGACATGTCGCGAATCGCGACCGAGCGCTCGAAGGCGAAAAGTGCAAACTTGCGGCGCGTCGCGACATGTCGGCGAATCGCGACCGAAAATGGCGATTGGTACGGGCGACGAAACATGTAGCGAAATCGCTACATGTTCCGTTTCGCGAGGCGGAGCGCGGGGAGGAGCCAACGGCGGAAACATGTAGCGAAATCGCTACATGTTCCATTTTCGCGGGTCTCGCGGTGAAGCGTACGCATAACGGTGACACGTCGCGATTTCGCGACCCGTCGCGTTTTCGCGACCTGCGACTGTTTTCCCGCCAAGTGCAGTATGAACGGCCGAGAAGGGTTTTTGGGTTTTCGATGATTTAATGCTGACCCGAATTAAATATTTTGCGGATTTTCGATGCGGTTAAGGTCGAAGAGTGCCCGGGCCACCAAAATTAAAGGATTTATTGGTTCAAAGCTGTTGTTCGTGGATTATTTTAACGGTTTCATGCATATTGTAAAAAACGAATTTAATGAAGGGCCGCGAACGTTTCATGGTATTTAATTTTTATTTCCTCGAGGCCGCTATTAAGGGGATCGTGTTCCTCGTTTCCAAGTGCATGATTGTAGATCACGAGGAAGTTGGTTTTACGTTTTTAATGCTGCAAAGAGGACGGACCTCTATAAAAACCAATGTAATTCTCATTTACAAAGGTTGGAAAAACTTGCTTGCTAGAAAGCTGGAATTGTATTTGCAGGGAATACAAGGATCGACTTCTAATTTTTCAAGCGTCGCATGGATGAATTTGCTTTCTACTTTTCTGCATTTCTAATAGCATTCGTACTCCTGCATTGCTATTACATTTAAATTCTGCATACTGGATTTAAATACTGCGGTCAGGGTACAATTCCTGGAATGTGGGTTTGGAGGGATTTGCGGCATGTGATTGTGCGAGGATGAAGCTGATTTCTTATGTTACTTGCTGTTGTTGCGTTTGTAGTTTCCTGCTGTTGTTTTTCTGATCCCATCACTTCGGCCTGTGGCCATATTTCCCATTTCTTTTTGCAACCTTTTAAATCTCTTTCCAGCAACCCTATCTTAAACCCAATTTTAGAGTAGTGAAGGGAACCGACCCACTCGGAGATTGGTCCGGGAGCCATTTCTTGCTTCCGACCTTTCAATGTTGGCCGGGTCTAGGGCGCAATTGTAAAAATCCTTTCCTGTGGCAGATTTGTGACCAACGGTTTTGGCACGCTCGGTGGGACAGACAAGTTTTGTCTCCAAGAATTCATAATCGGTGGGATACGCATAATTTTCCAAAGTGATAACCCCACCGGTGCCAACAATTTTTGGCACGCTTTTAACACCCGGAGGTCTCAAGATTTGATGAGTTGTCTTGGCCTCACAGCGGAGATTTGTAAGTTCATCTGGCGACTTTGCTGAGTTGAAGATCTGTTCGTGGACGCCTATTGTTTTTTAAAAAAAAAAAAAAAAAATTCAAAGAATGTTTTTCTGGCGACTCTGACTTAATGGCGATGGCCGTGATTCCGCAGACCACTGCCACAAAGGCGAGGGTTTTTTCTAGATGGGATGATCCTGGCCCTCTGAATCTCCAAGTTCGGCATGAAATTCCCGAAGGTGCCCTCGAAGAACCTGGCAAAATATGATGGTACCGAAGGCATGGCTCGGCACATGTTGAAGATATTGCTATTATGTCCATGATCCATGTCATAGAACACGAAGATGTCATGATCCGACTTATGGTTCAGTCTTTGGAAGGAAGAGCATTGCGGTGAGTACAGATTGCTCAAATGTCAAAGCATCGGCTCATGGGATGATCTAGCGGGAGCACTCGATCAAAAGATTTGATGAAGATCCTTTCTACGGTTCTTTGGATCTCTACCAATTTTTCATGTACATCAAGAGAGCACCTCAAGAAAGCATCACGGACTTCAATGTCCGATTCTTGATAAGTTGGAAGAGAATTCCGAGAGAAGATCCGTCCATCACCCACCCAAGCCCACCTCTTTTATGTTCGAGCTTTTAATTCCGACATAGGTCTCTTTTTGCTGCAGTCAGGTGAACAACGGTTCCCACAAATCTTTGAGGAAGCAGTGCGAGCAGAACAGTTGTTGCTCTTATCAAGAAAGTTACCGTGGGGAGAAACTCCATTACCTTCTCCGGTGGTTGCTGCTCCTGTTTACCCTGCACATTCATGCCAGATCCCTTATCGAGCAGAAACCTGAGATGCAGTCATGTGGAGTTCAAGGGACAGATCTCGTCCAAAGTCAAGGATTGGAACATGCAAGCACTTTTCCAGCAATGAACAATATGGTTGCTTGCGGTTTTCATCAAGAGATGGGCCAAGTAGAAGAACAAGTGCAAATTCCGAGCACGAGGAGATCCCGGAATCAGAGTTCTCACTTGAAGAGCCCTGTGATCACATCAAGGAGTTAGAGGAGCTCGTACTCAGCCCACAGCCAGTAAAGTCTGCAAAGTGGTGGTGTTGGTTCCGACCACTACATCCAGTACCTGAAGAAGTCCTCCATGTGGGTACTAGTAAGAAGGATAATCTGCTGAATTGCATCCTATCGGCACCATGGAGAACTTCGGGAAGGAGCCGACCCAATTTCAAGGACCGACTTAAGTATGATCAGATCTGGTCGGGACATTGCAGATTTACCGGATAACATTCTGAGATTGGGTGTCTGGTGGCGACATGCCAATCATGTCGTGAATTATTGTATATAGTATTTTGAAAAAAACAAAAAAAAATAGAAAAAGAAGAAGAGAAAAAAAAAAAAAAAGTGGTATTGTTTTTATTTGTTCATCTCGGCTCTTGTTGCTTGCGAGCCGTAGATGCTTGTTTTTTCCTTTGTTTTTCTCCTCCCAACAGTTTGGTGGCTTTCTAGCACTTTCTTCTTTTCCCTTCCCCGTTTCCTCTCTTTCCTTTCTTCATCTTCCTTCTTTTACTTCTTTTTCTTCTGCATTAAAACAAAATAAGCCACAGCTGTTGTTTCTTTTCCCTTTTCTATTTTTCCCCGTCCCTTCTTATCCCTTTCCTCTAAGTTTAGTCTTTTATGCATTTATTTCGCAGTCTAGTTCATTTCATTTCACAGCTTTCCTAGTTCCATTCCCACTCCATAACTTCGTTCATTTTCATTTCATCATTCCATTGCAGTCACCGCTTGCGCAATCGCAAGAGCTCACTCCATCATCGCATTCCATTAGTCGTTTCATAATCAGTTATATGCAGGTTTTTCCAGTTTCAATTTTTCAGCAGAACATGTATTGCAGCAGCCCACCTTCTGTTTGGATATGACTCTGTGCCCAATGGACTAAGGCCTGGATTCTTGCATACAGCGAGCTGTATACCCCGTGAGCCGCCAAGAATGTTGGCATTTTTGCCACATTGATTCTCATTGATGAATGCATTAATGTATTGTTGGGGATCTGACCTTTGATTGATGCAGCTTGGGCGAAAAAAGGAGGAAAAAATGACTAAGTCCGAAAGCTGCGACGATGCGGCGACATGTTGCGGAATCGCGGTCCAACGCGATCCAACGCGAGGCGGGTTGGGCGGAACCGTCGCGATATCGCGACGTGTTCCGGAATCGCGGGTCGGTCGGGCAAAAAGCATTAAGTCGAAAACTTGCAGCGATTCGCTGACATGTCAGCGAATCGCGACCCTGCGAGCTTCAAAGGCACAAAGTGAAAATTTGCAGCGCGTCGCTGACATGTCAGCGAATCGCGACGAAAAATGGCGATTGGTACGGAGAGAAGAAACATGTAGCGAAATCGCTACATGTTCCGTTTCGCGGGGCAGAGCGCAGGGAGGAGCCAACGGCGGAAACATGTAGCGAAATCGCTACATGTTCCATTTTCGCGGGTCTTCAGCAGTGAAGCGTACGCATAAAAAGTCGCGATTTCATGACACGTCGCGATTTCGCGACCCGTCGCATTTTCGCGACCTGTAACTGTTTTCCCGCCAAGTGCAGTATGAACGGCCGAGAAGGGTTTTTGGGTTTTCGATGATTTAATGCTGACCCGAATTAAATATTTTGCGGATTTCCGATGCGGTTAAGGTCGAAGAGTGCCCAGGCCACCAAAATTAAAGGATTTATTGGTTCAAAGCTGCGGTTCGTGGATTAATTAAACGGTTTTCATGCACATTTTTTAAAAAACGAATTTAATGAAGGGCCGCGAACGTTTCATGGTATTTAATTTTTATTTCCTCGAGGCCGCTATTAAGGGGATCGTGTGCATCGTTTCCAATTGCATGATTGTAGATCACGAGGAAGTTGGTTTTAAGTTTTTAATGCTGCAAAGAGGACGGACCTCTATAAAAACCAATGTAATTCTCATTTACAAAGGTTGGAAAAACTTGCTGCTAGAAACTGGAATTGTATTTGCGGGAATACAAGGATCGACTTCTAATTTTTCAAGCGTCGCATGGATGAATTTGCTTTCTGTTTTCTGCATTTCTAATAGCATTCGTACTCCTGCATTGCTATTACATTTAAATTCTGCATACTGGATTTAAATATTGCGGTCAGGGTACAATTCTTGGAATGTGGGTTTGGAGGGATTTGCGGCATGTGATTGTGCGAGGATGAAGCTGATTTCTTATGTTACTTGCTGTTGTTGCGTTTGTAGTTTCCTGCTGTTGTTTTTTTGATCCCATCACTTCGGCCTGTGGCCATATTTCCCATTTCTTTCTGCAACCTTTTAAATCTCTTTCCAGCAACCCTATCTTAAACCCAATTTTAGAATAGTGAAGGGAACCAGCCCACTCTGGAGATTGGTCTGGGAGCCATTTCTTGCTTCCAGCCTTTCAATGTTGGCCGGGTCTAGGGCGCAATTGTAAAAATCCTTTCCTGTGGCAGATTCGTGACCAACAATTTTTGGCACGCCCGGTGGGACAGACAAGTTTCTGTCTCCAAGAATTCATAATCGGTGGGATACGCATAATTTTCCAAAGTGATAACCCCACCGGTGCCAACAGTTTTTGGCACGCTTTTAACACCCGGAGGTCTCAAGATTTGATGAGCTGTCTTGGCCTCACAGCGGAGATTTGTAAGTTCATCTGGCGACTTTGCTGAGTTGAAGATCTGTTCGTGGACGCCTATTGTTTTTAAAAAAAAAAAAAAAAAAATTCAAAGAATGTTTTTTCTGGTGACTCTGACTTAATGGCGATGGCCGTGATTCCGCAGACCACTGCCACAAAGGCGAGGGTTTTTTCTAGATGGGATGATCCTGGCCCTCTGAATCTCCAAGTTCGGCATGAAATTCCCGAAGGTGCCCTGAAGAACCTGGCAAAATATGATGGTACCGAAGGCATGGCTCTGGCACATGTTGAAGATATTGCTATTATGTCCATGATCCATGTCATAGAACACGAAGATGTCATGATCCGACTTATGGTTCAGTCTTTGGAAGGAAGAGCATTGCAGTGGTACAGACTGCTCAAATGTCAAAGCATCAGCTCATGGGATGATCTAGCGGGAGCACTGATCAAAAGATTTGATGAAGATCCTTTCTACAGTTCTTTGG
This sequence comes from Wollemia nobilis, assembly GCA_028583015.1. Lineage (NCBI taxonomy): Eukaryota > Viridiplantae > Streptophyta > Pinopsida > Araucariales > Araucariaceae > Wollemia > Wollemia nobilis. The sequence continues at coordinate 10,843,800 of JAQPPZ010016945.1, forward strand.
ATCTCTACCAATTTTTCATGTACATCAAGAGAGCACCTCAAGAAAGCATCACGGACTTCAATGTCCGATTCTTGATAAGTTGGAAGAGAATTCCAGAGAAGATCCGTCCATCACCCACCCAAGCCCACCTCTTTTATGTTCGAGCTTTTAATTCGGACATAGGTCTCTTTTTTTTGCGATCAGGTGAACAACGGTTCCCACAAATCTTTGAGGAAGCAGTGCGAGCGGAACAGCTTGTTGCTCTTATCAAGAAAGTTACCGTGGGGAGAAACTCCATTACCTTCTCCGGTGGTTGTTGCTCCTGTTTACCCTGCACAGTACTTTTCATGCCAGATCCCTTATACATGCCAGATCCCTGAGATGCAGTCATGTGGAGTTCAAGGGACAGATCTCGTCCAAAGTCAAGGATTGGAACATGCAAGCACTTTTCCAGCAATGAACAATATGGTTGCTTGCAGTTTTCATCAAGAGATGGGCCAAGTAGAAGAACAAGTGCAAATTCCAGAGCCTGAGGAGATCCCAGAATCCGAGTTCTCACTTGAAGAGCCCTGTGATCACATCAAGGAGTTAGAGGAGCCTGTACTCAGCCCACAGCCAGTAAAGTCTGCAAAGTGGTGGTGTTGGTTCCAGCCACTACATCCGATACCTGAAGAAGTCCTCCATGTGGGTACTAGTAAGAAGGATAATCTGCTGAATTGCATCCTATCGACACCATGGAGAACTTCGGGAAGGAGCCGACCTAATTTCAAGGACCGACTTAAGTATGATCAGATCCGGTCGGGACATTGCAGATTTACCGGATAACATTATGAGATTGGGTGTCTGGTGGCGACATGCCAATCATGTCGTGAATTATTGTATATAGTATTTTGAAAAAAACAAAAAAAAATAGAAAAAGAAGAAGAGGAAAAAAAAAAAAAGTGGTATTGTTTTTATTTGTTCATCTCGGCTCTTGTTGCCTGCGAGCCGTAGATGCTTGTTTTTTCCTTTGTTTTTCTCCTCCCAACGGTTTGGTGGCTTTCTAGCACTTTCTTCTTTTCCCTTCCCCGTTTCCTCTCTTTCCTTTCTTCATCTTCCTTCTCTTCTTTTTCTTCCGCATTAAAACAAAATAAGCCACGATATGTTGTTTCTTTTCCCTTTTCTATTTTTCCCCGTCCCTTCTTATCCCTTTCCTCTAAGTTCAGTCTTTTACGCATTTGATCGCAGTCTAGTTCATTTCATTTCACAGCTTTTTTAGTTCCATTCCCACTCCATAACTTCGTTCATTTTCATTTCATCATTCCATTTGCAGTCACCGCTTGCGTAATCGCAAGAGCTCACTCCATCATCGCGTTCCATTAGTCGTTTCATAATCAGTTCTATGCGGGTTTTTTCTAGTTTCAATTTTTCAGTCGAGAACATGTATTGCGGCGAGCCGCTTTACTGTTCGGATATGACTCCGTGCCCAATGGACTAAGGCCTGGATTCTTGCATACAGTGAGCTGTATACCCCGTGAGCCGCCAAGAATGTTGGCATTTTTGCCACATTGATTCTCATTGATGAATGCATTGATGTATTGTTGGGGATCTGACCTTTGATTGATGCAGCTTGGGCGAAAAAAGGAGAAAAAATGAGCAAAAAATGACTAAGTCTGAAAAGCTATGACGATGCGCCGACATGTTGCGAGAATCGCGGTCCAACGCGATCAACGCGAGCGAGGTTGGGCGGAACCGTCGCGATATCGCGACGTGTTCCGGAATCGCGGGTCGGCGGCGACAAAAGCATTAAGTTGAAAACTTGCGGCGATTCGGCGACATGTCGGCGAATCGCGACCGGCGGCTTCGAAGGCACAAAGTGAAAATCTTGCGGCGCGTCGGCGACATGTCGGCGAATCGCGACCGAAAATGTCGATTGATGCGGAGAGAAGGAACATGTAGCGAAATCGCTACGTGTTCCGTTTTCGCGAGCGGAGCGCAGGGAGGAGCCAACGACGGAAACATGTAGCGAAATCGCTACATGTTCCGTTTTCGCGGGTCTTCAACAGCGAAGCGTACGGCATAAAAATGTCGCGATTTCGTGACACGTCGCGATTTCGCGACCCGTCGCGTTTTCGCGACCTGTAACTGTTTTCCCGCCAAGTGCAGTATGAACGGCCGAGAAGGGTTTTTGGGTTTCCGATGATTTAATGCTGACCCGAATTAAATATTTTGCGGATTTCCGATGCGGTTAAGGTCGAAGAGTGCCCAGGCCACCAAAATTAAAGGATTTATTGGTTCAAAGCTGCGGTTCGTGGATTAATTCAACGGTTTCATGCATATTTTAAAAAAACGAATTTAATGAAGGACCGCGAACGTTTCATGGTATTTAATTTTTATTTCTTCGAGACTGCAATTAAGGGGATCATGTTCCTCGTTTCCTTCGCATAATTGTAGATCACGAGGAAGTTGGTTTTAAGTTTTTAATGCTGCAAAGAGGACGGACCTCTATAAAAACCAATGTAATTCTCATTTACAAAGGTTGGAAAAACTTGCTGCTAGAAACTGGAATTGTATTTGCGGGAATACAAGGATCGACTTCTAATTTTTCAAGCGTCGCATGGATGAATTTGCTTTTACATTTTCTGCATTTCTAATAGCATTCGTACTCCTGCATTGCTATTACATTTAAATTCTGCATACTGGATTTAAATATTGCGGTCAGAGTACAATTCTTGGAATGTGGGTTTGGAGGGATTTGCGGCATGTGATTGTGCGAAGATTAAGCTGATTTCTTATGTTACTTGCTGTTGTTGCGTTTGTAGTTTCCTGTTGTTGTTTTTCTGATCCCATCACTTCGGCCTGTGGCCATATTTCCCATTTCTTTCTGCAACCTTTTAAATCTCTTTCCAGCAACCCTATCTTAAACCCAATTTTAGAGTAGTGAAGGGAACCAGCCCACTCTGGAGATTGGTCTGGGAGCCATTTCTTGCTTCCGACCTTTCAATGTTGGCCGGGTCTAGGGCGCAATTGTAAAAATCCTTTCCTGTGGCGGATTCGTGACCAACGGTTTTTGGCACGCCGGTGGGACAGACATGTTTCGTCTCCAAGAATTCATAATCGGTGGGATACGCATAATTTTCCAAAGTGATAACCCCACCGGTGCCAACGAGTTTTGGCACGTTTTTAACACCCGGAGGTCTCAAGATTTGATGAGTCGTCTTGGCCTCACAGCGGAGATTTTTAAGTTCATCTGGCGACTTTCTTTGAGTTGAAGATCTGTTCGTGGACGCCTATTGTTTTAAAAAAAAAAAAAAAAAAAAATTTCAAAGAATGTTTTTCTCGGCGACTCTGACTTAATGGCGATGGCCGTGATTCCGCAGACCACTGCCACAAAGGCGAGGGTTTTTCTAGATGGGATGATCCTGGCCCTCTGAATCTGCAAGTTCGGCATGAAATTCCCGAAGGTGCCCTGAAGAACCTGGCAAAATATGATGGTACCGAAGGCATGGCTCTGGCACATGTTGAAGACATTGCTATTCTGTCCATGATCCATGTCATAGAACACGAAGATGTCATGATCCGACTTCTGGTTCAGTCTTTGGAAGGAAGAGCGTTGCAGTGGTACATAGTGCTCAAATGTCAAAGCATCAGCTCATGGGACGATCTAGCGGGAGCACTGATCAAAAGATTTGATGAAGATCCTTTCTACAGTTCTTTGGATCTCTACCAATTTTTCATGTACATCAAGAGAGCACCTCAAGAAAGCATCACGGACTTCAATGTCCGATTCTTGATAAGTTGGAAGAGAATTCGAGAGAAGATCCGTCCATCACCCACCCAAGCCCACCTCTTTTATGTTCGAGCTTTTAATTCGGACATAGGTCTCTTTTTGTCTGCGATCGGGTGAACAACGGTTCCCACAAATCTTTGAGGAAGCAGGTGCGAGCAGGAACGCTTGTTGCTCTTATCAAGAAAGTTACCGTGGGGAGAAACTCCATTACCTTCTCCGGTGGTTGCTCTGCTCCTGTTTACCCGCACTACTTTTCATGCCGGATCCCTTATCCGAGCGAAACCCGAGATGCGGTCATGTGGAGTTCAAGGGACAGATCTCGTCCAAAGTCAAGGATTGGAACATGCAAGCACTTTTCCCAGCAATGAACAATATGGTTGCTTGCAGTTTTCATCAAGAGATGGGCCAAGTAGAAGAACAAGTGCAAATTCTAGAACCTGAGGAGATCCCAGAATCAGAGTTCTCACTTGAAGAGCCCTGTGATCACATCAAGGAGTTAGAGGAGCCTGTACTCAGCCCACGACCGATAAAGTCCTGCAAAGTGGTGGTGTTGGTTCCGACCACTACATCCGGTGCACGAAGAAGTCCTCCATGTGGGTACTAGTAAGAAGGATAATCTGCTGAATTGCATCCTATCAGCACCATGGAGAACTTCAGGAAGGAGCCAGCCCAATTTCAAGGACCGACTTAAGTATGATCAGATCTGGTCGGGACATTGCAGATTACTCGGATAACATTCTGAGATTGGATGTCTGGTGGCGACATGCCAATCATGTCGTGAATTATTGTATATAGTATTTTGAAAAAAACAAAAAAAAATAGAAAAAAAAGAAGAAAAAAAAAAAAAAAGTGGTATTGTTTTTATTTGTTCATCTCGGCTCTTGTTGCCTGCGAGCCGTAGATGCTTGTTTTTCCTTTGTTTTTCTCCTCCCAACAGTTTGGTGGCTTTCTAGCACTTTCTTCTTTTCCCTTCCCCGTTTCCTCTCTTTCCTTTCTTCATCTTCTTCCTTCTTTTTCTTCTGCATTAAAACAAAATAAGCCACGGCTGTTGTTTCTTTTCCCTTTTTCTGTTTTTCCCCGTCCCTTCTTATCCCTTTCCTCTAAGTTTAGTCTTTTATGCATTTATTTCGCAGTCTAGTTCATTTCATTTCACAGCTTTCCTAGTTCCATTCCCACTCCATAACTTCGTTCATTTTCATTTCATCATTCCATTGCAGTCACCGCTTGCGCAATCGCAAGAGCTCACTCCATCATCGCATTCCATTAGTCGTTTCATAATCAGTTATATGCAGGTTTTTCCAGTTTCAATTTTTCAGCAGAACATGTATTGCAACAGCCAGCTTTTGTTCGGATATGACTCTGTGCCCAATGGACTAAGGCTCGGATTCTTGCATACAGCTGAGTTGTATACCCCATGAGCCGCCAAGAATGTTGGCATTTTTGCCACATTGATTCTCATTGATGAATGCATTGGTGTATTGTTGGGGATCCGACCTTTGATTTGATGCGGCTTGGGCGAAAAAAGGAGAAAAAATGAGCAAAAAATGACTAAGTCCGAAAAGCTGCGGCGATGCGGCGACATGTCGCGGAATCGCGGTCCAACGCGATCCAACGCGAGCGAGTTGGGCGGAACCGTCGCGATATCGCGACGTGTTCCGGAATCGCGGGTCGGTCGGCGAAAAAGGCACAAAGTGAAAATTGCAGCGCGTCGCTGACATGTCAGCGAATCGCGACCCTGGCAGCTTCAAAGGCACAAAGTGAAAATTTGCAGCGCGTCGCTGACATGTCAGCGAATCGCGACGGAAAATGGCGATTGGTACGGCGAGAAGAAACATGTAGCGAAATCGCTACATGTTCCGTTTTCGCGGGGCAGAGCGCGGGGAGGAGCCAACGGCGGAAACATGTAGCGAAATCGCTACATGTTCCATTTCGCGGGTCTTCGAGCGGCGAGCGTACGGCATGATAAGATGTCGCGATTTCGCGACACGTCGCGATTTCGCGACCGTCGCGTTTTGCGACCTAGCATTTTCCCGCCAAGTGCAGTATGAGCGGCCGAGAGGGTTTTTCGGTTTCCGATGATTTAATGCTGACCCGAATTAAATATTTTGTGGATTTCCGATGCGGTTAAGGTCAAAGAGTGCCCAGGCCACCAAAATTAAAGGATTTATTGGTTCAAAGCTGCGGTTCGTGGATTATTTTAACGGTTTCATGCACATGTTTGTAAAAAACGAATTTAATGAAGGGCCGCGAACGTTTCATGGTATTTAATTTTTATTTCCTCGAGGCCGCTATTAAGGGGATCGTGTTCCTCGATTTCCTTCGCATAATTGTAGATCACGAGGAAGTTGGTTTTAAGTTTTTAATGCTGCAAAGAGGACGGACCTCTATAAAAACCAATGTAATTCTCATTTACAAAGGTTGGAAAAACTTGCTGCTAGAAACTGGAATTGTATTTGCGGGAATACAAGGATCGACTTCTAATTTTTCAAGCGTCGCATGGATGAATTTCTTTTCTGTTTTCTGCATTTCTAATAGCATTCGTACTCCTGCATTGCTATTACATTTAAATTCTGCATACTGGATTTAAATATTGCGGTCAGGGTACAATTCCTGGAATGTGGGTTTGGAGGGATTTGCGGCATGTGATTGTGCGAGGATTAAGCTGATTTCTTATGTTACTTGCTGTTGTTGCATTTGTAGTTTCCTGCTGTTGTTTTTATGATCCCATCACTTCGGCCCGTGGCCATATTTCCCATTTCTTTACGCAACCTTTTAAATCTCTTTCCAGCAACCCTATCTTAAACCCATTTTTAGAGTAGTGAAGGGAACCGACCCACTCGGAGATTGGTCCGGGAGCCATTTCTTGCTTCCGACCTTTCAATGTTGGCCGGGTCTAGGGCGCAATTGTAAAAATCCTTTCTGTGGCAGATTCGTGACCAACGGTTTTGGCACGCCCGGTGGGACAGACAAGTTTCTGTCTCCAAGAATTCATAATCGGTGGGATACGCATAATTTTCCAAAGTGATAACCCCACCGGTGCCAACAGTTTTGGCACGTTTTAACACCCGGAGGTCTCAAGATTTGATGAGCTGTCTTGGCCTCACAGCGGAGATTTGTAAGTTCATCTGGCGACTTTGCTGAGTTGAAGATCTGTTCGTGGACGCCTATTGTTTTTAAAAAAAAAAAAAAAAAATTTCAAAGAATGTTTTTTCTGGCGACTCTGACTTAATGGCGATGGCCGTGATTCCGCAGACCACTGCCACAAAGGCGAGGGTTTTTCTAGATGGGATGATCCTGGCCCTCCGAATCCGCAAGTTCGACATGAAATTCCCGAAGGTGCCCTGAAGAACCTGGCAAAATATGATGGTACCGAAGGCATGGCTCTGGCACATGTTGAAGACATTGCTATTATGTCCATGATCCATGTCATAGAACACGAAGATGTCATGATCCGACTTATGGTTCAGTCTTTGGAAGGAAGAGCATTGCGGTGGTACAGACTGCTCAAATGTCAAAGCATCGGCTCATGGGACGATCTAGCGGGAGCACTGATCAAAAGATTTGATGAAGATCCTTTCTACAATTCTTTGGATCTCTACCAATTTTTCATGTACATCAAGAGAGCACCTCAAGAAAGCATCACGGACTTCAATGTCCGATTCTTGATAAGTTGGAAGAGAATTCCAGAGAAGATCCGTCCATCACCCACCCAAGCCCACCTCTTTTATGTTCGAGCTTTTAATTCTGACATAGGTCTCTTTTTTCTGCGATCGGGTGAACAACGGTTCCCACAAATCTTTGAGGAAGCGAGTGCGAGCGGAACGAGTTGTTGCTCTTATCGAGAAAGTTACCGTGGGGAGAAACTCCATTACCTTCTCCGGTGGTTCTCTGCTCTCGTCTACCCTGCACAGTACTTTTCATGCCAGATCCCTTATATCGAGCGAAACCTGAGATGCAGTCATGTGGAGTTCAAGGGACAGATCTCGTCCAAAGTCAAGGATTGGAACATGCAAGCACTTTTCCAGCAATGAACAATATGGTTGCTTGCAGTTTTCATCAAGAGATGGGCCAAGTAGAAGAACAAGTTCAAATTCCAGAGCTTGAGGAGATCCCAGAATCCGAGTTCTCACTTGAAGAGCCCTGTGATCACATCAAGGAGTTAGAGGAGCTTGTACTCAGCCCACGACCAGTAAAGTCTGCAAAGTGGTGGTGTTGGTTCCGGCCACTACATCCAGTACCTGAAGAAGTCTTTCATGTGGGTACTAGTAAGAAGGATAATCTGCTGAATTGCATCCTATCAGCACCATGGAGAACTTCGGGGAAGGAGCCGACCCAATTTCAAGGACCGACTTAAGTATGATCGGATCCGGTCGGGACATTGCAGATTTACCGGATAACATTATGAGATTGGATGTCTGGTGGCGACATGCCAATCATGTCGTGAATTATTGTATATAGTATTTTGAAAAAAACAAAAAAAAATAGAAAAAAGAAGAGAAAAAAAAAAAAGAGTGGTATTGTTTTTATTTGTTCATCTCGGCTCTTGTTGCTGCGAGCCGTAGATGCTTGTTTTTTCCTTTGTTTTTCTCCTCCCAACGATTTGGTGGCTTTCTAGCACTTTCTTCTTTTCCCTTCCCGTTTCCTCTCTTTCCTTTCTTCATCTTCCTTCTTTTCTTCTTTTTCTTCCGCAGTTACAAAAATAGGCCACAGTCTGTTGTTTCTTTTTCCCTTTTCTATTTTTCCCCGTCCCTTCTTATCCCTTTCCTCTAAGTTTAGTTTTTTACGCATTTATTTCATGAGTCTAGTTCATTTCATTTCACGACTTTCCTAGTTCCATTCCCACTCCATAACTTCGTTCATTTTCATTTCATCATTCCATTGCGATCACCGCTTGCGCAATCGCAAGAGCTCACTCCATCATCGCATTCCATTAGTCGTTTCATAACCGGTTCTATGCGAGTTTTTTCCGGTTTCAAGTTTTTAGCGAGAACATGTATTGCAGACAACCCGCCTTCTATTCGGATATGACTACGTGCCCAATGGACTAAGGCCTGGATTCTTGCATACAGCGAGCTGTATACCCCGCGAGCCGCCAAGAATGTTGGCATTTTTGCCACATTGATTCTCATTGATTAATGCATTAGTGTATTGTTGGGGATCTGACCTTTGATTGATGCAGCTTGGGCGAAAAAAGGAGAAAAATTGAGCAAAAAATGACTAAGTCTGAAAAGCTGCGGCGATGCGCCGACATGTCGCGAATCGCGGTCAACGCGATCCAACGCGAGCGAGTTGGGCGGAACCGTCGCGATATCGCGACGTGTTCCGGAATCGCGGGTCGGTCGGCGACAAAAGCATTGAGTTGAAAACTTGCAGCGATTCGCTGACATGTCAGCGAATCGCGACACGGCGGCTTCGAAGGCACAAAGTCAAAATTTGCGGCGCGTCGGCGACATGTCGGCGAATCGCGACCGGAAAATAGCGATTGGTACGGCGAGAAGGAACATGTAGCGAAATCGCTACATGTTCCGTTTCGCGAGGCGGAGCGCAAGGAGGAGCCAACGACGGAAACATGTAGCGAAATCGCTACATGTTCCATTTTCGTGGGTCTTCAGCAGCGAAGCGTACGGCATAAAAATGGTCGCAATTTCGTGACACGTCGCGATTTCGCGACCCGTCGTGTTTTGCGACTCGTAACGTTTTCCCGCCAAGTGCGGTATGAACGGCCGAGAAGGGTTTTTGGGTTTCGATGATTTAATGCTGACCCGAATTAAATATTTTGCGGATTTCCGATGCGGTTAAGGTCGAAGAAGCGCCAGAGCCACCAAGATTGAAGGTTTTATTTGTTCAAAGCTGCTGTTCGTGGATTGTCGTAACGGTTCCATGCACATGTTTGAAAAAACAAATTTAATGAAGGACCGCGAACGTTTCATGGCATTTAATTTTTATTTCCTCGAGGCCGCAATTAAGGGGATCATGTTCCTCGATTTCCGTTGCATGATTGTAGATCACGAGAAGGTTGGTTTTAAATATTTAATGCTGCAAAGAGGACGGACCTCTATAAAAACCAATGTAATTCTCATTTACAAAGGTTGGAAAAACTTGCTGCTAGAAACTGGAATTGTATTTGCGGGAATAAAAGGATCGACTTCTAATTTTTCAAGCGTCGCATGGATGAATTTCTTTTCTGTTTTCTGCATTTCTAATAGCATTCGTACTCCTGCATTGCTATTACATTTAAATTCTGCATACTGGATTTAAATATTGCGATCAGGGTACGATTCCTGGAATGTGGGTTTGGAGGGATTTGCGGCATGTGATTGTGCGAAGATTAAGCTGATTTCTTATGTTACTTGCTGTTGTTGCGTTTGTAGTTTCCTGCTGTTGTTTTTCTGATCCCATCACTTCGCCTGTGGCCATATTTCCCATTTCTTTCTGCAACCTTTTAAATCTCTTTCCGAGCAACCCTATCTTAAACCCATTTTTAGAGTAGTGAAGGGAACCAGCCCACTCTGGAGATTGGTCTGGGAGCCATTTCTTGCTTCCAGCCTTTCAATGTTGGTCGGGTCTAGGGCGCAATTGTAAAAATCCTTTCCTGTGGCAGATTCGTGACCAACACCACCATTTGTTTGATTGGGCCATTAAGGCCTCTCACATTCCATGAGAGGATCTTCATTTAGATTGATTTAAGTTTTTTCCTCTCCTCCTTCCTTGAGGTGGAGGAGATTTGTTGTTTTTTCTATCATACTAGCTTATGATAACTTGCTATAGAAGTGTCCTCTATTTTCCATTTGCTATTGTAGACACCTAAAACATGTCATGTTTAGGGAGACTACTCATATGGGCACATTCATAGATCATGTGACTAAACCTTGGGACCTTCCAAGTGTCAAAAGTGGTTTTCACCACTCATTTGGGGTAGTATTAGCCCATCCAAGCCTGGCCTCTATGAACCAGAGTGGTTGGATCCTAGCCACTAGCTCAGAGTAGCCAAACCTTAGTTGTTGCAGCTTAGAGCGACCAAACCTTAGCCATTGCAGATGACAGTGGATAAACCCTAAAAAACAACTTGCCATCAAATTGGCCCAATCACGGGCGAAAGTGGTAGTTTACATGCAATAAAGTTGAGCGGGGATAACTTTGCATGATTCCTCATGGCCAGTCTACATGAAAGACTCATGTCTTGATTTAGACACCAATTAACTAGCCCTCAAGGGAAGAAAAAGGCAAAAATTCTCATGCTAACATCCAGTGTGCATGTAGAATTTAGTCCTAGGGTTTGGACATTGACCTAGGGCTTCAAACACTTTATAAGGTGCAAACCTAGAAGCACCAAGTGACACATAAGGATCAAATGAGAGAGAATCAAGTAGATCTTAGAGAGAGATTTTAGAGACTTGGAGAGCTTTTTCTTGTATAGAAACCCTATCATATCAGAGAGCAAATTGGAGCACCTTTGAGGAGCAACAAAGTGCTAGCCGATTTAGGGTTTATCATCTATAGGATATTCAACACATCGGACAAGAAACGACAATTATTTCAACATTGATAACAAGCTTAGATCCATAGCCTTGGAGCAATAGAGACAGGTTTTCATCTTAGCGGCCACTATCTCACCGACCTAATCTAGGGTTCTTTGCACTAGTTTCTTTCATTTAGCTTGTTACATGCTTTTACGCCATTAGCATATATTTGGTTTATCACATTTACTAGAATTCATAGCATTAGTTTCTATTATCATGGAGCATATTTCTATTTATCATTAGGGTTATTACTAACAACCTCATCCAAGGAGGCAATCTCGGAAAGTTGAGCGTTTGTTGTTGTTTTCATGCTTGCAGGACTACAGGTTCATTTGACAGGTTATCAACATACGAAAGCAAAAGGATCCCTCTAGGAACTAGACCTAGAGAAGGAGGCATCTATAAGCCCTCATACAATTTCATGTGTGCATCACTGGGAAGCTTGTGAGAGTGCATCACCCCTTGCAAGGGGATATCATACATTCGCTGCCCTACTTTGTAAAATCTGTATCAAAAGAAGGGAATCCCTTAGAGGGATCTATATGTAACCGAACTTGAGAAAAAGCAATAAAAAACATTATCTATTCATTTCTTTGTAATTTTGGTTGTATCTTTCATTTAATGCATGATTAAATATGAATAAGATAAATAATATTCGCAAATAGAGTAGTGGATGGTGCACCGCTTCCTCGAGGTCGCTACAGATGGCGATCATGGTGGGACCCCCGCCTAGTTTTTATATTCTGTTGGTTTATTGACTTGGGTTTTTGTGTGTAGGTTTAGCTACTCTGGTCTACAATGACCCACAATATTAGTCGCTCCTCCTAACAATGGCTAAAAATCAGCCGCTTTGATAGACAATAGTCAAAACTGGAGTGCAATAGAGGACATAATCTTTGTTCTCTGAGTTGGATTAGAGGTTGGTATACCTTTTTAATGTTTTTTGGTCTTTTATCTGCTTCTATTTTCCTAAAATAGTGAAAATTAAGACACATTTTAATTTGGAAAACTAAGGAATGGAAATGAAAGAACTTGCATCTTGCGCATCTTAGGGTTTTTTTAGATTTCCACTAGGCATTGCTAGGAATAGCGACTTATGCTTGTAAAGTCCGCCCTAGAATCCAGCGTGCTAGGAATCATGTGTTGGTTTGCTTGCTTTGAGGCCCTACTAGAGGCCATATTTGCATGAAATAGAGTGCATCCATGAAAATCATATTAGTTATGCATCTTTCTAAAAACTGAAACATCATTTGTATTAGGCATATAGGAAAGAGGTACATTTTGTTGTATGATGCATTTTACTTTATGCAAATTTAAAATGAACCCCACACATGCACACATGTTTTAAACATTGGGGAGTTGGATTTCATCACCAACCCTCAATTCATTCCGGTGACGTTGGCATTCATCTCCTTCCATTGGCTTGCCCCCTAGATCTTCTTAGAACGGAATTGGAAACTTCTTTATAGTGGTACTAAGTTACTCATGTTCAAACTATCTCCCACTATTGGAACAATCATTGGTTTAGAGTGTAAGAGCTAGGCGAACCCCCCACTAGGATTTCAATGGTGTACCCTAGTCTCTTTTTGAGAAAATCATGTTTGGCATGGGTGTTCTTGATTCCCACTATGGATGAGTCTCCTTATTCTAAATCCAAAACAAGAGCAAGAAACAAGAACAACAACGCATCAAAACACAACAAACAGTTTAGGGCACACATAAATTGGTAATCAAGATAAACACTTGCTTGATATTATTTGGCTATCTTTAATTGCAATACAAAAGACTAATTCATAAACACAATGGTCAAAACCAGAAGTAAACATCCTCGATCCAATATCGAGGGAGAATCTGAAGCAACACATACCCATAGGTGAAGTCGTAGTAACATTGAACCACATACTCATAAGACCGTGAGACGTAGTTCTACGAGTCTAAGGGGTGATAACTCAACCCTTGGGGGTTCTCCTTGAGAAAACCCAAATAGGGAGTCAAATCATGGAACTAAATCACAAAAACACAAAGAGGCTTCATGACCATCATCATCAAGGAGACACGAGGAAGCCTCAAGGCCTTCCTCTAAACACATAGAAACTTCTCAAAGACATGAGGAGGCTTCAAGAGCTTCCTCCCCACATGGACATAAGAAGGGTTCTAGACCCCATTCTTCACACAGGGATGATGAGGTTTCCCCATATCCATCCTCATGGAGGATAGGTGGGGCCACAAAGCCTTCATCACCAAAAAGACACACAAGAGTCACAACATCTCAAGCTTCACATGAGACACCTAGAACATATATGCCCACTGAGGGGCATGAAACTAGAGTTACATCCAGTCATAGGCACCAAATAGAAGATAACCTTCACACAAGAGAAAGGATTCCAATATATTATGACCTCATTGGAGTAAATGGCACCCCAAGGGATCAGCCATGGAAAACAAGACATTTATATGAGTTGGATCGGTTTCATCTGAGGCCACCTCCTAGAACCGTAGCCATAAAAAATTCTGCATCTAGAAGTTCATGAAATGTTACTTCTAAGCGTACCTCTCAACCTAGGGATGCTTCAGAGTGACTCTACAAGTCTCATGTAGAGTCTGAACATAGAGACACTTATCACTCCACATAACATACAGAATAGATTACATTAGCTAGCAAGAGCAAAGAAACAAGGGAAACCTCTTCGAGGAATCTGTGAATCAAAACCACAAGAATAGAATTAGACAAACATGAATCTTATTTAACAACACAATCTGATCGCATGCAATGGTTAGAAAATGCATTACGTAAAGAGCGAGAGCTAGTGGAAGCTCTCGAGCATGACAAACAAAGAGAAAGGCTTTTGCGCCAACATGAGCAGTGTTTAAGAGAACAAGCTGAGCAACTAGCTCGTATCAATTTACAAGCCAATGGTAATGATCATCAAAGAGATAAAAATGCTGACTCACCAAGAGAAGGGTACACTAGACAAGAAGAAAGCCCACAATGAAACCACCACTCAAATCATGAACAAAATCAAACTGGTGGAGAAAGGGTAAACATGATAAATCAGGATCAAACACATCCTAAATCCCCTCATAGGAGGGAAGAGAATAGAACAAGTCAAGTGCACATAGGGTTACCTCCATTACCACCATGAGGGGGCCTACAAGAAGAGGAAATCCTCACCTCAAAGGCATTCTAGGCACTCACTAAAAATATGAAGTCCTTTGAGAAGCAAGAGACGATGGGGAACCAACCAACATTGAGTAAAATACACAACCAACCATTATGCCCATCGGTCCCTATCCCTGCATATCCTAAGCATTTTGAGATGCCTAGGTTAGAAAATTTCAAGGGTGAAGAGGATGCACAAGAGCATGTTACCAATTTCATCAATGCATGTTTTCATCTTGAAGACAATGATGCTCTTATGCTAAGAACTTTCATTATGACATTTTTGGACACTGCCACTCAATGGTTCAACCAACTGCCCAAGCATAGCATATCCAATTTTGAACAACTAGTAAACGCATTCCTGAAGCATTTCTCCTTTGGTGCTAAAAGGAAGGTGAACCTTTCAGACCTGGCCAACTTAAAACATTATGATGATGAGCCAGTAATGGAATATGGGGATAGATGGAAAAAATTCATGGTAAAGTTATCATTCTCTGTCCCCATAGAAGAAATCATCCACATGTTCACCAAGAGTTGTTCTAAACACATCTCCCTATTGCTACAACTTCAACAATATCCATCATTTGAGGAAGCCTTGGCACAAGCCAAACTCATTGAGGACATAAAAGTAGATGAGGGAACCATCAAGCTCTAAACCAAGGAGTGGAACAAAAATGGCAAGAATGACAAATACAAGTAGAAGCAAATAAACCCTACTCCAGTTAATCAAGTAGTATTGGTTGCACCTAAGGATGGAGGCTGCACAGCAACCCCAGAATTATCAAGCACATCCCCCACCAGCCAATTATGATCAAAAGAACAATCAGGGGTGAAACAGAGAATGCAAGCCACCTCTCTATTTTACACCTCTATCAAAGTCAATGCAATCAATTTTCAACCAATTGAGCGAGGCTGGAATGATCAAATTTCTTGATGTACCTCTTGTAGATCCCAACCATCCTAAGCCAAAAGGATATAGGGAAGATCAATTTTGCCCTTATCATAGGATACCGGGGTATAACATTGAAGTTTGTGTTGGTTTCAAGCACCAGGTGCAAAATATGATTGAGGTGGGAGAACTTAAAGTTGACAACCCATTGGCTCCTGATAACAGAGATATGGGCATATACAAAAACCCACTACCAAACCATGAGGTCCCTAGAGGGCAAGGTGCCCAAGTCAATCAGGTCCAAATTGATATGCCTACCCACGGGTGCGTTGGGATGGTTGAAATTGTCAACGTAGCAACCAGGAGTAGATGATATGGTCAACCACAGCCTCTTGTGCATCCCATTAATGTCCCAGCTACACCTAGGCAGAGGTAGGGGTAAAAAAACCTTCTAGGTCCACCAACCCGACCCGTGGTAATAGTTCGGAGTAGACTAGAGAAAAACTTACAAACGACTCTGACCAAGCTATCTATCTATGAGCTCATACAATAGTCCCCAAAGCATAGGGAGACTTTGATGGATATTTTGAGATCAATTGAGCTCCAACCACAAGATCCAAATGCATTCACTTATTTTGTGGGACAAGTACAAGAATACCAAGAACCTGTAATCCAATTTTATGATCATGAGATTAAGATAGTGCCTACTACCTTACCAGACCCTCCACTACATATTGTTGCATCAATCAATGATTTACCTTTTAAGCGGGTCTTGATCGATACAAGTTCATCAATCAACATCATCACAACAACAACAATAGAGCACCTTAAGATCCCCAAGTCCAATATCATTCTGAGAGCCTACACATTAAGAGCTTTCAATGATGCTTTATGCAATACTATGGGAACGATAGTCCTACCCATCAATGTGGGGCATAAGACCATCCCTATGATGTGTCATGTCTTGGAAGGGGCCATGCAATACAACATCCTCCTAGGGTATCCTTGGATAAGAGATATGAAGTGTGTTCCTTCGATTTTACACCAATGTGTCAAGTATGTGCATGATGACAAAGTCTATGTGGTGTTGGTTGATGAAGAGCCATTCAAATATGTCCATCAGGTGGATTTTCTAGGAGAATTTGTGATTCCTTCTACCCACATATATGTAGGACCTTCATCTCCAACTACGCAACTAGATGATAGAGACAAAGGGGTACGAAAAGACCCATCCACATCAGCACCTCATCTTGCACCCAAAATGACTAATGCTTCTAAGAGACCATCAACATCTAAGACAAAAGACAATCAGAAGCTAAAGGCACCCTTAGTTGAGGAAGGAAAGCCCAAGGAAGTGCTAACCATAGCCATTGAGAAAATTCCAAGTCCCATGGAAGAAGAAGATCTCTAGGATCAAGCTGAGGAAATACTAGAACCCACTTCGCCAGTGTCATCTGTAGGATCATCCACATCACATGTGACAATACACTTGGAAATTATAGGGATAGGAGAGTATCTTGTGTAGAATATAACATTCATGCCCATCATAGAGTCTGCATAGGACATGGGATGGCCAAAATATCTAAGACCACTAGTAGGAACAGTGGTTCCTCTTGGAATCCCTCCCAACCAGACCAACTTTGTCTATGTTGGCCTGGACTATGTCCATAAGTCAACCCACTTTTAATGTTTGTTACATCTCTAATATAGAGTTTTCTCTAAGCTACTTTGAACTTTGCCATTGGCATGGCTACGGTCTTGGTATATATGAGCAAGGATGTAGGCGGTCATTCGATCCGTAATACTAGCTTCCCACTGACAGGTTTGGGTTAGGCTATCACATTAGAGGTCGATATGACTCTCTAGCAGTATCCTTGGATAGATTAAGCTTGGGGTTAGGAGAAGACATCGATTTTATTCCTTATCACCCACCAAGTACAAGAAATATGATCAACAGACAAGTGGTTATGGTAAACATACCACCACCCGAGACTTATCATCCAAGCTTCACAATTGATGCCATCCCAATAGGTTGCAACTTGTGGGATGAATAATGAGAAGAAAATGTATATGAGGTAAGCGATGATGAAGCAGAGGCAAGCTTAGCCTATCATGGGCCTCTCTATTTACAAAGCCTTTCCTGGTCCGGCCACAACGAGAGTGGATACATATCGGATGAAAGTGGCTATGAGTCAGAGGACTCGATAGAGAGAGCCTACCTAGGGTCAAGGCAATGGCCCCATAGCTTGGGGCAAGAAACTAATGCAAATGGCATCTTCATAAGTGACAAATAATATGAGGATGAGACAGAGATGGCCTACTTGGGGCCAAGACATGTGCCCCTTATCTTGGGACCACATACCAATGCTAATGGTTTTTGGATAAGTGATGATGACTTTGATGACGAGATTGAGATGGCTTATCTTGGGCCTCGCCACTTGATGGTAGAAAGAGAAGTGGTATTGCATGCCATAGACCCTAGTTTGCGATTTCTAGGAAGACCTATCGACTTAGTTGCTATTCACCATGCGGTCAATCCCCCTTCACCTACATTTAGGGAGCTCTTAGAACCCAATGATCCTATTATCCGACCTGCTCATGGGCCAGATCCAGAGATTCATTTTCCTCTAGAGCCTCATCACGAGTATGGAGGGGAAACCTCTGAGATAATATTTCACCCATGTGGTCCTGGAGATTTCATTCCATCCATCAATACAATCTCCATTTATTTGACCACTCCACTTCATAACCCAATAGATCCTACTAAACCATTGTGTCTTGATATAGAGGCTATTGATTGGGATCGTGCTGATTCACCCATAGAGCCTGAGGACCTTTTCCCTAACGAAGAGGTGTTACAACCATTTCATTTTGCATCAGGTTATGCATATGACGTATTCCATGTTGGTTTGGATCCTGAGTTAGTAGGACCTATAAATCTCGTTGATGACATTCATTTGATACCCACGCCTCACCAGTTGGAGGATGGGTCACATATGGCTATAGAAGTAACTTTTGAGGTGGACATCAGTGATGATCCTACTCAACCAAAGAAATTCAAGTTCGGAGAAAGTCTATCTCCAGAGGAACAAGCCATCATAATCCCTCTCCTTAAGGAGAGGCCAAATATTTTTGCTTGGACTTACAAAGACATGCCAAGGATTGATCCAAAGTTAGTTGTTCACAACCTTTCATTAGATCCCATGAAGAATCCAATCAAGAAAAAATTGAGGAAAATGCATCCAACCGTTGCTTTGATGGTGAAGAACGAGTTACAAAAACTATTGGATGTAATTTTCATAGTTCCAATTGACTATCCTGAATGGGTCTCGAACATGGTGCCCATGGGAAAACCAGATGGAAGAGTCTGCATTTGCACAGATTTTAGAGACTTGAATAGGGAAACTCCAAAGGATTCATTCCCATTGCCAAACATAGATGCTCTTGTTGATGCCACCGTAGGTCATGAGATGCTCTCCCTAATGGATGGTTTTTCTGGATACAATGAAATCCAAATCAAACCTGAAGACCAACATAAGACTATTTTCATTACTCCATGGGGGACATTCTGTTACAAGGTGATGCCATTTGGCCTAAAGAATGTTGGTGCCACATATCAACGGGCCATGACATACATATTTCATGACTATATGCATAAGATCTTGGAGGACTACATTGATGATTTACTAGCCAAGTCTTTATTGCGGCAAGAGCATGCTAAAATCCTTACAAAGGTCTTTGATCACCTCATTGAGCACAATGTTAGATTGAATCCTAAGAAGTGCATATTTGGCGTAACTTTTGGTAAGCTCTTAGGGTTCATCATTTCTAAGAGAGGCATTGAAGTCAATCCTACAAAGGTAAAGGCTATATTGGAAATGGCCACCCCTACCAACATTAGGGAGTTAAGAAGCCTACAAGGCAAGGTAGCATCCATAAAATGGTTCATTGCTCAATTATCAGACAAGTGTCGGCCCATGAATCGGTTGCTACACAAGGATGTCCCATTTCATTGGGATGAAGAGTGCCAACAAGCCTTTGTAGAGATCAAAACTTACCTGGCAACACCGCCAGTGTTGGCTCCACCAAGGCTAGATGTGCCATTTTTACTATACATATCAGCTACTAATTTTGTGTTGGGCACCATGTTGGCCCAAAATAATGCACAAGACAAAGAGCAAGTCGTATATTACATCAGTCGCACCTTGGTGAGTTATGAGCTAGGATATGCGTATGTAGAAAAGTTGTGTTTGGCAGTGGTCTTTGTGACCAAAAAGTTGTGACACTACATGTTGAGCCATACGACCTACATTATATCCAAACAAAATCCTTTGCAGTATATGATGAACAAGACCTATCACAATACACGTACTACAAAGTGGATCATGCTATTGACAGAATTTGATCTAGAGTTCATAAGCCAAAAGTCCATCAAGGGACAAGTCATAGCAGATCAATTAGCAGAGGTACCTCTTCAGGATAGCAAGCCTCTCACCATAGAATTGCCTGATGATGCGGTCTTCGCATTATCAGATCCACCCGAACCCAAAGAACCTGAAAAAGAAAGAGACATGACATTTTTCTTTGATGGTTCAAAGTGTGAGCAAGGGGGCAAAGTAGGGATAGTATTTATCACACCGTAGGGTGCTCCATTGCCCTTATCATTCAAGCTAGACTTCCCTTGCACAAAAAATAACACAAAGTATGAGGCCCTAATCTTGGGACTCCAAACAACCATTGCAATGGGCATTAAAATATTGAATATCTTTGGTGACTCCTTACTCATAGTTAATCAAGTCAAAGGATTGTTCCAATGCAGGTGCCCACTCCTGAAAGCTTACAAGGAGCTTGTTGACACTTACCTAGCCCGACTAGAATGGTATGACATCGAGGCAATCCCTCGTACGTCAAACATATTTGCAGACACCATGGCATATTTGGGATCCTTAATCCCTTAGAATCCATCTATTGATTTCACAACCGTTCACGTTAAAGTGCTCATGCACTCAAAAATACAACATGAGGCTATTGAAAATCAAGATTCAGTCAACATGATCCAGACCAAACCAAATTAGGATTGGTCCTTCAGAGCTAGAGATTTCTTGCAAATAACACCTTGGGAATATTTGATCTCTCAAGGTCCTGCGGAGTGTGGTACAACCATTCACCATAGGGTTGTTTCTCAATCTATGTTCACAGATTTTGGATCTTAGGAGGAACATGCCATTTTATCCATAGAAGTTGTGGCTTATCAAGATTGGCTTTCCCAATTATGAGATTTCTTGAAACTTGGAATGGTACCACAAGGCCTATCGCATGCTAAAATATGAACATTTAAATAGAAGGCGATGAGGTACATCTTTCTAGGAGAGATCCTTTATAGACGAGGTTATGATGGAATGCTCCTTCATTGTCTTGAGCCCCAGGAAGCATCCTGGGAAATTTCGCAAGCTCACGATGGTACGTGTGGTGGCCACTTCAGTGGCATGGCCATCATTAAGCGCATCTTGAGAATGGGTTACTATTGGCCCACTATGGAAAAATACTATTGTGAGTATGTCAATAAATGCATTAAGTGCCAGCATCATGCAAACCTCACTCACTTTCCATCACAAGCCTTGCAACCCATCCAGGAAGCATGGCCCTTCTCATAGTGGGGACTAGACTTAGTGGGGAATATCTCACCCCCATCCTCAGGCCGACACACATTCATCATAACGACCATTGAGTACTTCACCAAATGGGTCGAAGCGATCCCCTTGACATCGAAAACTGGACCAAGGATTGCGGAGTTTATACTCCACAATATCATAAGTCATTTTGGGGTCCCTTCAAAAATAATATCGGATAATGGGCCATATTTCAAGAACAAAAATGTGCATGCTTTAATGAAAAAATACCATATTCAACATAGTTTTTCAACACCCTATTATCCACAAGAAAATGGGCAAGCAAAAGCCTCAAACAAAACAATAGTCTCCATCTTGAGGAAGACAGTGAAAGATAATCATAAGGACTGGCATGTGCAATTACCTCTTGCATTGTGGGCATACAAGACTAGTGTGCGGATGCCCACTGGGGCAACACCATTTTCACTTGTATATGGCATTGAGGCCATCATGCCCCTAGAGTTGGAAATTCCAACCATGTGCATAGCATTGAAGGACTTCATAGATGATGACACCGCACGACAAGGTCGCCTTGATCAATTAACGCTTCTTGATGAATGTCGAGTCAATGCCTTGGAGCATCTCTACATTTATCAAGATCGCCTTGCATGAGCTTACAATAGTAAAGTCCACTTGAGAGAATTCAAAGTTGGGGATCTTGTGCTCAAAGAAAACCAACAGAACTCAAATCTGCCACCGCACCTACGAGACAAATTTATGGTAAACTGGATAGGCCCCTACATGATTTTAGAAAGGGTTGGGCCTGGAGCATATTGCCTCACATCATTGGATGGTGTTGAAGAGCCTGAGCCTCTCAATATCATTCATTTGAAGGCATTTTACGGTAAATTCAAAAAATATAAAAAATTCAAAAATTCAATCAAAAATGCTCCAAGGGTATCCAAGCCGCTTGGTCTAATTTTAACAAAAATGCTCCAAGGGTATACACATTGCTTGGTCAACATAACCAAAAATGCTCCAAGGGTGTCTGCATGTAAAAATAAGCCCTTTGGTCAATAATAATCAAAAACACAAAAACAATACAAAATAAAATCAAAAATACAAAAACAATGCAAAAATCAAAAATACAAAAAACATTTGCATCTTACATCTGCATCCATATAGTTGCATTACATCAAACATGCATATCCATTGCATTTGCATATGTTATGATCACACTCTTGCAAACGATGCCACAGTTTGTATCACAACCACAAATACTCAAATCCATATTCATCCATTCATCCATGTGTGTAACTATGTTTTTCAACACAATCATTTCATGTTGCTATAAGGAAAAGGCTAAGGTTTTCTGGTCATTCAACCATATCTAGTGGTCTTATCAGTTTTTGTGGGAATCCATCTTGATTAGTAGAGGGTAAGGTCTAGTCGTGATAATGCCTTAGATATTCAGGATCCCATCACTAATTGAAACATTAAAATCCTAGCTGGTACAAGGGAAAGATGAAAGCTGCAAAAGTGGTCTAGGTTACCTTAAGTGAAAAGGATCTTCCTTGCTTATCCCCCTATGCGACCGGTTCAAAGGTGCTAAGAATTGGCAAAAGGACAAGCTCCACCCTACCCAATTAAATCCCTTGCTTAAATCAAAATGAGAAAAAATCTCGAAACAAAGCACAAATTCAAGATTCCAAAGCAAATTCAAGCTTCCAAAAATCATAGTTCAAAGTACCAAAAAGCACAAAAACAAAGCAAATAGTGATTATCATCACTACATGAATCCCTTGCTCAAAAAGAAAAATAAATAAAAAATAAACAGTGATTTTCATCACTAAACATGAGCAAGTATCCCAAATAAAATGAAGAAAATAAGGGAATGGAGCTTGAATCCCTAGAATTCTCAACATTGTACAAAACCGGAAGGTGATCCCCATTACAGGTTTGGTGTACAACCAGCTTGGCAATGGTGGTATCCTTATGCATGATGATATGTCTACCACAATAGCTTCTTGCATTTGTGTAGACCAATTTTTGCATGTGGATGAGCTAGCTTTGGGTAACCCAATACTGCCTAGTGGTATAATCCAACTAAGTCCAACATAAGGATCAGATGAACACTTGAGGATCCCCGATCTTAGCAATGGGCTGAAAGAATCCCGCCTGACATCGGAGGAAATGCTTGAGTTCTATCTAAATACATTCATTTGCACACACAGGGATAATGAATATCTAGGTCCATGATGAAAGCCTTGCTTTTCAAAAGTCTTGTATGGTCAGTATGCAATTGTTGATAGGGTAACTAGAGTGTTTGAGTCTCAGGAAAAACCTCAAAATTCCTACATAGCAACAAATCATATCATAAATCACATCATCAATTTTCTTTATGAGGTTTTATGAATTAAGGGGTATTAACAAAGTAGGCTAGATACCGGATAGATGTCAGAAATGATATTTACACGACCACTAACTATTTTGAATCTTTTAAATTACATAAGCTTATCAAGAAAGTACATACATTCCATGCCATTACATTTCACATATGAATGCCTAAATAATTAGTTCTTATGATAAGAATGATTATTTACATTCATGATTGTTATACTTTCTGTGGTATCACCCATTTAGATTGTTAAAATCATATCATATGCATTCCTTATGTTTTAAGTGATTAAAGCATATAGGTTCATTCACATTAGATTAAACATCATATAGACAATGCATTACACATTGCATTTACCATATCATAACATAAGTTAGATGCATACAACAAAATCAAAAATTAAACATGCATTTAACGAAAACATTGCATCCATAAACACATAATTTCATAGATCATCCATCCACATCTAAGATCACATCATTGCATCCACCTATGCATACAATCATAAATCCATCATTAAATCAACTCATGATACATCACATCATGTCACAATAATCAGATCATATAAGCATCTACATAAGCATCCATCTAAATATCCGCATCATCATAAATATCATCTATCATCTAACACATACATCAACTCATCATAATGCCATCATCACATCGCATAAATAAAACAAAAATAAAACAAAAACATAAGCAATAAGGGATACACACAATGAATCATAATGCAAAGATATCATATAAATGTGTGTGTCAAAAGCATGGATGTACAAAAATACCCAAAGGCTATAGTCATATAGGTCATCTGACCTCAAAAATAAAAGCCTAGTACATCATCAATCAAACACTGGGCTTGCGCCCCCTGCATCACTACCCCCTGTGGTTGGATCTCGAGTGGAGTGATGTGAGCCTATTGGCCTCTCTATGTGAGTCTGGGTCCTCTAACTAGGCCAAATGGAAGACTGCCCTTAGGTGGAGCGTCCACTAGCCTGTGATCCACATACACCTGTTCTCTCCTTAGGAGTGGCTCCTAGCCTCCTGATCTGCATCTGGAGAGAAGCAATGTGGCCTACATGATCAGAAATCTTCACCTCATACTCATCTAGAAAATTCTGCATCCGCCTGATCTCTACCCTTAGGTCTGCCCCTGTAGGACCTTGAGGTGTAGGAGGATCAACAACAACCTGCATCCTAGTAGCACCATCCCTGATAGCAGCCTGTAATGCCTATATCTATGTCGTGAGCTGCTCTATAGTGGCATCTCATTATGCTATAGTGGCATCTCATTGTTGTACCTAGATCTTGGTCGATTGGAGCTCGGCCTCTACCTCATGTAGCTATGCTCTCAGAGGAGAATCTCTCTCCTCGGGATCCAAGTCCTCCTCATCCTCCTTAGGAGCATCCTACTCCTCCACTACCACCTGCTCTATTGGCTGGTCCCATCCCTCAGTCCTAGCTTAGACTTTATGCCCTATTAGATCTGTGCCTCCATCACCACCATCATCCTTGTGGCCCATACTACCATCACCATGCCACAATCGATCCCCCCACCACTGCACAAATGCATTCGTAACTCCCCTAGCGACTCATGCATCAACTGCTGGGGCATCCTCCTCATTAGTGAGCTTCGTAATCCATGGAGGAGGAATATCTCCCTCTGCTACAAGGTGCCTGTATAGAAATGGGACAAATGGCACATATTGTTGCAATCTGTATTGATGAAGAACTCGGGAGTAGAAGAAATACTCTCTGATGCCAACCTTGCATCCAATGAGCCACCACTCACACTGCATCCTAGCTGTAAAAATATATATATCATCCCAATTTATACACTCATGGTATGGGTACCATATGATATCTATGGCCTATAGGGAGGTGAAAGTAGCAATATAATGGGGAAGCTCCCCTACAAAAGGATGGCTCTTGTGCTTCTCACGCTCTCGAGCCCATTTGGTAGCATAACACTACATCGGATCACCTATAGTTATAATCTCAACTGGGAGCCCTCTAGGATAATCTATATGGATATGCTCCCATCCCCATATCTATAGGAGCAAGCTACAAGTAATGCTAACATGACCCCATCGGTGGATGTGATACAACTCATCATAGCACTATGCTAGCAAAGACCTCCCCCATGCATAGATGATAGGCTCCTCACTATCCACCAAATCTCAAACCATCGCAAGGAGGTTCCACGAGAACCTCAAGCCTGAGCAGTTTGGGATAAGGATATTGCTGATAACCATCAGTAACACCGCATGCCTCTCAGAGAAGACATGCTCCCTGTACCAGCATAGAATAGATACACCACCATATTTGGTGTCCTTGAAGGCATCCATAGCATGCCTCCCGAACACCCGAGCAAAGACTACATCACGGTCATTAGTGGTTGAAGAAACAATGGCCACTCCATCAAAGGGAATCCAGAAAATCTTGTACACATCCTTCGGTGTGATAGTCATCTCACCGGTAGGAAGGTGGAAGGTGTTAGTCCGGGAATCCCATCGGTGAGCCAAGGTCATGAGGTAGGCCTGATCCGACATAATCGAGGGCAGCCTGGTCGCATACTACAATCCATGGGCCTTAAACCATGCCCAATCCATGTCATCCATGAGTGGTAGGAGGTCCTTCAAGAGCTTCGAGTCCCGAGCCCGAGCAGAAATAATCTAAGGATAAAAATCAAGGCATAACTACAATGCATCTAAGGCATAAATCACAATAAAACATGAAAAATGGTGCAAACAAGGATAGACTATCCTAAGTCTAAATGAAAGAGAAATAAATGCACCTAATCATGTAGCAAAGTGTAAAAAAGCAACTCAAAAATTCAAAAAAATCAATTAATCATCTCAAAATTCAAAAAAAAAATCAAGAAAAATCAAACATTTTGCCTAAGGTTCTTGGCCGCTTTCACTTACAATGGCCAGAAATCGGTCATTGAGGCTGACAGTGGCCAAGCCCCAATGGTCAAATTTTTGACCATTAGGTTTTTGAACTGGCCACTGTCATCGACAGCGGCCAAGTCACAGGTCGAAATGGCTGCTTTGTGCAACAACGGCCAATGGGCGACGCGAAAGCAGTGTATGCCCTAGGCCAAAAACACCAAAAAAAATTAAAAATTTGCAAAATGGGGGCAAGCCCACCAAAACAAATCCTAAACTAAGCCTATCTACGAGTTTGGTTCATTGCCAACAAGTTTAATGAGGTTCATTTATCGATTACTTAAGTGTGGTTTATTTTTACCCAAAAGTGAAACAAATAGGGTTAAGGGTTTCGAAGAGTACCCGAGAAGCTCCAGCTCCTCCACTCGAATATGCCTCACCTTGCGCAGCCATAATCCTCAACGCAACAACACTCCAAGTCGCAAATATCACTTTCTCTCTAGAGCTCTAAAAAGCAAATCGCCAACTGGAAGAATGAAAAGTCAAAACCCTAGGCTGCTTTTATATTTCCCAAGTTATGCCTTGGTCGTTGCTACCATTAGCGGCCCACACTTCTTGGCCGTTGTGGTCAAGAGCAACAAAAAATAGGCATTTGGGGGTCGTTGGATCTGACAGCGGCCAACAACATAGGCAAAAACAGAAATATTCCTTCCAAGAGGAATAACAAAAAAGTCAAATAAACACATTTTTATGGTCCATAATCATCACAATGATCAAAATAACAAAAAAATCACATAAAAACAAATCTTGAGTAAGCTTCGTATTCAGTTATTTACTCTATCAACTCGGCGGTTGTAGTGATTTGCACTCCATGCAATTCGGTGAGATGAGTGAGTTACCATAGGGCTACTTGGGGTAAATTATTCATTTTGGAATTATGATGTGCCTCCTCAATCCCGAAGAAGATCAAGATGGTTGGACTGCTCCACGGGTGCGATGGAATCATCCTAATTCCCTTATGACACAAGAACACTGAACCAAGTGATGCAATACAAGCATAAATAGAATCGCTCATCCTAACTCCCTAAGAAGGCTATTTATGGTCGGACCGCTCCTTAGGATAGGGATGAATGATCATCATAAACAATTGGAATCACACTTGGATGGGGGTTTGCCCATTAAAAGAACAAACACTAGAAAGGAACCAAAACTAGTCAAGTTGGTCAAGCGACTTGTCACTTCATTCATTGCCCTTCCCTCACCAATTCATTGTGTGAGGGGGTAGTTCAAATATTCAAATAATCATAATCAAAGTCAACCAAATATCACTCGATCATATCAAAATTACGTTCATCCTATGAATCATTGCATACAACTCTT
The DNA here is from genome assembly GCA_028583015.1 of Wollemia nobilis. Lineage (NCBI taxonomy): Eukaryota > Viridiplantae > Streptophyta > Pinopsida > Araucariales > Araucariaceae > Wollemia > Wollemia nobilis. Next base: position 10,871,392 of record JAQPPZ010016945.1, read on the forward strand.
ACAAAACTTTCCCCGTTTTTTGGGTTCATAAGCAAATATGACATTTTTAGTTTGTAGCTCTCCTCCGGTCGGATCTCATTGTAGCAATATAAGCTACCCGATTGCATTTGAGGAATGAGTGCAAGTGAATATGTGCAAGCCCTATGCTAAATTAAGCCTTCAATCAATTTGAAGCAATGATTCAAGGATGTGCATCATCTTGCATGATTGGGCCATCCAGCATTGATCAGATCAATGATCATCATACACCCTACAAACATAGCAGTCTACGTTTTTGCTCCGTGCTGTGTTTTCCACATAATGCATCACAAAAATGGGTATCTGTAGACACCTAAAACATGTCATGTTTAGGGAGACTACTCACATGGGCACATTCATAGATCATGTGACTAAACCTTGGGACCTTCCAAGTGTCAAAAGTAGTTTTCACCACTCATTTGGGGTAGTCTTAGCCCATCCAAGCCTGGCCGCTATGAACCAGAGCAGCTGGATCCTATCCACTGAAGCTCAGAGTGGCTAAACCTTAGTCATTGCAACTTAGAGTAGCCAAACCTTAGCCGATGTAGATGATAGTGGCTAAACCCTAAAAAGTAACTTGTCATCAAATCGGCCCAATCACGGGCGAAAGTGGCAGTTTGCATGCAATAAATCTGAGTGGGGATAACTTTGCATGATTCCTCATGGCCAGTCTACATGAAAGACTCATGTCTTGATTTAGACACCAGTTAACTGGCCCTCAAGGGTAGACAAAGGTAAAACTTCTCATGCTAACATCCAGTGTGCATGTAGAATTTAGTCCTAGGGTTTTGACATTCACCTAGGGCTTCAAACACATTATAAGGTGTAAAACTAGAGAGATAATAATTGAATCAGAGAGAATCTAGACTTAGAGAGATCTTTTAGAGACTTGGAGAGCTTTTTCTTGTAGCGAACCCCTATCAGATTGGAGAACAAATTGGAGCACCTTTGAGGCCAACGAAGTGCTACCCAATTTAGGGTTTACCATCTATAGGATATTCAACACATCGGACAAGAAACGATAATTATTTCAACATCGATAACAAGATTAGATCCATAGCCTTGGAGCAATAGAGATAGGTTTTCATCTTAGCGACCACTATCTCGGACAGTGGCTCATCGACCTAATCTAGGGTTCTTTGCACTAGTTTCTTTCATTTAGCTTGTTACATGCTTTTACGCCATTAGCATAGATTTGGTTTATCTCATTTACTAGCATTCATAGCATTAGTTTCTATTGTCATGGAGCATATTTCTATTTATCATTAGGGTTATTGCTAACAACCTCATTCGAGGAGGCAATCTCGGACAACTGAGCGTTTGATGTTGTTTTTATGCTTGTAGGACTACAGGTTCATTTGATAGGTTATCAACATACAAAATAAAAAAGGATCCCTCTAGGAACCAGACCTAGAGAAGGAGGCATCTATAAGCCCTCATATAGTTTCATGTGTGTCATCGGGAAGCCTGCGAGAGTGCATCACCCCTTGCGAGGGGATATCATACATTCGTTGCCCTACTTTGTAAAATATGTATCAAAATAAGGGAATCCCTTAGAGGGATCTATATGTAACCGAACTTGAGAAAAAGCAATAAAAAACATTATCTATTCATTTCTTTATAATTTTGGTTGTATCTTTCATTTAATGCATTATTAAATATGAATAAGATAAATAATATTCGCAAATAGAGTAGTTGATGGTGTGTCACTTCCCCGAGGTCGCTATAGCTATTTTTTTGTCAATCTTAAGTTTGTAATGTTCAGCCTCTGACATTCGTCCTCTATTTTTTCACTCCCAAAATTGATAGAAGATTTCTTTGAGCTTCTTGTCTATTTTGGACTGAACTTCGGGGGAATAATTTGTTGTAGGATGGGGCTAGACCCCCCAGTATTCCTTTTGGTGCTTATTATATCTATGCTTGACTCTACTCCCTCCATGTTCTACCTATACTCTCCTGGGTTTTGGGACATGCTGTAAAGGCTATTTGGTAGGCTTTGTGACATGGCCTTGGAAGGTCCTACCTTCGATGGAGATTCTAGGTTTTTTGGCCATTCTATCTAAGGATCATTTTCCTCCACATTAATATCTTTCGTATCCTCATCAGCTAAAATTTCAAACCTATTGGAACTGATAATTTTAGGACTTACCTGATCCTCCTTTTCGGTCTGTTGCTTTCCTTTCTCCTTTTGCTTGACTTGTGCTTGTTGCTCTGTGTGGTTTTGGTCATTCCTGACCTACCTATAAACTCCTTTGCCTAGTGGGACCCGAGGTCCTTGGTTTCTGGTATGCCCTCTTTCATTTAACCCTCTCAGCTAAGATTTCTTCTAACTTTCTTTATTTATTGCTAGGCTTGGACATATATTTCTGAGGATGCCCATCGATTCTTCCAAAATTTACCACCAATTCCATTGGGGAATGGTCCAAAACATTATGGGATGTATTGTCATAAAATTTGGTGAGGTAATTCACTCATATGGTTTGATTACATGATAAATTATGTATACTAGTTAACTCACAAACCTCCTTCGCTAGGTAGATATTTTGAGGGAAAAATGGGCACAAAATATGAAAGGAAATCTTAGCAGCACTCTGTTGCATAAACCTAAAACTCCTCTCCTTATTTGTGTGGAAATTGGATCCACTTTATAGCCCAAGGAGGCTCATGGATCAAGGGTCATGCAAGGGCATACGAGGCAAGAGGTGCCACTTGGCCACCAGGGCGGCATGCGTTGGAGGGGGAAGAGAATCTCCCAAATTGACCTCCATTATGGAGCAAGGCATAAAGATACTACGTTCTCTGACTTGCATGCATGGGCATGCAAAAAATATAACCATTTTGAGATGCCATTTGTCCATATTTGACTTTTTTCTATTCAAAATTGCTATTCGCTCCACCCTAGGATGAATGCTACTATTCACTCTAGGATGGGACGAATAGGTTCTATATTCGTCCCAAGGTGGGACGAATAGAAACAGGGTGTCCAAAAGGTCCCCAAAATGGCCTAGAACCTTCCAAACCTTGCACAAAGTGGTTAGAACCACTGTATACCTCCTAAGGGCTGCCCTAGGGGCCTTGGTATGTCATTTTAGCCGTTGCTTTTGGTAGCATAATAAGATTGACCAGATTTTAGTGTCTATAATTTTCTTGCATTTTGTGTGATTGCATTTAGTATACACTTTAGGTGATCTTTACTTTAAGCTCGAATAAACTTTATCTTATCAAGGCTTGATAAAGAGTTAGATTAGCAATCCAAAAAACTTAGGTGTTTGTTAAATTAACCCATTAAACACCGTACAAGCATAACATCAACATAAGACATAGCCACCTTTTTAATACATGAGGTAGAACCTATTTGCATCGAATATTCCCATATCTTCAGAGCCTCCTTTGGAAAGAGACACTCAAGTAGGAAAGCAAGGGTTCTAGCAGATCCCTCCACACACATGTGTGAGGTTTTGAATCTACATTTTAGTGAACCCGACGTGAACATTCCCTTAAACATAAATAATATAAAATATTCAAACTTAAAAAATATCATCTAATTTGATTTACATAGTGTAAATCACATTAATTCAATATAACAAGAACACAACCAAATTTGTAGTCCTACTAGAGGAAGGATAATGACCCCTTTAGTAAACTAATGTACAACCTTGGGAGAGCAATCTCTCTTGGCTAGTATATTATGATGGGCTAGTAGGAGTCATAAGGAGGGTTGTTTTCCAAGGTGACAAGGATTTCAAAACATTTTCTCTTATTTTCTATAAGTACTATGGAAACAAAACCCTTAATTATTTAACTCCTTCAAAATATTAAAACTATGGCTTAACATTCTTATAACACCTAAAGCAAAGGTTTAACATCTTCATCTTATAAATTATTTATGTATAAAAATGAAGGCCAAGTGGAAAATCTTTGGCCTAACCATGAACTTAGGGAATAAGAACTCCTTATTGAGAGAATTACTTTTAATTCTCTAGATCACATTAGAGATTATATTAAAAGTAATAAAGACATCTTCCTAGATGTCCTTAAATATAAACTTGAATAAAAAATAGGATATAACCTTCAATACCTCATGATAATATTGAACACCTTAACGGACAACACACTGTCCCTCAAAAGAATAAAAATTAGAAAAAAATTGCTAGTGTTAATGTGGCTATGGCACACTCCATTGATTCCACAACTCCTCCAACCATATCCGTAGGTGTACCTTTTATGGATATACCAATTTCAACATTATCCCCTAGTATCACGATACCTATTCCAAACCCCAATTCTACAAATCCTTTTTCATCTCATGGTTTAAGGGTTAGTTTTGCACCTCCACTCATAACATATAATCAAACTACTTTATCTTTTATGAACTTATATTTTCTATCCCAATCTCTCTCACAAAACCCTTTAAATTTACCTAATCTACCAAACTCACCAACTGATAATTTTCAAAAATTTAGTGCCAAACTTGAACACCTTAAAAAGAGAGACTCTAAGTCTAGAGAACTTGAACGTCAAATAACTTCCCTTAAAGGATCATTAAAGCAAAAATATACCCTCGATAAATTTTGTAATGAACCATTACATCCCACAATATCCAATCATCCTTTTTCAAAGAACTTTGAAACTCCTAAGTTTCAAATGTATAATGGAAAACAAGATCACATTAACCACTTGAGACTATTTCAAATAGCATGTAGTGACATCAACCATGATGAAAAATTACTTCTTAGGTTATTTCCTAAAAGTCTTAGTGGATTAGCTTTGGAATGGTACTTTTAAATACCTTGTCATTCCATTAAAATTTTTAAGGAACTTGAAGAAGCCTTTGTTAAACAATTTTCAGTTTACATAGAAGAAAAGGTTACCATAGATGACCTATACCAACTCAAACAAACCAAGAATGAACACTTTTATATTTATTGGCCAAATGAAGGATCTTTATGGTAATACTTCAATATATTCCTCCCCTTAAGGAACTCTTGCACATCTTCATAAGAAACCTTCATGAGAAATTATCCTATCCTTTAAAAATGACAAATATTACCTCTTTTGAACAAGTCGTGGAAATGGCCAAGAGGGTAAAAGTCATTCTCATAAGGTGAGGACAACTTAGTTCTAATAAAGAGGAAGAAAAATATTCCAAAAAAGGCCAATACAAAAATGAACATGTTGTAGGATATGGTGTAACCAATTCTTGTCAAAATAACAACACAAATACTACCCAAGATACTTCTCAAAAGTAAGTAGTATAAATACAAGATAAATCCAAGCAACAATATACGAATATTAAGAAAATTCAAACTACCATGTTAAATATGTTCCTTGATTAAAAAATGATAAACCTCCCACCCATCTAACCTTGGAATACTACCAAAGAGTTATCTAATTGGTATAACCATGATGAACACTATGATTATCACCATAGAGAAGGACACACAACAAAGAAGTGCATTACTTTGAAAAACCTCATCCAATATCTTATAGAAGAAGGAAAGATAGTCTTTAACCAACAAGATAATCCTAATAAATATTCAGGATTTTTCCTAATCTCTTACCAACACATGACCAAAACTCAGCAAATTTTGTATGTACTATTCATTTATTAAAATCATCTTATGTGGTAACTAGACAACATGCCAAAAATCAATCTACCGAACAACCATATTTAGTCATTCCTCATAATACTAAAGTAAATATTCCTAAAAAATCACCTTTAGTCCTCACAACCCTTGAAAATACCTTACATTCATTTGATCTTTGGCAATAATTAGAAAACATACTTGCAAACATCTATCTTCTAGATTTGCTAAAAAAAATCACTTGCTCATGGAGAAATATTGCTAAAATTCTTAAGTGAACAAGAAGTCCCCCAAGATGTGTCCCCAAATGATATTACCAATATAATTGGAATCATCAAGATCAACAATAATATATTAGGATTTCATGAGATAAACACACCCCTCTTCGAAACCATACCAAGAGATTCACCTCTTTAAATAATAACCAAAATAGGGGATAAACATATCAAGGGTTCTAGTGGACAATGGATCAACCTTAAATGTTTGCAATGTCAATTTTTACAAAAAATTGACTTAAGCATAAAAGAATTACAAAAATCAAATATTGTTATTAGAGAATTTTATAATGAAGAAAGATAAGTCACTAGCACCATAACTTTATCCTTGAAAGTAGGTCCACATATCCTTAAACACTCTCTTCTATGTTATATCATGCAATGTAACATACAACATGTTTTTTGGAAGACCTTGGATACATGCCATGAAAGCAATGCCATCTACATGTTGGCCATTTTGCATTTTGCTACGTTGGGAATTTAGTTGGAAATTTTTTATGAAGTTTTGTATTGTATATGGCGACAATATTATTTTGAAGATAATTTTATATGTTCCTGGTTTGTTTCCATATGAATGTTTTTGTAAAATTTTGAAGTGTTGTATAAACTTCCTTTTAAAGGATTCAAGTTCGCCACACTATGAATACATTAGAAAGGAAAGCGCCTGTGAACTTGTGCAAACCAAAATGGAATGAGGGACTTGGTCAAAAAGTTTGAAAACTTTGCAAATGCATTCGTGTTCACCCCAAAGGAGGGGCGAACGAAATAATATTCAATGCAAGAAAAGTTTAAAATGTATGTATGTTTGTCCTTGCTATGGATTGAACGCATCGTTCACCCTTTCTATGGGCGAACGTGCCCAAAAATAACACGATCATGTGCACTCGAAGATGGTGTTAATTTAAATTCACCCTGGTAGAGGGGTGAACATCCCATTCATCCCTCTCATGGATGAACGAACCATAAAAGCAAAGCGATGTCACGTTCATCCTGGTTGAAGGGCAAACATTCCATTCACCCTTCCTAGCGAACATGTTTTAAAGAGGAGCAATCGCATACACAAGGGAGATGGGACGAAGTATTTTTTTGAGGTGAACATGATTCTGAGGTGAGAAGAATTATGATCAAATGTTTGAAGGTGCCAGGATTATGAATATTAAATAATGGTGGCATTGCGTAACTCACATTATGAATCTTGAAGCATGGGAGAAGCTAAATAAGAAGAATGAATGAATCTGCCTAATTTCCAAAGAGTAAGGTACTTCCAAAATATTCAATTATGTTCTAGTTATCCGTGCACCGACATTTAAGTTGTTGATTTCTTGGAGATTTTTCCCTAGTTAATGGATCATTTCTTCAGAAGAGTAAATTTTCAATGGTTCCAAGGAAGAATTTCCTCTTTTGTGTTTCTGATCTGCGGATATTTTTTTCTATGGTGTATTAAATGAAAGATGAAAACCTCTATAAATACTAAGCAATGTTCATTGTAAAAAATGAGGTTAGACATTTTTTGCGTGAGATCTCTTCAAGCTCTCTATATTAATACAAGGCATCAGGCTTCTGAATTCCTGAGTGATATTGTGTGATTTCCTTCTACTGTATGCATTTCTATTTTATGCTTACGCTCTTTATTTGTTGTTAAATTTAAATTTTGCATTTGGATTTAAATATTTCTAATGAGAAAGGGAGTGTTGGAGTGTTGTTCTGAAGGTTGTTATTGCAAGTTTGTGAGTAAATTATGTTGTTTTTCCCCTGTTAAATGCTATTTCATGCTTGGTGATTTTCCTGTTGTTAGTCTGCCCCAAATCTTGCACTTCGGCCTGTGGCCATATTTCCCATTCCTTTTCACATTTTTCTAATTTCTTTCCTGCATCGCTAGTATTTTACCAGTGTAGGATTTAGTTTGGGAACTAGCCCTCTCTGGAGATTGGCATGGGGGACATTTCTTTCCTCTGGCCTTTCAATGTTGGTCATATCTAGGGTGCACAAATGTAGTGTTTGTTTATTAGGTAGATATTTGACCAACATTTTTTGGCATGCCCGATGGAACCTCAAAGTTCCACTTTCAGTAGTATTAAGGTCTAATGTTTGCCTTTGTACTATAATATTAGAACATCTAGCGACTCGATTATACTCAAAATTCTTTGAATGTGAGAGTAGCGAAAGTTGTGTCTCATGAATACAATATCACAAGCTAAAAATATAAATTATCAAATCGAGTTCTATGAACTTGATATTAAAAGGTTGGGAGAACATCCTCGGTTAGCCACTTTTTGGTGTACCTCATCATTACCTCATATACTATCAACATCCTCATGGTTAGCCGGTGTATTTTCTGCTCCTGTAATTCTAGTTAGTACCACCACTAGTTTTCCTCCACCACATATGGCCACTAGTGTCCCTCAACCTATGCCTCATATACCAGTCCATATGGCTTAGAATCCTTCGCCCCATCAACAACAACCACCAAGGCAGTTCCCAACAAGGAATAGCTCAGGGGCCTTGAAATTGCAAGCACAAAATCTGGTACCCCGAGCCAACTTATGATGGTACTAGTAAAATTGCATATGCTCATATTCTAAATGTGGCTTCTTTAGCAACCATTCATGATATAACATACGAAGACGTAATTATAAAGTTGCTAGTATTATTATTGAGAGGAAAATTGTTGTATTGGTATTAGTCACTACAACCAGGTACTATTACTTCATGGTATCAGTTGGTAGAATTACTAATAAATAATTTTTATAAAAAAGTTAACCCATACTCTTTTTTGCACCAAGTCATGACAATTCAGAGACATCCAAAAGAGGAGATCATGGATTTTAATGTCAGATTCATGCAAAGCTGGCAGAAAGTTCCTAATGGTTTATGACATACGCATGAGAAAGTTATGTTTTATTATCTCAGAGCACTTAGCACTGATATTGGTATGGTTGTATGACAGGCCAATGTGACCATATTTCTATACCTGTACACATGAGCTCAAAAGGCCAAATCTGATTTAATTGTCATAGGTAGGATTCCTCCAAAAACAACTATGTCAATCCTTCCTAATCTTCCTCAGTATCTATATTCTAGTGCATTTTTGCAACCTATGCCATCTATGTACCCAATTCCCTCATGGAAATCCAGCCCAGCTCATATTGCTCCTGTTCCTCTCTCGCAACATTCAACTCAGAGTTTTACACAGTTATCTACTCCACCAGTTCCTCAACTACCGACATATATTCCTTTTCCAATATTTCTAGTGCCTTTGACTCCTTTGTCATTACCAGTGTCATAAGCACCCTTACCTTTGCCAATGCCCATTCCACCATCTAATCCTAACCCTCTCACAACATTGTTTCAATAAGTGAAGTCCAATAATGCAACATTGAGAATAATTTTTAATGAGCTCACGATAGTTAGGAAGAAGCAAACAAAAGCTGAGTTCTAACCTTGAAGATTCCAAACTCCACCAATCACTCAGGAGTAAACTTCTACTAGTAGAGGACCTGAGAAGAGTACTACAGTGTTAGAAAATGAATATATTAGCACAATATAAAAGGTGTATCGGTGCTCTACATGTAATGATCCCCATGGAGAAGACACTTGCATGGTACATATGAATTATGTCCAAACACTGGTAGAAAGATCCACAGGTGGGCAAATTAACATGATTCCATCCTTGGAGCAAGTTTCAATCCTCATGAGGTCTGGTAAAATGCCGATGACTGTTGATCCAACGCAGCTCGAACCCTTGAAGGTGCCTATAGAACCAAAGGTGGAAGATGAGAAGCGGTTACCTCCAACGAAAGCATCTACTGCAAAGGCTAAGGAGCAAGATTCAATTAAATTGAAGGATTTAATGCCCAAGTCAACTCAAGAGAAGGTACATACCAAGCCATTGGCTTCACAACCTATAGCAGTTGCTCACATTCACGATGAAATAAAAGAACAAGCTAGAGAACGACTTAAGTACCCATCCTTGATGAAGAGGCAAACAGTGGAAGCTACTCAATAGTATCAGGACAAATATGAATGAGTTTCAAAAGACAGTTTTATCTGCCTCAAGTTACAACATCATAGAGGATATGAAGAAGATCCCAACGAAAGTTAGCTTGTATTATGTGTTACAGTTGCCAGGATAGATTGACTTGTTACAAGAATCTTTGAAAACCACTAAGGATTAGAAGAAATATCATTCCCAAAAGGTCCTAGCGTAGGCACTACCCACTTATGCAATAGGAAAAGATAGCCCCCCCCACTTTATTTATCTTTGAGAATGTAAGGATGGATTGTACATAATTGTATGATCGACACTGGAGCTACGACTACTGTCATGCCAAAGGCAATATGCGAAGTGATGAGAATGGAATATACAAGGAGTAGCCTAGGAGTATTGCAATTAGATGGAATACCAGTCAAGATAGTGGGAGTTATCAAAGACATCCCTATTGTCCTTCACAGTATGCCACAAATCATCATCATCCAAGAAGTGGTGGTAGTTGACTTGGAGCCATACTTTAGCATGTGCTTCTCAAGGGAATTCACAACTAAGCTGGGAGGATACCTTTCCTTGGACTATTTGCATTTGGATATACCATTCAAGGTAAAATGAATTTGTATCCATAATGAAAAACCTTCACCTTTCCACATTGAAAGGTTTGAAGAGGAAGAGTAGTCTCCAAGCATAGTAAACATGATGATCAAAGAACTAGAGGGATTTGATTTGGTGGAGGAAGCCTTGAAGGAGCTCCAATTAGAGGATGAGTTCTCGCTCATAAATTTCAATGCAATGAGCAGAACGGACATTGGTTGTTACACAATAATGAAACCAGAGCAATCTGAAAAGCAAGTTCTCAATTCACAAGATTCAGATACATATCAGTTATGGAAATTATATTTTGATGGTGCTAGATATAAGAATGGCATAGGAGCTGACATCATATTAATTTCTCTTGAGGTAATACAAAATACTTACTCTTACAGATTGACTTGAAGTTGTAAAAATAATGCAGTTGAATATGAAGCATTATGCCTTGGTTTAAAAAAAGCTAAGAAATTAGGCATTAAATAGCTGTATATTTTTGGTGATTCTGAGCTTATTGTCAATCATACTACTAATAAATGTGTATCAAAGCAACATTATATGAAATGTTATCACAATAAAGTCTGGGGTTTGTTTGAATCTTTCACTGCTTTGAATATTCAGGCGATTCCTTGGAAGAAAAACATACATGCTGATATTTTAGCTTCCCTTGGTGCAAATTATTCCCCCATGGAGCAGGTGGTTGAAAAACCTAAGACTGTTAGGGTAATCTATAGACCTTTAGTACCTGAAAAAAATATTTATTGGTAATTATTTGAAAACGATGAACAAATTGTCAACTTTCTACTCAGGAAAGCTGCTAGCGCAGATGATAGGATACTTGTTGAGGAGGAAAAGGAAGGGATACTTTAGTTGAAGAATAATAACATCTCTAGGGGATTAACCTCACTAGAAAAATTATTGATCAAAATGACAGAACTGATAAGCACAGGATAAAGGTAGACACCAAGGAATACAAGGAATTATAGTTGGAACCAGAAAAGATTATCAAGATTGGGATCGATTGTGTGCCAGATGAGATTGAGGGCATTAAGAATTTGTGCCATGAATACCCAGACATTGTGGCATGGAGTTACCAAGATTTAAAGGGCTATGACAAAGATGTGATTCAGCATACCATAAAACTATAGGAGGGGGTAAAACCCTTTCGGCAAAAGTAGTGTCTTGTCAACCCAAAGATAAAAGCACTCATGAGGGTATAATTGTTGAAGATGTTGGAGGTAAATATTATATATCTGATTAAGCATCCAACCTGGGTGGCGAATCTAGTTCCTGTAAGAAAGAAGAATGAACATATACATTTGTGCATAGATTTTTGCAACCTGAACTAGGTGTCGCTCAAATATCATTACCTGCTGCCTCAGATTGATCAAATTCTTCATGTGGTAGTTGGTGCTCAGAGATTCTAACTATTAGATGGATTCTCTATATATAATCAAATCTAGGTAAATGACAAGGATCAATACAATACAACATTTACTACCAAGTGGGGTACATTTTCCTACTAGCGGATGCCCTTTGGAATCTTGAATTCTGGTGCCACCTTCTAGAGAGCCATGGAAATCGCCTTAAGTGAGTTGCTAAATAGGATTATTGTAATATATCTTGATGATATGACTGTATTTTCACAACACAGAGAAGATCATGTTGCTCATATTAGGCAAGTGTTTGAGAAGTATCGCAAGTTCGATATCTCCATCAATCCAAAAAATTGATATTTACCATCAACAAAGAGAAATTGTTGGGTCATGTAATCTCACAAGAAGGGTTGGTGATAGATCCTACCAGAGCTAAAGTTCCCATGAAGTGGTCGTTACCTACTAATAAAAAAGAGTTGTAGTCCTTCCTTGGTCAAATAAACTTCATCCGCAAGTTTATTGTTGATTTCGCCCAGGTTGTGAAGCCCATGACTGAGATTTTAAAGAAAAATGTTGACTTTAAGTGGACAAAATTCAAGAAATGATATTTTCAAGAAAGAAAAGAAAGAATTACTCAAGCGCAAATTCTGATTAACCCCGACTATTCAAAAGACTTCATTCTCTATGCAGTAGGTGAGCACGAGAGCTATGCTACATTGTTGACTCAAAAACAAGAAGATGGTGAAGAGAAGCCCATTGTTTTTTTAAGCCAAGTTATTGCACCACATCAGGAGAAGTAGAATTTTATAGAGAAACAGGTCTATGCGGTGATGAAAGCGCTTAAAAAGTTTTGATATTTTGTTTCTCAAAGTAAGACTGTTGTTTAGTTCATCCATATTGATGTTTGAAACTTCATACTTCAAGGTGAAATGGGTGATAAAAGGGCAAGATGGGTTTATAAAATTCAATAATACGATGTGGAAATCCAATCGACAAAATTGGTTCATGATCGCGCACTATGTCAGGAGTTGGCTAAGAGTGCTATCACTGAGGCATTGAATATGATTCATGAAAGAGACATTGGCAAAACAATTTGCACAAATCATACCGCAAGTGACCGCGATTGGACAGAAGAGCTCATCGACTATTTTGCTTTTGGGATATTTCCAACTCATGTCGATGCCTCATAGCGTTGGAGGTTCAAACTTCAAGCTCTCAAATATGTATTGTTGCCTAATGGTTTATATCATAAGAACATTAACGAGGTTATTCTCAGGTGTGTAAAAGTGTCTAAAAAGGAGAAAATTTTGGAGGAATTTCATCTTGGAATCTCTAGAGGCCATTATGCAGGCAGACCCATGGCTTTACAAATTATTTGAGCAGGATATTATTGGCCAAATCTGTTTGTCGATGCTCATAAAATAAGTCAACAGTGTGATAGTTTCCAATGATATGTGGAAAAAATTAGAAAAGGAGAATTTCCCTTACGATCGATCTAGGTAGAAGCGTTCTTCCAGTAGTGGGGTCTTGATTTCATTGGCATCATTTATCCACATTCTTCTAGTGAGCATAAGTATATCCTGACAATGACCGATTATTTCACAAGATGGGCAGAGGCCATTCCCACTAAGAAGATCGATCAAGCTACGATTATCTCCTTTCTGGAAGGGCTCATTACCTATTTTGGTATTCCAGATTCTGTTGTGACTGACAATGGCACTCCTTTAATTGGGATCAAGATTACAAACTTTACCAGCAAATATGGTATTTATTTGAAGACATCATCCAATTATTATCCGCAAGGGAATGGGTTGGCTGAATTTACCAACAAAAATTTGCTACGTATCCTAAAAAGAATAATGGGTAGTAATAAGAGAAGCTGACATTTGTTGTTAAATCAAGCACTCCGAGAAGATCACATCTCAGTGAAGAAATATATAAAGACTTCCTCGTATGCTTTGGTTTATGGGAAAGAAGTTCTCCCCACACATATTGAGTTGTCAGTGCTTCAAAAATTGTAATTGTTCCAAGACAAATATGGAGAATATGATCCTATGGGTGCTAGGTTGGCACAGTTGATGCAATTGGAGGAAAACAAGGAGCAGGCTTATCAAGAATTCACAAAACATACCAAAGAAGTGAATAAATGGTTTGAAAAGAAAACAATTGACCAAGGTTTTTAGGTGGGTGATCTAGTTTTAAAATGGAATGAGAAGAAATCCAAGCCTGGTAATCACCATAAGTTTGATGCCATATGGGAGGGACCTTTTCAGATCTCTACAGTAAATTTTGTAAATGCTTATCATCTGCGCGATACGGAGGGTTATGATCTACCCATTCCGGTGAATGGTCTTCATTTGAAGGCCTATATTTCATGATTTTATTTTGATGAAATACCACTCTGTATATATATATATATATAAATATCATTTTATTTCTAGTTGATGATTTATATATATTCCAAAAAAAAAGAAGAGAAAGAAATCAAAAAGCTTTGCACCCTAATAATGAGGCATACATATTTTTTGGTATGGTTCTTCTTCTTTCAGTTACAGTAGCGCATTTAATTTATTGCAGTCATCGATGGGCAAAAAGAATGAACCTTTGCCTATGTATATGTGGACTCTGATTCTGTCAAAGAGGGAGTCGGTGTATAGTTTTAACAGCTAGTTTTTGGGGCCAGCAATTGAATTGCTTTGTGTTACCTATGATAGAGTGTCATGGGAGTTGAAAGATGTAGTCATCACAGAGGAAAAGGGTGACATTTTTTTGCTTACCCAGGGCATTGTTCGTATTTTTGGGTATACGGGTATGCCATTTTTGTTACCGTATTTTGCCACATCACACATGTTTGCAATGGAGGTCGTGTGCAAAATAGGTTATGTGAATGATATATATGGCACAGGGCATGAAAAGAAGACTACCTGCACCATGCCTTTCAAGTTTAGGAGCATAGAGGTGAATCAAGTCATGAAAAATAGGCTCTTAATAGTGGTGCTCTAGGATTTGGTCTTAATTGAATTGTCGTAGCGCTGACGGTATGATCCTTTGGGGAAGTTCTTAGCTATTGTAAAAGTTAAGTCATTTCATTGTTGTCCTCGTCCTAATATCCAACAGCATAGGAAAAAAATTGATGGGCCAGATATGAACTGGCATATTGAGAAAATGACCTCCCTCCTGCCATGGCATGACTATTATGAGCAGGAGGTAGAATATAATCCAGCCAAAAACATGACTCAGATTCCTCCATTAGATTTTTTTAAATAATCCAAGCCCAAATGGACCGAAGAAAAAATAATGAATTGGTGGATTATGCACATTCATCATGGAAAGTCGCATGCTCCTTGTGGGTTGAAGTTGGATGAGCAATTTTTTGAAGCTTATGATAATTTTGTGGACTCATATCAACCCGTCACCTTCGTAAATATTTTATCACAAAGTTTTTAGTAGTCTGATATCGACAAAGGTGAAACTAAGTAGGAGCACCCCATAGTTGAAGATGAGACCCCAGAGGAAGAGGAACAATAATATAGTTTTAAAATAAGGTCTCAAAGAACTAAGCGACAATAGGAGGAGCCATATACACCCAAAAAGAAGAAACAACCAATGCGCCTTTGTTTCCAAAAGTGGCAAAAATACCTTGAACCAGTGCGGCTACAACTTCTACTATTGAGGTCCCTATGGCTTCTCTCATTGTAGTTTCTATAGTGCCAACTGTAATGGTTCCCGCAGTGGTTAGTGCACCAACTGTAAACCCTTTGCAGGAACTCCCGACCTCAATCACATAAATATTTCCAATGGCTTAGGAACAAGAGGAGGAACAGTTATAGAAGAGTTTCTATGTAGAAATCATGGATGAAGAAGGTGTTATTGAAATTGGTGAAAAGGTGGATTATCAAGAAGAGGAGGTCATTTCGCAACCGCCCCCATATCCTCAGCATATGGCGCATGTGCCCAAAGGTATGTCCTTTATTCCTCCTTCTTCTTCTCTCCCAGAGCAAGCACTGGTTTCTGTCTTGATTCCATCTATTCCATTTTCATATCCCTCAGTTTCTATTTCCCCACCCTTTGGTATACCTTGCACTTCCATTTACATCTCATTGCCTGCCTTAAAAATCATTGCTACTCCTTCTTCTATTCCCACTCCTTCATCCTCTATTTCTTTTGGTTCATTTGTGTCAGGTTCAAATCCTTTTTTGTGTCCTACCCCCTTAGTTTTCGCGACCTCCATCGTTGAAGTTGTAAGTACACAAGCTCCTCCAAGGGTTAGTGTGACTGTGGCAGAGGCCATGACCACCATCAAATCTACCATCTCTCTTCCATCCACACTTTCCATCCCCCCACTTTTATCTATATCATCCGCTTCCACTAGGCTTAGTCGCTCAGAATTTTTGGTACTGTTTACCCCCTTTTTGGAGCTATAGATAGTTCCTGACATGCAGGTGGCTCAAAAATAGCTGAACATTGAAAAACTAATCAGACACACCTAAGCTCTTCATAGTGGTTGATGAGTATGTGGTGCAAAGAGGCATTGGCTCTAGCTCTGTCGATAAAGAAAGTTACCTTTGATACCATTGCAAAAGAGGCCCATATCACGATAATCATGTCATTGGTCTAGAAGACCCAAGGAGATTTACTTCCAGGTGACCTCATTTCAAAAACTATAATAGAAGATCTTACACGAATTGATCCTGTTGAAAAAATGGGCAACATTCAAGCAGACATGAGTTCAGTGTACCTAAATGGTGAGCACTTTAAAGAAAAATATTTTGAAAACAAGAATAAGATCATTGAGCTCAAAAACTCCCTAGAAAAAATTAGGGACACGAAAGATAATATGACCACGAAGAATGATTACCTATGCAATTAGGTTAAAGTGCACTTAAAGGAGCATGATGCTGCCAGGATTGAATGCATAAGCTTCTACAACAAGTCGAGGACATGAAGAAGCAGTTGGGGTAGAAGGTAGCACATGTAGCATAGTGGTGGAGTATTCCCGGTAGGGAGGTGTTTTCCAGAGGTCAGAATGATTAGTAGGCTAAACTCAACTCACTTACCAAATCATACAGTCTCATGCTCAATCAAACTTCTCCTTGTACGATCCTTAATTACCTACATTGTACGATCACAAATCGTACAGTGTCAAGATGGTACGATCTTGTACTCAAAAAAATTGATAGATGTTATTTTGGAGGCTGTCGTACACAGTTTTGTAATCGATCAAGTCGATTCCCCAAAACTGCCAAATCGGGTAAGTTTCTATCGATCACCTGATTTACCAAATAGGGAAAAAGTGCTTTGTATGATTTGTACGAAAGTTGATGTACGATATGTACAAACTAATGGTACAACATGGCGTTATTTGAGATGCTTTACTACTCCAATATCTCTCTGGGATGTTTTATAATGGTTTAATAGTCCAAACAATGCAATCTCCTTCATAGGCAAAACATCCTAACCATATTGGTGAGAGATTCCATACACTTGTCTATGCTCAAAAATCATACAATGCTCTTGAATACATCTTTATAAATACCCTTATGCTCCTAAATCATTCTCTATAATTCACCAGTGCCAATCTTCCCAAACAAGTTTCAACAATGCATAAAACTAACATATAACAGTAAGATAGAAAACATAATTACACAATATCAATCCACAATTCATTATCCATCATTATCAGGATCATACATAGTCATCCACAACATACTTATGCTCATTAATGTCTATAGATTCTATTACAATATGGAAAACTATCTCAATGTAATTGTAATAACTTGGGAATTACAACTATAAGTACTTAACTCTCTATTCTAACAACCAGTAACCAGTAAACTAGTAGCCAGACCTACAAAATTGAAAATGGGGCCTTATATAACATTGTCCAGGATATTCCAAAGTGGTTCCTAAGACAATCCATTATTCACAACTGCCCATGTACAATTGAATGCATTATTTTGGTATTTTTCCTAAGTTTAACACCTTAGTTAGCAAATCCATGCACCATTTCATCTTGAAATTACATTTCCTTTGCATTTGAGTGAATTCTAGTGTGCCTTGTATGATTTTCTAGTGCCCTGTATGATTTTCCAATCCAAATGTATGATTTTTCCCTTGACTGTACGATTTGCTCCCCACTGTACGGTTTACAAAACTTGAGCAAATTGTCACAAAACTATCAAAATTGAGCAAATCACTTCTTCTTCTTCTAGGAGGTGGATTTGTTGCCTACATCTGCCCTCCCCTTTACTTTGGTCGGTGTCCTCGTCGAATCATTCTACTTCTTTCTCTCTACTTCATATTCTGCTACTATAGTCATTAAGTCCTTAACTTGTGACTTGTACATCTCTCGTTCATTCCTCAGCTTGGCTGCATAGCTTCCCATTTTGACGGCTTTGGCTCCATGAAGGTTAGCCTTCTCCTCGATAGCTTTCATGAAGTCCATCATCTGATTTTCTCATTCAGAGGCACTCTTCTTCAACTTCTCCTTCCAATGAGCTTCTGCTCGGGCAACCGCCTAGAGTTCTTCATTATTTTTGTCAATGGTCTCCAGGTGGTGTTTAATATCTGCTTCCAAAGCTTGAACCTGGTCTTCTTTGATCTTCATCTAAGCTTGCTTCTCTAAGACCATCTCATTTAGCTTCTTACTATCCCTTGTTAGCTCCTCTATCTTCTTGGCTTGTGTAGCCATCTGCTCATTCCTTTCGGCCAACTGAGTTGTCATCTTCTCATCTCTTGCTTTGAGTTGTACCTCCAACTCCTTGATTCTATCCTCTATCATCTGTGAGATCTATCACTTCTCCTCTTCAAGCATGCTAATCCTGGCTTCAAACTCAGTTCTGAGGCCTGATAGATCCTCCTCCAACTTCTTTATTCTCTCTTCCATCGTAGTTTGGCTCTTCTGCATTTCTTCTTCCATTACAACCAATTCCTTTTGAGTGGCTACAGTCTCTTCCTTCTGCTCCTCCTTGAGCTGATGGATTTGTTCTAATCCAATGCTCAACCACTCTATCCAGTGTGTTAGGAAGTTCAACTTCCTCAGGGTGATGTTCACTCCGGTAGCGACCCTCTTGTACTCAAATTCTATCGTATTGGTGGGGCAGGTTGGATAACTAATTCTATCCAAATATATCCTTGGGTCCTTCCTATAATTCATGACCACTCCTAGAAAGTATTCTCTTCCCAACATTGTCGGTACCTCTTCCTTGGGTAACCTCCATGGATGTTGTGCATGAATTTCCACTATCTTCCTTATGCGCTCCAAACTATTCACCCATTCTATTATCTTCTCCAATTCGAGAGACACTTGTTCTTCCCACAACTTCAGTTCTCCCACATGGCCGATGCTAAATTCCAATCTGGAACTATTCATCACATGGCCTAACTGAGTAAAGAAGTGTTCCACCTTATATTCTACTCCACATGCCTCCTCTTCCATTGTAACTCTTTGGAACCACGATATTTCCAGAAGGTAACTGGATTGCATGCCTCGTAGTTCTTATGTAGGAGTTCTTAAATATTCTTCCTCCCTAAGGTGGCTAGAGCTTCCTCCTAGCTCTCCAAGTGCTCCCTCTGTATCTATCTTTTCCCGAGGTGGGGACTATTTTACAACTTTCTCCTCCTCCTCACTATCCATAATATTCACAATATCCTCCTGAGATTGTTGTTGTTCAACTTGTTTTTGAGCCTTTTTCGCTTTGGTCGAGCCCCCTTGTTGCTCCTCCGTATTTTCTCGGGCTACTTCCTGTTCCATGCTACCCACATGTTGTTCCTCTGTCACTTCTTCTTCTTGGATTTTTTGTGCATATCTTGTTGTGACCTATTGAGAAACAAGTGCTTCTTTCTCCAATGGCACTTATGTGTTCTTCGGAACATATTTCTTACTGGATCTTTCTGTTACAATCTTGTAATGAGGCTTCTTCTTGGGCTCTCCCTCTACGGTACTTATTCCTACTCTCGCTTCATCCTGGGTAGTGGCTATACCATATTGCCCTACCTCAATTCCTTTAAAGAAATTAGAGGCATCCATCTTCTCAAACTATGAAAATATTTTTGGAGATTTCACTATTCTCTTCGCCTCTATCCAATACAACTCATCTAGTTTTGTCACCTCTAAGTCTAATTGTTCCTTCTCTTGTACTTTTGGAACTGGTTTGCTTTCCCTTATTTCTCATTGCCTTCTCATCATTATTTGTATGGGACTACTCTCCCTTTCCTGAATGAGAGGTTGCTCCTACTGCCTTTATGCTGGTACTTGTTCTAGTTTCGGCTCCAGCCATCTAGAACGTTTCCTCTGATGGTGTACATCGACATCCTCCTCTAGAGATGTGTCTCCTTGAGCTTCACTCCGGTGTCGCTCACTCCTTGTTCATAGTTTCTTTGGGGTAGCCTTTGCTAGTGGTACGACCTTCACCCACTTTAATATCATCGGTTGGTCCGACCTGATTTCTCTAGGTGGCATCAACCCTAGGAATTGCATTCCCACTACTATGACTACATTCAGTAGCAATCCAATTGCATGGAAGGCCATCCCAAGATTCGTAAAACTTTTGGTCAGTGCCTCGTGCATTCTTCTTTCCAGATAGGTACCCCAATCATACTAAATTCCCTTGGTGATACCTTCTGCATATTGTGCCATCCACATTGGCATCTCCATCACCCTTATATCCCCTGACATTTGAGCCATAACTGTATTCATTGCACATGCCCAATGTTCTCCTTATAGCTGGATTTGTTTGATTTCGTGCATCCCTACACCTAAAATATTTGCCTCTATCAGTGATTTGACAGTGGTCATAGTGGTAACAAGATGGTATGCCTCTATTGGGTCTACCAAATTTTTCACTATCTCCATACCGTCCTTCGACAATCCAAATGTTTTTTGGAAAGCCTCTGCAAAAATTTCCACTCTTACGGACCTCTTGCCCACAGTGACGTAGGCCACTTGGGTTGCTACATTATATGCCTAAACTATCTATAAGAGATAGTTATGGAAGAATTCCTAGTGGAATGGTGGGATCTGTGCAATAACCACCACATGTGCATCCTCGAATGTCTTCCTCCAGGGATGACCCCTGTTCTTCTCCTCATTCCACCACTTCCTGCACGCATCTGCTTCGTGTTGTACAAATGTAATTTTTGACAATTCTACCTAGAATTCCTCCTATCCACTGCTTAGGTGTTCTTCCTATTCTTGCACATGCACCTCACTCCTCAATTCCCTTCGTGAGGTTACTTCTTGGGCCATTCTTCCCTCTTTGTGCCTCGATGGTGTTCTATCCAGGTGTGCCTGCCAATGTCATTGTCCCCTCCATGACCTATGTCCTCCTCTTCTCCAAGGATGATTAACACACCTTCCATGGGACTAAAATTGATGCCCTTGGTGCTATCGTGGGTATACCTCTCTCTCATGCAGTGGACCTGGTGATCTCTCCACCCGATTAGTTGCAATCCACCTTAATCGGCGTCCAAATTCTTTTGTTGAGATCATTCCTTCAACATCTCACCGATTAGCTCAACCTCCTCTTCTACAATTAGAAGCGTACCAAAAATTATACGACCTCTTATAAAATTGTACAGTGTATGGTTCTATGTCCCTTGTGTAATTTTACCTTCCTCCGTCCACTCCTGGATTGTACAACATTCTGCAGTTCTTTTCCAACCTGTTAGTCTTCAAAATGTTATACTTTCTTCAAAGCATACAACTGCAACCTAAAATCGTACTGGGTGATAGTACTCTGTACGATGTCAATTTTTGGTTGCCCCCCCTTTATAATTTGTACAATTTCGTACAATCCTTCAAAAACTACCAAAAATGGCAAGAAAACCTCTGAACTACACTATCCTTTTTGGAAATCGTACCGGCTGCTCCCAAAATTGTACAGTACAAATTTTTCAACCCCAAGTGATGAAAAATTCAAAATTTTGATCTTCTTTGTCGAATCCTTCACCGACCCATTTGCCGAATTGCCCCGATCTACTCTTCTAGTGCTTTTTGGTAGCAATTCCTCAACTCCTTCAACCCTGGCGCAATTTTCTTTAACTTGACAAAATTTTGGCTATATTGTATGGCTGTACGGACTTTATTTTCCTTCCCCCATGGTTCTCAGCTCACTTTTTTCTAGATTCCTCCGTTATTTTAGGGTTCTAACCTTCCATTATTTTGCAATTTCAACAATCTGACCACCAATTTCTACTTCCTCTGGCTCTAACAACAATCTTCCACTCCTGAATCCATACAATGATGTATTCTGACGTCTTTTTGTTGTTATTCTTTGAAAATTTTGAATTTCCCCCTTTTTATGGAGAAAAACCCTAATTCCTCTCTCTCGGGTCAATTTCTTGAAGTTGAAAAGACTCCCTGGTACAAAATTTAAAATGGGTCATCAATTTTAGAGTGTTGGTGAATATTTATCGCCCATATAGTCTTATTTCATCAATTGTACACTTTCCCCCTTCAATCTCCTCAAAAAATTCAAAATTTGCTTGGTAATTGTGAAATTGTTAATCTTCTTTCCTTTTAAAGGAGTTTTTAAAACCCTAACTGAAACCCTAACCATCAAGAAAATCTAAAATGGTGCCATATTGCATGCTTTTTCATCTCCACCATTAGATGATTGCCAACTCAGCAGTTGGTTTTAAAATTTTTGTCTTTTTTCCCCCGCTTTTTCCTCCAACCATTGTTTTCTCCCGTGCATGCCGCATTAAATGGGTAGTTGAAAATCGTACGACATGGGTCAAATCGTACAATGTACGATCCAAATCGTACAATGTGGCTTCTTGTATGATTTCCCATGTCATTTTTTCAATGTTAATTGTACGATTTTTCAAATTTTCCAATTTCCAATCATAATTTTTCCACTTGTACGATCCTTATACTTAGAAAAATTTGGCTTTCTTTTTCTCTGGATAGGCCGTCATTTTCGATTTTCAACCTCGCCCTTCTTAATTGCGTCCCGAGGGATTTTCACAACTAAGGCACACTTTTTTTTCAATTTTCTTTTTCTTTTTCTTTTCTTTTTAAGGGGTTGCCATTTCTGGTTTTCAACCCACTTCTAAACATTGTACTATTATGGCTTGTCAAGCTCCTTTGGCTTCCATCGATTCCAAAGGTCCACTACAACTGGCATCTCTTCATTATGTAGCTTACACCACCATGTGACTTTAAACACACTCCAGATGAACAACATCATCAATATGATGGTTAATGCCCATCGCCACCTATGATGGGGGTCAAGGGGGTGGGAACCCCTTTGCAGGGTCAAGGGACAGCTTCCCTCGCATGTTCTTTACTCAACCTCCTTAAACAACTCAACATCGACTCCCTTTTACCCTGTCTTAACCACTGATGGAACACCTTGTACGGTTCTACTCTGTACGATTTCCTCTTGTACGATCTCAAATTGTACACTTTGACTTGAAATCGTACAATCTCTACCAACTATACGATTTCACCCAGCAAACGTACAATTCCCTCTTGCAAAATCGTACAATCCCATTCTTCCTTAGGGAATTTTGAGTGTATGATGGGTTGTTCTATTTGGGAAACATCTTCCATAACAACATCTTCCATCACAACATCCTCCATGTCAACATCTTCCATGTCAACATCTTCCATGTCATACCATATTTTGCCTCTTTTATTACTATGAGGAGTGTCACAAACTACATCACTAGTGACAACCTTCCTCTTTACACCATTTTCCCTCCAAATGGTTATGCAAGTCCTTATATGCCATGTGGGGTCTTCCTTACCCTCACCTAAAAATGGTGGACATCTTTGTTTGGCTGCTCTATTAGCCATCTTAGGAGAGTCGTCACTCTCACTTGAGGTATCTCATGGAATATCTATCGGATTCCTCCTTGGAGGTGTCTTACTCTCATTGTCGTCAGAAGTGTCAATTCGAGGTATCTTGTTTTGTCCCACCACTCGGTGACCAAATTCTCGTGCATCTTCACTTTGTGACCTCCTTCGCTGGTGTGATGGATATGGTCTTGGTCTATCCTCTTGAGTCCTCACATCCTATTGCTCTGGTGCCTGACTCCCATCCTCTGCACCCCCTTGCAACCCTTCTATCACTTCCTCAGGCCTTACCATCCACTCTCTGTCGTCTTGCAATTTTTCTTTGTCAACCTTCTCCTCTACGCTTGGTGGTTCTATATCCTCGTCTTCTATTTCAACCAAAAATACCTCAAAGTCTCCTTCTTTAGATGTCCAAACTTGCTCTATCTCTAGTTCATGCATACTCTAATCTGAGTTACTCATGTTTCCTCTTTGAGCAATCCTCGTGCTCCTTCTTACTAGAATGTTATCTCATGGTTCTCGTCTCCCATGGCTTCATGTACTAGTGTCCATTATAAAACAAAAATCGCCTCCAGTATCAGTATTCAACTTTTTCTAAATTTGACCCATTTTTAACAAAAAATGCCAGATTCGATAAGGCAACGACACCAAATGTAGCACACTTTGGCGCTACCTAATCGAGCAATGGATTCATCCAACTATGACAATGGTGCCAAATGTAGCACAGCGGTGGAGTATTCCTAGTAGGGAGGTGTTTTCCAGAGGTCAAAATTATTAGTAGGCTAAACCCAACTCACTTACCAAATCATACGGTCTCATGCTCACTCAAACTACCCTTTCATGAACTGTGATCTCCTTGTACGACCCTTAATTACCTACACTGTACGATCACAAATTGTACAGTGTCAAGATGGTATGATCTTGTACTCAAAAAAACTGACAAATTCTTTTTTGGAGGCTGTTGTACACATTTTTGTAATCGATCAAGTCGATTCCCCAAAACTGCCAAATCGGGTAAGTTTCTATCGATCGCCTGATTTACCAAATCGGTAAAAAGTGCTTTGTACAATTTGTACGGAAGTCGATGTACGATATGTATGAACTAATGGTACAACATGGCATTATTTGAGATGCTTTACTACTCCAATCTCTCTCTGGGATGTTTTGTAATGGTTTAATAGCCCAAACAATGCAATCTCCTTCATAGGCAAAACATCCTAACCAGACTGGTGAGAGATTCCATACGCTTGTCTACGCTCAAAAATCATACAATGCTCTTGAATACATCTTTATAAATACCCTCATGATCCTAAATCATTCTCCATGATTCACCAGTGCCAATATTCCTAAACAAGTTGCAACAATGCATAAAACTAACATATAACAATAAGATAGAAAACACAATTACACAATATCAATCCACAATTCATTATCCATCATTATCAGGATCGTACACAGTCATCCACAATGTACTTATGCTCATTAATTTTTGTATATTTTATTACAATGTGGAAAACTATCTCAATGTAATTGCAATAACTCAGGAATTACAACTATAAGTACTTAACTCTCTATTCTAGCAACCAATAACTAGTAAACTAGTAGCCAGACCTACAAAATTGAAAATGGGGCCTTATATAACATTGTCTAGGTTGTTCCAAAGTGGTTCCTGAGACAATCCATTATTCACAACTACCCATGTACAACTGAATGCATTATTTTGGCATTTTTCCTAAGTTTAACACCTTAGTTAGCAAATCCATGCGCCATTTCATCTTGAAATTACATTTCCTTTGCATTTGAGTGAATTCCAGTGTGCCCTATATGATTTTCTAGTGCCCTATACGATTTGCCAATCCAGTTGTACGATTTTTCCCTTGATTGTATGATTTGCTCCCCATTGTACGATTTACAAAACTTGAGCAAATTGTCACAAAACTGTCAAAATTGAGCAAATCACTTCTTCTTTTGGGAGGTGGATTTGCTACCTACAACATAGGCCACAATATTTTCACATGACAGAATCAAAGGCACCTACCTTCACTCTACCCAAAATTTCAAAAAAATGGTTGCGCACACTGTGAAAGTTTTGCAATATTTATGAGAGGTGCGGATTCAGATTCAGCTGGGGAAACAGTTAATTAACACCATAGAGGAGATGCTTTCACCCTACATGGAAATGGCCATAAAAATATAGGCTTTGTTGAACACTAATTTTTACATTCACCCTCTCAGTGAAATGGATTACGCTTGGTCCTAGGCACAAATAACACTGTGCAACTACTTCTAGCGCATGGACCTAGTCATAGAGGGGCGGGCCATCCTTAACATCATCGAGCGTGAGCATACTATTCTGATGTCTTATTTTGAGACTATTGATATATTGGGCTTTCCAACCTTTGTGGATGATTGGGTAGAACCTCTTCCCATGGAATAATTAGAAGCACTATGGTAAAATTTGTTGAGGATACTTTCAAAATTGATGCCCTGGAAGAACCTCTTGTTGAAGTATAGGTATTGCCCTTGATGTAGAAATATACGCATTTGGAACTATCACTATATGAGTTGGCTCAATGGATGAAGCACCTCAGTTTGACAGATGTGCAAATTTTGTGCTTCGTCTATGATTCACTCAGTGTTTCCTCCTTGTTCACCACTCAGGCTTGGATGGAGGTAATTCATGCTTATGAGGTTCTTACCAAAATACTCCAATATAAAGAGGAGAAGGCAGTGGCAAAGAACGCAGTGGCAAAAAAAGTAGCAGAAGAAGTGAAGTGTTCTAAAGTACTTCGAATAGCAGAAGTGGTCGAGTAGAAGGAATGAGCAGAGGAAGCATCCCGAAGAAAGACATCTGCATCAAAGGTAACGGTGCCAGCTAAAACATCTAGAAAAAATGACTCTACAACCCAATGAATAAAGGCCTGGGATCGCTTGCATCCATATGAGATAGATACCCCGTGAGTCACCAAAAATGTTGGCCATTTTACATTTTGCTACGTTGGGAATTTAGTTGGAGAATTTTGATGAAGTTTTGTATTGTATATGGTGGCAATATTATTTTGAAGATAATTTTTATATGTTCCTGGTTTATTTCCATATGAATGTTCTTGTAAAATTTTGAAGTTTTGTATAAACTTCCTTTTAAAGGATTCGAGTCTGCCACACTATGAATACATTAGAAGGGAAAGCATTTGTGAACTTGTGCAAACCAAAATGGAATGAAGGACTTTGTCAAAAATTTCAAAAAATTTGCAAGCATATTCATGTTTACCCCAAAGGAGGGGTGAACATCTCGTTTGCCCTTTAGAGAGGTGAACAAAATTCTAAGATTCAATGCAAACAAATTTTAAAATGTATGTGTGTTTGCCCTTGCTATGGGGTGAACATGTCTTTCACCCTTTTTATGGGTGAACGCACCCCAAAAATAATATGATCATGTGCACCCAAAGATGGTGGTAATTTATGTTCACCTTGGTAGAGGGGCAAACATCCCATTCACCCCTCTCATGGGCGAACGAACCATAAAAGCAAAGTGATGTCATGTTTCCCCTGGTTTAAGGGTGAACATCCTGTTCACCCTTCCTAGGGGTGAACGTGTTTTAAATAGGATCAATCATGCACGCATACACAAGGGAGATGGGACAAAGCAGTTTTTTGAGGTGAACATGATTTCGGGGTGAGAAGAATTATGGTCAAAGGTTTGAAGGTTCTAGGATCATGAATGTTAAATAATGGTGGCATTGAGTAACTCACGTTGTGAATATCGAAGCATGGTATAAGCTAAATAAGAAGAATGAACGAGTCTTCCTAATTTCCAAAGCACTAAGGCACTTCCAAAATATTAAATGATGTTCTAGTTATCTATGCACCAAAATTTAAGTTGCTGATTTCCTGGAGGTTGTTCCCTGATTAATGGATCATTTCTTCAGAAGACCAAATTTTCAATGGTTCCAAGGAAGAATTTCCTCTTTTGTGTTTCTGATCTGCGGACATTTTGTTCTCTGGTGTATTAAATGAAAGAGACAAAAACCTCTATAAATACTAAGCAATGTTCATTGTAAAAAAGGAGGTTAGACATTTTTTGTGAGAGATCTCTCCAAGCTCTCTACATTAATACAAGGCATCAGGCTTCTGAATTCATGAGTGATATTGTGTGATTTCCTTCTATTTTATGCACTTCTATTTTACACTTATGCTCTTTATTTGTTGTTAAATTTAAATTATGCATTTGGATTTAAATATTGTTGATGAGAGAGGGAGTGTTGGAGTGTTGTTCTAAAGGTTGTAATTGCAAGTTTATGAGTAAATTTTGTTGCTTTTCCCCTAGTAAATGCTATTTCATGCTTGGTGATTTTCCTGTTGTTAGTTTACCCCGAATCCTGCACTTCAGCCTGTGGCCATATTTGCCATTCCTTTCTGCATTTTTCTCATTTCCTTTCTACATCCCTAGTCTTTTACCAATGTAGGATTTAGTTCAGGAACCATCCCTCTCTGGAGATTGGCATGGGGGAAATTTATTTCCTATGGCCTTTCAGTGTTTGTTGATTAGGCAGATATTTGACCAATACTACCTTACATCAATGTCTAAAATATGTTTATCAAGGAAGGATTATCCATATTTTTGGAGATCCAAAATATTTTGCCTTATGTAGCCTCTTGGACATTCAACAAAAGGATTTTAACCTTTGCCTCTCACTTGAAGAACACAAGCTTATACTGAGAGGGGGGGTGAACAGTATAAGACTTAAGCAATTAATAATTTTAAAAATACATAGCAGTGGCATCAACACAATATTAATCAAGACAAAAAGCATCACATATTGAAGACCCATTTTTAACGTGGTTCACCCAAAAAGGTTCGGCTACATCCACAAAAACTTTTCTCTAAAAGTTATTCTCAAAGTTCTTTGGGAATCCTTCCCAAATACAATGTTTATGAGCCTTGGCCCAAAGGAGATACTTTCCCCCAATCAAAATTTATGAGCCTCTGCTCAAAGGAGATACCTTCCCCTCTACTCTGGGAATGATCCCTCAGAAGATCAACTGCCTCTACCTCTTTCCAGCACGTGGAACTCCTTTCCACCAAAGACCTCATGTCTTCAATGCTTAGCCTAAGAGACCTCTACCTTCTATGATCACATCCACAGTAGCTCAGCAACCAAATCTGTCCTTAGGTTCTTCTCATAGAATCAATACACCTCTGTCCTCAAGTTCTCTAATAGAACTATCAAACTTAGCTCATAAGTCCTCTGCTATCTCTGCGCAATCACAGCCACATTTTGGGTCGAACTTCAATATTTGCACTGTCTGTGCAAACACAACAGTACTTAGAAAAATTTACCATGACTCTTCGCTCACTTTGCACACTTCGATCGAATTTTACACTCTGCTCTCGACGATCTATGCACTATCTGCGAACGTCGCACCTCGACTACTACACAACTCTTCAAAACAGCCTACCTTTTATAAAAACACTTTCAGGATCAAAACCTTAATCTTAGTTAGCTATAAAAACCCTAAAATTCATCGGCTGCAAACCCTAATCATCGTCAGCTCATATTTAAATTTTTCGGCTCACATTTAACTTTGTCAGCTTCAACTGTCTCTATAACTCTTCTGTAGCTTTTACCGCAAAACTACAACATGTCGCGATATTGCCACACCTTTGCAACCGTACACTTTATTTTGACTTTTGTCATGATATCATGACACTTCAGCCTTTGTTGACTTCAACTACGCTCTTGTTGCGATATTGTGACACTTCTATCTTTGTCAGCATCAACTTTGCTTTTGTCGTGATATCGCGACACTTTTCCCTTCGTCGACCCCCTTTCTACCTTTGTTGCGAAATCATGACACTTCTCCTATAGAAGACCTACTTTCAGATTCTGTTGCAAAATCATGACACTTTCTCTTCCTTGCACTCTTCTCTGCTTGCACTAGCAAAAACATGACATGTCACAAAATCATGACACTTTCGCTGCCTTGTGCTTTTCTCTGCCTTACGCTCACAAAAACAGAACATGTCATGAAATCGCGACACTTTCTACATTCGTACGCTTTTTCTTCAATATGTTGTGAAATCATGAAATTTCTTACTTCGAAACCTTTCCTTTGCTGCATGTCACGAAATCGCGACAGTTCTTACTTGGAACATTTTCATCTGCAGCATGTCACGAAATCGCGATGGTTCTCACTTCAAACTCTATAGCATGTCGCGAAATCATGACACTTTTCGTGTTACTTTCTCTCTCTTCAAACTTGTCATGAAATCACAACAATTCATACTACGGACTCTCTCTTCTGCATTATGTCACAAAATCGAGACACTTTTTCTTTCGGACTCTATCTCCTCCAACATGTCACAAAATCGTGACACTTTTTCGTTCGTACAACCTTCCTTGCAATATGTCGCAAAATCATGACATTTCTGACTCCGTGCATTCTCTCTCCTCTTTGAGTCATGAAATCGCGACATGTCACGATATCGCGACATTTTTCTAACTTGCTTTCTCTGCTTAAGTTGCAAAAATGCGACATGTCACGATATCACGACACTTTTCCAACTTACTTTCTTTCGAACCTGTCAAGCCGTATCCTTCATCAAAACAAATTAATTTACATCAAATCAAATTCCTTCAAAAGCTTCTTGACATCAATGACAACTTATACACTTGAGCAAAGGCAATGTACCCAAAGTACCCAAAATTGCCAACAATCTCCCCCTTTGTCATTGATGGCAAACCTTTACTGAAAACACGTCTCAAGAGCCAAAACTGAAACCAACTATGCTAACAACTGAGAAACTATGCCCACAACTGAGAATCTTCCTTTGAAGTTTTGCTCCCCCTGACTTGAAGCTTTCCTCTTCACTTGAAGCTCTCCCCCTTTGTCATCAATGGCAAAGGGTCACCTTTGGGGCTCGGGACTAAGAATGAGCCTCTTAGCTTAGTCCCTCCCCCACCTCCTAATGAGGTGATTAATTTTGGGGTGGGAGTACAACTCCCAATTTCTCCCTTAGATACTCAAACGTATCTCTTGGAAGAGGTTTGGTGAAGATATCTGCAATTTGTTTTTTAGTAGACACATACTCTAGCTTGACCTGCTTGTCTTGCACTTTCTCCCTTAGAAAGTGATATTTTATGGAAATATGCTTTGTCCTTGAGTGCATTACCAGATTTTTGGAAATACTTATGGCACTTGTATTATCACAAAGTATGGAGATGGGTTTTTCATGCTTGACTTTGAAATCCTCCAAGGTGGTTTTCATCCATAAAACCTGTGTACACCCAGCCACTACTACTATGTATTCAGCCTCTGCTATAGATAAGGAAACTGAAGGTTGTTTCTTACTTAGCCAAGAAACCAAATTCTTTCCCAAAAAAAATGCTCCACCACTAGTGCTTTTCCTATCATCAATACTGCCTACCCAATCTGCACATGTATAAGCTATGAGGGTGAAATCATTACCTTTGTGAAAACACGAGATTCCGAAAACAAAAAGGAAAGACTAAACGAAATCGTATTAAAAGGAAGGAACACAAATGAATGAACACAAGATATAAGAACAATATGAAATGTAGCCCTTTTTTTATTGATATTCTTTTCAATTCGTGTTACAATACGTCTCCTTCCTTTTTAGGGGATAGGAGCGTTAGATATTGTTCTCTACAACTTGTCTCTCGAATTCCTTCTTCCGCGTGCCCACATATAAAATGGGCGAACCAAAACGTTGTCGCCGCTTGCATTGACAAAGGTCGATTCCTCGCTGCTCCTTCAATAGACCTGAAATCTGTGTTCAAAGAAACAAACAAAGAATCAGTAGCACTTGTGTATGAAAAATAAAAGATAAATCTAACTATAGCTGAAATGAATCTAAATGCACTAAAAACTTGATAAATGCATAAACATGAAACTAGCTAAAATACTATAAATGAAGTAAAGCGGGGAGGTGCCCGAAGGCAAACCACCCGCGGATAAAACCTTGCTTCGACACCAATCCGCTTGAGATGGGTCCGAAACCTGATGTGATGTGTTGTCGTCAAATTGATAGAATATTGTGGTCAAAAGATTGGGGTTTGGGCGCAAATCGCAAGTAAGTGAATTAACAACACTTCGTTGCTCAGAATGCTCCTCGCTCGGTATCTCCTTTGGGTGAGGAAACTCACCATTTTATAGACCCAAGGGGTCTCTTTGAATTAACATGCAAAAGTGTTTCTTTGCATGAATGCTTTTGTTTGTGAAGAGAAGACTTCTTCTTGATCAAGGGCTTCTTAACCGCCTCTGTGCATGTCTTTGTGTGTTTTAGAAAAGCTCACTTGCACTCCCATGCAATGAAGGGATAACTAAGTGGCAAATATGAGTTGTCTTAAAAAGCTTACTCTCATTCCCATGCAGTGAAGGGAAAGTCAATTGGCAGATATGAGTTGTCAAAAGAACTCACTCGCACTCCTATGTCATGCAGGAAGAGCTAAGTGGCAGTTCTGAGTTGTTTATATGCCAAGATTTGACTTTTTTCCGGTCAAACCTGACAATCGTCCCACCCCGAAGCGAGCGCTTATAATCGTCCCTGGGTGAGACGAGTATCAGTCAACACTCGTTCCTGGGTAGGACGAGTAAAATTTGCACTCGTCCCTGGGTGGGACGAATAAGCAATAAAGTGTCTAAAAGGTGCCAAATTGGTTTCTGACTTGCAAAATTGCTGTGTGAGTGGTTAGAACCACTGTTTAACCTCTGGGGGCTACCCTGGGGGCTGTGTGTGTTAATGTGATCAGTTTTTGTAGTCACATAATCGGATTGGTGCTGTTTTGGTGTCTACAGATGCCCCTTTTTGGGAAGCGTTGTGCAAGGCGCAACGCCGAGCAAAAATAGATAACCAAAGCACTAATGATTAGGGTTTCTCAGTAACCTAACCAACTCTTGATGCCCCAAGTATGGAAAGGGCATGCATTCTTGAATCCTTGCTTCTGACGAGCTAAGGAATTTGATTTCAAGTATTAACCTATTTTGGTGAGGTGTGACTTGAGCTTGGACATTGATCAATCATGAATAGGCAAAGGGCGCAACCTTTTATCCACGGGGGAACCTTGTGTTCATGCTTCGGGAATGCCAAGTGTTTGATCAATTTTGTGATTATTGCTTGTTTGCTGCCCCAAGCAGGAGCGTGATTGTCTTTGTCAATGATTCTTTGAATGCATGCCATTGCCTTGATTGGGTGTGTGTTTGTTGATTGGTGACTTAAGTGTGACTACCCCCTCAAGCGACGAATCGATGAAGGAAGGACTGACATGAGAAAAGCGACGAGTCGCTTGACCCAAGATGACTTAAGTGAGGGTGCCTTTAGATGTTTTCCGTTTAATGCGAAAGCAGTTTCCAAACATTCTGACCTATTTTTGGTGGGTGTGAACCCATTTTGGGATGCCATTTGGGGTTAACATTGGCAAAAATCCATCTTCCCGTGGAGCGGTCCGGCTATGGTAGCCTTCTTGGGGAGTAGGATAACGACAAGGTAGACCCCGACATCAGTTTTCTTATGCCAAGAGGTTAAGTGCAAGAGCACTTTTGTCCGGCAATTTTTAGTGGTTTTGTTGGCATTTGTCATTTTTATATTTTGGTTGTTTTGTTGTGTTTTTTTTTTTTTTTTGTTTTTTGTTTGTTTGTTTTTTTTTGTGGCGTGTTTTTATGTATGTGTTTGATGTATGCAGAGGCGATTATGAATGTGATGTTTCTAATTTGTATGATGTATGGATAGGGAATGAATGAAATGAGGTGTTGATGATGTGTCGATGCACCATAGACTGTACAAGATTTGACTGACTTGCTATACTAATGGGATGACTTTGTGAAATGACTTTGCATGTGAAAACTTTGTTTTTGTATTTTGCATATATTTTGATGGTGATGTACGGAATAAAATGTGACAGTTGTTTTTAAAATGTAGTTAAGCTTTTCTTAGATTCAGATATTTTAACTAACTAGCCAAGATTGTACATTTATCTCGCAAGACTTTTGAACAAGGTATAAATTCGACTTGAATTTAACCAAGTTATTTCACATCCCCGTGTGTGCAATTGAGTTCATTTATGTGTTATTAATCAGGATACCGCCAGTGCCAGATGGGCTTTCAACCGAACTTGTACTGAGGATCACCTAATTAGCTTCACTAACTCCTTTATTGTGTTTGGTCAGATTTGTCTGCGATGCTATCTAGGATACCATAAGCTAGCTCATCCACATGCAAACATTGATCTCGCACACAAGTTAATGTGACAGATATATCGTCATGCGGGAGGTTTACCACCAGTTACCGATAGGATATCAACCAAACCGGTACTGAAGCTTGCCTCATGACTTGTCGAAATGCTGAGAATTCCAGGGATTCAAGTTCGACTCCCTTCTTTTCTTCAATTGTATTGGGATACTTGCTCTTTATAGTGATAAGATCACTGTTTATTTTTGTTTTATTGATTTTTTTTTTTTTTTTTTTTTGAGCAAGGGATTTGAATATGGAGTGACGAGAATCACTATTGTTTGTGCCTTTTGATGTGTGCACTGTAGGATGTCAATTTTTAGTGTTTTGACGTTTTGCAAATTTTTGATGTTTTGCAACTTTTGAGAACTTGGGATTCATGGGGAATTGGGTAGGGAGGATGCTTGTCCTTTTGCCAACTCTCAGCATTCCTAGGGTCATTCGCACAGGGGGATAAGCAAGATAGCCGTTTCGCTTATGGTGACCTGGATTACGGTGCAGGTTTCATCTTTCGTTCACACAACTTAGGAATTTTTATGTGTGTTAATTTGTGTTGGGACGTGACGTAACAAGGTGTGATCCAAGTAAAACTTTCCCGTGTAAAATCTGTTTAACTATGTACAGTTTTGGCTAGAAATTTAAAGACATCTGAATGACGAAAACCCTATATACATTAGGAGACAACTGACTATGCTAAAATAAAAGGGTGATATGCTGGATGTATGCGTTTATGAACATGGATGTGATGTGGAAAATGATGGTCTTGTCAAGTAATGACAGCCTATGGTGCTTTTGACTTGTATGACCTATCGAAGTATGCAAGGGATGGATGCAATGTTTAATGCAACCTATATTTTTGTATTTTGATTTTTATGAGAATGCATGGAGTTTGGGTTTCGTTTTTTTTTTTGAATTGAAATGCAATTGTTTTTGTGATTTTGTTTTTTTTTTTTTTTTTATGAGAATGCATGGAATTGAAATGCAATTGTTTTTGTGATTTTGATTTTTGTGTTGTTTTTGTTGATTTTTGAATACTTATGTTGACCAAGCAGTTATGGTAACTCTTGGAGCTTTTGGGTTGACCAAGCGATTATGGTAATCCTTGGAGATTTTGTCTTGACCAAAGGGTTTATAGATACCTTTGGGGCATTTAGGGTTTGACCAAGCGATTATGAAAATCCTTGGAGCTTTTAGGGTTGACCAAGAGATTGTGATAATCCTTGGAGCTTTTTGGGATGACCAAGCGATTGCGATAATCCTTGGAGCTTTTGGGGATGACCAAGAGATTGCGATAATCCTTGGAGCTTTTTGGGGATGACCAAGCGATTGCGATAATCCTTGGAGCTTTTGGGGATGACCAAGAGATTGCGATAATCCTTGGAGCTTTTTGGGGATGACCAAGAGATTGCGATAATCCTTTGGAGCTTTTTGGGATGACCAAGCGATTGCGATAATCCTTGGAGCTTTTGGGATGACCAAGAGATTGCGATAATCCTTGAGCTTTTTGGGATGACCAAGAGATTAATAATCCTTGGAGCTTTTGGGATGACCAAGCGATTGCGATAATCCTTGGAGCTTTTTGGGATGACCAAGCGATTGCGATAATCCTTGGAGCTTTTGGGATGACCAAGAGATTATGATAATCCTTGGAGCTTTTGGGATGACCAAGAGATTGCGATAATCCTTGGAGCTTTTGGGATGACCAAGGATTGGATAATCCTTGGAGCATTTGGTTTGACCAAAGGGTTTATGGCACCTTTGGAGCATTTGGTGTAACCCATTGGCTCTTCAGGGAATAGAGGTACCCCAGCATGATGATCTTTGTGCACCGGATCTCGCTCTATAGGAATTGGCACGAATGGATCCTCTTACGCACGATAGGATGGTGCTATGATATCTCTATGGAAGGTTCTCACGATCTGGCTCTGTAGGCACTGGCACAAAGGGATCAGCCCTATATGCGGTCCTGCAAACAGGGTCCGCCCTAGACACTGATGAGTTGATAGGGTCTCCAGGCAGAAGATGTCCGTTGTATTCCTGGGGTGGCAGATGCAGTAATTGCTATAACTGCGCCAGGTTGAAGTGCCTCCTAGGTCGCGGATCTATGTGTAAGTGTTCCAACCTGTCATCTATGTCCAAAGGATCTTGTAATCTATGCTCACTAGGATCGTTCAATGGGAACATCCTCAGGAAGCTTTCCTGATCGTCATTCATTTGATAGTCATGCGAATGATCGTCCTCCGACTCATCTTCAGAAGACCCTTCCTGGTCTTGTCCATCTTCCCCTTGTGGGTGAGTCCATGAGGTTTCTCCTTGTTCAACCGTAGGGAAAGGGTTGTTGAGGTCAACAAGGTTATTTGTTTGCAATGGGAAATAATCCCCTAATGTATAAGTTGTATTTGGATTAGCATATGGATCTGATGCCAACCCATCCTTGTTGCCTATCCCTAGGCCTTGCATGTTTTCGACCAAGATGTCGAGGGGCAAAGGGTGATTAAACCCTACTCCTGACTTATCATAGGGCATTTGGTATCTTGGTTGACACAAAACATGCATTCCTTGTTCATACCGACCTAACCCGTATCCATGCCAATTGCATTGGCTAAGATATCTTAAT
Organism: Wollemia nobilis; assembly: GCA_028583015.1. Lineage (NCBI taxonomy): Eukaryota > Viridiplantae > Streptophyta > Pinopsida > Araucariales > Araucariaceae > Wollemia > Wollemia nobilis. The sequence goes on from JAQPPZ010016945.1 coordinate 10,907,891, forward strand.
GCGAAGTCTGGGTTAGCCAGATAGTTGACATCTTCCACAAAGGGATCTTCATCTTCCTCTTCTTGTCGGGAAGGTTCAACGCCATGATCCAGGCCCCCAAAAATGAAGTTTGTCCGATTAGGTGGGTAGCCTAAAGGAACCACGGAGCCTATGGGGAGTCGAGGTCTTCCCATGTCTTGCATAGATTGAAGTGTGGGCGTTGCAACAACATTGCGCACTATATACTCCCCCATGCCTGTGTTAGACATCTCAACGATGAATCGTTGGCGATTGAGAGGGGTCAAATGGGAGTTCTCCTTGAGTCCACTCCATGTGGGGTGAACTAGGTGTCTCGGCTTCCATTCTATTAGGCATCTTTTCTGTAGAGATGTTGGAAACGAGAGGTGGTTCTGCTTCTAGGGGCTTCTTTCCTTTGTCCGTTGGTGTGGCCACCGTAGGTGGCGTCGTTGTGGGAGGACAGGATGAAGAAGATGAACCCGCCTGGGAATGTAATTGAGTTGGCAATGAAGATTCTTGCTTAGTCGAACCCCGTTTAGATGGATTTAACTGGAAATCCACGTGCGTTGAAGGAAGGGTTGACTGCGGCATGATTTGCACTGAGTTGCAATACTTAAAAGGTTCCAAATCTACGGGGACCACGTGCACTTGTCCTTCAAATGTATATTTCAAACATTGATGAGCAATTGAAGGGACACATTTCATATCTCGGATCCAAGGCCGCCCAAGTAAGATATTATAAGCCATCTCACCTTCTAAAATGTGGCACAACGTATGAATGGTCTTTTGTCCCACTTGTATGGGCAAGACAATTGTGCCAACTGTCGAGCATATCATATCATTAAATGCTCGAAGGGTATAAGTAGAAGGTGCAATGTGAGAGGCTGGTAGTTTCAAATGTTTCAGTGCAGCGGTTGTAATAAGGTTACTGGACGAACCAGTGTCTATCAACACCCGTTTGTATGGAGTCCCGTTGACCCGCGCAATAACGTGCAGGGGTGGATCTGTTACATCGCCAGTCACCATTTTTAGCTCATCTTCTCTGAAGGTAATGACTGGTTCAGTACACTGTTTGACATGCCCCACAAAATTGTTGAACGAATCCGCTTCATGGGGTTGCAATTCAATCGCCTTTAATATCTCCATAAGAGCTTCCCGATGGGGTGCCGATTGTTGAATAAGCTCATAAATGGAGAGCCTAGCCGATGTGGTCCTTAGACTTTGAGTAAGTCTAGATCGAATCGTGACCACTGGTCTAGGTGGGGGCAACTGTGTAGGATTTGGTTGGTGTTGTGACGTGGATGAGGCTTCCCTAGTGGCTGTCGCGGGGACAACTCCTGGGTGTCTTTTGTTTCTTGTCACAATACTTATCATTCCAACATACCCTTCCATGGGGTAACTCTGTTGCACTTCATTGACATGTAGAGGTTTTGTTTGTGCATCATGTGTGGGTAAAGGATCTTTGAAAACACCCATATGTTGGTTGTTGGGTGCGATGGGATTATCCACTACCAATGTGTGATTGTCAATGAGATCTTGCACTAAACCTTTAAACGCCCAACAAAAATTAAGGTCATGCCCTTTCCTTCTATGGAATCTACAGAAAAGATCCTCTCTGTAGCCCTTAGGCTTTGGCGCATTAGGATCAATTGTTGGAATATCTGGCAGATTAATCAAGTTTGCCGCTGACAAACGGTCAAACAAGGAATCTCTAGACTCAGTGTATGGTGTAAACTGTCGCTTTGGGCGACGCTGCTGATTTTGATCTTGCTTCTTGTTATCTTTCTCATAATTATTGTGAGGCACCGCCTGATAGTTAGCTTTTGAAGGTTGTGTTTCTTGGGCAGGCGTAGGGGCATTAATAGCAACTTGATTGACCGCGGCGGGTTTCTGTTGCGTATTCCCTGTTTTGGTATTCTTGTTCCACTCTTTTTTCTTAGGCTTGGCAATTTTGCCATCCTGTATCTTGATTTCTTCGATACGTCTAGCTTGCGCTAGAGCTTCTTCCAAAGTGGTGTATTGCTGCAGCTGCAATAGCACAGAGATCGATCGCAAACAGCTCTTTGCGAACATTTGAGTTAAATCGGACATAGGAGGGAGGTAAGACAACTTTGAAAGCACTGTCCTCCACCGATTCCCATATGCGACCATAGACTCCTCCTCATACTTTTTGAGGCTAGCTAGATCACCGAGTGACGTCTTTTTCTTTGTATTGAAAGCAAAACGTTCTAGGAACGTGTCAACTAGTTGATCTAAGTTGTAGATGTTGTGCTTCGGGAGATGGGTAAACCAATCCGAGGCAGATCCTGCGAATGTGGTTATGAATGTTCTCAATAATAATGCATCATTGTCTTGTATACCAAAGCACTGACTCAAAAATCGAGTCACATGTTCTTGAGCATCTTCATCCCCTTTAAAGAGTGCCAACTGGGGCAGCTTGAAATGTTCGGGGTATGGAGGTGCTGGCACGGATGGATGTATCGGATGACTACGAAGTTGGCGTAAGGTAGGCTTTTGAGGCCCACCAGTCTTAAGTTCCATATTCTCTAAGCGTTCTAATAACACTTTGTAGGCATCGGAGGATATAATTTCCTCCTCCTTATTTTGTTCCTACTGTGGGTTGCGGGGAACTTGAGGCCTTTGAATGACTAAATGGTTAGCATCCCTTCGCCTAGATAAGGCGTTTCAGCCCGCTCTTCTTCTTGGTAATAATCCTCATAATCTTCTTGAGGAGTGTTTGGCCTAGGCCTATAAACATGGATGGGTGCCCGCGGAGGATGCCCGTCATGGTCACGAGGAATGGCCTCCCGCTCAGTTCTAGGAGGTCTAAGAGGCAATGTTTGCTGACGTCGCGGAGACCTGTCTCGCGCTAAGGGATTATGCCTCACATACATCTCAGATTGTTGTGCACGAGGGACTGGGGCTTTCTCAGTCACATAGTTGTAAAACCTTTCAGCAGTCTGACACTGAATGCGCTCTTGATCAAGGCGACACAAATGTTCTAATTCTTGTTGTTCTTGTTGAAGCCGCATGATTTGTGCTTGGCGGGCGGCTAGTTGTGTAAATGCCAAGTTACTTTGTTCTGTTGTCTCTTGTTTGATAGGCCTAGATGCTTCTCCTACATATCTATTTTGATCATAATACTCTGAGACTCCTATATGTTGCTTCCCTCTGTCGAGGTTGGCCGCATTGACTTGAAACTCTGGTCTCAATAAGGGATCTGGATATAATGCAGGTGCAGACGTGCATCGTTTTGGCACTGGAAACTGACTTGGAGGAATGTAGTGATCCTCCTCTCTCTCTCTGTGATATGCATAAAAAGTGCGGGCAGAATTGTCTTGTCCTGTTGGGAGGACTTGTCGTTCTGGATATGGTCTACTGTTTTCGACATTAATTGGGGGTAAATTAGGAACCACAAAATCATGTGGTCCTTCCTTTTGAACCCTTTGTTGTTCCATAGCATTATACAGTGCTTCATCACTAGGCCATCCATAATGAGCTTCAAAAGGAGGCTTCGTGCTTTGACCAGGTGGTATATATAAGTTATTGTCTTGAAAAGATTCTTGTTGCTTAGGAGTTCCCCTTATAGAAGGGGTTCTAAAGTCTCGTCTGTTGAAGGCCTGATTTGGAGAGCCACTCCTTGAGGCACCTCTAGAACCTTGTTCTATGACTGTATGGGTTGGAGTACCCCTCAATGATGGGGCTCTAGAGCCATGTTCTGCATGATGTGAACTAACTGTTGTACCCCGCCGGTGAGGCGGAATGGCTAAGTCTTCAATGCTATATCGGAGACGAGTTGTCTCTCTTGGTGCATGTTCTGCAGCTTCTGCCCGTGATTGGGCTTGGCTACGAGTATTCACCATGATAATGCTAACCTAAAAAATGCAAAAGTTCTTTTTGTGATTTTCTTTTTATGATGTTTTTGGTCTAAACAGAAAATAGCATACACACTCACAAGCAATGATTATCTCTTTTAAAGATTAATAGTGTGCCCTAAATCTGGTTTAGTGTGTTTTTGTTGTTTGTTTTGTTTTTGAAGATTTTTGTGAAACGTTTAAATGCAAGTATGAAGGCTCTTATGACTCCCAATATGGTCGCCCCTTCAATATACCATTGCTGGACCGATATACCAACCTCTCTATATACCCGCCCTTACGTGAGGGAGACTATAGGTACGTGAGAGCAGATGATACGTGGAACATAGGCGGTACGGAAGGGGAATCGCTCTGTTTATGACACCTACCATAGAAGACTTATCCTCGCGTGCTGGGAATCACCCCAAGCTACACTCGGTCAGCTTTCGTCAGGATTTACGTCTAGCAACAGTCGCGATCGAGGTAATGGATGCAATATATCAAGCCAAAGTGATAATGGAATCCACCTTTGGTCTTGTTCAAGGGTTGGGGTTTTACGACCAACGCCTTGGTTTAAAATGCCTCGTGATGTGTGGGGTTCATTTTAATTGTGCAAAATTGAAACATGAAAACGAAAAGAAATCTTTCCCTAAGCCATACAAACCGAAAACCGGAAAACAGAAAAACAGAAATTTGATAGAAGTCGTAAAAACCCCTACCTCTTCTCTGCCTAACAGGATGTCTCTGATTTGCTCTGAAAATTGCACAAAATTATAATCGTCCCTGGGTGGAGCGAATAACAGACCGTAATCGTCCCAGGGTGGAACGAATAGTTTATTCGTCCCGGGGTGAGACGAGTACCAATTCTGTAATCGTCACGTGCAGAGACGAATAACAGTCCGAGGTTAAAAAATAGGTACCTGTAAAAACAAGCAATTTTAGATCAGTAAATTAACCTAAAAAAATAGAGGACAGTCGTCCCACCGTGATCGCCATTGAAAACACGAGATTTCGGAAACAAAAAGGAAAGACTAAACGAAATCGTATTAAAAGGAAGGAACACAAATGAATGAACACAAGATATAAGAACAATATGAAATGTAGCCCTTTTTTTATTGATATTCTTTTCAATTCGTGTTACAATACGTCTCCTTCCTTTTTAGGGGATAGGAGCGTTAGATATTGTTCTCTACAACTTGTCTCTCGAATTCCTTCTTCCGCGTGCCCACATATAAAATGGGCGAACCAAAACGTTGTCGCCGCTTGCATTGACAAAGGTCGATTCCTCGCTGCTCCTTCAATAGACCTGAAATCTGTGTTCAAAGAAACAAACAAAGAATCAGTAGCACCTGTGTATGAAAAATAAAAGATAAATCTAACTATAGCTGAAATGAATCTAAATGCACTAAAAACTTGATAAATGCATAAACATGAAACTAGCTAAAATACTATAAATGAAGTAAAGCGGGGAGGTGCCCGAAGGCAAACCACCCGCGGATAAAACCTTGCTTCGACACCAATCCGCTTGAGATGGGTCCGAAACCCGATGTGATGTGTTGTCGTCAAATTGATAGAATATTGTGGTCAAAAGATTGGGGTTTGGGCGCAAATCGCAAGTAAGTGAATTAACAGCACTTCGTTGCTCAGAATGCTCCTCGCTCGGTATCTCCTTTGGGTGAGGAAACTCACCATTTTATAGACCCAAGGGGTCTCTTTGAATTAACATGCAAAAGTGTTTCTTTGCATGAATGCTTTTGTTTGTGAAGAGAAGACTTCTTCTTGATCAAGGGCTTCTTAACCGCCTCTCGTGCATGTCTTTGTGTGTTTTAGAAAAGCTCACTTGCACTCCCATGCAATGAAGGGATAACTAAGTGGCAAATCTGAGTTGTCTTAAAAAGCTTACTCTCATTCCCATGCAGTGAAGGGAAAGTCAATTGGCAGATATGAGTTGTCAAAAGAACTCACTCGCACTCCTATGTCATGCAAGAAGAGCTAAGTGGCAGTTCTGAGTTGTTTATATGCCAAGATTTGACTTTTTGCCGGTCAAACTCGACAATCGTCCCACCCCGAAGCGAGCGCTTATAATCGTCCCTGGGTGAGACGAGTATCATTCAGCACTCGTTCCTGGGTAGGACGAGTAAAATTTGCACTCGTCCCTGGGTGGGACGAATAAGCAATAAAGTGTCTAAAAGGTGCCAAATTGGTTTTTGACTTGCAAAATTGTTGTGTGAGTGGTTAGAACCACTGTTTAACCTCTGGGGGCTACCCTGGGGGCTGTGTGTGTTAATGTGATCAGTGTTTGTAGTCACATAATCGGATTGGTGCTGTTTTGGTGTCTACACTTTGGGATACCAAAGCCCAAAGTCCATAGTGCCCTTTAGATATCTGAATATCCTCTTAACTGCTATAACATGAGAATCTTTTGGAGCTGCCTAAAATCTTGCTACTAACCCAACTGCCTACATGATATCTGGTCTGGTGGTTGTAACATATAATAAACTGCCAATCATTGATCTGTACAACCTTTGATCCACCGCTGGAGATTCATCATATTTACTCATCGTGCATCCTGTAATCATCGGAGTACATACTGGTTTGCTGTCCATCATCCCAAATTTCTTCAACATTTCTTTGATATACTTCCCTTGAGAGAGAAATACACCATATTTTGATTGAGCAATCTGAAGACCTAAAAATAATGATAGCTCTCCAATCATAGACATCTCAAATTCCTTCTGCATGGTGTTAGCAAAATCTTTGCACATCTAAGTAATATTTCCCCCAAAAATAATATCATCAACATAGACAACCATAATCAACATATCATCACCTTCATCCTTAATATACAAATTGCTATCTGCCACACCTTTCTTGAAACCTTGCTCATGAAGATACCTGTCAAGTCTTGAGTACCAAGCCCTAGGTGCTTGCTTTAACCCATACAAGGCCTTTTTTAGTTTACACACATAGTCTGACTGTTCTGAGAGAGACACTCCTTTTGGCTATTCTATGTAGACTTCTTCTACCAACACCCCATTTAGAAAAGCTGACTTTACATCCATTTGATATACCTTGAATGATTTGAATCTTGAAAGGGCCAAAAACATTCTGATAGCTTCAAGACGAGCAACAGGAGCAAACTTCTCTTCAAAATCAACACCTTCTACTTGAGCATAACCTTTGCAGACTAACCTAGCTTTGTTTCTGACAATATTTCCATCCTCATTGAGTTTATTTCTGAATATCCATTTTGTGGCAATGACATTTTTGTCCTTAGGTCTTGGAACCAATTCCCAAGTTTCACTTTTCTCTATTTGATTTATCTCTTCATCCATTTCTTTTACCCAAAACTTATCTGCACATGCTTCACTGAAATATTTTGGCTCGATCTAAGATAATAATGAAACATTTGTAAAATCATGTGAAGGAATGACTCTTCTTCTTGTTTGCCTGCTATTTGGATCACCAATGATCAAATATTTGGGATGATGTTTCTGAACATATCGTGAAGGAGTTTTGGGAAGTGGTTGTTGTCTTTCTTCTTCTTCATCTGAAACCTCTCTGAATTTTTCTTGAAAAATTTCATCACTGAGTTCCTTGACTGGTTCTCTTATCCCTGTCTTTTCATCAACTGTTACATTTATGCTCTCTACAACTATATGAGTTCTTTTGTTGAAGCATCTCGTAGGCCTTGCTTCTACTTGGAATATCCAAGAAATATTCCCTCATCACACCTAGGATCAAACTTACCCAAATTCTGATCTTCCCTTCTAATGAAACACTTACTCCCAAACACTTTGAAGTATTTTATCGTAGCTGGTCTTCCTTTCCACAACTCATAAGGAGTTTTATGATGATTGACTCTAAGTTGGGCCCTGGTGATAATGTAAACTGCTGTACTGATCGCCTCTTTCCAAAAACCATCCGAAAGTTTTGACTCATTTAACATAGCTCTAGCCATATTTTCAATAGTTCTATTTTTCCTTTCAACTACTCCATTTTGTTGAGGAGTTCTTATTGCTGAATATTCTCTTTTGATTCCTTGTTTCTCACAGTATTCCACAAATTCATTTGAAGTGAACTCTCCTCCTCTGTCTGATCTTAAGCATTTGATTCTCTTGTCAGTCTCATTTTCAATCATTTCTTTGAAAGCTTTAAATTTTTCAAAAGCTTCATATTTTTCTTTGAGAAAAGTAACCCAAGTCATTCTAGAATAATCATCTATAAATAGCATGAAGTAGCTTTCCCCCTGAATACTTTGAGTTCTGGTAGGGCCACATAAATCAGTATGAATAAGATCCAATGGTTTTGAAGAAGTATACCTTTTTGATTTGAAACTGGTTCTGGTCTATTTTCCATGTTGACATGGACCGCAAATGATGTTATGGGGCTTTTTTATTTTGGGCAAGTCTCTAACTACTTCCTTGTTGCTAATATTGACCAGATTATCAAAGCTCAAATGCCCCAATATTTTATGCCATAACCAAATCTCATCTTCTTGAGTTAGAAAACACTTTTCCTTTTTTATCTCACTTAGCATGTAAATATTGTTTGGAGTCCTTGTAGCACTAGCAATGAGTTTTCCATTTTTTTCTTTACTTATCTCACATCTATCTGAAAATAAAGATACTATGTGCCCTTGATCACAAAGTTGACTCACACTTAGAAGATTGTGTCTTAGGCCTTCTACATAAAGCACATTTTCTATTTTGGATTTTCCATCCAAACTAAGAGTCCCTTTACCACATATTTTAGCTGACCTATTATCTCCAAAACTGACTGTTCCTTTGTTTGTTTTTTTTAAGACCAAAAACTTTTCCTTTTCACCAGTCATATGTTTTGAAAAACCACTATCAAGATACCATTTTTCTACTTTTTCTTGAGCATGAAAAGTAGTTTGAACTATCATTGACTTAGATTTGATCTCATTTCTCTTTTTAGTGAACTCAAGGCTAGATCTATCCAAACTGCACATCCTTGCTATATGCCCAAAATTCTTACACTTGTAACACATGACATTTTTATTCATAAGAGGTGCAAAAGAGTTAACATTTTCCTTACTATGGCTATTCAAAGATTTATTGCAATGCATAGCTTTGTGACCAAATATCTTGCAAGAAAAACAATAGCCATGGAAAGTATTATGTAACCTATTTTGATGCCTTGGATGATTGTTCTTCTTGTGACCAACTGGAATCCACCGCTCTTCAGGATGAAGATTGATTTTGCTCGAAGACCCTGTTTCATGAATGGTGATACCATCCTTCTTTTACTTTTCACACAGAGTATTCTGTCTGAGAGCCAACTGTTCCAACTTCACTCTAAGAGACATAACCTCTTCTTCTAGTTTCTCGCAATCAACTTCCTTTCCTTTTAGAGCCTCTGTCAAAACCTGTTCAACCTTCTTCCCTTCTTCAGCTAGAATTTTGAAGTCTATAACATTTTGAGACAATTCTGATCTTGCTATCTCTTCTTCCTGACATTGATGCTTGAGAATAGAATTCTCTTCCCTGAATTTCTCAAGCTTTCTCAAAGCCAATAAGAATTCACCTCTGAGATCGAACTCAACCTCTTCATCTCTTTCTGAATCTATATGTTCCTTTGATAGATCCTTCTCCAAGCTGTTAGGCTATTTTTGGAGAGACCCGCTCTGATACTAATTGAAGAACACAATCTTATACTAAGAGGGGGGTGAACAGTATAAGACTTAAGCAATTAATAATTTTAAAAATACATAGTAGTGGCATCAACACAACATTAATCAAGACAGAAAGCATCACATATTGAAGACCCATTTTTAACGTGGTCACCCAAAAAGGTTGGGCTACATCCACAAAAACTTTTCTCTAAAAGTTATTCTCAAAGTTCTTTGGGAATCCTTCCCAAATACAATTTTTATGAGCCTCGGACCAAATGAGATACCTTCCCCCAATCAAAATTTATGAGCCTCTACTCAAAGGAGATACCTTCCCCTCTGCTCTGGAAATGATCCCTCAGAAGATCAACTGCCTCTACCTCTTGCCAGCACGTGGAACTCCTTTCCACCAAAGACCTCCTATCTTCAATGCTTAGCCTAAGAGATCTCTACATTCTATGATCACATCCATAGCAGCTCAGGAACCAAATATGTCCTCAGGTTCTTCTCATAAAACCGATACACCTCTGTCCTCAAGTTCTCTGATAGAACTATCAAACTCAGCTCACAATTCCTCTGCTCTCTCTGTGCAATCACAGTCGCATTTTGGGTCGAACTTCAACCTTTGCACTGTCTACGCAAACACAACAGTACTTAGAAAAATTCACCATGACTCTTTGCTCACTCTGCACACTTTGATCAAATTTTGCACTTTGCTCTCGACGATCGAAATTCTTGCTTTGTGCACTATCTGTGAACGTCTCACCTCGACTACTACACAACTCTTCAAAACATCCTACCTTTTATAACAAAACTTTCAGGATCAAAACCTTAATCTTAGTCAGCTGTAACAACCCTAAACTTCATCGACTGTAAACCCTAATCATCATCGGCTCATATTTAACTTTGTCGGCTCACATTTAACTTTTTTGGCTTCAACTGCCTCTGTAACTCTTCTGTAGCTTTTGTCGTGAAACTAAAACATGTCACGATATCACGACACCTTTGCAACCGTACACTTTCTTTTGACTTTTGTCATGATATCGCGACACTTCAGCATTTGTCGACTTCAACTAAGCTCATGTCGCGATATCGTGACACTTCTGTCTTTGTCAGCATCAACTTTGCTTTTGTCACGATATCGCGACACTTTTCCCTTCGTCAACCCCATTTCTGCTTTTGTTACAAAATCGTGACACTTCTCCTATAGAAGACCTGCTTTCAGATTCTATCGTGAAATCGTGACACTTTTGCTTCCTTGCACTCTTCTCTGCTTGCACTAGCAAAAACATGACATGTCGCAAAATCGTGACACTTTCACTGCCTTATGCTTTTCTTTGCCTTACGTCCACGAAAATGGAACATGTCACGAAATCGCGACACTTTCTGCATCCATACGCTTTTTCTTCAATATGTCATGAAATCATGACATTTCTTACTTCGAAACCTTTCCTTTGTTGCATGTCATGAAATCGTGACAGTTCTTACTTGGAACATTTTCATCTGCAACATGTCGTGAAATCATGACGGTTCTCACTTCGAACTCTGTAGCATGTCACGAAATCGTGACACTTTTCGTGTTAATTTCTCTCTCTTCGAACTTGTCATGAAATTGTGATAATTCACACTACGGACTCTCTATTCTGCATTATGTCGTGAAATCGTGACACTTTTTCTTTTGGACTCTCTCTCCTGCAACATGTCACAAAATCGTGATACTTTTTCGTCCGTACAACCTTCCTTGCAATATGTCATGAAATCATGACATTTCTGACTCCGTGCATTCTCTCTCCTCTTTGAGTCACGAAACTGTGACATGTCGTGATATCGCGAGATTTTTCTAACTTGCTTTCTCTCTCCTACTTAAGTCGTGAAAATGCGACATGTCGCGATATCGCGACACTTTTTCAACTGACTTTCTTTCGAACCTGTCAAGATGTATCCTTCATCAAAACAAATTATTTTACATCAAATCAAATTCCTTCAAAATCTTCTTGACATCAATGAAAACTTATACACTTGAGCAAAGGCAATGTACCCAAAGTACCCAAAATTGCCAACATCACTTCAAATAGCATTTCCATCTACTAAAGGGATAGAAGTATTAGAATAACCCCTTATAAACTTAAGAGATGATCCCCAATATTCTTCCAAAGAACAAATCAACTTACTTCATCCAAAGCTATATCCCTTCATAGAATTAGTTAGCCTATTCCTTCCCCCTTGAGCTACAGGTCTACCCAATAGAAAAGTATTGAAATTTCAATTAGGTACTTGCACTTTCATCTAGGATGGAACTACCTTTGATGAAAATCCAAGGTGGTAACTTCATACCTAGCCAACATATGTATACATCATTTTACATGTCACTCTATTTTCTGTATCTAAAAAAATGTTATTCAATATAGGTTATCAAGACAAGGGCTGAGGATGGTTTGAACAAGGCATAAAAGAACCTTTAGAATCTAAACCTAGGCAAATATTATGTAGGATTGGATATATCCCCAAAAAAAATAAACCATCACATTATCCCTCTTTTAAAAGCTTTGAATATCTTGTTTAAAATATCTTCTAGTACGGAATTGGAAGATGACGATGAAGAAAGTTACACCAAATATTTACAAGGCTCCCAATGGGGTGATGAATATGAGAAGAAAAAATTGTCACTTCTCAATGAAACACCTCACAAAACCCCATGTTTTTCTAGCATAAAAATGTTAACAATTATCCATCCTAAATTCATATTAGATCAAAAGGAAAGCAACATCAAAGAATCTTGTGATCAAAATCACATTGAAGAATCTCTTAATCAGATCTTCAATCTAGATTCTACCTAATTATCTAAATTAGAGAAAACAATATTAAATCCACAAGAGTTAAAATACTTAGGGATATTAGTCACCCCTCCTCATTTTAAGGATGAATCACAAGATCTAATTGAGGAGATAATAGATATCAACATCAACATTAAAGAGAACCCTTGACTCCTTAACTTAGGAAAGGTTTTGTACCAAGATGAACAAATATAATACACAAATATTTTAGAAGAACTCAATAAAAAAATTTCTTGGACATATGATGATATACCTGGACTTGAACCCTCGCTATTGGTGCACCATCTTATCATACATCTTGATGTCAAATCAATTAATAAAAAATTGAGGAAAATGCATCCCAAGGTCACTCTTTAAGTTAAGGATATGTTAAAATTGTGTTGAATTTTTCCATGTTATTTAGGTGGGTTAACTCTAAGAGTACTGGACACTCTGCCCTTATACTCTTTGGGGTTTGGGGTTAGAACAAGCCCTAAGAAGGGATATGGGGGTGACAACCTATGTTTGAGGGTCTAGGGGAGGTAGTACCCACGAATATTTTTTGGGGGTTTAAGCTATTTTTAGATCCATATGGGTGGTTTTGGGTTAATATATAGTTGGACCATGGATTTATGCCCATGGTATTGTAATTCTCCTTCTTGTGTTTTTGGTATATAAAACAACAATTGAATGAGAGTTTTGTAAGTGTAATAAATGTGCAACCAATGTATTGTATTCGAGACGTTTAATTTTATACAATAAGGAAATATTCTTGCTAGGTTTTTTCTAGAAAGGGTTTCTCAAGATAAATTCTTGTGTAATTTGTTTCTTCTCCTTTATTTTTCCTTTAATTCTACACTTACTATTTTTTTATATTTTGTTTATCAGGGTATTATTTTAATGCATTTGGTATCAGAGCTTCGTTTTAGCTTTATCTAAGGAGTAAGGATTTCAACCTTGGGATAAATTGATTCTTGAGTGGGAGAAGTACGTGAAATAATTTAGACAAAAGAAAAATGTTATGAAGCACATGGGTAGAGATCAAAAAATTAATGGACAAAAATTTGAGTTATGGAAACTCAAGATGGAGGATCTGTTGATGGATAGAGATCAGTGGATTGCGATCTTAGGAGTACAATCAATAGGAAAATCATATGAGAAGTGGCTAAATATCTATATAAAGGTAAAAATATCTATTGAATTTTACATATTTGATTTATTATTACTAAGTGTATTTATAGAGACCACAACAAAGTTGTTATAGGAAAAGTTAGGAGTTTTGTATCAAATAAAGTTGTTAAATAAATTCTTTCTCGGAAAGAAGTTGTATTCACTTCAGATGAATAATGGTGACTCTATGGCTGAAAATCTAAATGGTTTTAACACTATGGTAAGTGAATTAAACTTTATATATGTAAAAATGGATGAAGAGGAAAAGTGTATTACTTTGCTTTGTTCATTACCTGATTCCTAGGATAACCTAGTTATAGTTATCACAAATACTACCTCTACACTGGAAGTAGAGGATATAGTAGGAACATTACTTTTTGAGGAAATGAGATAAAAAAAAATTGAGGATTGTCATCATAAGGATGCCTTGGTTGTGAGAGGTCATTCTCAATAAAAAAACAAAAAGAAAACAGGAGAAAGGAAGATAAAATCTAGGGGAAATTTTGTTGTTCCATATAAAAGGAAATGTTGGATGTGTGGAAAAATAGGGTATTATAAAAGAGACTGTAGATCTAAAAATATTGATGAAATAATATCTATAGAAATGAAGACCACAAATGAAGATTCATGGGACCTATTCATAGTTGTAGCATGCTCAAGTGAATACCATGACTCATGGTTGATTGAATCAAGCGCTTCTTTTCATATGAATCCTCATAAGGATGGGTTCTATGATATGAAAAGATAAATGGAGGTGAAATCTTCTTGGGAGATAATTCAACACATAAAATGATAGGTCAAGGAAGATTCAAGTTGAGGTTAAAATATGAAATTATTTAAACCCTTCCTTGTGTGCTACGTATTCCAGGTTTGGAAAGGAATTTGACATCTATAAGTAAGATGAATGATGTCGGTGTGACTATGGTATTCAATAAGGACAACTACAAGATGGTTTATGGATGCTTAGTGTTGGCAAGGGGAGTTCGCACATGAACTTATAGGTGAAATTTTGCACCCTTAACCTACTATATATGATTCCTTCTTCTCAAAAAGAGTCCACTAACATTATTGGATGGGTGGAAGGTACTTAGTGGTGACGATGAAAATCATGGGCAAATGATGGAATGAAGCTGAGCAGACCATCAAACAGGTGGATCTTTTCTATGTGATTCTAGGTGGAATATTTCCCAAGCCCTGCTAGCTCCTTGGGCAGGTATTTTGAGTGGCCAATATGAGTGAAAGACTTGGTAGACCCTACCCTAGGGAACAAGGAAAACCACCACATATCTTGGATGGGGCAATGTCAGAACACCTGCTAGATCATCCTGTGGGTAGAATAAAGTATCCACCTAACATGCATGGCTCCTGCCATTATCCAAAATTCAAATGGAATACTTATACACCACTCCAACGATTTAGGTACCTAAAAAATATACACATAACTGATAGATTTACGATGCAATGCTCCCGAGGACCTTTGTTGTCTATCATAACCACTTGATCGGGGATCTCTAGTCAAGGAGGAGGACATGGCAACTAAGTAGTAATGAGCTGGGAAGAATATCCAAGAGCCCAAATTTATCCAAAAGCACCTACCACCTTCTAGAAGATCGGTGCTTCCTAGTGAAGTAGTGCACCAGGATGATAGTAATCAGTTGTAGAAGCTATCTTCTCACCTTTCGCAATTAACATCCAAATTTTGAATAAAGTGTAAATGCAATTATAAATAGTGGAATGCTAGAAATTTCAAAGGGTAGTTCTTTAGCCTTTACAATTATTATGTAAGGTTTCCCCTTTGGCTGTGTCTATTTTTTCTTTAAATGAATGATTGTTCTGCTTCTTAGTTACTTAATTTGTCCTATTTATTTTTCTATCTAGATTCCTTGGGGTGTGCTTGAGTAAGAGGAAGTGTATCCATTATATGGGTTAGAGGTTTTCTTTTGTTAACGTCACCTGAGCGGGAGTGCTTTGATTCTGCATTTTGGATCTCATGCACCCGCTTGTCGGTGCTGGAGTTTGCCTCCCACCCACCGCTAATAAGAGATCCAGTACAAGGGTGTTGTTGGGTGATTGAGTGTAGGGTTTTGTATTTTGGATGGGATAACATGCTTGCATATGTCTTTATGTGATATATCCATCCTTGTGAGTTTGGTTATGGCCTTTTATTTATTTCTTTTTGTTTTTCCTTTTATCCTTTTCTTTTGTGGTATAAAGTAGTTGGAACCATCCCTTACGAGAACTGGCCTTCTCTAGATATTATCTGCCTTATCCTTCCAATGTGGCAGTCATTCTATTATGGGTTTTGACTCATCCAACTTACCCTATGTGCGATACCAGATTGGTAACCAATATTTTTTGGTGACTCTACTAGGTACGATTGAATCCCTTATTTTAGGAAATCAAAGTTTGGTGACTCTCTGATTTACCCAGATCATCTCAAAGTTACCTAGTGACTCCAAATGAGTAGCATATCCATACCATGAGATCAATCACCCACTTAAGCTAAAAATCCAAATATCCTAGAGGACTCAAAGTATGGTGAGCATCCTTGACCTCACAAGCAAAGATATTATGTTCACGTGATGACTTTGACTCTAAAAATACAATCAGGACCTCTGAAGACTGGTACCTTGATGGCTTTGCCATATTTTCCCTAGTGGAATGACCCTTGTCCCTTCAATATCTCTCATTAGCATGATATTCCAGAAGCTACCTTTGATTCCCTATCTAAATACATTGGCATCAAGGGAACTGTGAAGGAGCACCTTGAATATGTGGCTTCCATGACCATCCTTCAGAATATCATGCATGAGGATGCAATGATTAGGCTACTGGTAGCTTCTCTCGAAGGAATATCCTAGCTATGGTACAAGACCCTGTAGCCAAGGATCATCTCTATATGGGTAAATTTGGTAGAGCTCCTAATGGATGCATTTGGAAAAGTGGAGGACCCCTTCCAGTCTTTGAATCAATTTGTATTTATCAAGAGGAACTCTCTTGAAAGTTTGGAGAACTTCAATGTCCATTTTGATAATATTTAGAAAAGGATTCCAATGTAAATCCTACCAACCTCCATCCAAGCGCATATTTTCTACACCCGAGCCCTTGGTCCTAATATCAATATTCTTCTGCACCAATCAAGAGGAACTCGTTTTCCCCAAATCTACAAGGAGGTTGTAAGGGTTGAACAAGTTTTTATGTGGAGGCTCCAACTTGCCAGTTCTCTCTAAAATTTGGTGCCAAATCATCATGTGAGCATAGACCAGGATCAGGTCTGGCATAAAACCCACATCCATGGTGATATCACTTACAATCAACTCTAGACCCCTGTAGTACTTGGAAAGAATGTGGATGCACATGACCAAGAAAGAGACGTGATGTCAGAGTAGGAGGTAGAAAAGATATTGGTACAACTGGTCAATATTGAACAGGGATAACATGAAAATTAGGTCCCTGACAGCTCGCTATTGGGATGGCAAAATGTGGTGGTAAAACATATTGTCACCCCATATTTCAAATGCTTTAGTGTTTATACACTTAGGAGTTTCTAGAAGAATTGTGATTTTTTTATAATTTTGAGCCAATGGGGAAGGTGCCAGATAGTTCACAAACAATACCTCAAATACAATGTGATCTAGTCTAGCCACTACATATTCAAAGGATAATTCATGGATGACACCATGGCTCAGGAATGCTTGTCACACCATAATTTTATGACCAATAAATAAAGCCTTGCATTATGTAGGTCCAATGCATTTAGAATCACAAGTTTTGTCATCGGACAATGGCGCAACAAGTTCCTATGAAAATTTACCACTTGGTCAGGGGCCAACAAGCATCAGTAAGGATTTTTCTAGAAATTTTTGAGGAAATATAACATTCTCCTTCGTCTCTATGTTTTCTTCCTAGTCCTCTGTTCTTTTTCCCATTGTTGTCATGACCCTGTAGCCCAATGGATACATCCAGTAATTTCCAAGACCTCTCACTCATTCCTAGAAGTTACAGCAAACCTTGAAACTCATAAATGCAAAATATAAGACTGAACAAATTTGCTATAATTAGCTCCTATGGTACGATGTAATTTGAGACCATGAAATCATAAGTTATGGTTGAAGCAAAATGGCTTCCTGGTTGATAACAATCAGTAAAAATGTATCATTGCTAGATTGTGTGGAAAAAGAAGATCCAAGATAGGAAAGATAACGAATATTTAAAATTTGTCTACTCTTGGAATATCCCAGATCTTTGATGGGTCATGTTTAGGGTGACTCAATCCGTAATCATATCTCATGGAAAAGGGTCAATGCCCCATATGTTCCACTTGATAGGTTTTGAGTTGCTTTTCCCTTCGTGTCTCCCTGTCTCCCTGCCCTTCCCTTCTCTTTGCATTCTTTTCTCCTTTGTTGCATGTAACTCTCCCACCTGGTAATAAGGATATTTTCGCCTTCGTTACTTCCTATTTCCTTTACCTCCTACATGTGTCTTGCAGTAAGCTCCTTAAGAATTTGTTTGTTATTTCCATTGCTTGTCTTCATGTTTCTCTTATTTGCAGTAGTTCTCTTTGTTGTGGTAACCTTGAACTTGCTCTTCTGGCATTATTTTCCTTGTTGCTACCTTCTACTCTCATTGGTTAGTCATGTATTCTTTTTCCTTCGGTCTTCTTCTTGTCATATTAAATATTTCATTTCTTCAACTATCTTTCTATGTTTAGTTCTTCCTATCCTCCTCCATGCCCTCCTTTCATTCATATCTATATTCCCTTGTCCCTCTCTCCATTGTGTTTGTTATATTTCTTAAATATTTTGGGTTCCATTTTTCCATAGAATGGAAAACCCCTATTATCGAAATCAAACCAGGTGGCACTATGAAAGATTAATAATAAAATCAACACAAATTAATCAAATTTCAATAATCTTCACGCAGCCATTACAACCCCAAAACATAAGAAATCGTGACTAATTTATATGGAGAGAGTAGGGAGGAAGTCGGCGGAGAGGAAAGGAAGGGGAGGTTGGAGGAATAAGGGGAAAGGGAGTTGGAGGGATAAGGAGGAAGAGGGAATAAAGGAGAGAATGGAGGGATAAGGGAATAGAAGAATTTAATCTAAAAACATCTTGCCGACATAAACAATTAGCCGACAACTCTAACCTAACCTAAACACTAAATAACCACTTAACAATATTAAGTGTTCACACTTGCTACATTCTCCCCCTTAAAGTTGAGAGGTCTGACAATACAGTCTCTCAGCTTTACAAATTGAGCTTTAGCCGACGCCTTGGTGAAGATGTCCGCAACATTCTCCAAAGTGGGGCAATAGTGAAGCTCAACAGTTTTAGTTTCCACCATATCTCTGATGAAGTGGTACTTCATATCAAAATGCTTTGATCTACTATGGTGGACAGGATTGTATGCCAACTGAATGGCACTAATGTTGTCACAGAATAACCTTGTTGGACCACTTTGTTGCTCTCCAAGTTCTTCTAATACCTTTCGTAGCCATAGAGCTTGAGTACTAGCATGAGTGACCGCTATATACTCAGATTCTGTTGAAGATAGTGCTACTACTATTTGCTTCTTGGAACTCCAAGTTATTAGTCCCGATCCCAGACTAAAACAGTTCCCTGAGGTTGATTTTCTGTCATCAATGTTGCTACCCCAATCACTATCACTGAAGCCTACAAGCTTGATAGTGTTACATTTATGGTAATGGATTCCAAAATCCCATGTACCCTTTACATATCTAAGAATTCTCTTAGCTGCCTGCAAATGCAACTCAGAAGGGTTAGACATAAATCGAGAGACAAGAGAAACAACATACTGAATATCGAGTCTGGTGTTGGCGAGAAACATCAAACTCCCAACCATGCTTCTGAAAGTGGTCACGTCAACTTTTGATGCTCCATCATCTTTGCTTAATTGGATCCCATGTCCAACTGGAGTTGCAACTGGTTTGCAATGCTCCATAGCAAACTTCTTAAGCATGTCCCGAACATACTTATGTTGACAGATGAAGATCCCTGTATCTGACTGATGAACCTCCATTCCAAGGAAGTAGTGCATTAAGCCAAGATCCTTCATCTCAAACTTCTCCATCATGGAGTGTTTGAACTTCATATTCAGTTTTTCATTACTACCCATGAATATGAGATCATCCACATACAAGCAAACTATGAGGATGTCATTTCCTTGTTGTAGGTAGTAAAGAGTGGGTTCATTTCTACTTTTGGTGAACCCAAATTCTTTGAAGTACCCATCAATGCGTGAGTACCAAGCTCGTGGTGCCTGCTTGAGGCCATAAAGTGCCTTCTTCAGTTTGTAAACAAGATGTTCCTTGTTTTTCTCTTCAAATCCTTGTGGTTGCTCAACATACACTTCTTCTATCAAGTAACCATTTAGAAATGCACTTTTCACATCCATGTGTTGGACTTTCCATCCCTTATTTGCAGCTAAGGCAAGAACTGTTCTAATAGTCTCCTGTTTGGCTACAGGAGCAAAAGTCTCTTCATAATCAACTCCATATTTTTGAGTGAATCCCTTTGCAACTAGTCTCGCCTTGTGCCTTTCAATGCTACCATCAGCATTAAACTTGGTCTTGTAGACCCACTTACATCCAACACATTTCTTGCCTTTAGGAAGCTTTACCAACTCCCAAGTGTCGTTGTTTTTTATAGAGGTTATCTCCTCTTTCATGGCATCTTGCCAAATTTTTGAGTACATGCCTTCTCATAACTAGAAGGTTCAAGTTGTGCACTAGTTAACAAAGCATAGTTAACTTGATCTCCCCTAGGTTCCTGCTGGGAGACATCATCACCATACAAGTGCATACTTTCTAATCTGTGTAAAACAAAATCCATTTCACTAGCTTGACTCCTAGTGTATCTTCTTGAAAAAAATTTATCCAACATCTGAGATGATGGATGATACTATAGAGTTCTCTTACCTTTGGATGGAGAATCAATGTCCATTGGTGAGGAACGTATAGATCGTTGTGGAGAAGGACTTGGTGAAGAAGAGGAATCAGAAGATGAACTTGGACTTGTTGGAGGAGACTGCTTTCCTTTCTGTGGTGTCTGTGGTTGCACCTGTTGAGAAACTACATCGATGGATTCAACATCACTGAATATTTGGGGCTTACCCCATTCTCCCCCTTCATCAAAAATCACATCCCTGGAAATCACAAGCTTTCTAGTCTGGGGATTATAGAGTCTGTAAGCTTTTGTATTCTCACAGTATCCTACAAAGATACATGCCTGACTCTTTGGATCGAGCTTCTTCCTAAGCTCATCAGGAATGTGAGAATAGGCCAACGAGCCAAACACTCTGAAATGCTTAACATTTGGCTTTTTACCATACCATGCTTGGTAAGGTGTCAGTCCTTTCAAACTTGAAGTAGGACTTCTGTTCAAGATATATACGTTGGTCCTGGCTGCATCTGCCCAATATGAATTAGTCAAATGCTTCGTCTGAAGCATAGACCTTGCCATCTCCACAATGGTGCGATTCTTCCTCTCTGCAACACCATTCTGCTGTGGAGTGTAGGCAGTAGTGAACTGCCTCTTAATGCCATGTTGCTTACAGAAATTCACAAACTCATTAGAGGAATATTCTCCTCCCCTATCTGATCGAAGACATTTTACAAAATGTCCACTTTCACTTTCAACTCTTGTTTTGAAATCGAGAAAACATTCATATGCTTCATCCTTATGTTTCAAAAAATATATCCAGCACATTCTAGTATAATCATCAATAAAGAGTAGAAAGTAAGAGTTGTTACCCAGACTCTATGTCTGCATCGGACCACAGATGTCGGTATGCACTAGCTGGAGTGGATAGCTGGCCCGCCATGCTTGTCCATGAGGAAACTTTGATCTGGCATGCTTTCCAAGAGCACACCCTTCATAGACTTCTTTACCATCCTGAACTTTAGGAAGTCCAGTGACCATGGCTTGGGAAGTTAGCATTTTCAAACTAGCAGAATTCAAATGGCCATATCTCAAGTGCCATAGAACACTTGGATTGGAAATAGCAACACTTGCTAACTTATCTCCCCCTGGCTGGCCAAACTTTAAAGGAAACAATCTATTCTTTGACATTGGCACTTGAGTAATGATTCTATTATTGTTATTTTTATCAAAAATAGTGCATTTACCCTCATCAAAAAGCAACTTGTAGTTCTTTTCTAACATTTGACCAACACTTAAAAGATTATGTTGGAGATGGGGTGTATAATAGATATCACTTACTTGTTTGACTCCTTCTTTAGTTGGAACTGCCATAGCTCCAATGCCTTCTACTGCCAATGATTTATCATCTCCCAATTTGATGCTGGATTTGTAGGAGGAATTTAGAGTAGCAAAGAGCTCTTCTTTTCCACTCATATGGTTTGAACACCCAGTGTCCAAGATCCATGTATCATTCATGTTTTGATCTGCTTGACCATATGAGAGAAAGAGATTTGTGGCCTCTTCCTCTTCTCCAAAGTTTCCAAACTGACTCCCTGTGAAGTCTTAGTCCAACAGTCACGAGCATAATGGCCAAGTTTGCCACAATTGTAGCAAGATTGTTTTGACTTATCTCCTCCTTTACCTCTGCTGATTGTTTCCCTCTATTTTGTTGTCCTCCTCTATTCTGTTGTTGTTCACTATTGTTTGAGAATCCTCCTCTGTTCTGATTTCCTCCTCTGTTAGGAGTTCCACCTCTCTGATTATTTTTGCCTCTTCCTCTAGACTTTCCTCTGCCACGACCTCTACCTCTGCCTTCTTGAGAAGCAAAGGCTTTATCATCTCCTCCATAACTTGTGGAAGGAGATGGTTGTAATCTCTCCTCATGTGAGAGAAGTGAGCCAATGAGGGTTTCAAAAGACAGAGAAGTTAGGTCTTTAGATTCCTCTATAATGATGGCTACTGAATTCCACTTAGGAAGAAGTGTCCTCAACACTTTCTTCACTATAACTTCAGGCTTTACATCTTCTCCTAAAGTGACCATCTTATCTACTACGGCTTTCACACGCACGCAGTAATCACCAACCTTTTCATTTTCTTGCATTTTAAGAGTTTCAAACTCTCTTTTCAAGGTTTGGAGTTTAACTTGTTTGATTTGGTCACTACCCCTATAACTTTCTTGTAAAGCATTCCAAGCAGATTCAGCAGTTTTAAAAGAAGCTATTCTAGGGAAAATACTTTTATCAAGAGCGGCGTGAATGTGATAAAGGGCAAAAGAATTATTCTTCTGTGCTTCTTTTCTAGCCCTTTTATCAGCACCACTCAAAACTGCCCACTCGATGAGTCGAAGGTTCGAGTATATCCCTCTTCAATCACATCCCAAAGACCTTTGCCAATCAACAGAGTTTTCATTTTAATTGACCAATACTCGTAATCACCACCATTGAATTCAGGGATTGGTAAACTAGTATTGGAAGCCATTTTAGAAAGCAACTTTTATTTCAACTTCAAACAAACTGTACAAAGAAGTACAAAATAGATTACTGATTTATTGATTTAAATCAAATCTAGCTTTCTTAAAATGCTCACTGATTTGGCGTTCTTCTTCTTGAGGATTTCCCAAAACTGGAAAGGTGAAGTTGTCTGCTTCGTCGTCATTGATGATAATGACTTCTTTTGTTGCTGCTATTGGCTCAAGATGCCTTTTGAGAACAACTCGTTCTTCAATTGCAGGTTTCACCTCCATTGGTTCTTTTTCCTCTGCTTCTGCTTCTGCTTCTGCTGGTTCTGAATCAGGAGAGCGAGGTGTATAGCTCTCACTCGTTTCAACTTCAGGCACTGCAGGAGTATAACTGTCACTTGATTGTCCTTCAAGTACTGTTTCAACCGTCTCGGATTCAACTACTCTTTGCCCGAAGATATTATCTTCAGAATCTGCCTCGTATCCAGAATCTGGTTTTCTCTGATGTGCAATCACTTGGTTTTCCAACTGACAAAACACAGTATGAAGTCCACTCTGCTGGACTTTCCTGTCAAAGGAATCAGGATTCTCTCTTCTCAACAGAGAGAGCAATGCATAATAGCATCCAGATGACCGAATCATCTACCCAAAAATACACCGCATGCACTGGGTTACAATAATGATGCCAAAAAAAACTTTTCACCCTTTTAATTTTTTAAACAATTTTTCAAAATTTGTTTTAATAAAGTCCTTAAAATTTTAACAATTTTTTTATATATATTTTAAATTAGTTTTTTTAAATAAAAGTTTATTTTAAAAAAACTTAATAAAAAATATAAATAAAAATTATTAAATATTTAAAAAACTTTAATTAAAAACAAATAATGAAAAATTTAATTAAAAAACCTTTTATTTTTTTTTCGTCGCGAAATCCCCGACGGGATTCGAACTCAGGACCTCCGTGTCCTACCCGCAGGCAATAGCCGCTACACCACGCGGCGCCGGTGAGAAAAATGGTGACGTCCGCCATTTTAAATTCGCCGACGTCCGAAGATTTAAAAAAAAACAAAAAAAACTTTGTTTTAACCCCGACGGGATTCGACCCCGGGACCTCTCCTCCGCAAGCCAGAGACTCAACCGACTGCGCTACGCCCTTCGGCTAGAGACGAAAGGAACTGGCGGTTCCTTATACTGTCATCGACGATAGATTTAAAAAAAAAAAACAAAGGTGGATTTATCCCACATTCAGTGGGAGGAAGACTAACAAGTCTTCAAATATGCGCGAAGGCGCATTATCTTTCGATTGCCTTCGGGCAATCGCTCCTCACCACTATGCTTGCTCGGCCAATCTGCGTTCGCCACGTATCACCCTCAGACGAATCCGCATCCGCCACGTGGACAAACCAATTTTTGCCACCGCACATGCTCAGCTTGCCACGTCGATCGCCACGTCAGCACTCTGTCGACACCCGCCATGTTTCAGCTGTCACCACCTCAACGTCCACCTCAGCACCTTGATCTACGTGTCCATCCACCTCAGCACCTCGATCTACGTGTCCACGTCAGTTGTCTGCTCTATGACTGCTCTACCACGTGTCACCTCAAAATGCATGCCCAACTCTACCACCTCCTCGATCCGATCGCCAGCTCCTCGAACACCGTGTGCCCTCGAGATGCATGCCCAGCATGCTCGCTACCCGATCACCGTGCGACCTCGGGATTCGTGCCCAGCACGCTTGCCCGGTTGGCTCTGATACCAAATATCGAAATCAAACCAGGTGGCACTATGAAAGATTAATAATAAAATCAACACAAATTAATCAAATTTCAATAATCTTCACGTAGCCATTACAACCCCAAAACATAAGAAATCGTGACTAATTTATATGGAGAGAGTAGGGAGGAAGTCGACGGAGAGGAAAGGAAGGGGAGGTTGGAGGAATAAGGGGAAAGGGAGTTGGAGGGATAAGGAGGAAGAGGGAATAAAGGAGAGAATGGAGGGATAAGGGAATAGAAGAATTTAATCTAAAAACATCTTGCCGACATAAACAATTAGCCGACAACTCTAACCTAACCTAAACACTAAATAACCACTTAACAATATTAAGTGTTCACACTTGCTACACCTATGAGTCGCCAAAAGTGTAGGTGAAATTTTGCACCCTTCACCTACTCTAGATGACTCCTTCTGCTTGAAAAGAGTCTACTAAATTTAAAAAAAAAATTACTAGACAGGCGGAAGGTACCTAGTGGTGATAGTGAAAGTCACGGTTGAATGATGGAATGAATTTGAGCTGGTCATCAAACGGGCAAAAATTTTCCCTATGAGTCTGGGTGGAATATTTTCCAAAACCTTCCAACTCCTTGGGTGGGTATTTTGAGTAGCCAATATGAGCAGAAGACTTGGTAGACCCTACCCTGGGGAATAAGGAAAACCCCCACCTATATTGGGTAGGGAAATGTGGAAACACCTGCTAGACCCTCCTGTGGGTAGAAGAAAGTATCCACTCAACATGTATGTTTCCTACCACCACCTGAAATTCAAATAGAAGAATTATTCGCCACACCAGCAATTTGGGTACCTAATAAATGTACACATAAGTGATAGATTTTTGGTGTAATGCTCTCAAGGACCTTTGGTGTCTGTCACGTACTGCCTGATCAGGGGATCACTAGTTGAGGATGAGGACATGGTTGTTGAGTAGTAATGAGTTGGGTAGAAGATCCAAGAGCCCAGATTGATCCAGAAGCACCTACCACCTTCTAAAATATTGGTGCTTCCCATTGAAGCAATGTACCATGACGGTGCTCATCAGCTGTAGAATTTATCTTCTCACCTTTCACCATTAATGTCCAAATTTTGAAGAAAGTTTAAATGTAATTATAAATAGTGGAATTTTGGACATTCCAAAGGGTGGCTCTTTAGCCTTTACAATTCCTATGTAAGGTATAGACACCAAAACATCACCAATCCGATTATGTGACAACAAGCGCTGATCGCATTGACACAAACAGCCCCTAGGGCAGCCCCTAGAGGTTAAACAGTGGTCCTAACCACTCCCAAAAGTAGTTTGGAAGGTCAAAGGTCAATTTGGCACCTTTTTGGCACCTTGCTCTCTGCTCGTCCCACCCCGGGATGAATACAAACTGGCATTCATCCCACCCAGGGACGAATAGCAGCATTCGCCCCAGGGTGAGGCGAATAGAAGGTTTGATTGGCAAAAAAAGTCAAACCTCGGCAACTCCACTAGTTAACTGAGGCTTCAGGCCATGCAATTGCGAGGAATAGCTTTTATTCAAGAAGAGAGACTTCAGTCATGCATGTCTTTATTTTAGAGACCTCATGCAAGGAGATTCTAAATCAGGGAACTAGCTTTTCTCTGAAAATAGGACAGTTAACTCAAGTGGCACCCTCGCATGCGCAATTTAAACAAGGAGACCCTAAGGTCTATAAATTGGGGAGTTTTCCCACCCAAAATAGATAGAGAGAAGGAGCATTTGAGCAATGAAGTGCTGCCAATTTACATACCTACTTGCGATTTGTGCCTTCACATCCTTAATCTCTCATTCGAAAGGGAGGTTATTGGGTGACTATTGGAAGCACGAATCCCGACCCAAAACCCAATTTTTGGCCACAATATTCCACAAAATTTTTTGACAACACCCTATAAGGAGTTTTGGACCCATCCCAAGTGGATTGGTGCCAAAACAGTGTCCCAAACGGTGGGCGTCCTGCCCCCGGGCGCTCCCCAAACTGTCACAGTCCTATTCGCCCCACCCCGGGATGATTAGAAATATGTGATATATTTCTCTAGTTTTTATTTTGCATTTTATTCTAGATATGTTAAATAGGTTACAGTTCAAATTTCATTTCATTCTGAGCAATTTTGACCAGGTTTTTGTCATTTCCCGCCTTTACTAACTTGCAGATGGCACCAGAAAAATCTGGGTGATAGAGGTAAAATTGGAGAAATATGACCTTCTGGGTCTTCCCAAAACACCCCCAATTAGCTAACCCCAAGTTTTCAGGTCATTTGGAGCTTCCGAGATAGGACATTGAAGAGGGTGCTTTTTGACAAGTTATTGCAGGTCTATTCGTCCCACCCTGGAGCGAATACAAATATGTGAGGAATTTCTAGACTATTCTTTTTGCAATGGCTTCTTGATAACATATTTATGCTTCTGTTAAAATTTCAGGTCGATCTGAGGTCATTTGATCATCATTTTAATATTTTCATGCATATACTGACATTAGGCCTTGGGAAATACATGTTTTATTCTGCCCGCAGGTGCTACTAATATTTTTTGTTTCCTTGAACGCAGGTCTTTGACATCATAGAAGTAGGAAAGAGTCAAAAATCATATACACAAGTGGCGGTGATGTTTTGGTCCGTCCATCTTATATGTGGGCACGCGGAAGAAGGATTGTTGTTTATAGATGCGATAAGAAACTTATTTGACGCTCCTATCCCCTAAAAAGGAAGGAGACGTATTGTAACACAACTCTGAAAAGCATATCAATAAAAAGGGCCATATTTTATATTGCTTTTATCTTGTGTCAATTCATCTATGCTCTTTCTTTTTATGTATTTTGCAATACATAGGCTTTAAGCGTTAAGTTTGATTTTATAAGCATCATATTGGGCACTTTCCTTTTTGTTTTCGTATCCTCGTGCTTTCAATGGCGATCACGGTGGGACCTCTGTCCCTTGATTTTTAAGATTAAATTTCTGATTAAAGTTGCTTGTTTTGTTGCTTACAGGTACCAAGTTTTCAAACGCTAGACTGTTTCAGGCAGAAATTCAGAGACATCCGATTTAGGCAGAGAAGAGGTAGGGGTTTTAAACACCCTTTGTCAATTTTCTGTTTTCTATTTTTTGTTCTCTGATTTTTGCTTGCATAGGAGAGTTTAAATGCTTGCTTGTTTCAATTTTGCAATTTAAAAAGAACCCCACACACCACGTGGTAATTTAAACCAAGGAGTTGGTCGTAAAACCCCAACCCTTGAGCAAGACCAACGGTGGATTTCATCATCACCTTGGCTTGAGATATTGCATCCATAACCCTGATCGCGACTATTGCTAGACGTAAATCCTGATGAAAGCTGACCAAGTGTAGCTTGGGGTGATTCCTAGCACATGAGGATAAGTCTTCTATGGTAGGTGTCATAAACAGAGCGATTCCCCTTCCGTACCGCCTATGTTCCACGTATCATCTGCTCTCACGTACCTATAGTCTCCCTCACGTAAGGGCGGGTATATAGAGAGGTTGGTATATCGGTCCGACAATGGTATATTGAAGGGGCGACCATTTTGGGAGTCATAAGAGCCTTCATAATTGCATTTAAATGGTTTTCACAAAAAGCTTTCAAAAACAAACAACAAAACACACTAAACCAGATTTAGGGCACACTTTTAATATTTAAAAGAGATAATCATTGCTTGTGTGTGTGTGATATTTTATGTTTAGTGTATCAAAAAAAAATCATAAAAAAAAAAAAAAGAATCTACGCATCTTTAGGTAAGCATCACCATGGTGTACACCCGTAGCCAAGCCCGATCACGGGCAGAAGCTGCAGAGAGTGCACCAAGGGGGACAAGTCACCTCCGATATAGTCCTGAGGACTTGGTCATCCCGCCTTGGTGGCAGGATACACAAGATAGTCCCCATCATGCCATCACCGAACAAGACTATAGAGGCACCCCCTTGAGGGGCACACCCACTCAACATAGAGGCACCTCCTTGAGGGGCACCCCCACTCAGCAAAGATCCTTTCAAGAGGAAAACCCACATGTGGCACTCAACCTAGATAGGAGGCCCCCCTTGGAAACTCATTATGGGTGGCCTAGTGATGAAGTGCTTGAACAACATAGGGTCCACAAGGAGGAACCATATGATTTTGTTACTCCTGATTTACCCCTGATTACTATCAAAAACACTAGACCATATCCAGAGTATCAGGCACTACAGATAGGGCAAGACAATTCTGCCCACACCTTTTATGCATATAACAGAGAGTGTGAGGAAGACCATTATGTTCCTCAAGAGTGATACACAATGCGGGAACGATGCACGTCCGCACCCGCTATGTATCAGGATCACTCATTAAGGCCAGAGCCTCAAGTAAATGCCGCTAACCTCGATAGAGGGAAGCAACCCATAGGGGTCTCGGATCACCATGACCGAGAAAGACATGTAGGGGAGGCATCTAGGCTTCCTAAACAAGAGACGATGGAACAAATTGACTTGGCATTTGCCAAACTAGCCGCCCGCCAAGCGCAAATCACGCGGCTCAGGCAAGACCAACAACAATTAGAACATTTGTGTCACCTTAACCAAGAGCGCATTCAGCGTCAGACAGCTGAATTGCTTCACAACAATGTGCCTGAGAAGGTCCTAGCCCCTCGCGCACATAAATCAGAAGTGTATGAGAGGCACAATCCTTTGGTGCGAGATAGGTCTCCGTGACCTCATCAAGCACTGCCTCCAAGACCTCCTAGACCTGAGTGGGAGGCCACTCCCAGACACTATGATGGGCACCCTCCGTGGGCACCCATCAATGTTTATAGGCCTAGGCCAGACACTCCTCAAGAAGCCTATGAGGAGTATGAACAAGAAGAAGAGCGGGCTGAAACGCCCTATCAAGGCAGAAGGGGTGCTACCCAGCTACCCCTCCAAAGGCCTCAAGTTCCCCACAACCCACAATGGGAGCAAACTAAGGAGGAAGAAATTAAATCCTCTGATGCATATAAAGCATTGCTAGAGCGCTTAGAGTCTATGGAGATCAAGACTTTTGGGCCCCAAAAGCCCACTTTACGCCAACTCCGTAGCCATCCTGTGCATCCGTCAGTGTCGGCACCTCCATACCCAGAACACTTTAAGTTGCCCCAGTTGGCACTCTTTAGAGGGGAGGAGGATGCCCAAGAGCATGTGACCAGATTCCTGAGCCAGTGCTTTGGTATTCAGGACAACGATGCTTTGTTACTCAGAACATTTATAACCACATTCGCAGGCCCTACCTCGGATTGGTTCACCCAATTACCAAAACATAGCATCAGTAACTTGGATCAGTTAGTGGATGCGTTCCTCGAACGCTTCACCTTCAACACAAAGAAAAAGGCGTCCCTAAGCGATCTAGCTAGCCTCAAGAAGTATGAGGAGGAATCTATGGTGGCATATGGGAACCGGTGGAGGACGTTGCTTTCAAAGCTACCCTACCTCCCTCCTATGTCTGACTTGACCCAAATGTTCGCAAAGAGTTGTTTGCGATCGATCTCTATGCTATTGCAGCTGCAGCAATATGCAACTTTAGAAGAAGCTCTGGTGCAAGCCAGAATAATCGAAGAGATCAAGATACAGGATGGTGAAATTGCCAAGCCTAAGAAAAAAGAATGGAACAAGAGCACTAAAATAGGGACTACGCAACAGAAACCCGTCATGGTCAATCAAGTTGCTATCAACGCCCCTAAGCCTGCCCAAGCAACACAGCCTCCAAAGGCTAACTATCAGGCGGTGCCTCCCAACAACTATGAGAGAGAAAACCAAAGGCAGGAACAAAATCAGCAGCGTCACCCTAGGCGACAATTTACGCCTTATACAGAGTCCAGGGACTCTCTGTTTGACCGCTTGTCAGCGGCGAACTTGATCAACCTTCCAGAGATTCAAACTATAGATCCCAACGCACCGAAGCCTAAGGGGTACCGAGAGGACTTGTATTGTAGGTTTCATAGGCGTAAGGGACATGACCTTAACGCATGTTGGAAGTTCAAAGGTTTGGTACAAGATCTCATTGACAACAATACATTGGCAGTGGATAATCCCATAGCGCCCAACAACCAACAAATGGGAGTTTTCAGAGACCCTTTGCCCGCACATGATGCACAAGCAAAACCCCTTCACGTCAATGAAGTGCAACAGAATTTCCCCATGGAGGGGTATGTAGGGATGATAAGCATAGTGACGAGGAACAAGAGATATCCAGGAACTGCCCCTGCGGTAGCCACAAGAGAAGTTCCATCAACGTCACAACCTCAACAAAACCCTACGCAGCTTCCCCCGCCTAGACCAGTGGCCACGATTCGAACTAGACTTACTCAAAGTCTAAGGACCACGTCGGCTAGGCTCTCCATATATGAGCTTATTCAATAATCAGCGCCCCATCGGGAGGCTCTTATGGAGATATTAAAGGCCATTGAGCTGCATCCCCATGAAGCAAATTCTTTCAACAACTTCGTGGGCCATGTGAAACAATGTATAGAACCAGTCATCACCTTTAGAGAAGATGAATTAAAATCGGTGGCTGGTGATGTGGTGGATCCACCCCTGCACGTTATCACGTGGGTCAACGGGATTCCATATAAGCGGGTGTTGGTAGATACTGGTTCGTCTAGTAACATTATTACAACCGCAACACTGAAACATTTGAAGCTGTCGGCCTCTCACATCGTACCTTCCACTTATACTCTTCGAGCATTCAATGATGCGATATGCTCGATAGTTGGCACAATTGTCCTACCCATCCAAGTGGGACAAAAGACCATTCATACATTGTGCCACATATTAGAAGGTGAGATGGCTTATAATATCTTGTTGGGGCGACCTTGGATCCGGGACATGAAGTGTGTTCCTTCAATTGCTCATCAATGCTTAAAGTATACATTTGAAGGACAGGTGCATGTGGTCCCTACAGACTTAGAGCCTTTCAAATACTGCAATTCAGTGCAACTCATGCCGCAGTCGACCCTTCCATCAATGCATTTGGATTTTTAGTTAAATCCATCTAAACAGGGTTCGACTATGCAGGAATCTCCATTTCCAAGTTCATCAAATTCCCAGTCAGGTCCATCTTCCTCATCTGGTCCTTCAACAACGATGCCACCTACGGTGGCCACACCAAAGGACAAGGGAAAGAAACCCCTGGAAGAGGAACCACCCTTAGTCTCAACCATCTCGATAGAAGAGATGCCTAGCAGAATGGAAGTCGAGATGCCTAGTTCACCCCACATGGAGTGGACTCAGGGAGAACTCCCATTCGCCCCCTCTCAATCGCCAACGATCACCGTTGAGATGTCCAACACGGGCATGGGGGAGTATATAGTGCGCAATGTTGTAGCAACACCCACACTTGAGTCCATGCAAGACATGGGGAGACCTCGACTCCCCATAGGCTCTGTGGTTCCTTTAGGCTACCCACCCAATCAGACAAACTTTATTTATGGGGGCCTGGATAATGGCGTTGAACCTTCCCTACAAGAAGAGGAAGATGAAGAGCCCTTTGTTGAGGATGTCAATTATCTGTCTAACCTAGACTTCGCATTGAGATATCTTAGCCAATGCAATTGGCACGGATATGGGTTGGGCAGGTATGAACAAGGAGTGCGTGTTTTGTGCCAACCAAGATACCAAATGCCTTATGACAAGTCAGGCGTAGGGTTTAATCACCCTTTGCCCCTAGACATCTTGGTCGAAAACATGCAAGGCCTAGGGATAGGCAACAAGGATGGGTTGGCATTAGATCCATATGCCAATCCTAATACAACTTATACATTGGGGGATTATTTCCCATTACGAACAAACAACCTTGTTGACCTTAACAACCCTTTCCCTTCGGTCGAAAAGGGAGACAATTCAAGGACTCACCCCCAAGAGGGGTATGGACAAGACCAAGAAGGGTCTTCGGATGATGAGTTGGAGTATGAGGTAGCACCTTGGGATCCTCTTGAGTTGGGAAGCAATCATTCCCATGTGCATCCCATGGATGATTATCAAGAAAGCTTCCTGACCATGTTCCCATTGGATGCTCCAATTGAGCATATGCCACCTCAAGAAAATCAGGTCCCCCCATAGAGAGCGGAACAACCTCGATGGGACCACATTAATTTGCTCGAACAAGATGAGCCCCATATGTCGCAAACCGCTGTTGCAGCAAACGAAGGCCTTTGGATCTCTGACAGTGATTACGAAGATGAAACCGAGATGGCCTATCTCAACCACATGCGACAAATGCAACAACAGTATCCCTTAGGCATAGATGACATGTTTGAACACCTGCACATAGGGCCAAGACATAGGTGGCACCTCAACCCGGTGTAGTTATAGCAATTACTGCACCCGCCACTCTAGGTACACAGAGAGCATCTTCCGCCTGGAGACCCTATCAAACCATCAGTGCCTAGGGCAGACCCTGTCTGCATGTCCATGCATAGGGCTGATCCATTTGTGCCAGTGCCCACAGAGCCAGATCCAAAGCACCAAGAACATCCGAAATGTCATAGTCATCACACCTACGGTAATGGAGGTTACAATCATTTCATCAACATGATCTCCATTGACTTAACCACCCCCATCCATGATCCAGCCGACCCAACACGGTCATTGCATCTAGACATAGAGGCTATAGATTGGGATCGTGCTGACACACCACCATCCCCATCAGAGTACTGGCCTTGCGGTGGGATGTTTCATTTCACTCCAGGATAGACTCAGGATGTCTTCCATGCTGAAGAGGAACCTGACGTTCCTAACGATGATCTTAATTCAGCAAATGATATCCACTTGATCCCAACTCCACACCAGTTGGAGGATGGATCCCACATGTCGATCGAGGAGACGACTGACGTAGACATCGGCACAGATCCAATGAATCCATAGATTCTCAAGCTGGGGGTAAGTCTCTCCCCCGAAGAGCAAGCCGATTACATTGCCCTTCTCAAAGAGAAGAAGGAGGTTTTTGCATGGTCATACAAGGACATGCCAGGACTAGACCCGTAGCTAGTCATGCATAATCTAACGCTTGATCCGACAGTCAA
The DNA here is from genome assembly GCA_028583015.1 of Wollemia nobilis. Lineage (NCBI taxonomy): Eukaryota > Viridiplantae > Streptophyta > Pinopsida > Araucariales > Araucariaceae > Wollemia > Wollemia nobilis. Next base: position 10,941,570 of record JAQPPZ010016945.1, read on the forward strand.
GCCAGTAAAGCAAAAACTACGTAAGATGCACCCAACAGTGGCCTTAATGGTCAAAGACGAGTTACAAAAGTTGTTGGATGCACAGTTTGTCATCTGCATGGATTATCCGCCATGGTTGTCTAACATGGTTCCCGTCAAGAAGCCCGACGGGAGGATTCGCATATGCACCAATTTTTGAGATCTAAACAAAGCGAGTCCTAAGGATGATTTTCCCTTGCCAAGCATCGACGCATTGGTAGATGCTACAGCGGGCCATGAAATGCTTTCCCTCATGGATGGTTTCTCAGGATACAATCAGATTCGTATTAATCCCGAGGACCAACTAAAAATGGCATTCACAATGCCTTGGGGGACATTTTGCTATAAGGTCATGCCTTTTGGCCTTAAAAATGTTGGCGCCACCTACCAACGTGCCATGACGTACATCTTTCATGATTACATGCACAAGACTTTGGAAGATTACATGGATGATTTGTTGGCCAAATCTCTTTTGTGCCTAGATCACCTCGGTGACTTGAGCAAGGTCCTCGATCGCCTCATTGAACATAAAGTCAGACTAAACCCCAAGAAGTGCGTCTTTGGCGTCACCTCCGAAAAGCTCTTGGGTTTCATAGTCTCCAAACGAGGAATCGAGGTAGACCCAAACAAAGTCAAGGCAATCCTTGAAATGCTTCCCCCAACTACCATCAAGCAGCTCAGGAGTCTGTAGGGAAAGGTCACATCGATTAAGCGCTTCATAGCGCAGTTATCTGACAAGTGTCGACCCATGAATAAATTATTGCATAAGGGGGTCACATTTCACTGGGATGACGAGTGCCAGTCAGCCTTTGATGACATTAAACAATACTTGGCTTCGCTGCCAGTATTGGCACCACCTAGACCAGGAGTGTCGTTCTATTTATACATCTCAACTATTGAGGTGGCATTGGGCGCCATGTTGTCCCAGAAAAATGAACTTCACAAAGAATAGGCTACATACTATCTTAGCCGCACCCTGGTCAGTTATGAACTTAACTATGCATACGTTGAAAAGCTCTGCTTGGCAGTGGTGTTTGCTACCAAAAAGCTACGCCACTACATGCTCAACAATAAGACGTATGTTGTGTCTAAGGAGAATCCATTGCGATACATGATGAGTCATACTTATCATAGTAGCCGCACGATGAAATGGATCATGTTGTTGATGGAGTTTGACATAGAATTCATTGGATAGAAATCCATAAAAGGTCAAGTCATCGCCGATCAACTGGCAGAGGCTCCTCTTGAAGACGATCAGCCTCTGACCATAGAACTACCGGATGATGGGGTTTTTCATGTTTCAGAATCGCAAGATTCTGATGAGCCTGAGTCACAGGCTGACATGACCCTATTCTTTGATGGTTCTAAATGTGAGCAAGGAGGTGGCATGGGAATTGTATTCTTCACTCCACAAGGGGCTCCAATGCCTCTATCATTTAAATTAGACTTCCCGTGCACCAACAACAATGCAGAATACGAAGCCTTGCTCATCGGTCTTCAGACAACAATCACCATGAACATTAAACGTTTAAACATCTTTGGTGATTCGTTGTTAATTGTCAATCAAGTTAAGGGGATATTCCAATGTAAATGCCTAGTTCTGCAGGCCTATAAAGCCCTTGTGGACAAATTCTTGGCACAACTTGAATGGTACGACATCGAGGCACTCCCTCGATCATCGAATCATTTTGCGGATACTATGGCCTCCTTGGGGTCACTAATCCCGCAAGACCCTTCCGGTGAGATGACAACTATTCAGGTCAAGACATTATCGCAACCCGTGATGGAGCGTGCAAGCTCTGACCTCACGCCAGGAATCCACTTGATCCAGATTGAACCATCTCCGGATAGGTTTTCTCGAATCCAAGATTGTTTGACTCAAGCCAACTGGGGGTCCTTGTTCTCCCCTACCCCTCTTAATAGCAACACAACGCTATTTTTACAAGTTCTTTCCCGCTCAGCTTTTGCTAGGGATGAACTTCAAGAGGGATTGGTCGTTCATACCATCGAGGTTTTTGATCAGCAGGATTGGTACACACCCCTAAGGGATTACCTCAAGCTAGGTACTCTCCCACTTGGATTGACACAAGCCGTGAAAAGATCATTCAAATAGAAAGCGGAAAAACATGTCTTGCTAGGAGACATTTTGTATCGTCGAAGCTATGAAGGAATCCTCCTCCGTTGCTTGGACCAGCAGGAGTCCGCTTGGGCGATCACCCAAGCCCACGATGGTACATGTGGTGGCCACTTCAGCGGTATGGCCATCGCAAAGCGCATTCTTCGCATGGGTTATTATTGGCCATATTTAGAGCGAGATTGTTGCGCATATGTGAAGAAGTGCGTGAAGTGTCAACATCATGCCAATTTGACACACGTACCTTCTCAGGCCTTGCAACCGATCCAATCGGCTTGGCCTTTTTCATAGTGGGGCTTTGATCTAATCGAAAAGATCTCCCCTGCATCGTCGGGTCATCACACATTTATCATAACGGCCACAGAGTATTTTACCAAGTGGGTGGAAGCAATTTCGTTAACCTCTACGACTGGACCCCGCATTGTGGAGTTTATTTTGCATAACATCATATGTCATTTTGGTATTCCATCCAAGATCCTCTCGGATAATGGGACGCCCTTCAAGAACAAATATGTGCATGCTTTGACCACAAAGTACAAAATTTAGCATAGTTTTTCAACACCCTATTATCCGCAGGCAAATGGGCAAGCAGAGGCGTCAAACAAAATGCTAGTCGCCATCCTTAAAAAGACTATCGTAGATAATCATAAGGATTGGCACATTCAGATCCCGCTTGCCCTATGGGCTTATCGCACTAGCATTCGGACGCCCACTGGGGCAACTCCATTTTCGTTGGTGTATGGCTCCGAGGCAGTCATGCCTCTTGAGTTGGAAATCCCTTCCCTGCGCATTTCAATGCAAGAGTTCATCGATGATGACACTGCACGGCAGGCCCGGTTAGATCAACTCACGTTGCTTGATGAACGACGCGTCAATGCTCTCGAGCATTTGCGTATCTATCAAGAGCGACTTAAGAGAGCATATAACATGAAGGTCCACCTAAGGGAATTTTAGGTTGGTGACTTGGTCTTAAAAGAGAACCAACAGAATTCTAATTTGTCATCCCATCTAAGGGACAAGTTCATGGCAAACTGGTTAGGTCCTTATGTGATTGATAGTAGAATAGGACCTGGAACATACCGGCTTGCCTCTCTTGAAGGAATCAAGGAGCTAGAACCCTTGAACATCAGTCATTTGAGGCCATTCCACATTTAGAGAGCCATAGCCCAACCAAAAGCTCCAAGGATTCCCACAATCGCTTGGTCAACCCTAAATGCCCCAAAGGTATCTAAACCCTTTGGTCAACCCAAAAGCTCCAAGGATTCCCACAATCGCTTGGTCAACCCAAAAGCTCCAAGGATTCCCAATCACTTGGTCAATCCCAAAATGCCCCAAAGGTGTCCATAAACCCTTTGGTCAAACCAAAAGCTCCAAGGATTCCCATAATCGCTTGGTCAACCCCAAATGCTCCAAAGGTACCCATAAACCCTTTGGTCAAAATCAAAGCTCCAACGGTTACCATAACCGCTTGGTCAAAATAAATATTCAAAAACAAACAAAAACAATAAAATCATCAAAAATAACAAAAAAAATCATTCCATGCATACTTGTAAAAATAAAAAATACAAAAATATAAGTTGCATTAGGCATCACATCCATCCATTGCATATTTGCTAGGTCATACAAGTCAAAAGCACCATAGATTGTCATTACTTGGCAATTCCATCATTTTTCACATCAACTCCATTTTTACAAATGCATACATCCAACATTACACCATCGCCATTTTTAGCAAAGTTAGTTGTCTCCTAATGTATATAGGGTTTTCGTCATTCAAGTTGTCTTTAAATTTCTAGCCAAAAACTATACAAAGTTAAACAGATTTTACAAGGGAAAGTTTTACTTGGGTCAAGCCTCGTTACGTAACATCCCTACACAAATTAAAACACATAAAATAATTCCTAAGTTGTGTGAACGCAAGAGAAATCTACAAAGCAGTCTAGGGTACCATAGGTGAAAGATTAGCCTGTTCATCCCCCTATGCGAATGGTTCAAGAGTGCTGAGAATTGACAAAAGGACAAGCTCTTCCCCATCCATTCCCCATAATCAACAGTGGTTTTCACCACTACCACAACTCCCCATCACCGTTGGTCCTCAAAGTTGTAAGGATTCATACTACACGTCCCTGCCAAGGATGGGTAGTCATCCCCAAGGCATAAAAGGATCAATGACCATTCAAAAACAACATTTCCACAAGCCATCATCACAATCACCTTTGGTCTCTCAAGTCGTAAGGATTCGTACTACACGTCCTTGCTAAGGATGGGTAGTCATCCCCAAGGCCTAAAAGATCAATACCCTTACTTCATAATCTCCATACTACCCTTTGGTTCCCAAAGTCGTAAGGATTCGTACTACACGTCCCTGCCAAGGATGGGTAGTCATCCCCAAGGCCTAAAAGGATCAATGTTATTCACCAGTCACAAACATACCAGCTTAACCTTACAAAGCTCAAAAGCCAAATCAAATAATAGTGGTTATCACTACTATTTAACATCCTTGCTCCAAAAAAAAAAACAAAAATAGAACAAAATAAACAGTGATTTTCATCACTTTGTATACGAGCAAATATCCTAAACCATTGAGCCAATAAAAATCCTGAACTTGAATCCCTAGAATTCTTAGTATTTGAAAACCATCTAGGTGATCCTCATTACAGGTTTGGTGGATAACCTACCTGGCAATGGTGGTATCCTACCCGCATGACGATATGTCTGTCACATTAGCTTTGCATGTGAGTAGACCAATGTTTGCATGTGGATGAGCTAGCTTATGGTATCTTAGATTGTCCCATGGATTAATCTTGCTAAATACAACAACGGAGTTAGTGGAGCTAATTAGGTGATCCTCAGTACAGGTTTGGTTGATAGCCTATCTGGCACTGGCGGTATCTTGACAAATACCACATAAACGAACTCAATTGCACACACAGGGATGTGAAATAACTTGGTTCAATTCAAGTCGGATTTATACCTTGTTCAAAAGTCTTGCGCGATAAATGTACAGTCTTGGCTAGTTAGTTAAAATATCTGAATCTCAGAAAAGCTTAACTACATTTCAAAAACAACTGGTACATTGCATTTCGTACATTACCATCAAAAAATATGCAACATACAAAAACAAAGTTTTCACCTGCACAGTCATTCCACACAGTCATCCCATAAGTCCACCAAGCCAGTAAATCTTGCACAGTCTATGGTGCCATCGACAAGTTATCAACCAAATAAGTTCATTCATTCCATATGCATACATCATATAATTAGAAACATCGCATTCATAATACCACATGCATCCATCATCATAAATCAATGTGCATAAACAGACAAACACACCATGAAAATTTTATAAAAACCAAAAAAGAGTCATCTGTATATATATCATCAAAAATGCCTGCAGGCTACAATGAACCGGTCCTCTGACCTCGCAACAAAAACAAAAAGCTCAAAAACCCCTAAGCCTAGGGCGTCGGCCACCATGATCACGCAGGATCGATGCGACGGGAACTACCCCCTGGTGTGGGTCCTATGGGACCTCTCAGGGCGACTGCTGCTCGCCCCTACATCATGCCTACTAGTGCCCCCCTCATCTAGCCGCCTACGACGAGATGATGCTGACTGCTCAGTATCGTTGTCTCTCATCCAACGTGAAGAGCCACCTCCAGGGGGCTCAGGTAACCGCCCACCAAGGTGGATGATCTCTCCCTCCATATCCATCTAATGTCGATGCCAATCTGCCTCCCATCGACCCCACTCTACCTCCCACCGATGGTAGTAAGCTACTACGTCATCGCGCTATGCTAGCTGCGTCCGTAGGAGATCCCTCTCTCGTGCAGCATCGGTATCCCCCTCCTATCGGTGGGATGCAGCCCATGCATTCTCCCGCTCTGCCAGCTGAGTCCACAGGAGATCTCTCTCCTACAAAGCCTCTCCTAGCTCCCCATCTCACCTCCGTAGTAGCCCCACCAATCATGCATTCTCAATGTGCAACCCTACCTCCATGTCCTCCGACACTACCTGAGGCCTCGATGAATCCGAGACAACAGCCTACTCTAGCTCCCACTACTCTAGGACGTCCTGCATTTTTGGCTGGTCTAGAACCCCATAATCCCCGCTCGCATCCTCAACCTCCACCATCTCTGCATCATCCAGTGGAGCACCCCAACCCTCATCTGGTGCCTCTGCACCCTCATCCCTCTGTTGTCGCCTCCGCCCCGCCTAGAGGCCCCTCGCCTCGCCACCATCGCAAGGTCCACCACTGCTCATACTTGATAGTAACCCCGACGTCATCCACATCTAGGACGTCAATAGCCGTATCTGAATCCTCTCCAAGTGGCGCAATGACTGGCCGGTCCAAAGTCCTCTCATCCCCCCAATGTCGATAGACCATGGGCTCACCAGGCATCCCCTGGTGCACCCCAAACTATCGTGTAACCCGGCCATATGGGAACAACTCCTACTCAGTCCCATGCCTCCCAATCAGCCACCGCTCCCTCCGTACCCACCGAAGCCACTCTCCAGCCTCAGGCCAAGCTGGACAGTCTCGGTAGGGGCGCCAGAACACCTCCCCTGGAGTAAGCCGAGCGAAGGCATCGGCATAGTGCCCTACTGCACCTGCCCATCATCGACTCTGACCCTACTCCTTCGACCTCCACCATAGTACCTCGTATCCAATCTCCCGGTCTGCCATCTCTTCCCGAGTCATCCAGGGCAGCCCCACTGGCCTCTCCATTACTATGTGCTACCAAGCCCAGCACTGCAACAAGTAGCTGCAACTAATCCCCTTCCGCTTTTGGCAGCGGACCTCGTACAACTCATCATAGAGCTATGCCAGTAGAGTCTGTCCCCATCTCATGATCATCGGTGCATCTGTAGGACACTCCACCAGCCTGAATACCACCTCCAATAGGTTCCATGGGAACCTCGCGCCCGAAGAGTCGGGGAGCAACATGTTGGAAATGAGGCCCATGAGTAATGCGTGCCTCATTCCCAACACACCCCTCTCTAGCCACCATCGAACCAGTATGCCACCAATATGACAGTCGATCTCTACCCTCTCCACTGGGCTCTCCACACCCAACTCCTCCCCATGCCCGAAATAGCGTATCAGTACTGCTGTCCTCCGATCCCGCGATGTCGTCTGGATCGACAGTCCATCTATTGGAATTCGAAGAATTCGATAGACATCCTCCAAGGTCACCGTCATCTCCCCTATTGGGAGATGGAAGGTGTTGGTCCGGGGATCCCACAGATTGATCAGGGCCATCAGATAGGCCCGATCCCCGACCATCGACTCCAGCCGAGTCACCTGCTTGAGCCCAAGGGCGTCAAGCCAATCCCGATTAGCCAAAGTCAGCGTTGCACGTGCTTCAGTGAAAATAGTAGGCACCCGATATCGGCTCTTCACAACCTGCAAAAGAAAACAACATAAAAACATTAAAACAATGAAAAAAAAATGTGTACAGAGCACAAACAAAATAGTAATTACAAAATTCAAAATTAATTTGTCAGATTTAGGGTTTTTAACTCTAACTGATTAATTAATAACAAAAACGTCATTTTTTAGATCTAGGGTTTTTAACTCTAACTGATTAATTAACAACAAAAACAATTACAAAACAAACAAAAAAAATCATTTGTCAGTTTTAGGGTTTTAAATTTAACTGATAAATTAAACAAAAAAACAACATTCAAAAACGTAATTTTTTAGATCTAGGGTTTTTAATTCTAACTGATAAATTAACAACAAAAAAAATTACAAAAACAAAACCTAATTTGTCAGACCTAGGATTTTTAACTCTAACTGATAAATTAACAACAAAAAAAAAAAAAAAAATCATTGTCAGATCTAGGGTTTTTAACTAAACGATAATTAACAAAAAAAAAAAAAATCATTGGTCAGTTCTAGGGTTTTTAACTCTAACTGCAAAACAAACAAAAACAGTCACAAAAATAATTTTTCAGACCTAGGGTTTTTACCTTTAAACTGGCAAATTAACAACACAAAAACAACAGTTAACTAGGGTTCAAGTTACGCTTTCCGCTTAGTTTTACCCTACGTTTTTAACCTAAGTTCTGATCTTGGTTCAATTCAGGTTCAACGACGTTTTTAAGTTGTGTTCTAAACTAAGTTTCTAGCTCATTTTTCAACTAAACTTTTGATCTATGTTTAACTAGGGTTAAATTAAGTTTTCCGCTAAGTGTTCATAGACTAGGGTTTCATTTTTACAATTTGAAAAACCAGATAAACAAAAACACAAGAAATAAACAACTTGCGATTTTCAAACTGTGACACAAACTAATAAAGAGGATGGGCACTCACTGGTATCACTTCGGCTCCGTCGCTCGATCTGGTGTGTGAACTCATGGTCGCAAGAATAGTTTGGCAGTGCTTCACTTCGCAGAATTGACCTCCTCCTCCTCAGAGCTCCAAATCGCCAAGAAAAACAAATGCAAATGAGCCCAAAACTCAGTTTTGGCCTTTAAATAGGCTTTTTGAGCCTGTACTCATCCCCCCTAGGATGAGCACTCTGGTTAGCGCTCGTCCCTCCCTGGGATGAATACTAAACAGGAATTCGTCCCACCCGGGATGAATACAGTAATTCGTCCCACCCAGGGATGAATACAGAGCAAAAATTTCAAAAATAGCTAAAAAATGCACAAAATGCACCAAAAACAAGGCCTAAAATTGTCCAATGAGAGTGCTTTTGCACTTGACATTCCGGGCATACAAAACCGATGTCGGGGTCACAAATCCTCACTATCCTACTCCCTAAGAAGGCTACCATAGCCGGACCGCTCCACGGGAAGCCGGATTTTCGAGAATTTCAGCCCCAAACGACGTCACCAAAAAGGGTCAAAACCCAACCAAAAATAGCAATACCATTGCCGAACGAAGGCGCATTTGCGCCTGACATTCTTGGCATCCAAAATAGACGTTGGGGTCACAAATTGTCACTATCCTACTCCCTAAGAAGGCTACCATATCCGGACCGCTCCATGGGAAGACAAATTTTTGCCAATTTCAGCTCCAAAATGCGTCACAAAAAGGGTTCAAACCCACCAAAAATAGGTCAGAATGTTCGGAAACTGCTTTCATATTTAATGGTAAACAATTGAAGGCACCCTTACCTAAGTCATCTTGGGTCAAGCGACTCGTCACTTTTCTCATGTCGGTCATTCCCTCATCGATTCGTCGCTTGAGGGGGTAGTCACACTTAGTCACCAATCAACAACAACATACCCAATCCTGGAAATGACACGCATTCAAAGGATCATTGACAAAGACAATCATGCCCTTGCTTGGGGTAGCAAACAAGCAATTATCACAAGCTGATCAAACACTTGGCATTCATGAATCATGAACTCAAGGTTCCCATAGACAAAAGGTTGCGCCCTTTGCCTATTCATGACTGATCAATGTCCAAGTTCAAGTAACACCTCACTAAACAAGGTTAACACTTGAATTAAGTTCCTTAGCTCATCAGAGGCAAGGATTCAAGAATGCGTGCCCTTTCCATACTTGGGGCATCAAGAGTTGGTTAGGTTACTGAGAAACCCTAATCATTAGTGCTTTGGTTATTTATTTTTGCTCGACGTTGCGCCTTGCACAATGCTTCCCAAAAAGGGGCATCTGTAGACACCAAAACAACACCAATCCGATTATGTGACAACAAGCGCTGATCGCATTGACACAAACAGCCCCCAGGGCAGCCCCTAGAGGTTAAACAGTGGTCCTAACCACTCCCAAAAGTAGTTTGGAAGGTCAAAGGTCAATTTGGCACCTTTTTGGTGTAGACACCAAAACAACACCAATCCGATTATGTGATTGCAAACACTGATCACTTTGACACACACACAGCCCCCAGGGCAGCCCTCAGAGGTTAAACAGTGGTCCTAACCACTTTTATAGCAATTTTGTAAGGTCAAAAGGCAATTTGGCACATTCAAGCACTTTGCTCAGTATTCGTCTCACCCAGGGACGAATTCAAACTGGGATCCATCTCACCCAGGGATGAATTCTAAATTCATCTTTGGTCAGGACGAATTCCAGGTTTAATGGGAAAAAAGAAGAATGGCGCCAAGTGGTAGCCAAAGACAGTCAATTGATGACTCCTGCCTTGCATGCGCGTGTAGGTGGGCAGATGGGCCGTTAGAGGACTGTCACAAGGGCAATCATGAAAGCCCAAGTCATGGAGGACTTTCCTCTCTCATGGGAAGACATGACCGCCACATGGCACCTATGACCACCACATGGCGCTTATGCATGCCTCTCCAAAGAGACCCCTTGGGTCTATAAAATGGTGGACTTTTCCCACCCAAAAGGACAAGTTGGAGGCATTTTCAAGCAACGAAGTGCTGCCAATTTGATACCACGCCTTTACCCTTTTGATTTACATTTTCCACATCCTTAATCTCTTTCGCAAGAGAGGTTATTGGGTGGCTATTGGAAGTGTGAATTCGGACCCAAAAACCCGACATTTGACCACCTTAATCCACCAATTTGCTGACAACCCATCCTAAGAGATTTTGGGCCCATCCCAAGTGGATTGGTGCCAAAATCAAGTTCCAACGGTGGGCGGCCCACTCGGGCGCCCCGCATTCTTTTTAGTTTCATTTTAATCTATTCTGTTGTCACTTGTTTATACTTCATTCCATTTTATGCTATTTAGATAGTTTATATTCTCGATTTCATAATGTTTTGATCAGATTTCATCATGTTCTTGTCAATTTTGTTGTCTCCACTAACTTGCAGGTAGCGACGTCAAATTCTCAGTTGATGGAGGTCAAATTGGGAGAATCCGACCATCCGGGTCATCCCAAAATGCCCCCAATTAGCTAACCCCTATGTTTGCAGGTAATTTGGAGATCCCGAGACATGACATTTGGATGGAATCACTTCGGCATTTTATCACGAGTCGAATTCGTCCTCACCGAGGACGAATTATAGTAGAATTCATCTTGCCTAGGGACGAATTATAGTTGAATGCGAATTGGCCAACTATTTCGATGGCAGTGGCCCTTTGGTAATGTTTTCTGGTCTCTGTCAAATTTATAGGTCATTTAGAGTCATTTTGTCTATCGATTTGGCTAATCTTTTACATGCATCTTTCATTGATTTTAGAGAACAAACGTTTCCTATTTGCGGTGAGGTGCTACTAACGCCTTTGTTGTTTCTTTGATCATAGGAGGAGCAGCAAGGATAAAGGACTCATCAACACCAACGACGGCAACATTTTGGCCCGCCCATTTCAAATGTGGGCACGCGGAAGGAGGAACATTAAGTCTTGATTGTAACCAAATTCTATTTAATGCTCCTAGCCCCTGAAAAGGGAGGAGGCGTCTTTGTAACCGAGATCAAGAGAGTTAAATAAAAGGGCTGTGATTTCTCCATTTTCTTGTATCTCCATTCAATTCGTCTCTTTCATTTCATGCATTTCACATTTTAGGACTTAAGCATTAGTTTTGATTTTAAATGCATCACAATAGTTTTTCTTTTTAAATCTTTCAGAATCTCGTGCTTTCAGTGGTGATCATGGTGGGACCCTGTCCCCTGAATTTTGAGATCACAGAAACTGATTAAAACTTGTGTTTTTGTGCTTACAGGTACCTTTTTCAATTTTTGACTGTTATTCGTCTTTGCCTATGGCGATTACTTTACTGCAATTCATCTGACCCTGAGACGAATTCTAATTCATCTCAGATAGGGATGAATTCTGTTCTGTAATTCGTCTCACAGAGGGATGAATTTTGTGTGAATTTTTAGAGCCGAGGATCAGAAACAACAAGTTTAGGCAGAGAAAGGTAAGGGTTTTAAAACTGTTCCTATTATTTTTTGTTTTTTTGTTTTTGTTTTCTGTTAATTTTGCCTTCTTAGGGAAAGTTGTTTCTGCCTGTTTCATTTTTTTTAATAAAAATAATCACACACACTTCACGCAACATTTTTAAACCAAGGAGTTGGTCGTAAAACCCCAGCCCTTGATCAAGACCATCGATGGATTTCATCACCACCTTGGCTTGATTTTGCATCCATTTCCCCGATTGTCACTGTTGTTAGGCGTAAATCCTGATGAAAGCTGATCGAGTGTCACTGGGGTGATTCCCAGTGCATGAGGATAAGTCTTCTATGGTAGGTGTCATTAACAGGACAATCCCCCTTTCGTACCGCCTACGTACCACGTACCATCTGCTCTCACGTACCTATAGTCTCCCTCTCGTAAGGGCGGGTATATAGAGAGGTTGGTATATCGGCCTGGTTGGTATATTGAAGGGGTGACCATCTATGGGAGTCATATGAGCCAACATACTGCATTTAAACGTTCTTCAAAACTTTCAAAAACAAAACAAAATCATCAAAATGCACTAAAACCAGTCTAGGACACACCATTAATCTTTAAAAGAGATAATCACCATTTGTGTATGTGTGTGTTCATTTCTTCTTAGTGTAACAAAAAAAAAATCAAAAAATCATAAACAAAAAGATAAAAAATCTGCTTAGCTAGTAGAAAAGTACCACAATGGTGTACACCCATAGCCAAGCCCAATCAAGGGCAGAAGCTCCGGAAGGTGCACAAGGAGCGGGCACAAGTCACCTTCGCTTTAGCCCTGAAGACTTGGCCATACCGCCTTGGCGGTCTGGGCCACAAGAGAATCCACATCATTCCATGTCTAGGTGGAATTATAGGGACACCCCTCTGGGGGATACGCCCATTCAGAACAGCCCCTTTCGGGAAGAACCTTTACGTGTGACACTCAACGCAAATAGAAGACCGCCTTTAGAGGCTAGATATGAGTGGCCACCATGCAACGAAGCGCTAGAGAGGCACAGTGCCCATGAGGAGAGACAACATGACTATGGCATCTCTCCTTTGCCTCCCATCATTGTTAGAACTGAAAGACAAAACCCAGAGCACAGGGCTCTCCACAAAGGGCGAGCTAACTCCACTCGCCCCTTTCACACCCATGAAATGGAGTATGAGGAAGATCATCGCATTCCTCGAGAGCAATATACATCATGGGAGCCTTGTGCTTTCGCACCTGCTAGATACCATGATCACACATTAAGGCCAGAGCCTCAAGTAAATGCCGCCAACCTCGACAGAGGGAAGCGACCCATTGAAATCTCGGATCATCACGATCGAGGCAAAAACATAGGAGAGGCATACAGGCCTCCTAAGCCCAATATGGTGGATCAAATTGACCTGGTAGTCGCTAGACATGCCGCTCGCCAAGCCCAGATCATGTGGCTTGAGCAAGATCATCAACAGTTAGAGCGCTTATACCGCCTTAACAAAGAGCGCATTCAGCGCGAAGCAGACGAGCTACTTTATAAATTACCTGAGAGGGTGCCAACCCCTCACACCCAAAAAGCAGAACAATATGAGAGGTATAATCCCTTGGTGCAGGATAGGTCTCCGCGACCTCACCAAGCTTTGCCTCCGAGACCCCATAGACCTGAGAGGGAGGCCACTCCCCGAAACAACGATGGGTACCCTCAGCGGGGACTCACTCAGGGTCATAGGTCTCACCTAGAGACTCCTCAGGAAGTTTATGAGGAGTATGAACCAGAAGAAGAATGGGCCAAAATGCCCTATCAAGGTGGGAGGGCTGCCATTCGGCCACCCCCCCATAGGCCTCCAGTCTCCCACAACTCACAACGAGAGCAAACAAAAGAGGAAGATATTAAATCTTTCGATGCATACAAAGCGCTATTAGAGCATTTGGAGTCTGTGGAGACTAAAGCTTCTAGGCACCAAAAGCCCACGTTACGACAACTCCGTAGTCATCCGGTGCATCCGTCAGTGCCCACACCTCTTTATCCCAAACATTTCAAGTTGCCTCAGTTGGCAGTCTTTAAGGGTGAAGAGGATGCTCAAGAGCATGTGACAAGATTCCTGAGCCAATGCTTTGGCATTCAGGATAATGATGCATTGTTGCTAAGGACATTCATAACCACATTCATAGGTCCTACCTCGAATTGGTTCACACAGTTGCTAAAGCACAGCATAAATAACTTGGATCAATTAGTAGATGCGTTCCTGGAATGCTTTGCCTTCAACACCAAGAAGAAGGCATCACTGAGTGATCTGGATAGCCTCAGGAAATATGAGGAAGAGATAATGGTGGCTTACAGGAATTGATGGAGGGCTCTGCTTTCTAAGCTACCTTACCTTCCCCCTATGTCCGACCTCACACAAATGTTTTCACGGAGTTGTTTGAGATCGATCTCTGGGCTATTGCAGCTGCAACAATATGCCAGCCTAGAAGAAGCTTTGGCGCAAGCCAGAGTTATCGAAGAGATCAAAATACAGGAGGGCAAAATCACCAAGCCCAAAAAGAAAGAGTGGAACAAAAATACAAAGACAGGGACTATGCAACCAAAACCCGCTGTGGTTAATCAAGTTGCGATAAATGTCCCCAAGCCTATGCAAGAAATACAGCCTCAAAAGGCTAATTATCAGGTAGTGCCTCCTAATTATGAAAGATAAAATAAAAAATAGGAGCAAAATCAGCAGCGTCACCCTAAGCGACAATTCACCCCTTATACGGAGTCTAGGGACTCCCTATTTGACCGCTTGTCAGCGAAAAATCTAATCACCCTTCAAGAAATCCAAACCATAGATCCTAACGCTCCCAAGCCTAAGGGATATAGAGAGGATTTATATTGTAGGTTCCACAGGCGAAGGGGACATGACCTAAACGCATGTTGGAAATTCAAGGGATTGATACAAGATTTGATTGATAATAAAACATTGGCAGTGGACAACCCCATAGCACCAAATAATCAACAGATGGGGGTATTCAAGGACCCTTTGCCTACCCACGAGGCACAGGAAAAACCTCTTCAGGTCAATGAGGTGCGATAGAATCTCCCCATGCAAGGGTATGTGGGAATGATCAGCATAGTAACCAGGAACAAGAAATACCCAGGAGTTGCCCCCGAGGTAGCCACAAGAGAAGTTCCAACAACGTCGCAACCTCAACAACACCCTGTGTAGTTGCCTCCGCCTAGACCCGAGGTCACGATACGGACCAAACTCACGTAGAGTTTGTGGACCACATCGGCTAGGCTTTCCATCTATGAGCTTATATAGCAGTCAGCGCCCCATCGAGAAGCTCTCATGGAAATTTTGAAAGCCATCGAGTTATAGCCTCACGAAGTGAATTCCTTCAATAACTTCATGGGACATGTAAAATGATGTACGGAGCCAGTCATTACCTTCAGAGAGGATGAAGTTAAAATAGTATCGAATGACATGGCAGATCCCCCCTGCACGTTATCGCGCGGGTCAACGGGATCCCGTACAAGAGAGTGTTGGTAGATACTGGCTCGTCCAGTAACATCATTACCACTGTAGCATTAAAACATCTGAAGCTACTAGCCTCTCATATCATGGCTTCCACATACACACTGTGAGCATTCAACGATGCGATATGCTCGACAGTCGACACAATTGTTCTACCCGTCTAGGTAGGACAAAAGACGATACCCACATTGTGCCATATTTTGGAAGGCGAGATGGCATACAACATATTGCTAGGGCGACCATGGATCAGGGACATGAAGTGTGTCCCTTCGATAGCTCACCAGTATCTAAAGTATGCATTTTAAGGAGAAGTGCATGTAGTCCCGATGGAATTAGAACCCTTCAAATATTGCAATGCGGTACAATTGAGTGCCGATCGACCCTCCCGTCGATGCACTTGGGTTTCTAAGTTAAATCCATATAGACGGGGTCCGAGTGGCGACATGGTGATAACCATCAAAACAGATTATACACCAAGCACCTTCAGCTAAAGAAGGACAAAGGGAACAAAGAAAGGCCCTAGAAGAGGTGTTGCCAACAATTTCAACCATCTCAATAGAAGAGATACCTAGCACAGTGGAAGCTGAGGCTCCTAATCCACCCAACATGGAATGGAATCAGGAAGGCCTTCCATTCCCTCCCTCTCAATCGTCAACAATTACTGTTGAAATGGCCAGTACGGGCCTGGGGGAGTATCTAGTGCAGAATGTTGTAGCAACACCCATGCTAGAATCAATGTAGGACATGGGGAGACCTCGCCTTCCCATAGGGATAGTTGTTCCTTTAGGTTACCCACCAAACTAGACCAATTTTGTGTATGGGGGCCTTGATCATGGTATCGAACCATGCAAGCAAAAGGACGAGGACGAAGAGCCTTTTGCCAAAAATGTCAATTATCTGTCAAACCCGGACTTCGCTCTGAGATATCTCGGCCAATGCAATTGGCACGGATACGAGTTAGGCAGGTATGAGCAAGGGGTGCGTGTCCTTTTCTAGCCAAGATACCAAATGCCGTATGATAAGTCGGGAGTAGGGTTCAACCACCCCCTGCCCTTAGACATCTTGGTGGAAAACATGCAAGGCCTTGGAATAGGCAACAAGGGTGGATTGGCATCAGATCCTTATGCCAACCCGAACACAACATATGCATTGGGAGATTATCTCCCATGGTCAACAACCACCCTTGGTAACATCAATAACCCTTCTCCATTGATAGAGAGAGGTGAAAGTTCGGACACTAACTTCCAAGGAGAGCATAAACAGTGTCTAGAGATCTTTTTGAAACTGTTCCCTTTAGAGGTTCCAATTGAACCAATGCAATGTCAAGAGAATCAGGTCCCCCCACCGAGTGTGGAACAACCGCAATGGGATCAGATTAATTTGCTCAAACAAGATGAGCCTAATATGTCACAGACAGCTGTCGAGGCCAACGAGGGCCTTTGGATCATCGATAATGATTACGAAGATGAAACTGAGATGGAATATCTCAATCATGCATGATGGAAAAATCACCCTGTAAACCATGAAGAACTGATGGCACAACTAGGCATAAGGTTAGGGCATGAATGGTACGTAGACCCAGCAGGGTGGGACCAAGTGTTGGATCCATGGCTCCAAGTTTAGGATGAGCACCATCCACCCTGAGACCCTATAATGACATCAGTGCCGAGGGAAGACCCTGTCTTCCTATCAACACATAGGGTCGATCCGTTCATGCTTGTCCCTTCAGAACCAGATCCAGAGCATAGGGAGCATCCATAATGTTTGAGTTATCACACCCATGGTAATGGAGACCAAATTCATTTCATCCACATGATCTCCATTGATTTGACCACACCCATCCGCAATCCGGCCAATCCAGCACGGTCATTGCATCTAGACATAGATGCCATCGACTGGGATCGTGTCAATTCACCCCTCTCCCCATCATAGTATTGGCCTTTCGATAAAATGCCTCATTTTACCCTAGGGACAACTCAAGATATTTTCCAGGTTGAAGAGGGACCCGAGGTTCCAAACATAGATTTAAACTCAGCTAATGATATCCATTTGATCCCGACTCCACATCAGTTGGATGACGGATCCCACATGTCGATCGAGGAGACGACTGACATAGACATCGGCTTAGATCCAATGAATCCACAGATTATCAAGCTAGGGGTAAGCTTATCCCTTGAAGAGCAAGCCGACTACATTGCCCTTCTCAAAGAGAAGAAGGAGGTTTTTGCATGGTCATACAAAGACATGTCGGGGCTAGATCCATAGCTAGTCACGCATAATCTAATGCTTGATCCGAAAATCAAGCCAGTTAAGCAAAAACTATGTAAGATGCACCCAACAGTGGCCTTGATGGTCAAAGATGAATTGCAAAAGTTGTTGGATGCATAGTTTGTCATCTGCATGGATTATCCGCCATGGCTATCCAACATGGTGCCCATCAAAAAGCCCGACGGGAGGATTCGCATATGCACTGATTTTCGAGATCTAAACAAAGCGAGTCCTAAGGATGATTTCCCCTTGCCAAGCATCGACGCATTGGTAGACACTACAGCAGGTCATGAAATGCTATCCCTCATGGATGGTTTCTCGAGATACAATAAGATTCGTATCAATCCTGAGGATCAACTCAAAATGGCGTTCACAATGCCTTGGGGGACATTTTGTTATAAGGTCATGCCTTTTGGCCTTAAAAATGTTGGCGCCACCTACCAACATGCCATGACGTACATCTTCCATGATTACATGCATAAAACTTTGGAAGATTACATGGATGATTTGTTAGCCAAGTCTCTTTTGCGCTCAAATCATCTCGATGACTTAAGCAAGATTCTCGATCACCTCATGGAGCATAAGGTCAGACTGAATCCCAAGAAGTGCGTATTTGGCGTCACATCTAGAAAACTCTTGGGTTTCATAGTCTCAAAGTGAGGCATCGAGGTGGACCCAAAGAAAGTCAAGGCAATCCTTGAAATGGCTCCCCCAACTACCATTAAGCAACTCAAAAGTCTGTAGGGAAAGGTCGCATCAATCAAGTGCTTCATAGCATAGCTATCTGACAAGTGTCGACCCATGAACAAATTATTGCACAAGGGGGTTACATTTCACTGGGATGACGAGTGCCAGTCAGCCTTTGATGACATCAAATAATACTTGGCTTCGTCGCTAGTATTGGCACCACCTAGACCAGGAGTGCCATTCTACTTATACATCTCAGCTACTGAGGTGGCATTGGGTGCCATGCTAGCCCAGAAGAATGAACTTCACAAAGAATAAGCTACTTACTATCTTAGCCGCACCCTGGTCAGTTATTAACTTAACTATGCATACGTCGAGAAACTATGCTTGGCAGTGGTGTTTGCTACCAAAAAGCTATGCCACTACATGTTGAGCAACACTACGTATGTTGTGTCTAAGGAGAATCCATTGCGATACATGATGAGTCGTACTTATCATAGTAGTCGCACGGTGAAATGGATCATGTTGTTGATGGAATTTGACATAGAGTTTATTGGACAAAAATCTATCAAAGGACAGGTCATAGTCGATCAACTAGCAGAGGCTCCTCTTGAAGATGATTAGCCTCTAGTCATAGAACTACCCGATGATGGGTTCTTCCATGTCTCAGAATCGCCAGATTCTGATGAGCCTGAGTCACAGGCCGACATAACCTTATTTTTCAATGGTTCTAAATGTGAGCAAGGTGGTGGCATGGGAATAGTATTCTTCACACCGCAGGGTGCTCCAATGCCCCTATCATTTAAATTAAATTTCCCATGCACCAACAATAATGCAGAGTATGAAGCCTTGCTCATAGGTCTTCAGACAACAATCGCCATGAACATCAAATGACTTAACATCTTTGGTGATTTGTTGTTAATTGTCAATCAATTCAAAGGGGTATACCAATGCAAATGCCCAGTTCTGCAAGCTTATAAAGCCCTTGTGGAAAAATTCCTGGCAAAACTTGAATGGTATGACATCGAGGCACTCCCTCGATCATCGAATCATTTTGCGGACACAATGGCCTCCTTGGGGTCACTAATACCACAAGACCTTTTTGGTGATATGACAACCATTCAAGTCAAAACCCTATCGCAATCCATGATGGAGCGTGCAAGATCTGACTTGACGTCAGGAATCCACATGATCCAGATTGAACCATCCTCGGATAAGTTCTCTCGAATCCATGATCGTCTGAAACATGCCAACTGGGGGTCCTTGTTCTCCCCTACTCCCATTAATAGCAACACAACGTTATTCTTACAAGTTCTATCCCACTCAACGTTTGTTAGGGATGAACTTCAAGAGGGATTGGTTGTTCATAATGTCAAGGTTTTCGATCAATAGGACTGGTATTTACCCATTAGAGACTACCTCAAGTTAGGTAATCTCCCGCTTGGATTGACGCATGCCGCAAAACAAACAATCAAGCAGAAAGCGGCTAAGTATGTCTTGATAGGAGACATTTTGTATCTTCACAACAAAAGAAATCCTCCTTCATTGCTTGGACCAGCAAGAGTCCACTTGGGCAGTCGCCCAAGTGCACGATGGCACATGTGGTGAGCATTTAGCGTATAGTATCGAAAGCGACCAAGAAAGCTTACAACATGAAAGTTACCGTGTGGTGATTTTTTGGAAAGCCATTGGAACTCTAGTTTGTTGACCCACCTAAGGGATAAGTTTGTGGCGATATTGGTTAGGTCCATATGTCATTGATAGCAAAATAGGGACCACCTTTCCTTCCTTCCAATGATTTCCTTGGTCAATCCCAAAAAGCTCCAGGATTCGTCTGTCCCCTGCAAGTTGTCCCTTTCGCCAAGTGATGAACGGTGTCAACAAAAGTGCCAAATTCATGCAATCACTTGGTCAATCCCAAAATGCTCCAAGGATTCCTATAATCGCTTGGTCAATCCCAAAATGCTCCAAGGATTCCCACAATCGCTTGGTCAAAAATAAAGAAAATCAAAAAAACAAAAATCATCAAAAATAACAAAAATTTGCATCTCATTTCTAGGAATGCTCAAATTCATCAATACAAAGCTCTTCTCGCATCTTATCTTCATATTCAAAAAAATCCATCCATCAAGAATACAAAAATATGTAGCTGCATTAAGCATCACACCCATACATTGCATATTTATGGTCATACGGGTCAAATGCACCATAGGTCGTAATTATTCTCGCTAGTCCATCTTATTCCACATTCTTTTCCATTTTATAAAAGCAAACAAAACATACAAACAAACATCATTTACTGTTGTTACCACAATAGAGTCAGTAGTCTTATAATGTATCAAGAGTTTTCATCTTTTAGTTAAAGTTTGCTTTCTAGCCACGTACTGTACCAAGTCAGAAATATTTTACAAAGGTAGAGTTATACTTGAAATACGCCTTGTTACGTAACATCCCATCACAATTTAAAACATATAAAAATTCCTAAGTTGTGTGGACGAAAGATGAAACCTGCACAGTAATCTAGGTCACCATAAGAGAAACAATTATCTTGCTTATCCCCCTGTGTAAATGACCCAAGGAATGCTGAGAGTTGGCAAAAGGACAAGCATCCTCCCTACCCAATTCCCCAAGAATCCCAAAATTCTCAATAGTTGCAAAACATCAAAAATTTGCAAACGTCAAAACTCCAAAATTTGACATCCCATAGTGCACACATCAAAAGGCACAAACAATAGTGACTCTTATCACTCAAAATCCAAATCCCTTTCTCGAAAGAAAAATATATAAAAATAAACAGTGATTTTTATCACTATAATCGAGCAAGTATCCCAATACAAATGAAGAAAAGAAGGGATTTGAACTTGAATCCCTAGAACTCTCAGTATTCCAATAGGTCATGAGGTAAGCCTCAGTACTGGTTTGGTTGATAGCCTATCGATCACTGGCCGTAAACCTCCCGCATGATGATATATCTGTCACATTAACTTGTGTACAGATCAATGTTTGCATGTGGATAAGCTAGCTTATGGTATCCTAGAAAACACCGCAGATTAATCTGACTAAATACAATAAAGGAGTTAGTGGAGCTAGTTAGGTGATCCTCAGTATAGGTTCGGTTGAAAGCCCATCTGGCACTGGCGGTATCCTAATAAATACCACATAAATGAACTCAATTGCACACACAAGGATGTGAAATAACTTGGTCAAAAACAAGTTCGATTCATACCTTGTTCAAAAGTCTTGTAAGATAAAGTACAATCATGGCTAGTGAGTTAAAACCATCTGAGTCTCAGAAAACCTTAGCTACATTTCTAAACCAAACTGCGCTACTTTTCATCCTTACAATACCATCAAAAAATACACAAAAAGGAAAACCACATGTATACATATCAAGTCATTTACCACAACAATCGCCTAAAAGCAAAATCACAAAGTCTCAAACAGTCTATGGTGCCCTAACCAACCAACACAAATTCATTTCATCCATTACATTTTGCATATCACATATAAAGCAAAAACATTTGCATTCATCATAACATGTGCATCCATCAAAATAAAATAACATGCATACATCCATATTCATCAAAAATCATGAATAAAATCAAATCATCACATGTGATTCAACAAAATAAAGTCGATATATATATATATATATCATCAAAAAAAAAATGCCCGCAGGCTACAAAACTGGTCCTCTGACCCCGCAATCATATAACAAAACCACCCAGCCTAAGGCGTCGGCCACCATGATCACGCAGGATCGATGCGACGAGAACTACCCCCCATGGTGTGGGTCCTATGGGACCCCGCAGGGCGGCTACTGCTAGCCCCAACATCAAGCCTACTGCCGCCTCCCTCATCCAATCGCCTACGACGAGATGATGATGACTGCTCAATACCACTGTCCCTCATCCGACATGAAGATCCACCTCTCGAAGGCTTACGTAACCACCCACCAAGGCAGATGATCTCCCCCTCCAAATCCATTCGATGTCGACACCACTCCGCCTCCCACCTATGGTACATCATGACTACATCGTCATGTTGTGCCAGCTGCACCCGTAAGAGATCCCTCTCCCATGCAGCATTAGTATCACCCTCCTACTGTGAGATGCCACCCGTGCGCTCTCTCGCTCTGCTAGCCGAGCCTGTAGGAGATCCCTCTCCCGTAGCGCATCCCCTAGCTCCTCATCTCACCTCTACATCAGCTCTACCAACCATGCATTCTCAGTGCGTACCCCAGACTCTATGTCCTCCTCATACGCCTGAGGCGTGGGACTCTCTAGAATAGCAGCCTGCTCTGCCTCCCACTACTCTGCCATGTCCTGCATCTTTGGCTGATCCGGAGCCCCCAAATCCACATCCTCACCCGCCACCTCCACCATGTCTACATCCTCCAAAGGAGCTCCCCAATCATCCCCTGGTGCCTCAGCACCCTCCCCGCCTGCCGTTGCCACCTCTGCGCCTCCCAATGGCCCCTCTCCTCGCCATCATCGTAGTACCCACCACTGGTCGTACTCTGTAGTAGTCCTGACGTCATCCATGTCCAGGATGTTGATCACTATGTTTGAATCCTCGCCCAATGGCGCGATGACTGGTTGGTCTAGAGTCCTCTCATCCCCCCGACGCCGATAGACCATGGGCTCACCAGGAAACCCCTGGCGCACCCCAAACTATCGTGTAACCCGGCTATACGAGAAGAACTCATGCTCGGTCCTGTGTTGCCCAATCAGCCACCGCTCTCTATGTACCCATCGAAGCCACTCTCCAGCCTCCGGCCAGGCTGGATAGTCCCGATAAGGACACCAAACCACCTCCCCTGGAGTGAGCCGAGAGAAGGCATTGGTATAGTGCCCTATGGCACCTGCCCATCGTCGACTCTATCCATGCTCTCCGGATCGCCGCCACAAAACTGCATACCCTATCTCCTTATCCTCCATCGCCTCCCAAGTCATCCATGGTAACCCGGTTGGCCTCTCAACTGCTATGTGCTGCCAACCCCAACACTGCAAAAGATAGTTGTAGCTGATCCCCTTCCACTGTTGGCAGTGGACCTCATACAGCTCCCCGTAGAGCTGTGCCAATAGTGTCCGTCCCCATCTCAAGATAAGTGGTGCCTCTATCGGGCACTCTACCAACTACCAAACCAAATCCAATAGGTTCCATGGGAACCTCGCACCTGACGAGTCAGGTAATAGCATGTTGGAAATGAGGCCCATAAGGAATGCGTGCCTCACTCCCAACACCCCCCTCTCCTACCACCATCTGACCAAAATCCCACCAATCTGACAGTCCCCCTCAACCGTCTCCACTAGGCTTTCTATGCCCTACAGCTCCCCATGCCCTAAGCATCTCGTTAGTATAGTCGTTCGTTGATCATGTGGCGATGTCTTGATGGGTAGTCCATCTATCGAAATCCGTAGAAGTTGATAGATATCCTCCAAGGTAACAGTCATCTCCCTTGTTGGGAGATGGAAGGTGTTGGTCCGTGGATCCCATAGATTGATCAGGGCCATCAAATAGGCCCGATCCATGACCACTGGCTCTAGTCGAGCCACCTTCTTGAGCCCAAGGGCATCAAGCCACTCCTAGTCAGCCTTAGTAAGTGCCCCCCAATGCCTTAGTGAAAGCAGTGGATACACGGTACCGGCTCCTAACAACCTGCGAAAGAAAAATAATTCAAAAAAATTAAAATCATGGAAAAGAATTGTACAACAATAACATGCATATACAACATTGCCTATCAATGTACAGCAAAAAACAAACACAAAAATTCAGACAAAAATTAAATTTTTAGTTCTAGGGTTTCTAATCCTAACTGATTAATTTAAAACAAAAACAAACAAAAATTCAGACAAAAATTAAATTTTCAGTTCTAGGGTTTCTAATCCTAACTGATTAATTTAAAACAAAAACAAACAAAAATTTAGACAAAAATTAAATTTTTAGTTCTAGGGTTTCTAATCCTAACTGATTAATTTAAAACAAAAACAAACAAAAATTCAGACAAAAATTAAATTTTCAGTTCTAGGGTTTCTAATCCTAACTGATTAATTTAAAACAAAAACAAACAAAAATTCGACAAAAATTAAATTTTCAGTTCTAGGGTTTCTAATCCTAACTGATTAATTTAAAACAAAAACAAACAAAAATACAGACAAAAATTAAATTTTCAGTTCTACGGTTTCTAATCCTAACTGATTAATTAAAATAAAAACAAATAAAAATTCAGACAAAAATTAAATTTTTAGTTCTAGGGTTTCTAATCCTAACTGATTAATTTAAAACAAAAACAAACAAAAATTCGGACAAAAATTAAATTTTCAGTTCTAGGGTTTCTAATCCTAACTGATTAATTTAAAACAAAAACAAACAAAAATTCAGACAAAAATTAAATTTTCAGTTCTAGGGTTTCTAATCCTAATTGATTAATTTAAAAAAAAAAAACAAACAAAAATTCAATTAATTTTTCAATTCTAGGGTTTTTAATCCTAACTGATTAATTTAAAACAAAAGCAAAACACAAAAATTCAACAAAAATTAAATTTTCAGTTCTAGGGTTCCTAATCCTAACTGATAAGTTCCAAAAAATAAAACGAAACAAAATTTTGAACAAAAAATAATAATAATAATAATAATAATAATAATTTTTTCAATCTTAGGGTTTCTAATCCTAAATGATTAATTTAAAAACAAAACAAAAATTCAAAAATACAAACATCGAGCCTTAGGGTTCACGTTCAGTTTATCCTAGGGTTTAGTTGAAGCAATAAAAATTCTTTACCTAGATTTTGCGCTACGTTTAGTTGTACACTAAGTCCTAGTTGTCTTAAGCTCAGTTTCAGGGTTTAAGTTTTAAAATTTTGAAAAATAGCATTACAAAAATAATTAAACAAAACAATTGCAATTTTAAACAAAAAGTAATAAACTCTAGGGAGCACTTACTAGTCTCGCTTCGGCTCCGCCGCTCGATCCGATTTGTGCACTCATGATGGCAGGGAAAATCTCAAGAGCACTTCGCTTCATAGAATTAACTTCCTCCTCCCCAAAACTCCAAATCGTAAGAAAAATCAAATGCAAATGAGCCCAAACCCTAGTTTTGCCCATTAAATAAGCCTTTTGAGCTGGAATTCATCCTTTACTGGGACGAGCGCTCTGGTTAGCGCTCGTCCCACCCAGGGACGAATTCTAAAGATGGAATTCGTCCCACCCTAGGACGAATTCAGGCCAGAAACTTCAAAAATATTAAAAAAAAGGACAAAAACGCACTAAAACCAATAATAAACTTGCCCGATAAGAGTGTTGTTGCACTTGACATCCCGGGCATGCAAAACCGACGTTGGGGTCACAAATTGTCATTATCCTACTCCCTAAGAAGGCTACCATAGCCGGACCGCTCCACGGGAAGATGGATTTTTGCCAATTTCAGCCACAAAAAGCGTCGCAAAAAGGGTTAACACCCACCAAAAATAGGTCTAAATGTCAGAAAAATTGCATATGCTTAACGATAAAACCATCTAAAGGCACCCTTGCACAAGTCATCTTGGGTCAAGCGACTCGTCACTTTTCTCACGAAGGTCATTCCCTCATCGATTCGTCGCTTGAGGGGGTAGTCACACTTAGTCACCAATCAACAAACACACACCCAATCAAGGCAATGACATGCATTCAAAGAATCATTGACAAAGACAATTACGCTCCTACTTGGGGCAGTAAACAAGCAACAATCACAATCTGATCAAATCACTTGGCATTTTGTGAATCATGAACACAAGGTTCCCCCGTGGACAAAAGGTTGCGCCCTTTGCCTATTCATGACTGATCAATGTCCAAGCTCAAGTCACACCTCACCAAAATAGGTTAATACTTGAAATTGAGTGCCTTCGCTCATCAAAAGCAAGGATTCAAGAATGCATGCCCTTTCCATACTTGGGGCATCAAAATTTGGTTAGGTTACCGAGAAACCCTAATCATTAGTGCTTTGGTTATCTATTTTTGCTCAGTGTTGCGCCATGCACAGCGCATCCCAAAAAGGGGCATCTATAGACACCAAAACAACACCAATCCGATTATGTGACTACAAACACTGATCGCTTTGACACACACACAGCCCCCATGGTAGCCCTTAGAGGTTAAACAGTGGTCCTAACCACTTTTATAGCAATTTTGTAAGGTCAAAAGGCAATTTGGCACATTCAGGCACTTTGTTCAGTATTCGTCTCACCCAGGGACGAATTCAAACTGGGATCCATCTCACCCAGGGACGGATTCTGAATTTGTCTTTAATCAGGATGAATTCTAGGTTTAACGGGAAAAAAGAAGAATGTTGCCAAGTGGCAGCCAAAGACAGTCAATTTATGACTCCTGCCTCTCTTGTGCATGTAGGTGGGCAGATGGGCCGTTAGATGACTGTCACAAGGGCAGTAATGAAAGCCCAAGTCATGGAGGACTTTCCTCTCTCATGGGAATACATGACAACCACATGGCACCTATGACCACCACATGGCGCTTATGCATGCCTCTCCAAAGAGACCCCCTGGGTCTATAAAATGGTGGACTTTTCCCACCCAAAAGAGACAAGTAGGAGGCATTTTCAAGCAACGAAGTGTTGCCGATTTGATACCACGCCTTTACCCTTTTGATTTACATTTTTCCACATCCTTAATCTCTTTCGCAAGAGAGGTTATTGGGTGGCCATTGGAAGTGTGAATTCGGACCCAAAAACCTGACATTTGACCACCTTAATCCACCAATTTTCTAAGAACCCCTTCCAAGAGATTTTGGGCCCATCCCAAGTGGATTGGTGCCAAAATCAAGTTCCAACGGTGGGCGGCCCACTTGGGCGCCCTGCACTCTTTTTAGTTTCATTTTAATCTATTATGTTATCACTTGTTTATATTCTATTCCATGTTATGCTATTCAGATAGTTTTACAATCTCGATTTCAAAAGACGTTTATCAAAGATTATCATGTTTTGTCGATTTTTGTGGGCTTCACTAACTTGCAGGTAACAACGTCAAATTCCCACTGATGGAGGTCAAATTGGGAGAATCCGACCATCTGGGTCATCCCAAAATGCCCCCAATTAGCTAACCCCTATGTTTGCAGGTATTTTGGAGATCCCGAGGCGCGACATTTGGACGGCATCACTTTGACATTTTATCACAGTCGAATTCGTCCTACCCGAGGACGAATTACAGTCTAATTCGTCCTACCCGAGGATGAATTATAGTAGAATTCGTCCTGGCTAGAGATGAATTGCAGTCGAATGCGAATTGGTCGACTGTTTCGATGGCAGTGGCCCTCTGGTAATGTTTTCTGGTCTCTATCAAATTTATAGGTCATTTAGAGTCATTTTGTCTATCAATTTGGCTAATATTTTACATGCATCTTTCATTGATTTTAGAGAACAAATGTTTCCTATTTGTAGCAGGTGCTATTAACGCCTTGGTTGTTTCTTTGATCACAAGAGGAGCAGCAAGGATAAAGGACTCATCAACACCAGTGGCGGCAACGTGTTGGCCCACCCATTTCAAATGTGGGCACGCGGAAGGAGGAACATTAAGTCTTGATTGTAACCAAATTCTATTTAATGCTCCTAGCCCCTGAAAAGGGAGGAGGCGTCTTTGTAACCGAGATCAAGAGAGTTAAATAAAAGGGCTGTGATTTCTCCATTTTCTTTTGTCTCCGTTCAATTCGTCTCTTTCATTTCATGCATTTCACATTTTAGGACTTAAGCGTTAGTTTTGATTTTGAATGCATCGCAATTAGTGTTTCTTTCATCTGGAATCTTGTGCTTTCATTTGGCACCTTGCTCTCTGCTCGTCCTACCCCAGGACGAATACAAATTGGCATTCGTCCCACCCAGGGACGAATAGCAGCATTCGCCCCAGGGTGAGGCGAATAGAAAGTTTGACTGGCAAAAAAAGTCAAACCTCGGCAACTCCGCCAGTTAACTGAGGCTTCAGGCCATGCAATTGTGAGGAATAGCTTTTATTCAAGAAGAGAGACTTTAGTCATGCATGTCTTTATTTTAGAGACCTCATGCAAGGAGATTCTAAATAAGGGAACTAGCTTTTCTCTGAAAATAGGACAGTTAACTCAAGTGGCACCCTCACATGCACAATTTAAACAAGGAGACCCTAAGGTCTATAAATTGGGGAGTTTTCCCACCCAAAAGAGATACAGAGAAGGAGCATTTTGAGCAATGAAGTGCTGCCAATTTACATACCTACTTGCGATTTGTGCCTTCACATCCTTAATCTCTCATTCGAAAGGGAGGTTATTGGGTGACTATTGGAAGCACGCATCCCGACCCAAAACCTTGGCCACAATATTCCACAAAATTTGTTGACAACACCCTATAAGGAGTTTTGGACCCATCCCAAGTGGATTGGTGCCGAAACAGTGTCCCAAACAATGGGTGTCCTGCCCCTGGGCGCTCCCCAAACTATCACAGTCCTATTCACCCCACCCGGGGATGATTAGAAATATGTGATAGATTTCTCTAGTTTTTCTTTTGCATTTTATTCTTGATATGTTAAATAGGTTACAGTTCAAATTTCATTTCATTCTGAGCAATTTTGACTAGGTTTTTTTCATTTCCCGCCTTTACTAACTTACATATGGCACCAGCAAAATCTGGGTGATAGAGGTAAAATTGGAGAAATCTGACCTTCTGGGACTTCCCAAAACACCCCCAATTATCTAACCCCAATTTTGTAGGTCATTTGGAGCTTCCGGGACAGGACATTGAAGAGGGTGTTTTTTGATAAGTTATTGCAGGTCTATTCGTCCCACCTTGGAGCGAATAAAAATCTGTGAGGAATTTCCAGACTGTTCTTTTTGCAATGGCTTCCTGATAACATATTTATGCTTTTGTTAAAATTTTAGGTCGATCTGAGGTCATTTGATCATCATTTTAATATTTTCATGCATATACTGACATTAGGCCTTGGGAAATACATGTTTTATTCTGCCCGTAGATGCTACTAATATTTTCTATTTCTTTGAATGCAGGTTTCTGACATCAGAGGAGTAGGAAGGAGTCAAAAATCATATACACAAGCAGCGGCAACGTTTTAGTCTGCCCATATTACATGTGGGCACGCGAAAGAAGGATTGTTATCATGGATGTTGTGATAAGAAACACATTTGATGCTCCTATCCCCTAAAAAGGAAGGAGACGTATTGTAACACAACTTAAAAAGCATATCAATAAATATATTACCATATTTCATATTGCTTTTATCTTGTGTCCATTCGTCTATGTTCTTTCTTTTTATGCATTTTTCAATACATAGGGTTTTAGCGTCAAGTTTGGTTTTACACACATCGTATTCAGCATATTCCTTTTTGTTTTCGTATCCTTGTGCTTTCAATAGAAGACTTATTCGCCACACCATCAATTTGGGTACCTAATAAATGTACACATAAGTGATATATTTTTGGTGTAATGCTCTCAAGGACCTTTGGTGTCTGTCACGTACTTCCTGATCAGGGGATCACTAGTTGAGGATGAGGACATGGTTGTTGAGTAGTAATGAGCTGGGTAGAAGATCCAAGAGCCCAGATTGATCCAGAAGCACCTACCACCTTCTAAAATATTGGTGCTTCCTATTGAATCAATGTACCATGACGGTGCTCGTCAGCTGTAGAATTTATCTTCTCACCTTTCACCATTAATGTCCAAATTTTGAAGCTAGTGTAAATGTAATTATAAATAGTGGAATTTTGGACATTCCAAAGGGTGGCTCTTTAGCCTTTACAATTCTTATGTAAGGTTTTCCCTCTGTAAATACAAATGTTGCATTTTTCAGTCTCTGGCTGCATCTACTTGTTCTTTGAATGAATGAATGTTCTGCTTCTTAGCTACTTAAGTTGTCCTAGTTATTATGCTATCTGGATTCTTTAGGGTGTGCTTGAGTGAGTAAGTGGGTGTGTGTCCATTATATGGGTTGGAGGTTTTCTTATGTTAATGTCACTCGAGTTAGAGTGCTTTTATTCTACATCCTGGATCTCATGCACCTGCTTGTCGATGCTGGAGTTTGTGTCCCATCCACCGCTGATAAGAGAGATAGGACAAGGGTGTTATTGGGCGATTGAGTGTAGGGTTCTTTATTTTGGATGGGGTATCATGATTGCAAATGTCTTGATGCGGCTATACCCGTCCTTGTGAGTTTGGCTACGACATTTTATTTATTTATTTCTATTTTCCATTTTCCCCTTTTCTTTTGTGGTGTAAAGTAGCTAGAACCACCCCTTACAGGAACCGACATTCTCAAGAGATCGTCCACCCATTCTATCTATGCGGTGGTCATTCTATGCTAGGCATTGACTCGTTTGCCTTGCCCAGTGTGTGGTGCTAGATTGGCGACCAATAGAGCTCTATTCAAATTTAAAGTTAACATTGTAAGTATTGATTGCAGTAAATCTTTAGTTGTAGATGAAATTAATATGGTAGAAGAAGCTCCAAGTATTCCTATAGTGAAGACAATGTTGTGGTATCAATGCATTGGGGCACATTGGTGAGAAAGGACTTCAAACATTATAAATGAAAGGTAAGGTTGAAGGAATTTTTGATTGCCCATTAATTTTTTTTTTTTATGAGCACTGTGTCTTTGGAAAATAAACCCAAGTCAAGTTTCTTAGTAGTGCTACAATATCTTAATGAATTTTGCAGCTAGTTCACAATAATGTGTTTGGACCTACAAAAGTACTTGTTGGTCATCAAATCTGCCTAGGAAAGGATTTGGATAGATGTATGCGCCCTAGACCTAGACCAACATTGAAAGGCCGAAGGGAAGAGATGCCCCTCGTGCCAATCTCTGGAGAAAGGTCGTCTCCTATGCTAAACTACTTTGGTGTTTTGAGATAAGGGTGCAGGAAAGGGATAAACAAAGTAAGGGTTAGAGAAAGAAATAAAAAGGGGTAAGGGAAGAGAGATCGGTGATTTAAAGTGGGAGAGAACAGGAAGCACGATCACTAAATGACAACTTGAATAGAAGCAAAGAACACCAAGAATAAACGAAAGAAACGCAATATCAACCTTCCTATGTATCCTTCAGGCGAGTTTTAGGGTATAGTCCCCGATCGCACACCGGACGCAGGGTTTAGCTTTCTCAGTATGCAAACGAAGAAAGACAAAAGAATCAAGCATAGAAGGCAGCATAAAAGAAAGCCAATATGATGTTTTTTCACTCCTATGTATCCTTCAGACGAGTTTCAGGGTACAGTCCTCGATCGCACACCAGACGTAGGGTTCAGCTTTCTCAGTATGCAAATGAAGAAAGACAAAAGAATCAAGCAAAGAAGGCAGCATAAAAGAGAGAAATCGAGCCCAAAGCTCTTTAGTATTAATCGTAGGACATCAAGTTACAGTAGATTTCTTAGCAGATAGTTCCCCCCTCTTCTTCATTACAATGCTTGGGTTTTTATAGAGGACCCGACCCTCTGAGTCATAATTACACAGCAAGGAGAAGTACCCCCTCGAGCCCTGAGAATTTGACTCCTCGAGGCTCTCGTGATCGAGCTCTCAAATCCGTTACCAAAATTGGCAACTGTGACCGGGTCAACCATGGAAAGATGCATTGATGAGCCGTCTGGACGTCCTTGGTCTTCGGGTGCGGTGCTCGAGTGGTTGCCATGCTTGTTGGGCTCTTCATCATGGCCTGATACTTCGTTTCCAATTGCCAAAAATGAGCAACGAGCTTACCGGGCATGAAAAAATGCATTTATGAGGCACTTGATCACCTCGATAAAATACCCGGCTTGGAGCGCGTGCCTTTGCAGTGCTTCGCTAGCCTTTTAACTTCACTTCGGGACGGACTTGTGCCGAAGCATATTCTCCTTGATTTGCACTTCGTATGGTGAAGCTTCGCAAGAAAGCTTTGGGGGTGATGGAGGCCGAAGCATATCTCCTTCGCTAAATGGGGTCTTCACCTTTTGTTGCTTCGTTGTGCCAAAACTGCTTCGGTGTGGTCCTTGGGCTGAAGTAGATACTTCACTAATGAGTCTTTGAGACGCTTCACCGCGATCCTTCTTTAGAACTATGGTTCAGGAGTATTCTGGCCGAAGTGCATCTTTGCCTTCAAAATGCATCTTCCACTTTGGATGAAAGTACTTCGCATGAAAGTTTTCCGAAGTAGATGCTTCGCAATGATTTTTGGTGAAGTAGAATTGGTTCGCTGACGTAGGGGCCCGAAGTGGATGCTTCGATGACCTTTTGGCGAAGTGTTTTCAGTACTGCGCTCCTTCAAATTCCGCTTCGCAAAAATTTTGCCTGAAGTAGCCTTTTGAAATGCTTCGGGTGTGAAGTAGTTTCATTCTTCCTCCTTTGTATTTTACTTCGCAACACCGCTTTGCAAAAATCTCGCCCGAAGTAGCTGCTAGAAATGCTTCGGGTGTGAAGTAGTTTCATTCTTCCTCCTTGTATTTACGCAACACGCCGCAAAATCTCGCCCGAAGTAGCTTCCAAAAATGCTTCGGGTGTGAAGTAGTTTCATTCTTCCTCCTTTGTATTTTACTTCGGCAACACCGCTTCGCTAAAATCTCACCCGAAGTAGCTACCGAAAATGCTTCGGGTGTGAAGTAGTTTTCTTGCCTTAGCCAGTTTGGTCTGGTTTCTGGACCTTCCTTCTTCGACGAAGTTGTTCTTTTAAAGGCCACTTCGCTCAACTTTCGCCCGAAGTAGTGGTTTGAAGCGCTTCGGGCCCGAAGTTCTTTTTATCGTTCCCCTTATATTCTTCTTCGGAAATACTACTTCGCAAAAATTTTACCCGAAGTAGTGGTGGAAATGCCTCGGGTGCGAAGCTCTTCTCATTTTATTTCGGTGAAGCTCTTTCTTTTTCATTTTATATACAAAGGGGTGGCATTGAAAGCCAAAATTGCTGCAACTTTTCAAATAAAAAAAACAACAAAGAAAAACTTTACAAAACACTATACAAAATTTTGATTTCCTTTTCTACCCCTTGAGAAATGTGACAAAATTGTCATTCTGGGCCGCCCCCCGGGGCCCCCCCCCCCCCCCCCCCCCCCCTTTTTTCCCTCTTTTCTTCTTCCTCTTCTCCCCGACACCAATCTCTAGCTATCCGACTCATCACAGGGACCTGCAAGTCTTGATATTTGGTGCTTTGGACATCGAAAGCTAGTTTGAGTCGGCTCCTAGCTTTCTGAGTGATTTCATCAATGATTGGCCCTCCTTCGGTAGCGAAATTCCGGGCTTCTATGATATAGGCCAAAATTGAAAGGGCACTGGAGGCCCGAGATCTAAAGTTTTTAAGCAAATGCGAGCGAATCTCCTTGATTCTGCTCCTATCACACAGCCCTAGGCCCTCTTTTTTATACAGCTGACTCTGCATCTACAAGATTTTTCCTTCGAGCTCTTTGGCCTTCAGATCATTCTCGGCCTGCTCTTGTGCTCGATTTTTGGTTGTACACTCCAGTTGTTGTATCTGCAATTTTAGGGCATGTGCTTCCTTTTTCATCAGCTTGCACTGCTCTTCGGCATCTACTAGCTTGGACCGGATTCTTGCCAGCTCTTCCTCTAGTTTGATATTGGCGCCTTCTACCTCGAATCTGCACTGATTTGCAATGTTTGCGTGCACTCGGAAGGTCTCGATCCCTACATGCATAGACACGGACTCATTATCTAGGTTCAGGTGTTCCAAGTCCTTGGTTTTCTCCTGATAATTATAATCCACTGGAGTCATCTCATCCAGAGGCTTCTGGACCCTGGGGACCTTCTTCACCTTGTGTAATTTTTTAGCCTTTAAATCAAAGACCGCACACTTCTCAACTTGGGCCAGAGAGCACCCTCTTTTCTTCCTAGCCTCCTTCAGCATCTTCTCTGTGTTTTGCCATGCTTGAAGTAGCTTTTTAGCTAGAGGACATTCCTTTATTATGGATAACTCGGATTCAAATAAGGCCGGATCTCCAACCGCAGGGGTAAACAAATATAAGGAGTTGATGGGGAATGCCTCACCAGAAGGTTCGACAATAGGTGTAGTGGGAGCTTCGGCCAGTGGGACAACATCGTGTATGATGGGCAAATGGGCTACGAGGTTCGGCATTGGGTTACTATATTCACCTTGACTGAGGACCGAAGGAACAACAACGTGGGAGGGCAAAGTGGTTTCAACGGGCTGGTCCTAGTCGGATGACTCAGGTGGAGTGGGGCTAGGCAGAGTTGGAATGGAAACAGGCAATGTTTGAGGGGGTGATTGACCTTGTAGGGAAGGGAGAGGTTGATGGGGACTTTCAACTGGGACCACAGTGGACGTGTCAGAGATCAAGGTGAAGGGGGGAGAGTGTGTACCTACGTGCCCTCCTAGCAAAGTGGTCATGGTGACTTCTTGCATAATCGGCTCCTGCTCTTTTTGGGCTTCGGTACTTCCAACCTCCATGACTTCTACTTTAGGGTCCCCTTCTTGGAGGAGTTCCTCCACATCAATGACGTCTATGTCTGGGACCATCTCAACACTTGGTGGCATCGCACTTTCAACACCTGCTTCGGCCGGGTCTGATGCGGGTTGCTCAGCATGAGCACTTGGGGGCCTTGTGCAAGGTCGCTTTGGGTGGCTCGAAGGCACTTGAATTTGCTCTTGCCTCTTTCTTTTCTTTCTCTCCAATGGCTACTCTACCTCTTTGGCACTTGAGTCGTGGCTTTCTGATGGTCGTTGTGGTAGTGCCTTTGGAGTAGCTTTGGCTTCTTCCTCTACAGAGGCATCTTTAGCTCCTTTTGGACTTTCACCCGACCCCGAGGGAGCTGGAGGGACAAAAAGGATATAGACTTCCAAGTTTCAACATTGGTGTCATAAAGAATCGTGAAGTCTTTATCTATTGCCAAGAGTCCGTAAGAATTCATCTTCTGGCGATGGACTCTCATTATCCACCATTCCCCTAATTTTTCCTCGCTCCAATCCTTCAATTCCTCCTTTAAATCATCTTTTGCCTTTCTCCAAAATGTGGAGCTTGGAGTTGGGAGGGGGTACTGATCAGGATCAAATTCGACCTCCATGGGGTAGAATTCATGCCAGGGAGGCAATGTCCTCATCCTCTCCAAATGCCACTCTAGATCCTTCCCATTCGGATTATTCCTTTGTTCCACAATTTCAGGGTGAGGGCAGATGTGGAAATTTTTGAATTTTAAGTGATCCCTCATTACTCCCAAGGGATCATAGAGCCATTGTTGAGGGATCTAGAGCAGACCAAAATTGGCGAGCTTCTCCTCTAGGAAAACGTTTTGCTTCAAGGCAGATACCTCAATTACTCCCATCCTGAAGGGGAAGTCGTAGGTATGTGCCCATTTTCGACCATGGCCATACACGACGTTGGTTGTGTCACTCTGTCGAGCGACCTCTAATGCAAATTGGTACTCAAAAGGGAAAAATAGGGAGCAGGAAGGGTTTTCTTGTAAAGCTAAACATATGAATCACCATTCCTCGCGTCAATTGAAAAACATCTCCCTTATTTTCTTGCACTATTTTATCTCTCATACTGAGGGGGACCCGAGGGCAAGAACCCTTCAACAAATGCATGGCGGGCCCCAAGAATTTTTGGTTAAAAGAATAATAGGACTCTATCCTCAATAGGAGAGGATTCCACTGGTATACAAGCATAGGATTTCCATCCTTGCCACTTGAAGAGATGGCAATATGGGGGAATCGCTGATGAACCTGGTAGAAAAACAACCAGACTAGGAGGGAGCAGGGTGTGAAGTACTGGCCTGTCATCGAATTCTTCATACTGGTGAGTCGCGTATGCAAGGTTCGGGCCACCCATTCTACCCAATCAAATAAAACTGGGTTGGTGCTTGGTCTTGCAGTATCAGGGGCATAGAATTCCCCTCTTGAAATACATTCGGCCAAAGACACCTGCTAGGGTTGTACCGAGGCATCTGTCGACAGGCCCACCACCCATGCAATGATGGAGAAAATGTCGGTGTTCTTGAAAGCTGCCAAGGGTAGAGGCATTTGGGGTAGCTTGCCTGAAGGGAGCCCGCTTTTGAGGTTCTCACGTAAAAATTTCAATATGAAGTTATTTGCGGTGAACCTCTCCATCTGTTCGCTTAGAATAACATTGCGAACCGAATAACCCTTGGGTGGCCCTTGTCGTGGCACAAATGTTGCTTGCACATCTTCCTTCAGAATGGAAAACAATTTATGGCCTGAAGCATCCAACACTTGCCTGGATGCAGGCTGGTAATTCTGTGCGATAGCATAAATTAGCTCTGGGCAATGGTGAGCAGGAGGGGTCAAATACCAGTAAATCTGAGAATAATAGGTAGCAACCCTTTTATTCTCTGGAGTGAGTCGGCTCACCATAAACTCAATGGTGCATCGAAGGTCGGACACATCCTTAGAGAGCTCTGTATCTCTAATTTTCTCCCACCCATCAATTGGCGGGTCTACAAGTTGCTCCTCCTCAGAGTCATCTCCTTCTTCTATCGGTTGCTTTTTAGGGCGAGGGGTGGGATTTATCTTCTTTGGAGTATGCTTTTTCTCTTCCTTGCCCTTCTTTGTTTTTTAGGGCCTGCAACTTTGGGCTCTTTCCCCTTTTCCTTGGAATTCTTCTTCCCCATGATGGCGGCCGAGTCCTTGATTCAGAGGTTTTGATGTGAAGGGCTTAGATGCAAAGGGCAGGAGAATTGCAGAGTAATTGAAGGCTCTTAGTCTAGCTCGAACTGATGGATAGATAACCTCCCTCCCGCTAGGACTTTGCATTTTATAACCTAAAAAGGCAACCACCTGAATTTATGGCACCTACTAAAATTAAATTTACACCTCGGACGGAAGAGGTTACCGTATCTTTTAATTGGTTCTGTATCGACGTGGTATGTAGGGCCACATGCTTTGATGATTACACTTTGTATTGGAGAAGCAACCTACTGCCACTTCGTACCTTGGCGCGGGCTTTTTCCTTTTAACCAAATCACCTCGGGAAGTGCCCCATCGCTCTTGACTTAAATTCACCCACCTCGAACCCCCTTATTGGCTGTTGATTGCATGTTCTTCGAGGCACATTTTAAATTTTCTTGTCTCACGTGTTGTTGGTTCGGCGAAGGTGAAAACAACTTTGAAAATGCTTCACGGTGAACCTTTGATGCGGGCTACTTTTTGACACTTCAGGCCCGAAGTACTCCTCCTTCATCGCGCTTTACAAGGACCGCCTACCGAAGCTTGTGTTCTTGAAAACTGCTTCACAAAGGCCCCTTTTAAAATCTACTTCACAAAACTTTTGCCCGAAGTAGTTGCTGGGAATGCTTCGAGTGCGAAGCTCTTTTCGTGCCTTTGTTTGAACTTTGGTTCGGCCCTTTTGAGGGTAAAGTGCTTCGTGGTGAACCTCCTTGCAACTGCTGCTTCGCATTTAAAATCCCCGAAGGAGATTTTGGAGTGTAGTTCTTGGCTATTGAATCTCGAAACAGGACGTATATACACAAACGAAAACAAATATATACAACAGTACATATACACACATTTTTTTTTTTTTTACAAGAGTTTTACCTCAGCGATGAAAAGTCTTCAGATGAAGACCATTGACAGAGATCGGTAAAACCTGGCCATCTGCATCTTTGAGGATGAAATAATTAGCCGAGTTCACCTTCACAATTTCGAACGGCCCATCCTAGAAGGCGTCCAGCTTGTCGTGATTTCCA
This sequence comes from Wollemia nobilis, assembly GCA_028583015.1. Taxonomy (NCBI): domain Eukaryota; kingdom Viridiplantae; phylum Streptophyta; class Pinopsida; order Araucariales; family Araucariaceae; genus Wollemia; species Wollemia nobilis. The sequence continues at coordinate 10,979,635 of JAQPPZ010016945.1, forward strand.
GGCTTGGCTTTCCAAGAATCCCACTTCCATACCAGGTCTCCCACTTTGAACGTGCGATCGGATGATTTCTTCTTGAACCAATCTTGGGTAACCTGAGCATGCTTAGCGAAGTTCTGGTAAGCTTTCTCATGATCTTCCTCTAACTACAAAAGTTGAGCTAATATGCTTTCCATTGGGCTAACTCCATCCTTTTCTAGTAGCTATAATGCAGGAATCTCTATATGGGTAGGTAAGATGGCCTCTTTACCGTAGACCAGGGCATAGGGTGAAGTTTTGATTGACTTCTTGACTAAAATTCGGTTGGCCCACAAGGCCCGATCTAGCAGAAGATGCCAAGTCCTTTTGTTTGTCTCTATAAGCTTTCTCAGCACCCTCAACAAGGTCTTATTAGTAGATTCTACCAATCCATTGCCCTGTGGGTAATAGTTGGAGGAGACTTTATGATATATCCCATGTTTGTAGAAGAAGTCATTGATTTTGGCACCTGAAAAATCGAGGCCATTGTCCATAATAATTGCTTTGGGAATGCCAAACCTGGTGATCAAACCCTCTAGGAAAGCGATTACAGTCTCTTGGTCCGTATGCTTTGTAGGGATCACTTCGGCCCACCTAGTAAAGTAGTCAGTTGCAGTCAATATGAATTTATGCCCAGTGAAGGAGTTCGGCGATATGACCCCTATGAAATCCAGCCCCCATTGTTGAAAGGGCGTCTCTACTTGTATTGGTTGGAGAGGCATCGAAGCATTTATGCTTCGGTCGATGAACTTCTGACACTGCTCACATCGGCGACAGACTGTGAAGGCATCAGCGAATACCATGGGCCAATAATAACTTGCCTTGATTATCTTTAGTGCCATTGTTCTCCCCATGAAGTGACCTCCAGATAATCTTGAATGGAATTCTCCCAGGACTCTCCTTTTATCATCATCTTTGATGCACTTGAGAAGGACACCATCAATGTTTCTAAAAAATAGGCCTTTAGGGCGTAGAGTGTATCGGGAGGACCGCATCCTAAAATGTCTTCGCTATGATGCTTTTAAATATGAAGGACATCTTTCGGTGTTGAAGTAGTTGACTATTTCACTGACCTAGTCTTTCTCGTCCCCTTCCTGGTTCGTGAAGCATCCTTCTACCAGCACGTCATCCCCTTGAGATTCTGTAGCTTCGGTCGCTACGCTCTTCACCAATTCTTGACACAATGCACGACCGTGAACCAGTTTGGTAGGCTTGATCTCAATGTCAAATTCCTGTATCTTTTTTACCCAACCGGATCTCTTGCTTCCCAATTCTCCTTGGATGATGAAATTGCGCACATCAGGGTGAATGACAAAAACCGTGACTCGACTTTGGGAGATGAACTGCTTGAAATTCCTCAGAGATTTCATTACTGCATGCACTTGACATTCTATGAAATTATATTTCTCTTCATGGGGATTGATCACCTGGCTCAAAAACGCGATGGGACGCTCTTTGCCATCTTCCCCCTTTTGTGTCAGGAAAGCAACATAGCTCTCGGGCTCTCTTATGGCATACAGGATAAAATCTCGATTGTAGTCAGGGTTGATCCGGCCCACGCCTGGTTTTTTCCCCTTTTTTTTTTAATCCCCCCCTCTCTCCTTTTTCCCCCAAAATTATCCCCCTTTAAAACCCTCACCCCCCTTAAAAATCCTTATGAAGTTGATCTGGATGAAGAAATATTGAAGTCCTTTCTTCTCTGCTGGGAGTGGGAGCTTTGTTAGAGCCTCGGCTCTGTTGGGATCTACAGTGAGGCCCTTTTTTGATATCGCATGTCCCAACAACTTTCCTTCACTGACTGCGAATATGGACTTCTTTGGATTGATTGAGATGCCAAACTCTCGACATTTTTCAAAAATTTGTTGTAGATGTATGGGGTGATCCTCCCTTCTTTGGGAGAAAATGGTCATGTCATCTAGATAGATGACGATAACCTTATTCAGTAGCTCACCAAAAGCAAGATCCATCGCCCTCTAGAAAGTGGCACCAGCATTTGAAAGGCCAAATGGCATTCGTTGGTAAGCAAATGTTCCCCACTTGGTGGTGAACGTTGTTTTGTGCTGGTCTTCATCCCTGACCCAGATCTGATTGTATCCAAAGAAACCATCGAGCAGGGAGAAGCATTGAGCTCCGGCCACCGAGTGCAAAATTTGATCGATTTGCGAAAGAGGATAGTGGTCCTTGAGGGAAGCCTGGTTTAGGTTACGAAAGTCCACGCATAACCGTATATCTCCGTTATTTTTTTTGACGAGGACTAGATTTGCTACCCAAGAAGAATGCTTGATGGGATATATTATCTTCGCCTCGAGCATTTTCAAAAGTTTGGCCTTCATCAGGACCTCAATTTTTGGGTTGACTAGCCTTTGCTTTTGTCGGAAGGGTTTGACCCCCTCCTGTAATTCGATTGTGTGTTGAACCAGCTGCCGATTGTATCCCCTGAGGTCTTGATAAGACCAAGCAATTATGTCTAGATACTTTCTGCACAGAGTCTGTATCTTTTTGTCATTATCAAAGACTTGCCAATGTAGGTCTTTGTCTGGGATAGAGGGCCTGTAGATCATCCTCACAACTTTGGGCTTGTGCACCATGTCTTCTATGGGAGAGTACTTGGCTGAGATGGATGCCAGGACATCAGCATGTCGATTCTTTTCTCGTGGGATTGACTGCAGATTGAGGGACTCAAACTGGTCAAACATGTCCCATACCCTATTGCGGTATGACTTTAGGTAATTTTTCTTTGAGGTACACCTATTTGTGACCTGGTTGCATACTAGTTTAGAATCTTTGAATATTTGGAGGTGTTTTATGCCTAACTTGTCAGCTTTCTTGAGTCCTAGGCATAATGCTTCATATTCTGCTACATTGTTGGTGCAGCTCCATGTCAACCGGTAGCAATACTCCTTTTTCTCTCCGGATGGCAAAACTAGAAGAATCCCTGCCCCAGCGTCATTTTTACATCGGGTGTCGTCGAAGAACAACTTCCATAGTCCTTCTTGGGCACTTGTTCTATTCTCTGGTTGGGTGTGTTTCTCAGGCTTGGTGATCGCATAACATCCTATCTTAGTTTCCACCATGGCATTAAAGTCCGTCAATGAGAACTCATCTTCATAACTTAATTGTGCAAGAGACTCTTCGACCAGGTCCACCTGCTCTATTTCCTCCACTATTGCATTCACTGGATCACTACTTTCTTCCTCAGACATATTTTGCATGAGAAAGGAAGAAGGCTTTTCATTATAGACCTTCACCTTCTTTCCTTTGAATGGAATCTCCAGATGAGAGTAATCCATAGATAGATATCCCACCTAGATTTGTTGTGAATTCCCTTGACAAGCACATATCGAAGTATGGTTCCAAGTTGACTACCACTACCTCTTGTATGACCATGATCTGAGGCATCTTATGTAGTCAGATAGGAATGTCCTTGATCACTCCTACATTATTCACTGGGGTTCCATCCAATTGGAGTACACCTTGGCTGCTTCACGTATATTCCATCCCTATTTCTTTGCAGACTGCTCTTGGCATGACTGTTGTAGCGGCCCTAGAGTCGATCATGCAGTTATGTACAATATACCCTTCCATTTGTAGGTACAAGTAGAACGGAGGTGGTCTATTCTTCCCCATAATGGATGTGGATAGGGTCTGCACAAGAGCAAGAGGTGCTGCATTTTTTACTTTAATTATCTTCAATGATTCTTGCAACAGATCTACTTGTCCAGGTAGTTGCAGTGCATCGTACAAGCTGATTTTGGCTGGAATCTTCTTTAACTCCTCTACAATGTTGTACGCTAGGGAACTGAGCACTTCGGGTTCCTTCCTTGACTCATATCTAGTGTGATACTACTCTATAGCTTCAACTCTTTGTCACTTAGTTAGTGAAGGGAACTTGAGCTTTTCTCTAGCCTATTCCTTAGTTTCTGTCTGAGGTGGTTCGACAGAGGACTTTTGAGCTTTTTCTTTGTTTGGTGCAGGCGGAGGAGCTTCGTTCGGGGCCAAGGAAGATGCTTGTCCTTTCTTTGATCGAGCGTGCACTTTTAAGGGAGCCATCTGAGTAGCATCCACTTCTATTGTCTTCTTTCCTCCTCTGGTAAGCACTGCAACTGGCTCTTCTTCGCCAATTGCCAAGTTTTGACTCATTTTCCTGATGACGTTGACTTGGCCGCCATGACTGCTACTCGCCAGCGTTTGTACATAGTGTTGGTGCAACATGCAGGTATTCTCTTCATGCGGATCATTGCACGTAGAGCACCAATATACATAATCGAAAGTGCTCGGAGCTTCATCAATCACAATGTTTCTCGTCGAAGCCTTCCCTTGTTGGACTGCTTGATCTTTGGTAAGCGCAGGTGTAGGATAAGACCTTCTTGGTAGAAATTCTTGTTGTGCTTGCTTCTTCTTTACAATGGTCATGTCATTGGACAACGTCTGAACTATGGAGTTCAGAGACTACATCTCTTGCAAAATTTTAGCTTGCATATCCTCAGCTCTTGGAACGAGTGGTAATGAAGCCATTGTTGGTATTGGAGGTAAGGCTGGGGGTTGAAATGGCACCGGTAGTACAGGGAATGTCGAAGTGATAGTAGGCTACAGAGTTGAAAATGTGGGAAAATGAATTTGTGGAGCGGTGATTTGAGACACGATAGGATTTGGGTTCCAAGGTGAGATCGGGAGTGTAGGGGTTGTAGAGATTTGTGAAGCAGCTGCGCTCATGTACTGGGGTTGAGGGAATTCGAGAAGTATGGGCATCGACATTCTTTGGGGAAGCTTGCCCATAGCTATCAAATCTATTTTTCCACATTCTTGGCTAACCCATATAATTTTGGAAAAGTATTGATGTTAGAATATCTTACCATAATACTGATATCAAGGTTGAAATCCCAAAGGAAATAGTATGTTGCAGCTTCGTTGGTTGGCTGAAGTCCAACTGGTACTCTCTGCCAGGTTCGAGCGAACCTAACATTGAAGTCTATGATCTCTTCTTGTGGATGTCTTTGGATTGAAGTGAACTGATGCAGGAGAGAGGTAGGGTCAGAGGACTCATTGAAGTTTCCCATCAACTACCCGGCTAACTGGTCCCATCCCGTAATAGTATCGGGTGGTAAAGATCTATACCAGTAGAGAAGTTTTCCTCTAAGGGAAAGAACCAGAAGTTTTACCATCACTTGGTCTTCTGTGATATCGTGGATCACCACCAGAGATATTATGTCCTGGATGTGCTCCAGAGCAGTTTTTCTAGTTCCATCGAACGTTGGGATCTTTTTTACAGCAGTAGGCAGCACTTGTCCTTGTCCCGCTAAATTTAGCGATGATAAATAATCCCATGACGGGAACCATCGGGGTGGCGGTTGCTGCTGCATTTGCTATTTTTGTTGTTGTTGTTTTTGTGCCATACTTGCCCCTAGATTTTGAGAAATAGGAATCCCCAAATCTCCTCCTTGATCGCTAATAGGATGACTAATAGGAATGGAGGCACTAGGACGCTTCGATGAGTTGGGAGGATTGGGAGGAAAACTAGATGTTGTACTATCAAAAGTTAGGCCTTGTTCACTAACAACAGCCTCTTACGAGGATGTTCCACGTAATAGTGACTCGAGGGTGACCAACCTTGATCGTTCCCCAAAGGCATCGATATCTAGCTCAAAGAACTCGGTTTCCTCTCCTCTATTCCTAACTCTCCATATCTTTTGCATGAAGGCACAGACTTTGGTACTCGTATTTACGACTTAAATATTCTTGGGTAAATAGAGTGACCAGATGCTAAGAGTATTTTGGTAATGAGAGCATCGATCCTCACTACCACTTAGAAGGTGAGACTAACCGGGTCACATCAAGAACTGGTTAGAACTATCGACCCCGGTGAAGACGGGTTTGATATTTGTGCTTAAAATATGGGACCTTGGTCCCATCGGGCGTGCCAAAAACTATTGGTCACCAAATCTACCTAGGAAAGTATCTTGGGAAAATGTATGCGCCCTAGACCTAGACCAACATTGAAAGGTTGAAGGGAAGAGATGCCCCTTATGCCAATCTTTGGAGAAAGGTCGGATCCTATGCTAAACTACTTTGGTGTTTTGAGATAAGGGTGCAGGAAAGAGATAAAATGAGTTAGGGTTAGAGAAAGAAATAAAAAATGGGGTAAAGGAAGGGAGATTGATGATTTAAGGTGGGAGAGAACAGGAAGCACGATCACTAATTGACAACTTGAATAGAAGCAAAGAACACCAAGAATAAATGAAAGAAATGCAATATCAACCTTCTTATGTATCCTTCAGGTGAGTTTTAGGGTACAGTCCCCGATCGCACATCGGACGCAGGGTTCAACTTTCTCAGTATGCAAACAAAGAAAGACAAAAGAATCAAGCACAGAAGGCAGCATAAAAGAAAGCCAATATGATGTTTTTTCACTCCTATGTATCCTTCAGATGAGTTTTAGGGTACAGTCCTTGATCGCACACCGGATGTAGGGTTCATCTTTCTTGGTATGCAAACGAAGAAAGACAAAAGAATCAAGCAAAGAAGGCAGCATAAAAGAGAGAAATCGAGCCCAAAGCTCTTTAGTATTAATCGTAGGACATCAAGTTATAGCAGCTTTCTTAGCAGATAGTTCCCCCCCTTCTTCATTACAATGCTTGGATTTTTATAGAGGACCTGACCCTCTGAGTCATAATTACACAGCAAGGAGAAGTACCCCCTCGAGCCCTGAGAATTTGGCTCCCCGAGGCTCTTGTGATCGAGCTCTCAAATCCGTTATCAAAAATGGCAACTGTGATCGGGTCAACCATGGAAAGATGCATTGATGAGCCGTCTAGACATCCTTGGTCTCTGGGTACGGTGCTCAAGTGGCTGCCATGCTCGTCGGGCTCTTCATCATGGCTTGATACTTCATTTCCAATTGCCAAAAATGAGCAGTGAGCTTATCGGGCATGAAAAAATGCATTTATGAGGCACTTGATCGCCTCAAGAAAATACCCGGCTTGGAGCACGTGCCTTTGTTGTGCTTCACTAGCCTTTTAACTTCACTTCGGGATAGACTTGTGCCGAAGCATATTCTCCTTGATTTGCACTTCACATGGTGAAGCTTCGCAAGACAGCTTTGGGGGTGATGGAGGCCGAAGCATATCTCCTTCGCTAAATGGGGTCTTCACTTTTCGTTGCTTCGCTGTGCCAAAACTGCTTCGGCGTGGTCCTTGGGCCGAAGTAGATACTTCGCTAATGAGTCTTTGAGACACTTCGCCACAATACTTCTTTAGAACTGTGGTTCGGGAGTATTATGGCCGAAGTGCATCTTTGCCTTCAAAATGCATCTTCCACTTCGGATGAAAGTACTTCACATGAAATTTTTCCAAAGCAGATGCTTCGCAATGATTTTCGGTGAAGTAGAATTGGTTCGCTGACACAGGCGCCCAAAGTGGATGCTTCGGCGACCTTTTAGCAAAATGTTTTTAGTACTGCACTCCTTCAAATTCTGCTTCACAAAACTTTTGCCTAAATTAGCCTTTTGAAATGCTTCGGGTGCGAAGTAGTTTCATTCTTCCTCATTATTACTTCCAACCCCTTGCAAAAATCTCACCCAAAGAGCTGGAACTCGGTGTAAGTAGTTTCATTCTTCCTCCTTTGTATTTACAACACCCTCCAAAAATCGCCAAGTAGCACAAAAATGCTTCGGGTGCGAAGTAGTTTCATTCTTCCTCCTTTGTATTTTACTTTGGCAACACCGCTTCGCTAAAATCTCGCCCGAAGTAGCTGTCGAAAATGCTTCGGGTGCGAAGTAGTTTTCTTGCCTTAGCCAATTTGGTCTGCGGTCTGGACCTTTCTTCTTCGGCGAAGTTGTTCTTTTAAAGGCCGCTTCGCTCAACTTTCACCCGAAGTAGTGATTTGAAGCGCTTTAGGCCCGAAGTTCTTTTTATCGTTCCCCTTATATTCTTCTTCAGCAATACTACTTCGCAAAAATTTTACTTGAAGTAGTGGTGGAAATGCCTTGGGTGCGAAGCTCTTCTCATTTTCTTTCGGTGAAGCTCTTTCTTTTTCATTTTATATACAAAGGGGTGGCATTGAAAGCCAAAATTGCTGCAACTTTTCAAATAAAAAAAACAACAAAGAAAAACTTTACAAAACACTATACAAAATTTTGATTTTCTTTTCTACCCCTTGAGAAATGTGACAAAATTGTCAACAGTACCATCATTAGGTAAATCTATATTTTTTGTTACATTTATAGATGATTTCTCAATAAATACCTAGGTATATTTTTTATGGTATAACAATGATATTTAAAAAAAAGTTAGAGTTCAAGGCTCTTGTAGAAAATTAAACAGAGAAAAAGATAAAGGTTTTGAGAAGTGACAATGGTGGTGAGTGTTGCTCTAATAAATTTGAGCAGTTTTGCAAGGACTGTGGAATAGAAATATATAGAACAACTTTGTATACTCCACAAAAAATTGGAGTTGCAGAATGAATGAACAAAATATTGATGGATAAAGCCAAAAGTATGCTAAGCATTGCAGGGTTAGATGCTATTAATGGAAATAGATTAAAAGTATCTTATGATGATATATTAATAATATGAACTTATTAATAATTAAGGTATATAACCTTGAACATTAAATTTTTAATGCTATAGTAATATTAATAAGATGAATCTATTAATATTTGCAATTTATTATTATTTCTAGTGTTTAGTTACATATTAATAAGGCAAACTTCTTAATATTGATAATTATCTATGAAAAACAAGGGCAGTGATGATTTTTCAAATTGCAAAAAAATAAAATTACAAAGTGCAAAGGATTAGGGTTTTGTCCTGAAAAACATCTCATATTTTAGGATCCATATCTTCACGAAGAGTTATTCGATTCAGCTAATTCTTGGACCAACTTGTGTAGAATTTGAATAGTTTTAAAATGAGTGGTCATATGCAAAAATCCAAGCAATATTGAGGGAGATACAACCCTATGAAGTCAACCATTCGGAACAAGGGCAGTGAGGATTTTTCAAATTGCAAAAAACAAAATTGTGAAGTGCGAAGGATTAGGGTTTTTTCCTATAAAATGTCTCATCTTTTAGGAGCCATATCTTCGTGAAAAATTATCCGATTCAGCTAATTCTTGGACCACCTTGTGCAGAATTTGAACAAATTAAAAATGTGTGGTCATATGCAAAAATCTAAGAAATATTGAGGGAGATACAACCTTATGAAATCAACCATTCAGAACAAGGGCAGTGACAATTTTTCTAGTTGCAAAAAAAAAAATTGCAATTATTTGCCAACTAGGGTTCGAACGATGGAAAGAGCAATGAAGGGCTAGGACTTCAGGGAGGCAAGACATTCTATTTGGATAAAGAATTTTTTGCTAAGTTCTTTTTTCCATTTCTTTATATTAGAAATTGTACATGAAAATTTTAAAAATATTTTATCAAATATTATATTTATTATAGAACTTTCAGATAAATTTCATTAGATTTTGAGTTTTAGTTTCCTTTCCATGGATTGATTTATAGTTAAATCCTTAGAATCATCCCTAGTGGTATATGTTAGTGAGTGCACCTTAGAGAGATCCTCATTGCTCCAATATAAGGTAGTTTTTGGTAAATTTAATGGGTATTGGCTAGGGGCTTCAGCCTTGAGAAAATGGATTGATAGGAGTTGGAAGTCTTCAAGAGTGATTCTATCATTTCTTCCCAAAGGTTTCTTCCTAGCCATTTTTGTTCTAGAGAAGAAAGAAAAATAATCCTGAAATGGGGTGCTTGGTTTATGGGAAGAGCAAGACTCTTTCTTACCCGCTGATATGAAGGCTTTTCACCTAAAAATGTAAATCTATCCCTAGTACCAGTCTGGGTTAGGATGTTTGGATTACCCATTAAATTTTTGGAAATGGATACCATCAAGGAAATAGGTAACACTCTAGGAGAATTTCTTGAGATTTTAGATACAACAAAATATGGATTTCTGGCTATTTATGCTTGAATATTGATCATGGTTGATATAAGCAAAGCTTTACCAGAATCAATCATTCTTAAGTATGGGGATAAGATGTGGACCCAAACTATAGATTATGAAAACATATCTTTTATATGTATAAAATGTCATGAGGTGGGGCATATTGATAGATCATGCCCTAAGAAGAGCCCAGCAGAATCATTTATAGAAAATCATAAGAGAAATTTACAAATGGTTATGGATAAAGATGGTTTTTAACTTCCAAAAAATAGATCTAGAAAAAAAAAGTAAATGAATAGTGGATACCAATAAGAAAGGATACTGGAAGAAATTATAATTATTTTGAGGCTTTAGCCTATGAAGAAAAAGTAGATCAAAACTTAGAGGACATGAGACAACAAGTTCAACATATTAGCAAGGATTTGTCTATTCAATATGATCCTAATTTAAGGAAGAATATTCTCGATGAACCCAAGGAATGTGTTTCATCAGATTTTGAAGACTCTCCTGAAGTACCATACACCATACAAGAGGAAATAATTGGTAAATAAAATATAGTTTTATAAGGTAATACCTCTGCCATTAATAAGGAAATACCAAAAAATGAGTAGGATAAGTCAAAAGCTTCTATAATAGAGCCAGGAGAGGATAAATATGTTGAAAAACAAAATGGTGAAAGAATATTGAGGAATAGAATAATAAGACCTACTTTTGATATAGGCAAGGCAAAAAGAGGAAAACCCTCAAATTATCAAACAAGATCCAAGGAAGCAAGAGCTAACATAGAGAAAGGAACAAAAACTAAATTGGTTTAACTTCTCTTTACCAAACAACAATATGATATTGGTAATATGCAAGAGGGGCCAAAAGTCCCTAATGAGACATGATTATCATCTCATGTAATATAATATGTTTTAATACCCCATCAAAGCATAGGTGTATTAGGGACCTATGTTTAATTAATAAACCTGATATTCTATGTATCCAAGAAAATAAAATGACAAAATAAGAAGTTTCAAAAACTATGAAAGCAACTTGGGCAAGATGTGAATGGGATTCTATGGATTCTGAAGGAGCGGTAGGGGGAATTCTAACTTGTCGGAATCCTTATAGAACCTCTTTTGTAACCATTCATAAAACTAGGTATTGGATATCCTCTTTAGTCACTTGCTACTTTATTGATATTCACTTCATCCTTATTAATGTGTATGGTCCTACAACTCAGTCAGGTAGATTAGAAGTTTGGAATGGGATTGAGGCCTTTATGAGAAGTAAAGACCAAGAAACTCATTTCATGATCATGGTAGATTTTAATGCCATTACCATGATAGAATTAGGAAATTGACCCAAAGTATGAAATATTTCTCAACTTTTATTCAAAACAACAATCTATGGGAAGTTGAGTTTGAATAGGAAAACTATACTTGGACCAACATCAGGAGAGGCCAAAACCTAATAGAAAAAAAATTAGATAGATGCATTCTCTCATATCATTGGCTAGATGAAGGAACTTGTGCTAAAATTAATACCTTAACAAGGATTGGTTTAGATCACTCACCAATAAAAGTTAAAATGATGGTTAGTGAATTCAAAAATATCATATTTTAAATATGAGCAGATGTGGTGTAGACAGGGGTGAGTACATTCTCGATACAGGTGATGACAGTTAGTATAAAGGTTAGGAAATATAAAAAATGGTCTAATTGATAGGCTAACTCTGGCTATCAAGGATCCAGACGTTGGATAGATAGGTGCAAACATCTGGGACTTTGTAAGACATCTGGTCTAGACGTCTAGGAGCCAGTCGTCAGGTTATGGCTGGACGTCAGGTGAAGGGGCTGAAAAATAGCCATCTGGTAGTGACCAGACATCTGTATATATGTCAAGCCTCAGTGAATACTCAGTTGCCATAACCGATTTTGCTCCAACACCTGTTCGTCAATATGCAACAACAAACCTGCAACAATAATTCACCAGTCGAAAACCTGCAACATAGCCATTAATTATTCAAACATGCAACAACTCCATTAATGACAACAACTTGTAACTCAACTCAACACTCAATGCATACAAAAAATATGGATCAGAATAATAGTATTTGTATTATGCTTCAATAACGATTACAGCATACAATGGTGATCTCAGACAAAGTTTGTGCTCTCTTTCTCGGTCTCTGACTATCTACAAATGTTTGAAAAGGGGGTATTTATAGGGTTGAAGTTGGTTAGCCCAACAAACTTCCCCCAACTTCTCCAACCACTTCTACAACCGAATCTGCTAACTAATTGCTAATTAGATGTCTAACTCTGCTAACTAGTCTTCAGGACACTATCCTAGACGTTTGGCTATCAGACTAGACGTTTGGCAATCAGACTAGACGTCTGATGACTAGTCCAGATGTCTGACGACCAGTCCAGACATCTGATGACCATTCCAAACATCTGATGACTAGTCCAGACGTCTAATTGCCAGCCTAGATGTCTGACTACCAGCCTAGATTTTTGACAAAACTAGACATCTGGTTACTGGAAACACTAGACGTTTGACTTACAAACTAGACGTCTAATGCCAACACTTAGACAAAATTGCTCAATTACATTCAAAATTGTTGGAGGATGTGTCAATCAGTCCTAGGGCTTAGAACTACTATCTACATATATCCTCCCCTTTGAAAAAGTCGATGTCCTCAGTGATCTTCTTTACTCTGTTACTAAATTTCCAGCCTCAATTTGTTGTACTTCTGTTGGTGTAGCATCCTGTTGTGATTGTTCATAGTCCTGAAGCCTTTGACGATATTGGTCCTATTCCTCCTTGAGTATTTTGGCATAGTTATAATATTTTCCCATTCAAATTCAAAGGTATTTTCTCACTCTTCAGTCTTCTTTAGGTTCATCATTAGTTCTGCTTCTCAGCTACGGAACATATCCTTCAACAATTCCTCTGAAAGAGAAGCTATTGGTGCACCTGTTTGTTGTTTTGCCCTCCATAGTTTTTCCTCCAAATCTACATTTTTGTTCACAAATTCTTCTTTTTCTTGAGCCCAAGTGTGCTCCTGCTAGCTTCTACTAACTGCAAATGTGGTTTCATGCTTAACAAATAGTTATTTTTGGTTCTTGATTTGGTCTATCTCTTATGTTGTTGCTTGCAATTTCAGATTCTTGTCTACCAACTCAGTTTTTAAACTTGCATTGACCTCCTTCATCCCTTCATGAAATTTTTCCATGTGTTCCATACCCTCAACTAAGAGTTTATCCTTTTCCAACAGAGCCTATGTAACTTCTTTCTCCATGATTTCCTTAGTTGTACTAATGTGTTTAATTCCCTCACCCAGCCACTGCAACAAGTGTGCGATGAAATTCAACTGTGTATACATTGGGAATAGTTCTAGCACCACTTCCACCTATGTGATGTGCTCCGTAACCCATGGTGGATTCTTGCCTTGGCCGCAAATATAAATTTTTTCTGTCTCATTATAAATACTTGGTGTTCTATCTAGTAATTCAGCTATATCTTCCATTGTTTGCACTCGACCTGTAGGTAGTGACCAGGGTTACCTTGAGTAAATTTTGGAAATATCTTTTCGCCAAGGTCCTTGAACTACCCACTGAATCAATAGGTCAAGTTCTTCTTCCACCATACCTTGTCATTTATTCCATTGGCCCATACAGGCGTTGTTGAACTGTAAACTCAGACTCTGCATCACTTGTGCCAATTTCTCGAAACAGCATGTTGTGTTCTCATCCATTTCATCTGAGGGATCCATAAAATTTGGTAACTTAAGGAGAATCTCCTAGGACCAAGCATCGATCTGTTCGATCTCCTATGCTTTTGCTTTACCTTTATCTTGCTGGTGAACATATGGGCTTCCTGTAGCTCATCCCACGGTTCCACTATCCTCTTCGTCATGTTCTTCATTTTTCTCTAGGTCTACCCATTTCGGTGACTGTTCTTTTCCATCCTTAGTGCTACCTATATCCAAAATCTCTATTGGTGTTTCCTTTGTGGGTTATTTTTTTCCTTTCTCCCATTGTTTTGTAACTGTTGGCTGAAGTTCCACTCCAAAACTACTACTTATTCCTGCAGCTTTCCTGGCTGCTACTATCTTTTCTGTTGTAGCAAACATATCCTCAACGGAAAATGTGCTCAACATATCTGGCAATGTTGTCAGTCTTGCCAACAACCTTGCAAGGCAAATAAGGCAAAATTCTCCTCATCTACCCAAAACCAAATAAAATTTCAACAAGCTCTATGAAGGCAAAAACACTTTGTTTGGTGATAATACCATAGTGGTATGTCTTTGTATTTTCATACAAGAGACCCAAGTTCATGAAACTTAGTCTTCATGGTGTTTTTAAAAAAAACCTTGCGAGGCAAAGAAGACAAAATTCTCCTCATCTACCCAAAACCAAATAAAATTTCAACAAGCTCTACGAAGGCAAAAACACTTTGTTTGGTGATAATACCATAGTGGTATGTCTTTGGATTTTCATCCAAGAGACCCAAGTTCAAACCCCAATACAAGGGAATCAAGGGACCATTAGAAACATTCAAATGTCTCAATTCAAAAGAAAGAAGCTCATACCCCAAATGCACCAATTATCTAGCAAAAATTTGTTAGCATTATTCCATTATGCACTAATTATCTATGCGCTCTCCAATTAGGTATTGGATGGGTAGTTTTGTGCAACTAATCAGGTGGTTCATTAACCACCTTGAACCAACTGAAGGCATTGTATTTATTCATGGTTCATTGGCAATATCGATTACTGTGTGATTTTGAACATGGTACCAAAGCAAGGTCGCTAGGCGGACGTATTTGGTCGAGGTGTGATCGAGGAGGACTGACGCTGTCGAGGAGGCTTGATCGAGGAGGATTGACGCTCGACATAGAACAGACGACAAACGTGACCCAAACCCTTGTTGACGCTCGACTCAAATTGGACGCAGACCAACAAACACATGACTCTAGGCGAACAGACCAGACACTACTCAGACTGAGACAAACCAGAAGACACGTAGACCGTGACAAACCAGAAGACACGTAGATCGAGGTAATAAGTTTTTTTTTTTTGCAAGTGACAAGCTAACGTGGATGGGTTCGATCATGTGGCAAATGGCAAAAGTGACTGGGAAGATTGACTGCCTGAAGGCAGTCACTACATTGTCTGTATTTTGCGCTGTTTAAACTGCCTCAAGTGTACTAGAGTGGTGCATGTGGGATAAAACAAGCCCACATTATTTATTTTCTAGTATTTCGTGGTGGATGATGTCAAATGTTTTATGGCAGTAGATGGTTCTCGTCTGGCCCAATAGGTCAAACAGTTTTTGTGCTCTGTGTGTTGGTCATGGTTGCTAGTTTGAATCCTTCAGAAGGGTGTTTATTTTTTTTGGTTGATTGGTTCGAAGCTTGCTTTATAATGGAGTTCCTCTCTATTTATTCTCATCCGCTTGTTAGGCGAATTTGGTGTTGCACAGTCATTTCTTGTCGTTGGTTTCAGGATCAAATCCTCCGAGCGTTATCTAGCCATTTTTTTTTGCCGAAGGACAACTCCAAAGTTTGCCATAAAAAAAAAAACAACAACAATTTTAAGTTTTTTTTTTGAGAAATTACATTTTTTTGACAAGAATTTACAAGTTTTTTTTCTTTTCAAACCAACATATTGAATTTTTTTTTTGCCAACACCTACAGAGGGGCTATTTTTTGAGGTTTTTTTTTACATATTACCTTGTTTATTCCTTTCACGTAAGTTTGGAGGGATAAGTTTTTTTTTGGAATTGTGAAAGGGTAAAGGACACATTTTTTTTTCTTCTTGTCTATTTTTGCAACAAAAAGGGGGGGATCCAAAGCATTATTTCTTGCAAAATTCTAAGACCATAAGGGGGAAAGGAAAAAAACTATTGATCTGAAAAGTGCATATATTCAGTTTAAAATTGACATTGTAATAGGTGCATTTTTGGTGGAAATCGACACCTAGTGTATTTAAAATTTTGTGGGCACTTGTGATTGTATCTGAAAAGTGCATATATTCAGTTTAAAATTGACATTGTAATAGGTGCATTTTCGGTGGAAATCGACACCTAGTGTGTTTAAAATTTTGTGGGCACTTGTGATTGTATTTTGCATCTGAATTTCTTGTTTTCTTGCATTTTCAATCATAACGTAAAATTTACAAAGCAAAGAAAAGACCCCAAAATTTTACACATGGCCATTGTTCACAAATATTTCTCATATTCACAGTTGTTGAAAGGTTCTAACTTCACATAATGGAAGAATAAGATGCGTGCTATTCTTCAAGTGGAAGATCTATGGGATGTAGTGACTGGCACTACAAAATGCCCTACAATAGCGAGAGCAGATCAAGAAGATTTTGATAAAAATGACAAAATATGTCTCATGTTTATCCTACTTGCTACTACAGATGAGATCCAGCCTCATGTTTGTGATGCCAAAACTAATAAGGAAGCTTGGGATTCTTTGATTACTATTTATGAAGGAAAGAATCGGTCCAATATTCTACATCTTCAAACTCAACTTTATACACTCAGTATGAACTTTAGTGAGACAGTTGATCTATTCCTATGTAGAGTGGCAGAATTGAAAGCCAAATTGAATACTATGGTACAACCAGTGGATGATACTCTCTTGACCTCTGTCATCTTGAGAGCTTTGTCCGAGTCCTATAAGGTGTTGATAACCTCTTAATGTATCTGGAAGACAAGTATATTTTGTAGAATTGGTGAATTTGCTTCAAACTGAGGAGGCAAATCGGATTCAAAAGGATGAAGTGCCATATAATGCCCTCTACACCAAACAAGGGGGTAAAAAACAAGGTCAGTTTCAAAAAGGAGGATCTTCATCAAAGGGAAAAGGCAAACAAAATCAGTAGAATGAAAAACAATATTGCAAGATTTGTGATATGAATAACCATGACACCAACAGGTGTTGGTTTAAGAAAAAGCAATAGAATGACCAAGATCATAAAAAGAACAAAGGAAAATACAAACCACAAAAAAAAGAATAAAAAACCCAAGGGACATGTTGCTTATGCCGAATCAAATTCAAACTCAGAGTCTGCAGAATCCGACTCAAACTTTGAGAGAGCACACAAGGTGCTCATGACTCATACTTCATCTCTGCATCTTGATGTTGTATGGTATATTGATTCGGGTGCAAGTAAGCACATGACTGGCGATAAATCATGGTTTGAGACATTTGATGAGAAAGAAGGTAAGCCAGTCACCATTGCTGACAATCAAGTCTACCAAGTGAAGGGTGAAGGTTATTTTTCTATCACTCTTCCAGAAAGCAAATGTCAGATTGAAAGGGTATTATATGTTCCTGAATTGGCTAATAAATTATTGTCAGTCCCTCAAATATTAGATCAATATATGGATGTTGTGTTCTGTGTTGCCAAAGGAAAAAATAGATGTTTTATAACCAGCAGAGGAAAACATGTAGCCACCGGATCATACAAGCATGGCTTGTTCATTTTAGATGTCATTTCCACACCTCATGTTGCCCTGGCAACAACTACAAAGGAGGCTACTTCTCTGTGGCACAAAAGATATGGGCATCTCAGTTCAGGATATTTACTCGAGTTGAGAAAATATGAGATGGTGAGAGTACTTTCCAACCTTTCATACATATTGCCTGTATGCTCGGATTGCTTAACAGGGAAGCAACACTGAGTACCTTTTGAAGCTAGCTCTTCAAGAGCTAATAAACCATTGGAGTTGGTACACACTGATCTATGCGGTCCTATGTCAAACAGTTTTGGTGGAAAAAAGTATTTTTAGTTATTTTTTGATGATCACTCATGGAAGATGTGGGTTTTCTTTCTTCAATTGAAATCTGAGGCATTTTTTTCCTTTCAGCAGTTCAAGAAGCTTTTTGAGAAGGAGTCAGGGTGTTTCATCAAGACCCTCTGCTCAAATCGAGGGGGGAATATACCTCCAATGAATTTCCATCATTTCTGAAAGAACATGGGATTAAGCGGCAACATACTACAACTTATACTCCCCAAAAAAATGGTTGAGAGGAGGAATCGTTCCATCATAGAAATGAGTCATATGATTTCAGGAGCACATCTTGAGCAGCATTTTTGGGCAGAAGCAGTGAACACAACAGTGTACCTCCTAAATAGAGCTCCCAAAAAGGCTTTATAGGGCCAGACCCCATAAGAAGCATGGGGTGGTAGGAAACCCTCCATTTCTCATCTAAGAGTTTTTGGATGTAAAGCTTTTGTGCACATACCAAAACAAAAGCAAAAAAATTTAGATGAAAAAACCCTGCAATGCATTTTTCTTGGGTATGATGAACATTCAAAAGGATATCGATTGAATAATCCAATAACCAAGAAAACACACACTAGTAAAGACGTGGTATTTGATGAAACTTCCACATCCGATATCACATCTACAGATGTATACCTTGAAGAAGCAGAAGAACCAAAGAAGGAAAGTATTCCCCCAAAGAAGGTTCCAAAATGGTATACCAGTACATTGAGAGATTCCAAGTTGACATCACTTACAGATCTAACTCTTGATCGACCGTATACTCGTAAAATGACTTAGCAGATGAGAGCAGAGGCATCAACTTCAGAGGTAGACAAGCTTTGCCAACAATTTGATGAACTATTTGTAGATGTAGAGGAAGATAAGGAAACGGATATGGAGGATGAAAGAGTTTATATGACAACATTGTTAGGATCTCATCCTAACCCTTAATGTAATAACTTCCTTGATGTAATAATTCCTAGTGAACGTGGGTAGTACCCATGATTAATATTTTGTAATGTTCTAAGTTTTAGCTTAGGTAGTGCCTATGACAAATGGCACCCTTTTTTATGTAACACATGGTAGATAGGTGGCATTGTGCATGTAATTCGGGTGGCATTGTGCATGTAATTCGAGTGGCATTGTGCATGTAATTCGGGTGGCATTGTGCATGTAATTCAAAGTGGCACTATGCATGTAATTCGGGTGGCATTATGCATGTAATCCAGGTGGCATTTTGCATGTAAGCCAACCTTGGAAGGAAACTCCTTAAATACCCGAAAGGGCACCAATGTAACCATCTTTTGCAAAATTAATGAAGTATTGAAGGAGGTTGCCCCCTCGAAGAGGCCTGCGATTCAGTTCTATTGTGAGATTGTTCTTTATGCAAATTTTTGTTATATTAATGTGATGTTTATGTGAGTTATTTCCAAGCAATTGTGTGAGAGTGTGTTATTTGAGTTTATTTTATAGCAGGATCTTAACAAGTGGTATCAGAGCGCTTTCCAGGGCCAAGTTCTGCTGCAACTGCAATGATTCTTGCCATCAAATCCGCCTGTTAGGTATAAATTCCGTGTGTTTTTTCCATTCTGTTTTTCCTTATTAAAAAAATCCAAAAAAAAAATACAGTGTTTTTTTTCCAGACCAAAAACAAAAAATATATATATTATTAGTTGAGTAGGTAGAAACCTGCATGCAGGGGTTTTAAAATATCGCGAAGGATCTGTCGTTATTGGCTAAGCTAGATAGCCCATAAAGCGTCTAGTGAAGTGAGGGGCGATCAGGCTCCAATACCCAGGCCTCAGACAGAACTCGCGCACGGACTTGAGCTCCCACGTATCTTCGGGTATATCGGGAGACCATCTAGGATTAAACAAACTTTTAGCCATTAGGAAGCTCTTCGGCCTTGTATTACTCATAGTCTACGAGACACATCTTGGACGATTACCCTCCCGTATTGTCGGAGAGGCGGGTAGTGTGCTCAAGGGTATGTGTGGAATCCTCCTTGAGTAGTGGCCTGAAATATTGGTCCGAGCACTATTGTTCGTCACTGTCGGTATATTAGAGGGCCTATGGGTGGTACATACTCCTATACTTAGCATTCCCTGGTTCTGTTAAAACTGCAACCTATAAAAAATACAAAAATCAAAATCAAAATAAGAATCCAAACACCCCCATTCGTAAACCTGCATTTCAAAAGTGAGCATATGAGAAAGGAGTCCTCTACCAAAAAAAATAACAAAAGGGACATGCATTCGGGATAAGCCATGAGGGTGACACTTAAGTTGAAATTCTGGAGAGTAATAGTCAAATTCTACGATGGCGATCCACGATCGAGTCGATCGAGTCGGAGAGGTCGGCACGGTCGGGCGAGAATTCACAGTCTTCAGAGTCAGAACAGAACTGTCATATCAGTCACTTGCAAAATACAGAGAATCTTGAGTGTGAAACACGGCCAGTTTTAGATAGTGCTCCAGTACCCAACTTTTGCTCAGTAGCTCAGAATCAGAATACGCAAACACCGTTAGACTCAGCAAAACAGGAGATAAAAAAAAAAAAAGAGAGTCTGGGGTGCCAAAAAGTAGTGTTAAGAGATATAGCTCATTGTGACCACCTTCTCCTGCTGATCATTTTGATATATAGCACCCAAGCACTTTTTTGGGCATTTACTAAAAATAGTAAGTCAAAAAAATTCAATTCTATTTTTAGTAACTGGTCACAAAAGGTCAAAAAATGGCCCAGGGTACTCGTGGACACCAGAAAGAACTAGAACACTTGGATTCCCTAACAAAAGCCATTGAGAACTTGAACTCGGCTTTTCACTCCATAAGGGAAGAAGTCCAAGGTCTTCGCTTAGAGCATGAGGCCACTAGCAATCGCTTAGAAGAAGCATTGGCTGAAGTGGACAGCAAATTGAGAAGAGAACCACCCAAATCGGAATACCAAGCTGAGAGTTCTACAAGGAATCGTGACCATGATACACCCTTCAGAATGCCCAAGTTGGACTTTCCCAAATTCGGTGGGAAGGATGTTGATGGGTGGCTATGTCGGGTTGACCAATTCTTTCGACTTCATAATGTACCGAGTATTTCATCGAGTCCGGATGGCTTCCTTTAACTTGGAATGCGAGGCTCTACACTTGGTTTCAATGGTTGCGTCTTACCTACCCAAATCTCTCTTGGGAGGATTTTGAATCCCAAATACTCACTCGATTTGGTCCTAGTGAGTTTGAGGACTTCACGGGAGCCTTATCCAAACTACAACAAACAGGGTCAGTTCGAGAGTACCAAGCTCAATTTGAAAAATTGGCCAATCGAACAAGAGGATTGAGTGAAGGGTTCTTCCAGAGTTGTTATATCAGTGGGTTGAAGATGGAACTCCAAGCAGAAGTCAAAATGTTGAAACCACGAACTATGATGGAAGCTATCAGTTTGGCCCGTCTGGCCGAATCTAAACTCTCTGCCCAAAGACGCCCATCAAAGTTTTCTCAAGATAGACCTTCATTTCCCCGAGAGCCCAACACCCAGATGATAATAAACCTGCTGCACCCAAGCGCCTCACCACCGAAGAGATGGATGCACGTCGTGCCAAAGGATTATGCTACAATTGTGATGAAAAGTTTTTCAAGGGGCATAAGTGTGCACACAAAAAATTGTTCTTGATAGATGTTGGAGAACCTGATACCGTTGACGAGAGTGATGAGGATGAGGACCCTCCAGAAACACCTCCCCCACAAGAAGAAGGGAAACAGGAACATGAGACATCAATTACAATCCATGCCCTTGCAGGCATTACTACTCCTCAAACCATGAAGGTTACGGGATGTTTCAAGGGCCAACGTCTTTCCATCCTTTTGGATTCGGGAAGCACGCACAACTTCATTGACCCTAGAGTTGCTCAACGGGCAAATTGCTATATCCATAATTGTAATTCCTTTGAGGTCATGGTAGCCAATGGGGGAACCTTATCTTGTAAAGGAAAGTGTCACAATGTTAAAATCAAGATAGGGGATTATGAACTCAAGCAGGACATGTTTGCCCTCCATTTGGGTGGATGTGATATTGTTTTGGGATGCCAATGGTTGAGTACGTTGGGCACTATTAGTTGGAACTTTGCTAAACTTTGGATGCAGTTCTTCCAGAACGGACAAACACACATCATCAAGGGCTCCCCGACAGGAACACCTCAAATTATCAGTTCAAACGGCATGGAGAAATTGCTAAAGAAATCATCACGTGGGGTCATTGCACAACTATTCTCCATCCAGCCATCCACATCTCCAATGGGTGAAATCCCACAAGACATGCAACAGATTCTCCACAAACATGAGGCCATCTTTTCAGAACCCATCACACGACCACTGCATCACTCTCACGACCATGCCATTCCATTATTGCCGGATAGTACACCTCCCAATATCAGACCACCTTATGAGCGACTCAAGCGCACCTTATTTTGGAAAGGTAGGAAACAGGACATTCGCTCTTTTGTGGCAGACTGCGACACAGGTCAAAGGATGAAAAGAGAAACAGTGCACTCTTCGGGCACTCTTCCACCCTTGCCGATATCGGATCAGGTGTGGAGTGACATCTCTATGGATTTCATAGAAGGGCTACCTAAATCTGGAGACAAGTCTATTATTTTTGTGGTAGTGGACCGCCTTTCAAAGTATGCTCACTTTTGTGCCCTAGCCCATCCTTACACAGCATTCACTATTGCCCAAATTTTCCTTGACTCCATATTTAGCCTTCATGGCATGCCAACCTCCATTGTATCTGATCGTGATCCCAACCTTACTAGCAATTTTTGGCAAGAGTTGTTTAAGTTGCGGGGGACTCAGCTCACAATGAGTTTAGCCTACCATCCGCAAACGGATGGTCAAACAAAGGTTGTTAATAACTACTTGGAAACCTACCTTCGCTACTTGCCTCCGATCATCCTACTCATTGGGAAAAATGGCTTTCTTTGGCCGAATGGTGGTACAACACTTCCTATCACACCGCAACCAGAGGCTGAGTACGGGCACCCTCCACTCATGCCTCCCTCCTACATTTCGGGCAGCTCCAAGGTACAGGTTCCATCAACACTTCCCGAATTGGATGAAGAAGGCTCCATCTTACTTGCACCAAAGCAGCTGCTTGTATCGTCGAACTCGCAACCGTACCATCACAGAGGTCCTGGTTCAGTGGCGTGGACTTCAACTTGAGGATGCTACATGGGAGTCCCTCCATCAACTCCAGCAACAGTTTCCTCATTTTTAGCTTTGAGGACAAAGCTTCTTCAAGGAGAAGGGCATGTTAGGATCTCATCCTAACCCTTAATGTAATAACTTCCTTGATGTAATAATTCCTAGTGAACGTGGGTAGTACCCATGATTAATATTTTGTAATGTTCTAAGTTTTAGCTTAGGTAGTGCCTATGACAAATGGCACCCTTTTTTATGTAACACATGGTAGATAGGTGGCATTGTGCATGTAATTCGGGTGGCATTGTGCATGTAATTCGAGTGGCATTGTGCATGTAATTCGGGTGGCATTGTGCATGTAATTCAAAGTGGCACTATGCATGTAATTCGGGTGGCATTATGCATGTAATCCAGGTGGCATTTTGCATGTAAGCCAACCTTGGAAGGAAACTCCTTAAATACCCGAAAGGGCACCAATGTAACCATCTTTTGCAAAATTAATGAAGTATTGAAGGAGGTTGCCCCCTCGAAGAGGCCTGCGATTCAGTTCTATTGTGAGATTGTTCTTTATGCAAATTTATGTTATATTAATGTGATGTTTATGTGAGTTATTTCCAAGCAATTGTGTGAGAGTGTGTTATTTGAGTTTATCTATGCGGTCCTATGTCAAACAGTTTTGGTGGAAAAAAGTATTTTTAGTTATTTGTTGATGATCACTCATGGAAGATGTGGGTTTTCTTTCTTCAATTGAAATCTGAGGCATTTTTTTCCTTTCAGCAGTTCAAGAAGCTTGTTGAGAAGGAGTCAGGGTGTTTCATCAAGACCCTCTGCTCAAATCGAGGGGGGAATATACCTCCAATGAATTTCCATCATTTCTGAAAGAACATGGGATTAAGCGGCAACATACTACAACTTATACTCCCCAAAAAAATGGTTGAGAGGAGGAATCGTTCCATCATAGAAATGAGTCATATGATTTCAGGAGCACATCTTGAGCAGCATTTTTGGGCAGAAGCAGTGAACACAACAGTGTACCTCCTAAATAGAGCTCCCAAAAAGGCTTTATAGGGCCAGACCCCATAAGAAGCATGGGGTGGTAGTAAACCCTCCATTTCTCATCTAAGAGTTTTTGGATGTAAAGCTTTTGTGCACATACCAAAACAAAAGCAAAAAAAGTTGGATGAAAAAACCCTGCAATGCATTTTTCTTGGGTACGATGAACATTCAAAAGGATATCGATTGAATAATCCAATAACCAAGAAAACACACACTAGTAAAGACGTGGTATTTGATGAAACTTCCACATCCGATATCACATCTACAGATGTATACCTTGAAGAAGCAGAAGAACCAAAGAAGGAAAGTATTCCCCCAAAGAAGGTTCCAAAATGGTATACCAGTACATTGAGAGATTCCAAGTTGACATCACTTACAGATCTAACTCTTGATCGACCGTATACTCGTAAAATGACTTAGCAGATGAGAGCAGAGGCATCAACTTCAGAGGTAGACAAGCTTTGCCAACAATTTGATGAACTATTTGTAGATGCAGAGGAAGATAAGGAAACGGATATGGAGGATGAAAGAGTTTATATGACAACATTGAATGAAAATGAACCCATAATAGTTCAAGATGCACTTAGTGAACCTTAGTAGAAGGTTGCTATGGAAGCAAAACATATATCTCTCATGAAAAATCTTACATGGAAGCTAGTAAATCTGCCTTCAGGAAAGAAGCCCATTGGCTACAAATGGGTGTTCAAAGTAAAGTATAAGGTAAATGGTACTATTGATAAGCATAAATCCCATCTTGTTGCAAAGGGCTATGCTCAGAAAGAAGACATAGATTATGAAGAGACTTTTGCCCCTACTGCAAAAATGACTACCATTCGAGTACTTTGTGCCATGGCAGCTCAGTTTGGGTAGAATTTACATCAGACGGATGTCAAAAGTGCTTTCTTGAATGGTGACCTACAAGAAGAAGTGTATGTTGGAAAATGACACAGTGAAAAGGGGTTTAAATTTTTTTACAACGGTAAGCTTTGGACCTTACCCTTTTACTTCCTTGGACGGTAGCTCACTAGGCAGGAAGATTGACTTAGACGACAGCTGACTGGACAGATTGGATGGCATGGGCGGCGAAACAGTTGACACCAAATTCCCTTCTATCTTTCCTCCCTATTTTCTTTCATTTCCTAACTTCCCTTAATTTCTTCTAAGGTTGTTAATCCTGTAGTATTTAAGCAATGTAATCGATGATTTTCCAAGCGCATTTCAATATATTTTCTTAAGTTTATTTTCTCCTATTCCCACGTGCAATATCTGGTATCAGAGCGATGTCGAAGAGGGCCCACATATCGAGGTTAGAGGAATCCCACACGTGAACCAAGGTGAGGTCAAATCGAGGTGAGGTCGAGAGGACCCAAACAGCCTCGAGCGAACCCAGGGATCGCAAGTTGAGGCAAGCTCGAGAGGACCCGAGTAGGCCCATGCACACAAAACATGAGGAGGAGAAGACTTAGAAGTAACAACCAACTAAAAGGTGCCACATGGTGAAGACACAGCAAGGTAGACACATGCAACATGTCAGACAACAGACAGAGCTCGGACTACATGGCAGAAGGAAGACAGATGACAAGACAAGTGGCAAGCACAGGTGACGGGCAACGTGGCACAAGGTGAGAGGTTTGAAGGAGGCAAAAATGGCGGTCCTAATTTCTCGAAGGCAATCGAGTAACTATTCTCCCATTGAAGGTTTTAAACACCTTCACTATTCTCTGCGGATAGATGTGGGACTAAAGTACCGAATTTATTTTTTCTTCCTTTAGGCGATCGAGAAGGTCATAAGGAAGGCAAGCTTCCCTTGCATTCTCGTCAAGCCGCATAGCTCGACTGGCTCGTGGAGCCAGCGCTAAATCTTTCACCCCCTGCAGGTCGCGGGTTCGAATCCCGACGACAGAGTAATAATATTTTTTTTGAAATTTTGAATTGATCAGGCTGTATAAGTGTTATTGTTGTTCGGTTTCATCGGCGGTTGTGGCCGAGTTGGCTAGGAAGCTTAGCCTAGCAGATAGGATTCGCGGGTTCGATTCCTATGGAGTCAATTTTTGATATAGTTTTTTTAGGGAATTGTTTTTTATATTATATTTAAAATCACTTTATTTTATTTAATAAAATTATAAATAATTGTTTTTTTTTTTAAAGGCAATTATATTTTTTTAATTAAATAAAAGCTATAAGTTTATATATATATATATATAATAAAATAAAATAAAAAAGAGGGGAAAAGAGAGAACAAAAGAACATTGCCTAAGAGGCAATTATTGTAACAAAGAAAGTTTTTTTTTATTCAAGGAATCATAAACTGAAGAACAGTGTTGTAATAAATCCTAAGAGGCTTAATTTTGTAAAAGGCATTGATGATTAGACCCAATGGGTGTTATCATGCCTTATGTGCAATTCTAGCAAGATAAAGTGCAGATAGGTTTGATGAAAAGGTAAGGGGTTATGGACTCAATATTGTATTTAGTCAACTCCAAAACATTGTAATCACACATCAAAGACATCCCGACTCAGGATACGAAGTAGATTTTGAAGATAATTCATTTAGAAGTCAATTTGAACAATCAAAATCCATCCAAGGAGAGCAACAAGAATCAGAGTACTCACACTACAACAATTCAGTGGAAATCCTAGAACCACCATCACCAGAAATCATACTAATAAGTCATGATGAAGAAGAAGTGGCAAATAATTTTGCAAATCAAGAGGTAGCATCCCCACATCAAGAGGAGCAAGCAGTCAATGATGGGGTAGAACAAGTCATATTTGACTTAAATTTGTAAACCCTTCATTTTTTCTTCTTCTTCTTTCTTCCATTCAGCAAAGTATTTTTTGTAACCGTGAAATAAAAAGTTTTTTGGTAACTATGGCTTCACACAATAGTTTACCCATCCCAGAATTTACCGGTTATGACTATGAGTACTGGTCTATAAATATGAAGACCTTACTCATAGGAAGAGGATTGTGGTACATCATAGAGGATAACCCACAGACTGGTCCACACTCAGTGTATCAGACAAAAAGACTTGAAAAGAAGAGAAGAATAGCAACTCATCTGCTCTTTTTCATCTCCAAGCTGCATTGGAGAAAAGCATATTTCCTAGAATTTATGCTTGTACAACTGCACAAGCTGCATGGAAAGCATTGAGTGATGGATTTCAAGGTAGTAATCAAGTCCAGTAGGTAAGGCTTCAAACATTGAAGCGAGATTTTGAGAATCTCTGGATGAAAGATGATGAAAAAGTAGGTGATTATTGTTTTAGAGTAAAAGCACTTGTAGATAAAATGAGTACATTAGGCGAAGAAATAAAGCCTGAGACAATTGTAACAAAAGTGTTGAGAACACTTACACAAAAATGGAATCACATTGCCATCATAATAGAAGAATCTAAAGATCTTTCCCTTTTAACATTCGATGCACTAATCGAATCGTTAATGTCACATGAAGAGAGGTTTCCTGAAACTCCTTCAACAAGCTATGGAGGCGATGATAAGGCCTTCACTTCCAATGAAAATAATGCAAGAGGACGGGGAAGAGGTCAAGGAAGAGGCAAGCAACGAGGTAGAGGTAGAGGCAACTACAGAGGAGGCAGCCAAAATCTAGGAGGGAATTCCAATAGAGGAGGCAACTCATACAGAGGAGGTAATAAAAAAAGAGGTGGAAATCAGAATCGAGGTGCAAATCAAGGACAAAGTGGAAATCAAGGGCGAGGAAGTGACAAGTCCAAAATAGCATGTTTCAATTGTGGCAAACCAGGTCACTTCGCTTGTGATTGCTGGTCAAAATATTCACAAGACAACAACAATCAATATGGTAATTATGGATAAGAAGATGATGCTTCTAATATTTTTCTGACATATGGCCAATCAGAACAGAATCTATCTGACACATGGATTCTATATACTGGTTGTTCCAACCATATGAGTGGTAACAAACATTTATTTGCTACTCTTGATTCCACTTATAAATCCCAATCAAATTAAGGGATGATAAAACATTGCAAGTAGAGGGAATTGGAGCCATGGAGGTTCCAACTAAAGAAGGACTGAAAAATGTGCATGACATCTACTACACTCCAAAGCTCCAACACAATTTACTAAGCGTTGGGCAAATGATGGAGAATAATTACAAACTTGTATTTGATGAAGGACAATGTATCATTTTTGATAAAAATAATTGTAATCGTGTCATCGCATAGGTTCCCATGACCTAGAATAGATTATTTCCTCTCAAGTTTAATGATCCAAGAGGAGTTCAACTTGCAAATGTAGCCATAACAAATCCAAGTGTCCTTTGGCACTTGCGATATGGTCACCTCAATTCCGCTAGCTTGAAATTGTTAACTAATCAAGCTATGGTGACAGGACTTCCCAAAATCCATGATCAAAAAGAAGTCAGTGAAGGATGTGCTTTGGGAAAGCACTCAAGATCAAAGTTTTCAATAGGACAAGCATGGAGAGCCAACTATCCACTACAGTTAGTACATTCGGACATTTGTGGTCCAATGCAAACACAAAGTCTCGAAAACAATTTTTATTTTCTCACTTTCATAGATGATTTCTCTAGAATGTGCTGGATTTACTTTCTGAAACACAAAAATAAAGCTTTTGATTGCTTCATAGATTTTAGAAATAATGTAGAGAATCAAAGTGGGAACTATGTAAAATGTCTTAATACAGATCGAGGAGGTGAATACTCCTCAAAAGCTTTTTTGAAATATTGTAAATATAGTGGGATCAAAATGCAATTTACCACTGCCTATACCCCACAACAAAATGGTGTGGTAGAGAGAAAAAATTGCACCATAGTTGAGATGGCAAGATCAATGCTCCATAAAAAGCATCTCACTTATATGTATTGGGTAGAGGCTGTAAGAACCAGTGTATATATTCTAAACAGAAGTCCAACTTCTAGTTTAGATGGTGTCACTCCTTACGAGGCATGGTACTGAAAGAAACCTAATGTAAAGCATTTCAGAGTGTTTGGTTCTTTAGCATATGTACACATTCCCGATGAGAAAAGAAATAAGCTTGATCCAAAAATTCAAGCTTGTATATTTTTATGATATTGTGAGTCTACAAAAGGATATAGACTCTACAATCCCAAAAATCATAAAGTTGTAATCTCTAGGGATGTAATTTTTGATGAAGGGGGAGAATGGGGTCATCAAAGAATTTATGTTGATGATGAATCCCATGATGTAAGTTATTCACAGGTACAGCAGGTATCTCCAAAGCAAAGCAAAGGCACACCACCCCCTCCAAACCCATTCAGAAGAGCTACATCAAGTACTTCAACAAATACTTTAAGTCCTCCATAGATATCAGTAAGTTCTTCACCGATGGACATCGACAAAGACTCTCCATCAAGAGGCAGAAGAACATGACAACATCATCCATCCTTTCAAATGCTGGATCAAAATTTCCAAAGAAGATTCACTAGAAGTCAAGCTAGTGAGATGAATTCAGTTTTACAACAACTTAAAAATTTACAATTGTATGGAGATGATGATTCCCATGATCCTATGGGAGATGTAGTTAATTATGCCTTATTGGCTAGTACACAGCTAGAACCATCCAGCTATGAGAAGGCATGTACTCAAAATATATGGCAAGAAGCCATGAAAGATGAAATAACCTCTATAAACAATAATGATACTTGGGAGCTAGTACAACTACCAAAAGGAAAAAAATGTGTTGGATGTAAATAGGTCTACAATACCAAGTACAATGTTGATGGAAGCATTGAGAGGCATAAGGCGAGACTAGTAGCAAAGGGTTGTTAGTCTCACAATGACACTGAGAGGGGGGGTGAATCAGTGTAGCTCTTTTAAAACTTAAATCTTCAACTCTTAAAGCCGAAACAATGAAAACTTGAACCCAAATAAAGCAAGTATAACAAGATAACATCACACAACACAAGATGTATCGAGGTTCACCGATTTGGATACATCCTCAAAATTACTGCTTGGACTCCCATCCAAATCCATCCTTTGCAAAGCACCAACTTTACAATCAATTTACCAGCACCCACTGGAAGGAGCACCAACCCCTGATTTATCTACACCAACAGAAAGGAGCACCAACCCCTGATTTATTTGCACTAACGAGAAAGGAGCACCAACCCCTAATTTATCTACACCAACAGAAAGGAGCACCAACCCCTGATTTATCTGCACCAACATAAAGGAGCACCAACCCCTCTACCAAGCACCCACTTGATTTTGATATTGATAATAAAATGACATATATGAATCTTCTCTTCTCACATAAAAATTGACCGTTCTCTTAGCTCATTTTGTCAATTGCTAAATGCTTTCTAGGTATTGTGCAAAACTCTGTCTATGACCTCCTCTCAAAATTTCAGGTAAAACTGATATCTTATGATAAAGTTATGCCCAAAATACTAAAGTGATGTTTTTCACTTTTTTTCCAAAAACACGGATTTTCACTCTATTTTTCTCCACACACTCTTCTCTCTGCACAAAATAAAATCACACTCTTCAATAAAACACTTCTAACTTAAATGCACACACTTGCATTCCTTTCACTTTTCACTTTCTCCAAAGATCTTTATTTAATGAAACTGCTTAAAATAATATAACTCCCTTTTTTTATATTGAGAAGGCATTTCGTCAAACACGTCACATGCAAAGAATTGACACCTTACTCATTCTCATACTTTGGAGCCACGTGACAACTCAAACCAAAAACAAAATATGATCTATTTGATGCCTTGAAGGTGTAACAACACTGAAACTGAACTCTGACGACTCTTCAAGGTCGAAACGGCCAACTAAAGGATTTTGCCCAAGTGGCACAAATTGACATAAAAGAGACCTGTAACGTTTTTGCAAAAATCATAACTCTCACCTCGTAACTCGATTTTCTTTGAAATTTGAAATGTAGAATATTTGCAACACTGACTATGTTTAAACCAAAACTCACTACCTAACTCCTTACGGTTCACCTGTACCACTTCCACAAAAACTGCTACTGACACACTTTTTCAAAAAAGAGCGTTTTTGTGACAGTATTGCAACGCTTGTAAAATTTGCCTCGTTTCTCCATTTTTTTTGAAATTTGGAACACATGTTCTTGAAGATAACAAAAACCTCCAGTTAAAATTTTGCTACATAACTCCTTACGGTTTGTTCGCAGTGCTTCTGACAAAACCTGCACTTTTTCAGCCTGTACAACCACTTGCCAAATCATCCGCCAAGATATTGGGAACACCACCGATCACTTCAAACACTGTGTTGACATATCCAATATTGTTTTGGACTATTTCCTGACATGCTGGCATGTTCCAAACTGATCCATCCTGTCCAAATGTGCCCGTGACGACTTTTGCAACTTTTTGACTATTTTGCTGCTTTGACAACTTTCTGATGATTTTTTCAACTTTTGCAAATTTGCACAAACAACCTGTAACAACTTCACCCAAACATCAAAAACATTCTCATAAGCATTTAACATCACTGTACATACTCTGAATAACCTCCGAACTCTTGTCCACTTGCATCAACCGATCTATCCGACTATATTGACAACAATGACAATCATCAGTCGCACCTTGCTCAACAATCTCCCCCTTTGGAATTGTTGGCAACACACGTGCAATTTCCTGTAAATCTTCTCCCCCTTTGACAACAATACCAAAGGGCTGCTACAAACTCCCCCTGAGTCCATGCACAACATTCTCGGGCAAAAATTATTACACTTAGCAAAAATCACAAACATGAGCAAAAAGATAAACAAATACACAAATGCTCCCCCTGAGAATGTGGTCCCGATAGCTAGTCAATTCTTGGGAAGCGTGACCACTCCCAATTTATTACGAAGGTACTCAAAGACTTCCTTGGGCAATGGTTTTATGAATATATCTGCTACTTGCTCTGTTGTTGGAACAAAATCCAACTTAACCTCACCTTTCGCAACTTTCTCCTTCAAAAAGTGATACCGGATAGCAATATGTTTTGTGCGAGAATGCATAACCGGATTCTTTGAGATGTTAATGGCACTGGGTTTTATCACACTTAACTGAAATTGGCTCACCGAAGTTAATACCCAGATCTTTCAGGGTTTGTTTCATCCATAATACCTGCATACAACACGTTGTCACTGCAATATATTCTGCCTTTGTTGTGGATAAGGAGACTGACTCTTGTTTCTTACTATGCCACGCGACCAACCTATCTCCAAGATAGAATGCACCTCCACTTGTACTCTTTCTGTCATCTACACATCCTGCCCAATCTGCATCTGAATACGCAATAAGGGTGAAGTCCTTACCTTTCGGATACCATAACCCATATTCCATAGTACCCTTGAGGTACTGAAGAATCCTGTTCACTGCTGTCACATGAGTCTCCTTAGGACTAGCTTGAAATCGTGCTACCATGCATGTTGCCTGCAAAATATCTGGTTGCGGTAGTCGTCAAGTAC
The DNA here is from genome assembly GCA_028583015.1 of Wollemia nobilis. Classification (NCBI taxonomy): domain Eukaryota; kingdom Viridiplantae; phylum Streptophyta; class Pinopsida; order Araucariales; family Araucariaceae; genus Wollemia; species Wollemia nobilis. Next base: position 11,012,061 of record JAQPPZ010016945.1, read on the forward strand.
GATAAGCTCCCAATCATAGATCCGTACATGGTTTGATCAACATGTGGAGATTTGTCATCCTTGCTCAACTTGCAACCTGTCGTCATGGGAGTGCTAACTGGCTTACAATCCTCCATTGTGAACTTTTTTAGCATCTCTTTCACATATTTAATTTGAGAAATAAATATGCCCTTCTCATTTTTATTAACTTGCAACCCGAGAAAATACGAAAGTTCACCAATCATTGACATTTCAAATTCATTCTGCATCTTATTTGCTAAATCTTTACACGACTCATCTTCTGTCTGCCAAATATGATATCATCTACGTATACAACAAGAACAATAATATGGCCATTTTCTATTTTGACATACAAATTACTATCCACCATACCTTTCTTGAACCCTTATTGAGTAAGATAGTTGTCTAGCCTTGCATACCATGCTCGGGGTGCTTGTTTTAAGCCATATAATGCTTTCTTCAACTTGCAAACCAAGTTGGGATCATCACCAAGTTGGAAACCATCTAGCTGCTCAATATAAACCTCTTCTTCAAGTTTCCCATTCAAAAATGTTGATTTCACATCCATTTGATAAATTTTGAAATTCTTGTAAACTGCTAAAGCCAAAAACATTCTAATTGCGTCTAGTCTAGCCACAGGTGCAAAGGTTTCCTCAAAGTCAATACCTTCAACTTGTGCATAGCCTTTACATACCTATCTTGCTTTATTTCTGACTACCTATCCATCTTCATTCAATTTGTTTCGAAAGACCCATTTAGTATCGATTATATTTTTATTTGCAGGTCTTGGTACTAACTCCCAATTTTTGTTTTTCTCGATCTGATCTAATTCTTCATTTATTGCCTTCATCCAAATTTCATCTTTGCTTGCGTCAACAACATTTTTGGGCTCAATGCTGGATAATAGAGAGTAGTTACTTACTACTCTTCTTCTTGTCTGAACACCAATTGTGGGGTCTCCAATTATTTGCTCTCTAAGATGATCTTTCCGTCAGTTGCCTGTTTTGAATTTCTTATTTTCTTCCACTTATGAATCACTGTTTGAATCATCTGAGTCAATTTTTTATTTTTTTTTCGTTTCTTTTTCCTCATATCCTTCAATAACCTCTTCATAAATTGGGTAGTTCTCTTCATAGCTAATTACTCGTTCCCTACCTTCATCAACTTTAACATCGACACTATCCACAATTTTCCTTAGCCTCTTGTTGTAGCATTTGTAAGCTTTGCTTTTTGATGAATAGCCAAGAAAAATACCTTCATCCGCTCTATCTTCAAACTTACCAAGGTTTTCTTCAGTTCTTTTGATGTAACACTTACTGCCAAAAACTTTAAAGGATCTTGCTATTGCCTTTTTATCAAACCACAACTCATAAGGAGTTTTGCTTTCATGCGTCCTCAACATGCATCTATTTTGGATGTATACTGCAGTATAGACTGCCTCTTTCCAAAATTTGTCTGCTACTTTGCTCTCAGTCAACATAGTATGTGCCATTTCTTGCACTGTCATGTTCTTTCTTTCTACCACATCATTCTGCTGAGGTGTCCTGGATGTTGAAAATTGTCTCCTAATACCATATTTTTCATAGTACTCTGTAAAATCCTCTGAAATGAACTCTCCTCCTCTATCTGATCTTAAACATTTAATTTTTTTCTTGTTTGATTCTCAACTTGGTTTTTGAAAACCTTGAACATCTCAAAAGCTTTTGATTTATGCTTCAAAAATAGTACCTATGTCATCCTGGAATAGTCATCTATACACAACATAAAATATTTGTCACCATTTATGTTTTGTGTTCTCATGGGTCCACATAAATTAGTATGTACTAGTTCCAAAGGTTTTCTTGTGTAGTACTCTTTTGTTTTAAATGACACTCTATTTTGCTTTCCCTTTTGGCATGAAGCACAAATGCTATTTGATGGTTTTCCAATGGTGGGAATATCTCTCACTACCTTTTTTGAGCTGATTTTTACGAGATTGTCAAAACTGATATGACCAAGCCTCTTATGCCACAACCAATTTTCTTCTTCTTGTCCAATCAAGCAAGCTCCTTCTGAAGTATCTGAGAGAGTGTACAGGTTTCCAGATGTCCTCGTCCAATTGCTATCAACTTTCCATTGTTTGTTTTTCTGACTTCACAACCCTGCTTTCTAAAAATCACTTCATGACCTCTATCACAAATCCGACTTACGCTCAAAAAGTTATGCTTCAGACAAACCACAAACAAGACTTATTTTGACTTGATTTTTTCATCACCGATCTTAACTCGAACCTTTGCCAACTATCTTAGCTCCATCATTATTTCCAAATTTTATAGAACCACCTTCATATTTCTGTAACTTCTCAAATTTTTGTTTGTCACCTGTCATATGACTGGAGCATCCACTATCAAGTATCCATGGTGCAGATTTATTTTGTGCTTTAAATGTTGTTTGTACAATCAAGGATTCCTTTTCTTCCTTAGATCGCTCTTTTTCTTTCCACTCTGGTTTGATTACAGTTTTGGGCTCTTGTTTTGACTTTTCTTTTTCAGTAGCTTGTGCATGTTTTTCGAGAAATTTTCTATTTTGTCTCATTCCATTTGGTTGAAATTTTCTTCCCTGAAATTGATTTGGTGCAAATGTACTTTGACAATTTCTTGCAATGTGCCCAAAATTATGACAGTTATAACATTCTACTGCATAATCCATCAAAGGTGAAAAAACATTTCTACCTGGTAAAATTCCTTGGTCCTACATTATACTTGCAATCTAAAATCTTATGTCCATAACCATTGCATTTAAAACAAGTAACTAGAAAATAGATGATTGAACCTGGGTGATGGTCTTTGCCATGTTGTCGTAGGAGCCATAAGTCTTCTTCTTCTTTGATGTGTGACATTGATGAATCCATCATTGTCAATTCTCCTTTCGTGCCTTACATTATTGCTTTCTTTTGCATGAGTCAATTTTTCTTGATCAACCTGTTTCTTATCTTTATTCTTTATGGATTCTTCATTTATGGCCTTTGTTCCATTTGATGATTCTCCTTCGTCAAAGCCCAAACCAAATTTGATGTCTGTAGTCTCTTGGTTATTTATGATCTTATCCAGCTTCATAGAACTTTCTTCACGTTTGTGATAACAACTAATTTTACGATTCATCTCTTCTATTTGCATCCTTAAACCAACAGTCTCTTCTTCTAGCTTGCTTGCAATAATCTATTTTCATGGTTATTTGCACTTCGAGATCTTCGAGATATTTTCTTGGATTCTTCTATCTGTACTTTCAAATTGGTTATGATTTCATTTGCATCCTCAAGCTTTCTTGAAATTTTCTTATTCTTTTTCTTTTCTATCTTCAATTCATCTAGAGCTGTAATTAGTTCCTCTTCCAAATTTACTTCTACATCAATTTCTTCTTCATCACATTCCTGTTATTTTTTTTGTTTTTTCTTCTTTGAGTGCCATGAAAAGAGCTTCACCTGTTTCCTTTTCAAAATCCTCATCGAAGCTGTCTTTTGATGAACTGACATTCTTGGAGATGAAACTTTTCTTCTTGAAGTTATCTTTTCTGAAATTTGTTTTTTTATTTCAGTCACTTCTTTCTTGGTGCGATCCTTCATCACTTTTGTTCTTCTCATTAAGTGGACATTTAGCTGCAAAATTCCCAACGCCTCCACAATTGAAACATTTAAACAACTTTCCTCTGTATTTTTTTTTTCCCCTTTTTAGTTTTCGAACAAAGTTTACTTCCATTTCATCTGATGTCTCTTCTTCCTCGGATTCTTGTTTTGTTTTCATATTTTTATGGGCTTTAAAAGGAGCTTCTCTGTCTGTGGGTTTAGATTTTCCTATTCTCATCTCATTTGCAGTCAAATAACCATGCATCTCATCCATACTAAAAGAAATTAGATCTTTAGCTTCTTCTATAGCTAAAACTTTAGAATCAAATCTTTGGGGAAGAGATCTTAATACCTTTTTCATGATGATAGAATCTTTGATTTCCTCGTCGAGTCCTCTAATCGCATTAATGAATTTATTAACTCTCAGCATATATGCCTCTATGTTCTCATTGTCATTCATCTTTAATACTTCGAACTGAGCTCGATGTGTTTGTAACTTGGCCTTCTTGATCTTAACGTCTCCTTCATGAATGCTCCTCAATTTGTCCCATATTTCTTGTCGTTTTACAACTCATAATTTTTACCAGTTCACTGTCCACTAATCCTCACATGATAGCATTCTTTGCTTTTGAGTCATTCTCAAATAGTTTCTTACCGACAGCATCGGTTGGAGAAGTGGTGGGTATTGTGTATCCACTATCTACTGAATCTCAAATGTCGTATCCCAAAGCACAAAGATATGTCTGCATCTTGAGTCTCCAAAATGCGTAATTAGTTTTGTCAAACAATGGTGTTTTGTTTGATGAGAAGCCTTCACCACCTGCCATTGTGTCACTTCCAAGATCACCCTAGCTGGTTAAGCTTGTTCAAGAACCTCGCTCTGATACCAATTGTTAGTCTCACAATGACACTGAGAGGCGGGGTGAATCAGTGTAGCTCTTTTAAAAATTAAATCTTCAACTCTTAAAGCCGAAACAATGAAAACTTGAAACCAAATAAAGCAAGTATAACAAGAGAACATCACACAACACAAGATGTACCGAGGTTCACCGATTTGGCTACATCCTCAAAATGACTGTTTGGACTCCCATCCAAATCCATCCTTTGCAAAGCACCAACTTTACAATCAATTTACCAGCACCCACTAGAAGGAGCACCAACCCCTGATTTATCTGCACCAACAGAAAGGAGCACCAACCCCTCTACCAAGCACCCACTTGATTTTGATATTGATAATAAAATGACATATATGAATCTTCTCTTCTCACATAAAAATTGACCGTTCTCTTAGCTCGTTCTGTCAATTACTAAACGCTTTCTAGGTATTGTGTAGAACTCTGTCTATGACCTCCTCTCAAAATTTCAACCAAAACTGATATCGTATGAGAAAGTTATGTCCAAAATACTAAAGTGACATTTTTCACCTTTTTCCCAAAAACACGGATTTTCACTCTTTATTTTTCTCCACACACTCCTCTCTACACAAAATAAAATCACACTCTTCAATAAAACACTTCTAACTTAAATGCACACACTTGCATTCCTTTTCACTTTTCACTTTTTCCAAAGATCTTTATTTAATGAAACTGCTTAAAATAATGTAACTCCCTTTTTTTATATTGAGAAGGCATTTCGTCAAACACGTCACATGCAAAGAATTGACACCTTACTCGTTCTCATACTTCGGAGCCACGTGACAACTCAAACCAAAAACAAAATATGATATATTTGATGCCTTGAAGGTGTAACAACACTGAAACTGAAACTCTAGCGACTCTTCAAAGTCGAAACGGCCAACTAAAGGATTTTGCCCAAGTGGCACAAATTGACATAAAAGAGACCTGTAACGTTTTTGCAAAAATCATAACTCTCACCTCGTAACTCGGTTTTCTCTGAAATTTGAAACGTAGAATCTTTGCAACACTGACTATGTCCAAACCAAAACTCACTGCCTAACTCCTTACGGTTCGCCTGTACCACTTCCACAAATACTGCTACTGACACACTTTTTCAAAAAAGAGCGTTTTTGTGACAGTATTGCAACGGTTGTAAAATTTGCCTCGTTTCTCCGTTTTCATTGAAATTTGGAACACATGTTCTTGAAGATAACGACCACCTCCAGTTCAAATTTTGCAGCATAACTCCTTACGGTTTGTTCGCAGTGCTTCTGACAAAACCTACACTTTTTCAGCCTGTACAACCACTTGCCAAATCATCCGCCAAGATACCGGAAACACCACCGATCACTCCAAACATTGTGCTGACATCTCCAATGCTGTTCTGGACTATTTCCTAACATGCTGGCATGTTCCAAACTGATCCATCCTGTCCAACTGTGCCCGTGGCGACTTTTGCAACTTTTTGACTATTTTGCTGCTTTGACAACTTTTTGATGATTTTTTCAACTTTTGCAAATTTGCACAAACAACCTGTAACAAATTCACCCAAACATCAAAAACATCCTCATAAGCATTTAACATCACTGTACATACTCTAAATAACCTCTGAACTCTTGTCCACTTGCATCAACCAATCTATCTGACTGTGTTGACAACAATGACAATAGTGTCGCTGCACCTTGCTCAACAAGGGTTTTACTCAAAAATTTGGCATTGACTATGAGGAAACCTTTGCTCCTGTTGCACGACAAGAGACAATCAGATCAGTTCTTTCCTTAGCAACTCATAAAGGATGGAATGTTCAACACATGGATGTAAAGAGTGCTTTTCTAAACGGATACTTGACAGAAGAGGTGTATGTTCAACAACCTCAAGGTTTTCAAGAACGGGGTAAAGAGAACCTTGTTTACAAATTAAAGAAAGCACTTTATGGCCTCAAGCAAGCACCAAGAGTCTGGTACTCACATATTGATGGCTATTTTAGTGAGTATGGATTCACAAGAAGCAAAAGTGAACCAACTCTGTACTACCTAAAGCATGGAGTAGACATTTAGGGGTAGATATAATAAAATGAATATGGAGTTCAAAAACTCCATGATGAAACAGATCGAGATGAAAGATCTTGGTTTAATGTGATACTTCCTAGGCATGGAAGTGCATCAATCAAATAAAGGGATCTTCATATGTCAACACAAGTATGCTCGAGACATGATAAAGAAATTTACCATGGAGCAGTGCAAATCGATTGCAACTCCAACTGGACATGGGATCCAATTGAGCAAGGAAGATGGAGCATCAAAGGTTGATATGACCACTTACAAAAGCATGGTTGGGAGTCTGATGTTTCTCACCAACACTAGGCCAGATATTCAATATGTTGTTTCTCTAGTTTCAAGATTTATGGCTAGTCCTTCTGAACTGCATCTACAAGCAACTAAAAGGATATTAAGATATGTAAAAGGTACATTGGATTTTGGAATCCATTACCAAAAATGTAATTTTGTGAATTTAGTTGGCTTCAGTGACAGTGATTGGAGCAACAACATAGATGACAGAAAATCTACATCAGGAAATTGTTTTAGTCTAGGATCTAGGACTAATTACATGGAGTTCCAAGAAACAAATTATTGTAGCATTGTCATCAACTGAGGCTGAGTATATAACCATCACTCATGCTAATACTTAAGCCCTATGGTTAAAAAAAGTTCTTGAAGAGATTGGAGAAATTCAAAGTGGTCCAACACGACTATATTGTGATAACATAAGTGCCATTCAGTTGGCATATAATCCAGTCCACCACAGTAGATCAAAACATTTTGATATGAAGTATCGCTTCATTCAAGATATGGTGGAACAGCAGATAGTTGAGCTTCAATATTGTAATACTTTGGATAATATTGCTGACATCTTCACCAAAGGTATAGCTAAAGCTCAATATATAAAGGTGAGAGACTATATAGTCAGGCCTCTCAACTTTAAGGGGGAGAATGTTGGAAAATGACAGTGAAAAGGGGTAAAAATTTGTTTACAACGGTAAGCTTTGGACCTTACCCTTTTACTTCCTTGGACGGCAACTGATTGGGCAAGAAGATTGACTTGGACGGCAGCTGACTGGACAGATTGGATGGCATGGGTGACGAGGCAGTTGACACCAAATTCCCTTCTATCTTTCCTCCCTATTTTCTTTCATTTCCTAACTTCCCTTAATTTCTTCTAAGGTTGTTAAGCCTATAGTATTTAAGCAATGTAACCAATGATTTTCCAAGCGCATTTCAATATATTTTCTTAAGTTTATTTTCTCCTATTCCCACGTGCAATAATAGTGTACATGACCCAACCAGAAGGATTTGTTGTTGAAGGGCAAGAACATAAAGTTTGCAAGTTGATCAAATCCTTATATGGGTTGAAACAAGCTCCTTGAGCTTGGTACATAAAAATCGATAGTCACCTAGTGCAACATGGTTTCAAAAGTAGTCCTTCAGATGTCAATCTCTATATCAAGAACAATGGCTCTTACATAGTGATTTTGGTGCTATATGTAGATGATCTGATCATAACAAGAAGCTCAGAAAGTATGATTGATGTAGTAAAGGATGATTTGAAACAATCTTTTGAAATGACAAATCTAAGACTTCTTCACTATTGTCTTGGTTTGGAAGTTACTCAAAAAAAGCATCATATCCGAGTAACACAAAAAAAATATGCCAAGACATTGATTGAAAAATATCGAATAACAAATTGTAAGTCTAAGGCAACTCCAATGGAGTCTGGACTTAAATTATCTAGATATGATCAATCACCACAGGTAGATGGCACTCTCTATCATCAACTGATTGGGAGTCTCATATATCTGACAAATACCAGGCCATACTTAGTTTTGATGTGGGTTATCTTTCAAGGTTCATGCAAGAACCAAAGGTGAGTCATTGGAAAGCAACAAAAAGTGTTCTTCATTATGTCCGTGGTACTACAAATTTTGGCTTGGAGTACAAGAAGAATAGGAAGTTCTATCTACAGGGATACACGGACTTAGATTATGTTGGATCTACTGATGATCGCAAGTCGACTTCTGGATACATTTTTCATCTTGGATCTGGTCCTATCTCTTGGCATAGTAAGAAGTAGCAGGTGGTTGCTATATCTTCTACAAAGGCAGAATATCGCGCGGCCAGTGGAGCAATCTGCGAGATAATATGGTTAAGTCGCATTCTTACAAACATGGGTCTTCCAAAGACACTTCCACTTCATTTGTTTTGTGACAATCAAGGTGTTTTGAATCTTGTCAAGAATCCAATCTTTCATGATCGTACCAAACACATCGACACTCGATGTCATTTCATTCGTGATGAAGTTCCCAAACATCATATACAGCTCCAGTACATTTCCACCGATCTATTTACCAAGGCACTTGCACGTGTCAAGTTTGCAAATATATGTTAGCATTAACTAACTTCCTCTTTGACAAATGACTATTATGTTTGTCTTCATTCTATTTTTTGGAGTTATTATCAAGGTTGTTTTTGTTGTTAGTTCCTTGAGCGAAAAAAAAAAAAAAACTTAGTTGTTTAAGGAAGATAAATAATACTTTGATAGGAAGGCAAAGTAAAAATATATTGAAAGCAATGCAACATATAACTAAAAGAAAAAATAAGACAAGATCCTCAAATCTTCAAAATCCCCAACATTTATAATGATGAAACCCAATCATTGGTTTAATATACATATTAGTGTAATTAATATGTTTTATATTGGATGGCTGATCATGGTATTCATTTGGACTCAGAAAATTTTAAATTTTATTTAAATTTAAATATAAATAAAATTTAAATATAATTAATTTTAAAAATTATATCAAAGATGTAATTAAAAGTTGTAGTATGAGCATGTTGCAGAAAAGATGATTGTAAATGCTTAATGTAGCATACATATCCTAATACATATCCTAATTGCACATTTTGGAAGAGTATCCCACAATAAAAATAATGATTTTATGAAAGCCAACCGGTGCTTATCAAGGAGAATAGCATTAACCCAACTCCGAAAGCTAACAATGACAACTACCGTGAACCAATGTATCTAGCCAAACGTATTAACGGAGACATCGCCTCTAGATACACATGGAAGGTATGTGAGGATGCTCTCGAACCGGCTCAATTGTAGAATTGGCAATAGGACTCGTAACCAAAGAGATTCTGCGCTATTGAGGGCAAGAGACGATGGTATGGGACATTGCCTCTGGATACACATAGAAGGTATGTGAGAATGCTCTCAAACCTGCTCAATTGCTAAATTGCCAACAAGACTCAAAACCAGAGAGCTGATTTATGATGTTGAAAGGTCTAACGGTAGATGATATGGACAACATTACAATCAACAAGAACTGGAATTGAATGATCTGGTCCATAACCATGCGATGGGGACCCTGGTCACACCTTAGTGGAAGGTCAATGATCAGTCACAAACATAGCAACACTAGTTCCAAAACGTGAACATAATAAGGTCTATCAATGTTGAATGGAGAATTGTGAATTCTCAAGCTTTGGAACTGGGAAATTATTGCATCCACTCTTCCAAGTGATATGGGCCTTGGAAGAACAAACCCACACCAAAAATTAAAATACCCGAATTGAACTAGGGGAAAATCTTCATATGGCAACATGTAGCGGGAAGTTGGCCGGTCCCAAGCACTTAAAGTCACTAGCTGCAGTGGTTGAAAAACTTGAAGTGTCTCTCATATGCCCTACACTACTATATAGTTGGGTACAACTACGAATATGTGTGACATATAAAGAAGCTCTTGTCAAAATTGTGTATTTGATAACCAGATGTGTAGACCTGTGTTGTAACAGTTCAGACGTCACATATAGTTAATCTAATTGCACAATATTTTGAATGGAATAATTGATTAGAAATTAAAAATTTTAGATAAAAGGCAAATTAAAATAGAAGAGCGCATATGAATTACATAATTAAAAAACTAACAAGTGAAAGCTAAATATAAATATAGAAAACCGAGGTAAAAATTTAAAAAATAGAATCCAAATTATTTTTTTGTTAAGTAAGATGTCTACATTGGTTGCGAATATTGTAAAGGTAAATAATTGAAAGAAAATTCTGAGTCCAGATCTAGCAATCAAAAATTGAGCAGAGAGACTTGGAAGGTCAGATTTGGAAGCCAAGGAGAAAGAGAGATGAAGGTCAGATTTGGAAGCCATTTGGAAGCCAGGAGAACGAGAGATATATTTGAGGAAAGTGATTCCGGATCAAATAATCCCCAATAGAAGCCACATATAGCCTACGCCCATTGATCAAGCCTCAATGTGCCGCCTCAAAGCAAACAGCTAACTTTTTAGTAGAACCCTGCTAACCGGCTTAAACTGCATCAGCTTGTCCCATGAACAAAGGCCCCATTAACACCTGGCATTTTCCTGTTGCTAATTTCATTTCAAGGTAAAGGCAGGAACAAAGATTCACATACAATGGAAATTATATTAGCATTGAACAGAATGGGCTCCAGGCTGTCTATGGTATAGTCACCGACTCTATGTTGCGAGAGCTTTTCTCCACTTTCAAAGTGATAAAAATATCTAGAAAGCTATAATGTTCTGAAGTCTAACTCTAAGTAATTAAGATGCTTTAAACAAAAACTCAATCTAACCAGCAGGGCCATCGGAATACACCAATTAAAAGCCAATATTAACAACCATAAAAAATATAGATTCTGTAGATTCAAGGTACTAAATCCTAGATGAAACATGTTTGGAACCAAAACAATGAACTACCTCTTATCTTCTAGTAATAAAATTGGTAAGCTTTAAACAAGCGTCACATGTAACAAATAATTCAGTAGAAATTGAGTTTACAATAAAGCTACAATTCAATTGCGGTAATGGATCTATCCAGTCTTGTAGGGGATGTAGCAATACAACACTACATATTTGTGGAATCATAAATAAGTAAAACAAAAAGAAAGCACATATTAATAATGCAAATTAATCTAACTTCATATGGTTATAAAAAGTATTAGCAATAAATGTAATATTCCTTACTGCAATATCTCTTGCTGGACTAAAAACTATCATGATTCAGTACCAATCTTTCACAGCTTTTTTAAACATAAACACTAAACAACATACTGATTATGACTCCAGAAAGAAGCAGCATATGTCTGTCATTTTCCTTGATACAATTTGTTTACTAGAAAATATCATATTTCAGTGAATTACAGAGGTGTAATATGTCCATATCATACAGCACCAAATAGACAAATGTGAATAAGCATTCTGAAAATATAAGCATGAAACCAAACACAAACAAAACTCAAAATGGTCATAACCATAATAAGCAATAATTAAAACTTTATAATCCACTTTAGAAACTGAATATAACCTCAAGAATCACAACATAGCTTCTCAACTATGGTAACTTAATACTCCACCAATGTTTTCTAATAGAAAGACATGAATCTTAAAAATCGCATGGTCCTTGACTATGACATTCCATTTGTAAATACTAATCAATGTTACCAATCATATATCAAACTTGCAGTAATATACACCGAGGTGTTTAAAATAACTAACAGAAGCGTAATCAACCTTGGTCATCTTCCAGAAATAGTTATCCTAAGTCCTGATGCTAAAGATCTCTTGACATTACTTTGAAACAACGCTTTTGAAAACAATAAAATCAAAGAGTCCTTGAGTTGCACAAATGACTCAAAAAACCAAAATTGATTTCTTAGGCAGCAGCAGCACCACCCTTTCCCTTCTTCCTCTGTAACTTCTTTATGTAGAACTCTAGCTCCTTACCCTCAAGAATGTATCTGAATAAAATAAAGGAGCACATTCTCATTCACCATAAGCAAACAAATATCTTACAATAACAACCATATGACTTCAAACAGAATGCAAAAAAAACTGAAATCATACCCATCGGCACGCCCACACTGCCCAGGTCGAGAGGATATGCACGCCATCAATTTACCGCCAGCAAACTGCTCTTCCATATGTGGGTCAAGTTTGTGTCCTTCCATACGCTTCTCAATCTTTCTCTTAACATGATCACTTTTCTTCTTCTCTTCTTCTGCAGGAGCTTCTCCCTCCTATGGATAGCAGCAAACCCAAATAGGACTAATGATAAATCAAAAAGACCCAATAAAAATGTACTGTTAATTTTTTAATATAATGCTTTTTTACATCAAAAAAAAAAACCAATAACCAAATCCTTATATAATTTGCTACTTAGCAGAACTTTATCCCTATAGAGCCAAACAGTTGACAACATATGTTTACCATCTTGTAGTTGCATAATGGGTATAAATATAGGTAACAGCATTAGAGGGCATGTGGAAACGCACTTTACGATCTAAATTAAAACTTATGTAGAAACACAATCCTAATCTATATTCTATAACATAGTGATTATAAAAAATTATAATAAAAAAAAAGATGTTGAGAAGAGCAAAGACGCAACGAGTTCCAAAGAACCTCATATATTTGAATTATGTCATTCAGGAAAAGCAAAACTTTTGTTGTAGGAAACCAGAAGACAGGATGACAGACAAAACTTTAGGTGATATGGTATCATATACCGTTAGATATAAATGAAATATGGATATATTGAGAAAATCCTTTCATTTATAAGATTGCGTTCTCCTCTTTATTTTAAAGTCTGATGTGATATCTATTTTCTTTGTAGTTTCTTATAACTACAGGCTTGAGAGGTAAAACAACGTCCATGGTATAAGGCTACATAGCAAACCTAAAACAAGGTCAGCCCATAATTGCTATTTGCCCTGTCCCCACCAATTACAACAAAACTCCTGACCCGTTCGCTACTTGAAGAGGACTTTATAAAGTTAATGCACTCTTTTATCGTACAGAAGAGAAGCAAAACACTTTATATATTCGACAATGATTTCAAAGCACCATGACTTTTCATAGAGCCCCACGAAACATGCATAAATATTTGAATCAGAAAATAGCAATGCGGGCTTCCCACAAGTTCTTCTCACTATAAAGCAATGTTCAAATTTTACCACTAATATCTTGGAACTGAAATAACATCATTTTTATTTCAAGATTATCTTTGGCCACCAAAATATGGCAAAATGACAGAGCAAATAATGCTTACCTCAGATTCCTTCTTAGCAGCAGGGGCCTTCTTCTTCCTGCCAATATCCTGACCATAGTGCTGCTGATACCAGATACGGAAAGGAGCAGCATCAACCTGAACAATGGCACTCTTGACCAGAGTTTGGGTTCTCACAAGCTCATTATTGGATGCATTGTAAACCACATCCAATATACGAGACTTCCTAGTCACAGCCTCCGATCCCCAAGAGTAGTTACCAGTATCCAGCCTAAGAGCCCTCCATTTCACATTCCCTCCTCTAACACGCACCCGCCTAACCGTTTTGTTGCTTGACAGCTTCGTCATGGCCGGCTGCCTTCCCAACTCATACCTAAACATTCCAAAAATAATTCCTAATTAAAAACTGAAAATTCACAACCCCCAAGCAAATCCTTCCAATGTAATTACAAACCCTACCAAAACCCTAGCACAAACTCATGAGTTAGTATATAGACACAACATATGATTTTACGAAAAAAAATTTATCAAAATCACAGATCTTTGGGACCTTCATACCCTACAACAGAAACCAAAACCCTAAACAACAAAAATACTCATACACAAGGAAATGACAAGTGAAATAAGATAAGTGAAACCCTAATTTGCGAGGCAGATCTCCAAGACCCAATACAGCAACCAATAAACAATGGGGAAGAAGTAGATGAAACAACAAAATTGGATATTTATTACTATAAAATGTTGGCTGAAAGGAAAATACATGGTGGGAAAAAGATTCATACTTTCGCTTCTTTCTCCATTGCTTCTTCTTCCCTCCCGTCGCACGCCTCTTATGCATCGAATCCCGTGAGATACCTGCATGGCTTTCAGATTTCAGGTGCCTATTGCAGAAATTTCATTTTCTACGAACAAAATAATCTTGAAGCAAAATAAATCAATTCAGAGAAATAATATATATTTGAAAAAAAAAAAAAACACACAATTGAGGAGTAAGGATTATTACCCATGATTGCAGAATGAACCGCGACGCCTGCAGATCACTCCTTTCAGCGCGAACAGATCTTCCGCCGAGTTTAACGCTCTCCTCCCCCTCGCCTCCTCTCAGTCACAGTCAATTAAAAGAAGATGAGGTTGTCATTGTTGTTCTTTAAATCCCAAACCCTAGGTGAAACCCTAGGGCATTTCGCAATTCTTATTTGGAAACGATTTTTATTTTTATTTATTATTATTTTAAAAAAACATGCCTCTTTTACTAGCGTTTGCCGTTAGGTTTAGGTTAAGGGATTTCTGGCTTTGAAATTGTAGTAGCACCTTTGATGTAACAAATATAATGTTTATAAATCACTTAAAAACAAGATAAGCAAGGCTTACCATGGTAAGAATTTATGTGACTAAATATTTTAAGATTGATTTTATTTAAATGTTTTTAGGTGATATGTATTTTTTTATATATATTAGGGTAGGGTAGGAAACTTCTACGACCGAGGTCTAGGGCTGAGTAGCCCCCTACTATCGATGCTTAGGGGTTTAGGGCTGAGTAGTCCTCTAACACCGATGCTTAGGGTTGAGCAATCTTCTCCCAGGGTTGAGTAGCCCCCTACTATCGATGCTTAGGGATCTAGGGCTGAGTAGTCCTCTTATACCGATGCTTAGGGTTGAGCAATTTTCTCTCAACCATGACCTTCAGTAAAATCGAAAGTTAAATCTATCAGTAAAGGATTAACACAACCACATACGCACCAATTTGAACCTTGGACCTGCCAAAGAAAAGCCAAACCCTGAATCGTTGAGCACGTGATATGTTTATAATTATTAAAATTTTGGTAGTGTTGTAATATAGTTGTGATAAACTATTATTTGAGATATGTAATCTAGGTGAATTGCATACTTCAAAGTGTTTTGAGCAAAATAGTTGGTTGTTTTTTTTTTTTAATAATACTTCTTATAAACATTCCTCGTGGGGATTGAACCCGGGTCACATCACCGATTATGCAAGTGGCGTCATAGATTGCAAAAGTTGAATTCTTCGTGTAATAATTGTGTACATTTATAAGTCTATGGATTTGGGACGATTGGTCGGAGAAGGATTTCGTACCATAAATCAAGTTGTTAATCCTATAGATGAACCTTAGTATTTTAACCAATTGACATAAGTTCAAGTGGTTATAAATGTGGACTTTTAAGGTGGAAACTCATGTTCAAATCTTGTAAATTGATATATACATAGATCGAGGTTTGAGGCAAGTTGTGCAATCAAGAAGTTTCACACCATAGGCCAAGGTTTTCTTCTATCTCGTAAGTGAACCTTAACATTTGTGTCAATTGGGTTCAAGCAACCAAGAAGTTTCACACCATAGGCCAAGTTTCTCTTCCATCATATAGGTGAACCTTAATATTTGTGTCAATTGGATTCAAGGCAACTAGTGGGGAAGCAAGGAATTTCATACCATCAGCTCAAGTTTGAATCTCATGGGTGAATCTTAGGATTTAATTAAATACCGTGAGCTCTAATGGTTAAAAATATGGGCTCCCCATGTGGACACTTAGTTTCAAAGCATTAATTTTTATAAAAACATGATCTTCTCAAAATTGCAGTTATTAAGGTGGTTTTTATAATGAATTATACTTAAATTGAGCCATTTGGTATGTATAATTATTATATGCTTGCACACACATGCTCATGGTATTAGAAGAAAAGTGTCATGTTAGTTTTCATATCCAAGTACCATGAAGAATATTGTTCATGTATCGTTGATCCATGAAGGTATGTGCTCGCGAGGTCACAGTTCAACATAGGAAAAAAGGGGTTCAATCTCTTTTAGCCTTTGGATTTAGGTCAACCTTCTATTGATCTACCTAATAAAAATTAAACTAATACAAATAAAATAAATATGAGAGAAAATGAATGCGATGGAATAAAGCAAATGTGATAAAACATGCAATCAATGGATCATAGTGAGATTAGTATTTATCCAATATAGAACTTTTAAAAGTGATTGAATAACTTCAGTGTGATTGAACCCATGAATAAATAAATGAGTAATAGAAAATAGGAGGGCAGAGCCACAAGCATCATGTTACTTCAATCAAGAGTTCAAATAATTGTTGATCCATATAAGTCATGCATAGTCTTTTCATTAATTGTAGTTTGATGTTAAATGTACAATCACAAAAAGTAGCTCTAATATTCAAAATATGGCTAAAGGATATATACAATGAGTATGAAACTCTTATTTATAAGAAAACTTTAGCATACTCTACTTCTGACTACAATAAAATAGTTAACTCCTCCCTACATCATCTTGACGCTAGAAGACAAAAATGTCACTATCGTCCTTAAGTGACGAAGCATATCACTTTTGCTTAAGGGTGAATCTAGTCTCAAAAAGTAGGACATAGTCATGCCTTTATCATGGAACATTGTTCTTGTTTGGAACAAAATGTTGTCTTAAAAAACTAGGGCATATTTTAGTCTCATGGTAGGATGCACTTTTATATTGGAAACCTCCAAATAAAAATAAGCGTAACCATAGTAACAATGCAGAAATTCACGAAAATATAAAAAGGAAGTAACATAAGTGCTTAACAAAATAACTGATAAAAAATACAACAAACTTATATTACTCAAGAGAAACATATACCGCGGGCCTCTTCAAGGAGGGAACCTCGTTGGAAGCAAAGCTCCAATACAATTTGAGAAAACATATATGAGATACATTCTACTTCCACTCATGCCCTTATATAGACTCTTATTTACCCCAAACCTAATGCTAAAGGGTCAGTCTACATGCAAGAGGGGACCCAAGCTACTAACTCCTACTTACAATAAAAGTAATGGTTACATCATAACCAAGTTTTTCTTACAATAAAAGTGATAGCTACATCATAATGGGACCTTACACACTAGTCGCTCAAGGTGCAACATACTAGAGAATTGCATAATGATGGTTGAGTAAGGATAGGGTCCTAACATGTCCTTCCCACTCAAGAAGCTTTGTTGTCAAAGCTTGACATGGGCAAAATACTATTGGAGTTGATGGAGCGGCTACTAGGTGGCATCTTCTAGCTACAACCCCCATCGTTATACTAAAACAACTAATCTTGCCATACCATCCAAACATTGTAAATCACCATAGTTAACCTGAGGATAGGTAAGCAGATACAACTAGGAATATGATTATGGGGGTTGCAATAAGTAATCTTATCACTAGTTAGAAAGTTGTATGAGTATTAGTAGAGGAAGAGTAGGGAAGTAGCTAGCCATAGGTGAGACCCTTGTAGCAATTATGTTGACGATCATGGTAGGAGAGGCAAGACCTAGTCGGTCACCCTATTCCACTATCAAGACAAAAAGGGACACACTAGCACAGCAGGTAGCCAGCTTACAAGCTACATTGGCAAAATTTGTGATAGAGAGAGATTCAACATAGGCCAAGGCAATGGTTAGGATGTCAAAGAAAGATAAGCTAGTAAAAAGACCTTTTTGATATAGTAGATGATTGTTAGTTTGACTATGCAGAGGGATGTGGCTATGGTGAAGGTTGTAGTGGTAGGTGGTATTGGTGATAGCCAATTGGTCTAGATCTTATTGGTTTATATGGTTGCCACACAATAGTGGCATTTAGTAGAGTTCACGTAGGTGCAGACAAAGCTTATAGTAGAATTCAAATGATCAACTTGTTACCAAATAGTATACCACATAGTCATACCAACATACTGCTAGCTACCATCACCTAGTAGGATGTGGACATGAAAAACATAGATCCACTTATAGTCCATGACTCAACAATCATAACTATTTATGAGGATATTGCCACTACCTAAAGGAGTAGGAGACCTTAACACAGGATTTTAGGGCTAGCTACTAGGCTTCCTCTGCAAGGGCTAATTTTGATTTGATTGTATTATATGTATGACATGAGCATTGTATCATATATTTTATACTATATGTTGATATAAATATGCATTTTATTGATATACCTGTAAAGCAGAAAAAATCATGCATCTAATCTAATTGTAATATTGTAAGGAGTTTGAAAAGATAAGATTATGTAACCATTATGAAAATAAAATAACAAAATGATGTGTTCTTTTATTAATCAAGTAAGACTCGATTACAAAGGAAAAATTTCGGAGCTGAATGGTAGAGACGTTTTTCGCAGGACTGCCCAAACTGCCGAACTCGTTTTCGGCCATATCTCACTCATCCGAACTCGGATTGAGCTGAAATTTTGAGGGTAGATGCCTGAAAAACCCTAGAACATCTCCACCAATTTTCATATCATTTGGAGCAACACAGATCCTAGCGCATCCCTATGTGTGAACGATATATTTGGCAAGCGGCTATGCGAGGGTTTCATCTAGGGTTGAGTGCAAGCAGCTCCGGAGGTTGGTTTTTAGGGCCTTCGGGCCCTAGCGGCCAATATTTTTGTGGTTTATGCTCAATATTTTAGCAAGAAATGTTGCAGGGGATACAAGATGGGTTAGAAATTTGTCTTTCAATAGATCATACCGTGAACTTGAGTGACAACGGCTTCCAATTTGCTGCACAAAAGAAAAGTGAAAACCATACCTTTCCACGGCGTCTAGGGCAAGGATTAAAGAGACCACGAAATAAGTTTCAAGCAGTTGATCAAAAAATGGCTCATATCTCAAGTGAATCTGGTGCTAAGGTGCACCCACAAAATAATTCTACTGTGAAAACCCCTGTCAAGGGTAAGAATTTTGAAGACTCAGTCCCAAAAATGAATTTTAGGGATGCCCTTCGTGGTGGACAGCCTCAACCCAATGCTAATATCAATACTAGGGCTTCTCATAAACCTCTAAGAATGCCTAAGATTGATCCCAGGAAAACGGAGTCAGGATGTCTTAAAGCAACTGATGGAACTCCTATTGTTAAGCTTGATATGGGTAACATTCAGACTGGCATTGAAGATTTGGAAAAAAGAGGACTAATTTGTCTGTTCATGGGTTTTCATCCGAGTCTATCTGCTTTCAAAGTCTTGGCTGCAAAAAGCTGGAAAACTAAAGGTGAGTTACAAATCTCTATTTATCCAAATGGTTATTTTCTTGTTTTATTTGCTAATAATGAAGATAGAGAGAAAACTTTTCAAGGGGGTCCTTGGTTTTTGGAAGGGCAGGGCTTTTCATGAAGCCCTGGCATACTAAATTTAAAGTCGAAGAAGAGATGCCTTCTATAGCTCCCATGTGGGTTAGACTCTTTGGCCTCCCTATTGAATTTTGGAATCCTACTATTTTTTCTTCAATTGGAAACTCTTTAGGAACTTTTATGATGACTGACGATTGTACTCAAAATTTTGAACATATTATTTATGCTCGAATTTGTGTTTTAATGGATTTTGACAAACCCCTACCTAAAAATATCACATTACAATTTGGGGAAGACACTTGGGAGCAAGTAGTGGACTATGAGAACATTCCTTTTCGTTGTAGAATTTGCCATGAATATGGTCATTTGGCCAATGCTTGCCCAAATAAAATTCTTGATCAAAAGAAAGAAGATATAAACTCAATAGGTTTCCAAATACCTAAGAAGAAGAACACTAAAAAAACCAAGTAATGAAGGATCAATCAAAGTCATTTGCTAATATGTTTGAAATCCTTTCCACAAATGATGTCCCAAGTGAGGAAGAGGAAATAATGGAAACTGAAATCTTAGAAACACAATTTAAATATGAAGGAAAGAACTCGGAGACAAACCAACAAATCAAAGGTTTTCAAATAAAAAAAAAGGAGAAAATTTACACAAGAAAAACAATATTTCAAATGTCAAAACTTCAAATAATGCAAGTCCCAATATAGACTCCATTGAACCATCTAGTAAAATTTTGGCTGTGTATGAGCATTCTTCAAGGTTAGAAGCCATCTCAGATTCAATTGGAATAAGTCAAGAAACAGGGAAAAAAATTGAAGATGGATTCTAATCAAAAAGTAGGTCGCAAGACCAATCAATATCATATGGTAAAAGAAGGTGAAAAGCTTGTAGAGGAAGGTAAGATTAATGCCCTTCCCAACATTTTTAGCCCTGGTATTAATGAAGATCATCACTTGGAATATTAGAGGACTCAAAGGGAGTCTTTCAAAACAAAATGAAATTAGAAGAATGATTCAGATAAATCATCCACATCTTGTTTTCCTTCAAGAAACAAAAATGTCAATGGAGGATATGGACTTAATTGCCAGGAAAATTTGGCCAGCTGGAAAGTGGTTTCCCTCAGCTCCCAAGGGACTTTGGGTGGCATTGCTTGTCTTTGGGACCCAAAAGAGGTAGTTATTCACCATATGGTTGGCAGTTGGGGTTTGTTGGCTATAGCTATTCAAAGTAGACATTCCAACCAGATTATGCTCGCATTATCGTTTATGCCCCGACTTCTTTGGAGGAAAAAGAAGACAATGGAAGGATATTACTCATATTATCTCTCATTTTCCTAAAGCTTGGATCTTGATCGGAGGAGATTTCAATACCATCCTCTCTCTAGATGAGAAAAGGGGGGAAATAGAAATTTGGACAAAAGTACTAGACCTCATGAGCGAATATATTGCAAACCTCCATCTTGTGGATATCCAACTAGATAATGGCCTTATGACTTGGTCTAACAGAAGGCAAGGCTTAGCTTGTATAATGGAGAGATTGGATAGGTTTTTGCTCTCTGAAAATTTCTTAATCCATGGTCACATTCCTAAAGTGAAGACTCTTAATAATGCTGGTTCGGATCATTGGCCACCATGGTGGAAATGTGGAAAACCAATGTGAGTTTCTCTCCTTTTCGTTTTCAATTAATGTGGCTTAGAGACATTTCCTTCTGACCTCGTGTGCAACAATGGTGGAAGGAAGGTAAACCTAGGCATGGGACTAAGATGTTCTGTTTTGCCAAAAGACTGCAATACATTAAATCCAAAATCAAGACTTGGAACTGGAAAGAGTTTGGGGATGTTCATAAAAAAACATGAAGTTATTGCTCATCTTGAAAATTTGAATAAGAAAATCCGTTTAGATGGCCTCACAGAGAAGAGAAGTGCAGATGAAATTAAACTCACAACTCACTTAGAGGAATGGGAAAAAAGAGAAGAAATCTTATGGAAGCAAAAATCTAGAATTCAATGGCTCAAAGAAGGAGATCGAAACACAAATTTCTTCCACAAATCTCTTCTAGCTCGAAGATCTCACAACTTTATTTCTTCCTTAAAATCAGATTCTGGAGATGTTGTTTATACTTGGGATGGCATGAACTCTATTGTTGTTGATTACTTTTCCAATATTTTTGTCTGCTACTCCTCTTGACTCACCTTCACAACAAAATGTTCTTCAAGCAATCCCTTCTCTTATCACTTCCGAGGAGAACTCTATTTTGACCGCTCCTCGTTACTATCAATGAGCTTCAACAAGTAGTTTTTAAAATGCAAAAAGGGAAAACCCCGGGTCCCGATGGTTTTCCTATTGAGTTCTACCAAGAGTTCTGGGATATCCTTCATGTTGATTTATTAGAGGTGGTGGAAGAAGCCAGGAAATCCAAAGAAATTTTGAAGGTTATCAATAAAACTTATATTACTCTTGTTCCAAAAGCTCAAGAGGTTGATCATATCTCAGCTTTTAGACCTATTGCTTTATGTAATGTTCTTCTCAAAATTATTACTAAAATCATGGCAGAAAGGTTGAAGCCTCTTTTGCATAAGATTATTTCCCGGAGCAAGGGGGATATGTGGAAGGACGTCAAATAGTAGATGAGATAGTTCTTGCTCAGGAAGCCATCCATTCCATGGATATGCAAAATTCTCCTTCTATGTTCATCCGGTTAGACTTATCCAAAGCTTATGACAGAGTGGATTGGCACTTCCTTATCAAAGTTTTGAGGCAATTTGGTTTCTCTAAGGATTGGATGGATTGGATTATGGGATGTATCTCTTCAGCTTCCTACTTAGTTCTTATCAATGGCAGGCCTTCTCAGTCTTTCCCAGCCTTCCAGAGGTATCAGGCAAGGTGACCCGCTTATCCCCTTATTTATTCATCATTCTTGTCGAATGCTTGGGTAGGACTATAACCAAAAAGAGGGAAAACAAAACCCTTGAGGGAGTTACCATTGCTCATGGAGCTAGACCTATCTCTCATCTTCAATTTGTGGATGACTCTACCCTTTTAGGTAAAGCTACAGCTAAGGAAGCTTCTAATTTTAAGCAAATCATTAGCTATTTTTCTAAGGCTACCAGGCAGCTTGATCAATGAAGACAAATCTAAAGTTATTTTCTTTCACCGCTCGCTAGACAGGAATCCATGGTCTTGGATAAATTAAGATATAAGAAGACCTCTCTTCCAATCACTTATTTAGGTATTCCCATAAATATTCAAAGGCAGAAAAATAAATATTGGAATTGGTTGTTGGACAAAGTCAAGAAGAAAATTGGAAAGTGGACCAACAAGTGGCTTTCTTCTTGGGGTAGAATCACCTTGGTAAAATCAGTCCTTCAAGCTATTCCTATTTATGTTTCTTCCATTTTGAATATCCCAAAGGTCGTTCTTCGAGAATTGGATCAAATCACTCATCGTTTCCTTTGGAGTGGTACTAAGGAGAAAAGAAAATGGGCCTTGGTGAAATGGGATACTTTATGTCTTCCTAAGAGTGAAGGGGGTTAGGATTCCGGTCTTCAATTAATAACAACAAAGCTTTAGCCGCTAAATTATATTGGAGGATGTTGCATAACCCCAATGCTCTTTGGGCCAATAATCTCCGTGCTAAATATGCCGAGAACAAAAGTCCCGAAGACCTTGTTCGCTATCAACTTCCTACCAAAGGTTCTCCCATTTTAGCAGCTCTTAAGACTCGGTGAGGATTTGATAAAGAAAAATTATTTTGGATCATTCATAATGGTCAACATGCAAATTTTTGGACAGATTCTTGGGATGGTCACAAGCCTTTGATAACTCGCTTCCCGATTGGAGGCCTTGGATGGAGGAGCTTCACCGAGCTAATTGGATAAAGGTGGCTAATTACCATCTGGTACCATACTGGTAATTCAAAGGTTGGTAGATATTGGATCCCTATTGAGGACTCGGCCTATTCAAATCCCGGAAAGGCAAAGACAAGATATCCAAGGCATCCTTCATATGAGATCCCTCTCTTGGTCCCATGAAAAAGATTGTTTTGGATGGAACGACACTACTAAGGGTGAGTATTCAGTTGCTCAAGGTTATTTGACCTTATGCCATAATAATCCCAACCATTCTTCTGACATATTTTCTCAATTGTGGGCTCAAAAGCTCTGGCCTAAGGTGAGGTTCTTTAATTGGCTTTTATTGCATCGTAGGGTGCTTACCGGTGAGCAACTTATGAAGCGTGGTTTTCATGGCCCTTTTAGATGTGAAATGTGTGAAGAGAATGTAGAAAATATCAACCATATTTTTATTGAGTGTACTTTAGCCTCTCGAGCTATGGAGGAGAATGGCAACTTTACTTGGCTTACAAGTGGTCCAATTTTTTCACTTTTGAACAACTTTGGAGGGATTGGCCTAATCAAGAGGGTGTTGATCATTTTATTAGGCGCTTAGTTTGGATGGGTTCTACCATTCTTCTTTGGAATATTTGGAATGAAAGGAACAACCAAATTTTTAATCAAGATAGGAAGGATATTCACTATATTTGGCAAAAGACCATAGCCAACTTAGTTGAATCAGTCCATCAACTCCTTAATCACCCCCAAAACTCCCACCAAAGATGGGATCAAGTGATGCAAAGATTGAAGATTAAACCTTCTAAGGGCAACCAACTTAAAGGGAATGTGAGTATTAGTAAGATGGATAGGACTAGAAATTGGCAACCTCCTCCTAAGGATTTTGGAAAAGTCAATACCGATGGAGCCTCTAGAGGGAACCCCGGAAAAGCCAGTGTGGGAGGAATTGGTAGACTTTCGTATGGCTCCCCGGTTTTTACTTTTGCCGAGAATTTGGGTATTCTTTCCAATAACCTTGCCGAGGGGTATGGTATCCTTAGAGGCCTTCAGGAGGCTACTAAGGTTGGATGGGAAAAGGTGTTAGTTGAGTCTCGACTCTCAACTTATGATTAATCTCTTGAAGACTCCTTCTAAGAATCATAAGGTGGATTGGAGAATAAAAAGAATTATTGAGAAGATTCAGTTAATCCAGATGGGATTTTTGAAAGTTGATTACAATCATGTGGTCAGAGATCAAAACAAGAGTGTCGATGCTTTAGCTAATTGGGCTTTGGACAAAGGTGATCTTACTTGTTATGGCCACCCTCCTATATGGTGGGCTTCTCAAATTAGGGAAGCTCTTCTTTCTATCATTTCTTTGGATGGCTCCAGTTCTGAAGGTACCTAGTTTCTTCTTGTTTTTTTTTTGTTTCTCTTTGGTTCATTCAATTTTTTTAGTTCCCTAGCTCATTCTATTCTTTATTTTGTTTCCTCTGTTGATTCTTGCATTAATAGTCTTCTGGTCTAGATAGGTCATTGTTTTGTTCATTTTTTTTTCTTTTGTCTTCTTTGTTTTTTTGTTTAGTTTTTTAAGGTGGGTGGGTTCTTTTGTTTTGTTTTGTTTTTGTGTTCTTTGTGTTGTTTTTTGTTGTTCTTGTGTTTTTGTTGTTTTGTTTTTTTTTTATGTTTATTGTTATTGTTCTTGTGTTTTTTTTTGTTCTTGTTCTTGGGTTTCTCTTTGTTTGTGTTATTTCATTTTTTTATGTGTGAGTGTTTTCTATGTTTTTTGTTTTTGTTTATTGTCTGTTGTTGGTTGTTTTTATTTTTATTTTATTTATTTTATTTTTTAGGTTTTGGTTGTGTTTATTTTTCATGTTTTTTTGGGTTATGTCTTTGTAGTGTTCTCGTTGTTTTTGTCTTGTTTGTGTTTTGTTATGTGGTTCTTGTGTTTTTCTATGTGGTTTGTGTTGTGGTTTCTTTTATCTTATTGTGCGTGTTTGGTTGTGCTTTTGGTTTTGACACACTCAAGGAGTATGTTTTTTATTTTATTTTATTATTTTTGTTGTTATTTTTTTTTTTAATTTGGTTTTGTGTGTTTGTTTGCTCCTTGAGTATGTCAAAGGTGGTAGGCCAGGTCCGAGTCCTGAGCGTTTTTGGCGGAATGGATACCCTTGCCTCCTTGGGTCTTACCCGAAAGTGGCATCCCTTTTGGGATGTTTTCCACAAATAAAAAAAAAAAAGTAAGACTCGATTATAATAGGTACCTCTTAGGGATACAAAATTCGATACAATGTTACAATCATTATGGCCCCAAAAGGGGAAAGATGAACTCCAAAATGGTCTTTGCGTCTTCACTAAACTGATTATAAAGGGTTTACTAAGCCACCTCTGCTTCTTAATATCAAGAACTTGAATCTTGATGATCTTTGACCCCTGAATTGCTCTATCACCTACACACAAAGTAACTAAAACAGATTAATAGCATTGTAAGCCTCTCCAAATGAGGCTAGTCTCTTGAAATGTGCAAATAAGGAAATAAATTGCATGAGAACATGTAAAATTGCATGGAAAGACTAAAAGAAAGCATAAAGATGTAATGTAAAGTAGTTGATCTAGGTTAGGAATAAAAACAAAATGCAATAAATGGTAAATCTATGATATAAAACAAGGAAAATTACACTCAGACCATAGCCACTGTTAAAATGAGTGACGAACTCTGTTAGTTGCTGTTAAAAACAATGACTACAGGACAGAGGTTCTGTTCTCTAAAACCCAAGCCTGATGATGATCAATTTTGATGCCGAATTGATGTTCAAGGATTGCTTGTATTTAGGAACACAGTTTGGTGATGAAATTCACTTCTATATGTGGCAATTTGATGCTTGAACAGGTGGATGTTTGCTCCTCAAGCTTCAATGGTCTCAATTGTTGAATTTGTAGATGGCATTGCACAATTGGGCAGCACTTCGTTGAACCTCATAAGGATGTCAATTCACTCGTTAGTTTAGCAGAGCTCTGCTATGGCAAACACACATTAATTTCTCTCGACTTCTCTTATAAATTTGGGGCCTTAAATAGACTGCCAAATTCTCCTCCTAGCTTCTCCAAGAAGCCAAGAACCTAATTCAGTTAGGCTGGAGTTGTTGAGAGGAAGATTCTAGATGCTTTGAATTTGCCAACCTTTCAAGAATTCATTAGATTCCAACAAAATTACTTGGCTCGAGTGGCCGAGTTTATTACAAACTCCACTGCTTTCGACAGGCGCGACTATGGACATAGCTACTCTAATCATCGACGATGACGATGGCCGCGTTGATGACATCAACGACAAAGGTTGAATAGGATTAGGATCCTTGTTTGAGTGGTTAAAACCACTGTTGGATCTTGGAAAGGTCTAATATAAGTCACATGGCCTAAAGAGGTGTCCATATGAGTAGCCTTCTCAACATGACACGTTTTAGGTGTCTACAGATGCCCCTTTTTGAGATGCATTATGGGAAAACATAACACTGAGCAAAAACAAACAACCTAAAGTCATATTGTAGGTTGATTTATGTTCATTGATCTGGTCAACTTTAGATGCCCTAATCATGGAAAGGGCGTGCATATCAAAATCATTGCCTTCGACAAAGTTAAGGAACTTGGTTCAAGTACAACATTTTACTACAGGCTTACTTGATCTTGGACATTGTTCAGTCATGAAGAGATTTGGTCCTTCATTCATGCTTCAAAAATGCCAAGCATTTGTTTAATTAATTTGTTTATTTTCTACCCCAAGCAAGGGCATGATTGTTTTTGGCAATGATTTGTGAACGAACGCAATTAACATGATTAAGTATTCGATTTTTGATTTCGATTATGAATGTTATGATTATGACTACCCCTCAAACGACGAGTCAATGAGGAAAATTGTAAGTGATGAAAGTGACAAGTTGCTTGTGATGAGTGTCGTTGAATCTCATCATTTAATCTCAATGATTTATCAATCCGGGGTGGTGTCCAAGGCTATCTACGATAGAAGGCTAGGGCAAAGTACAATTCAGGCATTCAGATTTCAAGCATTTATTGGTGAAGCAGATTTGGTTTAGCCTTTTGGTGTCACACTAAACCTAGTCTGAAGAATGGAAACTAAAATAAATTACAAAAATTAAAAACTAAATCTAAATTGCAAAATTTAACAATCTAACTACAATTGCATGAATTAAAATCTAATCTACTTTTGAATTGAAATAACATAATTGAAATTGCTAAATTGAAATCTAAGCTACTTTTGCAGAATTGAAAATACTAAATTGAAAATACTTTTGCATAATTGAAATCTAATCTACTTTTGTAGAATTGAAATCTAATCTACTTTTGCATAATTGAAATCTATTCTAAAACACCTGTCAATGCCCTGCTCACAAAAGGTTGTCAAGCTTCTGCTATAGGAATTGACAACAAAATGAAATATGCTGAAAAGGGAAAGTTGCTAAAATAGAAAGCAGGGAAAACATAAAGGAAAATGCTTAATATAATTTGTCAGCTGACATACACACAAATGTTGTACACAAACATAATAGGAAACATAAATCACACAACACAAAATAAAAACAAGAAAATGAAATATGGCAAGCAATCTATTAATTCTTGTTGCAGCAAAATTATAGATTAAAACCTGCCATAAAATCCCTCCTTCTAGATCTGAAAGTGGGCCCATACTTCCTGATCTAGAAGGAGGTGAAAAGCACTCCTTAACTAATTAACACTCAGAACATAAAATGATAAAATACTGCACTTTTATTGATGACAAAACATGCTAAAAACTGTTACAGAAAATCACTGTACAGTCCTAATTGCTGCTACTGAAAACTCTCCTCTATTCTAATTCCTAAACTGGCTCAACCAAGGAGGGAGTTGTGTTATTTATATAAATATTTACAATATATCCCATGCTCAAATCAGCCTATGTGCTATTTTACAGTCATTTGCCAATAATTTTAGATCTGAAATAAATGCAAATCTGGACAGTTTGTGTTGCAGTAGTAGTCATTGGCCCTTAGAAAGCATCTTCAGTGGTGGGAGTACGTGAGAGGAGTCTAGAAATATCTCACACATAATTCTCCACTTCATAATATGTCATTCCTATCTTGCAAACAACTTTCTATTATGCTGCAGTTTTTCTGGGTTTATCCTAGAAGAGGATCAAAATTGATCTTTTCCATGAATGGTGGCTTTGGACGGCAATGACGGCAAATCCAGGTGGAAGATATTTTCCTTTACCTTTTCCAACCTTTATTTCCCTTTTTCCAGCTTCAAAAATCGGTCAATAAGTCAAAAAGCACATTCTATTTTCATTTCGAAGATAAGTGGCTTCATTCCGAAGACAATGCAATTCTCATTCCAAAGATCGCTCATTCTGAAGATACTACAATTCTCATTTCGAAGATACTACAATTCTCATTCTGAAGATACTCAATTCTCATTCTAAGATCCGCTCATTTCAAAATACTACATTTCTCATTCAAGATTCTCTCATTCCGAAGACACTATGTTTTCTCATTTCGAAGATATTTGTTCATTTCGAAGATACTTAGAATGAACAAATGTGTACTTTTCAAGTGATTTCTTCTGCATCTCTCAGGTGGGTTATCTCCTAGGATCAGATTCCAATGGTCTTCATCTCTTCTCATATGTGAATTCCATGCCTTGCTATTTATTTGTAGCTTGCTGGAATTTACATGGTAAATTACTCGCATTTTCCGGTTCTGTTGCACAGATTGTAAAATATTGGCATTTCTTGCAAATTCAAACAAATTAGAACATGGAAAAATTATTCAAGTATCAACATGAAGGAGTACATCAAGTTGCTACTGAATTTATACACTTCATTCACCAAGTAACCATGCTTGAAATAGTGCAACAAGGTCTTTGCACAATTGTCCCCTGCTCTGTTATACCCTGTTGTTGCCTATTTAGATCATGTGGGAATGCTTCTAAATAGGTCAGATGTCTTCTGTAGTCCTTCTAAACTCATTCCATCCATATCCTCATGCTTTGCTTGACAACTTCAAGGTGTTCCTATAAAGTGACAGCTTGCTGATTTTTATATGGTTGTTTTTCTCAGATTTTCAGATTTATGACAGTCCTAAACTTTTGGCTTCAATGTGGATTTGAAACAAGTTGAAGGGCAGGAAAACATTCAAAAACCATTGAGAAGTTAATGGATATCAGCATACCACATTTGGTTAATTGAAATGCATGTTCTTACTTGCTACTTAATCACGCAAAATCAGTCATAAAATGCTGAAAATAGTCAAAAACAGAGATATAGTATTCCTAACATAAAATCATGCAAACACTTAACAAATAGTATATTCTAGTCAACTATTTGGCAATTAACTTATCATATGGTAGTCAAACATTGTGCAATAATGAGTCAAACATTGTGCAATAATGAGGCATTCTTGGGCCTCATCATCCCCCCCAACTTGAACCGATGCATGCCCTCATGCATCTTAGTA
Source organism: Wollemia nobilis (assembly GCA_028583015.1). NCBI lineage: Eukaryota > Viridiplantae > Streptophyta > Pinopsida > Araucariales > Araucariaceae > Wollemia > Wollemia nobilis. The sequence goes on from JAQPPZ010016945.1 coordinate 11,042,096, forward strand.
GGCCATAGTAATATGCAGGTTTTATTCTTGTGAACAACATCCTTTGCTACCTGCTAACTGAGAAATTCCTCCTTGCTGCACTATATCAAGTATTTTGCAATTAAGCACATGTATGACTCTTTTTCTATTTTTCTACAAGTTTTAGTGCTGCAAGGTACCTCTTAAAGGCTTGATATCATATGATTCATCTTGCAATAGTCTTATTGTGGAACCGTATTTGGCAGATGCACTACTACTGATGGAATTTTCTGTTCTTAACAACATTTCAGCCTGAATGCTTATTTTTGTTGTTTGCACCTTTTGAACAAAATTGATAAAATATTTGATTTGAAATGCTTGAGGGATGTACTTACTTGTGGTAGAGCCTTATAAACCTCAATATTTGATGTACCCTACTCTTTTTGCTATTCTGTAGCATTTTCAACAATTTTGGTACAATTTCTGCTCATTTCGAAGATACTACATTTCTTATTTCGAAGATCTTCAAAAAATGCAGAAATGACCTCCTATGCAAAAGTTAGCTACAGATTCTATTGTGGGTCCATCTCTAGAGTGTATAAGCCTTCCATAACATCAAAAATCCCTTCTTCATCCTTTTGTTTAGATGCTATTCTTTGTTTTGTATGTTGTTGTTTTATTCCAGTAGTACTAAAATAGAACCTTCAGGTGCATTTTGTTGATTATCCTCCTTCAATTTATCGGACAATTGTGAGATATAAACTTGCAGTTCTCCTTCTAAAATTTGCCCTACAAATTGAAATAGAATTGCTGCCATGTCTGTCCCAAAATCAGGTTTTTGCATAGTTTTGGAATTTCCATGCAATTAAGGGCATAAGGGGGTGTTTCTTGACATCTTGAACATGTTCCTTTTTCAACTTGTCACTATTGTATGAATAGTTTATGCCAAATACCGACTATCATACACTAAATGCTAAATGTTTACTATGAATTATATGCAAGAAACACATACCTTACTTGTCCTAAAAATTGGTCATGCACCTTACAAGCTGCTTTTGATGATTGTTAGCAGGCTATCCGAAAACATAAACAAACATAACACATGTGTAGTGTGAGATTTGTACAATGGTGGAACAATGATGGGTAGATCAACAAGGCAATGCATGCCAAAAAATCGGTTTTCATGCAAGCCAACTCAGTAGCGCCTCCAAGAAGGTTTTCACTACTGAATTATTCATTTTTTTTCATCATTTTTTTCATTTTTTTTTCATCTTTTTTTTTCATTTTTTCATCAGAAGAGGCTGCCATTTCTGGTTTTCAACCAACTTCTATCTTTTTTTTTTTTCAAGTGCTTCAATCAGAGAGAACATCTCTCACTCTTATTTGGATAAGACCAATCCTTATTCTGCAAAAACATGTCAATTGTTGTATGAAAACACCATCTCTTTCTGTTGAAACCTCCAACATTGATGCAACCTTCCTTACTAGATGAGCAGTAAGAATCTTCTTACATCATCATTGCCTCCTTATTGCTGGAAATGAAGTATTGGCTCCATTGTTCCTCTTTCTTGCTGAAATTGATGCTTGTCCTCATGTATCCCCATTTTGTGGGACATGCCTTTGCTGCAATTTTTTTTTCTCTCTCTTTTTTTTTTTTCAAATTTTCTTGTCTTGCTTGTACCCAAGAAGGAAGTTCACAAACAAGACTATTCTTCTTTTTGCTTTTCTTGTATTTTTTTTTCTTCTTTTTTTAGACTTTTTATCATCACTCTGAATCTGATATTGAAGAGAAATTCTCTTCCATTATGTGTACATCCAATGGAATCTCCTTCAAGAACTCCTCCTTAGTTAATGGTGCATGGTATACCCGAAGGCAATGTCCATTCACCACTAACATCCTCCATGAATTACCAATGGGAGAAAGAAGCACTGCTCCATATCTGAAAACTTCTTCAATCAAGTGTTGTCCATGCCTCCTAGTCTGCAAAATCTTGTCAATCTATTCTTGAAACAATTAAATACCAATTCCCAAAAGATGTTAAGTGCTTACATCAAGATAAAATCTTGATATACCCTTGTAATTCTATGTAAAGGGATTGAAATATTGTTTCAAAATAGCAACAATTTTGCTTTTTGTTTATAAGTCAGCCAACTAATAATGTTCAAGTATTTTCTTGGCTGCACTTCAATTTGTTTCATTCCTAGGAGGACAGAATTTACCCCTTTGTAATTTCTTACTAATGAGTTCAATGGAAGTAAATTTTCTATGTGCAGTTTTTCTAGTTTTTCTCCTTTATCCAAGGCTAATTTCTGTGTGTTTGGACTAAAGGTTTTCTGTGTATCTCCATTGATTTTTATCTCTTCAAGCTCAGGTAAGTTCTTGTTTGAGCATAGTTGGATGTTGTTGCAGTCAATAACATTTCCTGCAGGTTTTTTTATACCAGATTTAGCTACATAGACAGGGGTTGCCTATCCTGTATTATTCAGACTGATCATAGGTTGGGCTAAAAAAATATTTTTGGTTTGCACAATAAGACAAGAAGTGTACAACTTTAGCAGATCAACTACTTGTCAGGTAGGATCACCTCTAATGAGATCAACTATTGTCTGTGTAGGCTAAGAATTGCTAGGTTGCGGTTTAGCACGGTAAAATCCTAACAATATTTAAGTAATAATGGAAAACTCTAGGATCATCATTAAGTTGTAAACTCCTATTTTGATTGTGCAAAAGTTTTTGTGATTTTTTTTTTAATAGATTCGGCTTACATAGACAGGGGTTGCCTGTCCTGTTGGGATGAAGGTGGTGGTTGCTTGTTTTCTAAATGGACTGAAATGCAACTATCAATAATTATTATTTATACCAACTATTACATTCAGATTTAACTCTGAACTTCATAACTTAGCACAATAATAATTATTTGACTGCTTTTACCCTCTAACAACACCATGTTCCCCGACAATGGCACCAAAATGATGAGTGTCATTGAATCTCATCATTTAATCTCAATGATTTATCAATCCGGGGTGGTGTCCAAGGCTGTCTACGATAGAAGGCTAGGGCAAAGTACAATTCTGGCATTCAAATTTCAAGCATTTATTGGTGAAGCAGATTTGGTTTAGCCTTTTGGTGTCACACTAAACCTAGTCCGAAGAATGGAAACTAAAATAAATTACAAGAATTAAAAACTAAATCTAAATTGCAAGAATTTAACAATTAACTACAATTGCATGAATTGAAATCTAATCTACTTTTGCAGAATTGAAATAACAGAATTGAAATTGCTAAATTGAAATCTAATCTACTTTTGCATAATTGAAATCTAATCTACTTTTGCAGAATTGGAATCTAATCTACTTTTGCAGAATTGAAATCTAATCTAAAACACCTGTCAATGCCCTGCCACAAAAGGTCGTCAAGCTTTTGCTACAAGAATTGACAAGAAAATGAAATATGCTTGAAAATGGAAAGTTGCTAAAATAGAAAGCAGGGAAAACATAAAGGAAAATGCTTAATATAATTTGTCAGCTGACATACACACAAATGTTGTACACAAACATAATAGGAAACATAAATCACACAACACAAAATAAAAACAAGAAAATGAAATCTGGCAAGCAATCTATTAATTCTCATTGCAGACAAAATTACAGATTAAAACCTGCCATAAAATCCCTCCTTCTAGATCTGAAAGTGGGCCCATACTTCCTGATCTAGAAGGAGGTGAAAAGCACTCCTTAACTAATTAACACTCAGAACATAAAATGATAAAATACTGCACTTTTATTGATGACAAAACATGCTGAAAACTGTTACAGAAAATCACTGTACAATCCTAATTGCTGCTACTGAAAACTCTCCTCTATTCTAATTCCTAAACTGGCTCAACCAAGGAGGGAGCTGTGTTATTTATATAAATATTTACAATATATCCCATGCTCAAATCAGCCTATGTGCTATTTTACAGTCATTTGCCAATAATTTTAGATCTGAAATAAATGCAAATCTGGATAGTTTGTGTTGCAATAGTAGTCATTGGCCCTTAGAAAGCATCTTCAGTGGTGGGAGTACGTGGGAGGAGTCTAGAAATATCTCACACATAATTCTCCACTTCATAATATTCCATTCCTATCTTTGCAAACAACTTTCTATTATGCTGTAGTTTTTTTGGGTTTATCCTAGAAGAGGATCAAAATTGATCTTTTCCATAAATGGTGGCTTTGGATGGCAAGGACGGCAAAATCAGATGGAAGATATTTTCCTTTACCTTTTCCAACCTTTATTTCCCTTTTTCCAGCTTCAAAAATCGGTCAATAAGTCAAAAAGCACATTCTGTTTTCATTTCGAAGATAAGTGGCTTCATTTCGAAGACAATGCAATTCTCATTCCAAAGATCACTCATTTCGAAGATACTACAATTCTCATTTCGAAGATACTGCAATTCTCATTCAAGATTTATAATTTTTAAATTAATTCTATTAAGATCCTCATTTAAGATACTGCATTTCTCATTTCGAAGATATCTCGCTCATTTCGAAGACACTATGTTTTCTCATTTCGAAGATATTTGTTCATTCCGAAGATACTTCGAAATGAACAAATGTGTACTTTTCAAATGATTTCTTCTGCATCTCTCAGGTGGGTTATCTCCTAGGATCAGATTCCAATGGTCTTCATCTCTTTTCATATGTGAATTCCATGCCTTGTTGTTTATTTGTAGCTTGCTGGAATTTACATGGTAAATTACTGCATTTTCTAGTTCTGCTGCACAGTTGTAAAATATTGGCATTTCTTGCAAATTCAAACAAATTAGAACATGGAAAAATTATTCAAGTATCAACATGAAGGAGTACATCAAGTTGCTACTGAATTTATACACTTCATTCACCAAGTAACCATGCTGAAATAGTGCAACAGATCGTTGCACAATTGTCCCTGCTCTGTTATACCATGTTGTTGCCTATTTAGATCATGTGGGAATGCTTCTAAATAGGTCAGATGTCTTCTGTAGTCCTTCTAAACTCATTCCATCCATATCCTCATGCTTTGCTTGACAACTTCAAGGTGTTCCTATAAAGTGACAACTTGCTGATTTTTATATGGCTGTTTTTCTCAGATTTTCAGATTTATGATAGTCCTAAACTTTTGGCTTCAATGTGGATTTGAAACAAGTTGAAGGGTAGGAAAACATTCAAAAACCATTGAGAAGTTAATGGATATCAGCATACCACATTTGGTTAATTGAAATGCATGTTATTACTTGCTACTTAATCACGCAAAATCAGTCATAAAATGCTGAAAATAGTCAAAAACAGAGATATAGTATTCCTAACATAAAATCATGCAAACACTTAACAAATAGTATATTCTAGTCAACTATTTGGCAATTAACTTATCATATGGTAGTCAAACATTGTGCAATAATGAGTCAAACATTGTGCAATAATGAGGCATTCTTGGGCCTCATCATCCCCCCCAACTTGAACTGATGCATGCCCTCATGCATCTTAGTAGGCCATAGTAATATGCAGGTTTTATTCTTGTGAACAACATCCTTTGCTACCTGCTAACCGAGAAATTCCTCCTTGCTACACTATATCAAGTATTTTGCAATTAAGCACATGTATGACTTTTTTTCTATTTTTCTACAAGTTTTAGTGTTGCAAGGTACCTCTTAAAGGCTTGATATCATATGATTCATCTTGCAATAGTCTTATTGTGGAACCGTATTTGGCAGATGCACTACTACTGATGGAATTTTCTGTTCTTAACAACATTTCAGCTTGAATGCTTATTTTTGTTGTTTGCACCTTTTGAACAAAATTGATAAAATATTTGATTTGAAATGCTTGAGGGATGTACTTACTTGTGGTAGAGCCTTATAAACCTCAATATTTGATGTACCCTACTCTTTTTGCTATTCTGTAGCATTTTCAACAATTCTGGTATAGTTTCTGCTCATTTCGAAGATATCTACATTTCTCATTTCGAAGATCTTCAAAAAATGCAGAAATGACCTCCTATGCAAAAGTTAGCTACAGATTCTATTGTGGGTCCATCTCTAGAGTGTATAAGCCTTCCATAACATCAAAAATCCCTTCTTCATCCTTTTGTTTAGATGCTATTCTTTGTTTTGTATGTTGCTATTTTATTCCAGTAGTACTAAAATAGAACCTTCAGGTGCATTTTGTTGATTATCCTCCTTCAATTTATCAGACAATTATGAGATATAAACTTGCAGTTCTCCTTCTAAAATTTGCCCTACAAATTGAAATAGAATTGCTGCCATGTCTGTCCCAAAATCAGGTTTTTGCATAGTTTTGGAATTTCTATGCAATTAATGGCATAAGGGGGTGTTTCTTGACATCTTGAACATGTTCCTTTTTCAACTTGTCACTATTGTATGAATAGTTTATGCCAAATACCGACTATCATACACTAAATGCTAAATGTTTACTATGAATTATATGCAAGAAACACATACCTTACTATCCTGAAAATTGGTCATGCACCTTACAAGCTGCTTTTGATGATTGTTAGCAGGTTATCTGAAAACATAAACAAACATAACACATGTGCAAGTGTGAGATTTGTACAATGGTAGAACAATGATGGGTAGATCAACAAGGCAATACATGTCGAAAAATCGGTTTTCATGCAAGCCAACTCGGTAGCGCCTCCAAGAAGGTTTTCACTACTCGAATTATTCATTTTTTTTATATTTTTTTTTTTTCATCTTTTTTTCATTAGAAGAGGCTGCCATTTCTGGTTTTCAACCAACTTCTGTCCTTTTTTTTTTTTTCAAGTGCTTCAATCAAAGAGAACATCTCTCACTCTTATTTGGATAAGACCAATCCTTATTCCGCAAAAACATGTCAATTGTTGTATGAAAACACCATCTCTTTCTGTTGAAACCTGCAACATTGATGCAACCTTCCTTACTAGATGAGCAATAAGAATCTTCTTACATCATCATTGCCTCCTTATTGCTTGGAAATGAAGTATTGGCTCCATTGTTCCTCTTTCTTGCTGAAATTGATGCTTGTCCTCATGTATCCCCATTTTGTGGGACATGCCTTTGCTGCAATTTTTTTTTTCTCTTTCTCTTTTTTTTTTTCAATTTTTCTTGTCTTGCTTGTACCCAAGAAGGAAGTTCACAAACAAGACTATTCTTCTTTTTGCTTTTCTTGTATTTTTTTTTCTTCTTTTTTTAGACTTTTTATCATCACTCTGAATCTGATATTGAAGAGAAATTCTCTTCCATTATGTGTACATCCAATGGAATCTCCTTCAAGAACTCCTCCTTAGTTAATGGTGCATGGTATACCCGAAGGCAATGTCCATTCACCACTAACATCCTCCATGAATTACCAATGGGAGAAAGAAGCACTGCTCCATATCTGAAAACTTCTTCAATCAAGTGTTGTCCATGCCTCCTAGTCTGCAAAATCTTGTCAATCTATTCTTGAAACAATTAAATACCAATTCCCAAAAGATGTTAAGTGCTTACATCAAGATAAAATCTTGATATACCCTTGTAATTCTATGTAAAGGGATTGAAATATTGTTTCAAAATAGCAACAATTTTGCTTTTTGTTTATAAGTCAGCTAGCTAATAATGTTCAAGTATTTTCTTGGCTGCACTTCAATTTGTTTCATTCCTAGGAGGACAAAATTTACCCCTTTGTAATTTCTTACTAAGGAGTTCAATGGAAGTAAATTTTCTATGTGCAGTTTTTCTAGTTTTTCTCCTTTATCCAAGGCTAATTTCTGTGTGTTTGGACTAAAGGTTTTCTGTGTATCTCCATTGATTTTTATCTCTTCAAGCTCAGGTAAGTTCTTGTTTGAGCACAGTTGGATGTTGCTGCAGTCAATAACATTTCTTGCAGGTTTTTTTTTTATACCAGATTCGGCTACATAGACAGGGGTTGCCTATCCTGTATTATTCGGATCGATCATAGGTTGGGCTAAAAAAATATTTTTGGTTTGCACAATAAGACAAGAAGTGTACAACTTTAGCGAGATCAACTACTTGTCGGGTAGGATCACCTCTAATGAGATCAACTATTGTCTGTGTAGGCTAAGAATTGCTAGGTTGCGGTTTAGCACGGTAAAATCCTAACAATATTTAAGTAATAATGGAAAACTCTAGGATCATCATTAAGTTGTAAACTCCTATTTTGATTGTGCAAAAGTTTTTGTGATTTTTTTTTAATAGATTCAACTTACATAGACAGGGGTTGCCTGTCCAGGTTGGGCTGAAGGTGGTGGTTGCTTGTTTTCTAAATGGATTGAAATGTAACTATCAATAATTATTATTTATACCAGCTATTACATTCAGATTTAACTCTGAACTTCATAACTTAGCACAATAATAATTATTTGACTGCTTTTACCCTCTAACAACACCATGTTCCCCGGCAACGATGCCAAAATGATGAGTGTCGTTGAGTCTCATCATTTAATCTCAATGATTTATCAATTCGGGGTGGTGTCCAAGGTTGTCTACGATAGAAGGCTAGGGCAAAGTACAATTCAGGCATTCAGATTTCAAGCATTTATTGGTGAAGCAGATTTTGGTTTAGCCTTTTGGTGTCACACTAAACCTAGTCTCCAAAAATGGAAACTAAAATAAATTACAGGAATTGAAAACTAAATCTAAATTGCAAGAATTTAACAATTAACTACAATTGCATGAATTGAAATCTAATCTACTTTTGCAATTGAAATAACGAATTGAAATTGCTAAATTGAAATCTAATCTACTTTTGCATAATTGAAATCTAATCTACTTTTGTAGAATTGAAATCTAATCTACTTTTGCAGAATTGAAATCTAATCTACTTTTGTAGAATTGAAATCTAATCTACTTTTGCAGAATTGAAACTTATTCTAAAACACCTGTCAATGCCCTGCCACAAAAGGTCGTCAAGCTTCTGCTACAGGAATTGACAGCAAAATGAAATATGCTGAAAATGGAAAGTTGCTAAAATAGAAAGCAGGGAAAACATAAAGGAAAATGCTTAATATAATTTGTCAGCTGACATACACACAAATGTTGTACACAAACATAATAGGAAACATAAATCACACAATACAAAATAAAAACAAGAAAATGAAATCTGGCAAGCAATCTATTAATTCTACTGTAGAAAAATTATAGATTAAAACCTGCCATAAAATCCCTCCTTCTAGATCTGAAAGTGGGCCCATACTTCCTGATCTAGAAGGAGGTGAAAAGCACTCCTTAACTAATTAACACTCAGAACATAAAATGATAAAATACTGCACTTTTATTGATGACAAAACATGCTAAAAACTGTTACAGAAAATCACTATACAGTCCTAATTGCTGCTACTGAAAACTCTCCTCTATTCTAATTCCTAAACTGGCTCAACCAAGGAGGGAGCTGTGTTATTTATATAAATATTTACAATATATCCCATGCTCAAATCAGCCTATGTGCTATTTTACAGTCATTTGCCAATAATTTTGGATCTGAAATAAATGCAAATCTGGACAGTTTGTGTTGCAGCAGTAGTCATTGGCCCTTAGAAAGCATCTTCAGTGGTGGGAGTACGTGGGAGGAGTCTAAAAATATCTCACACATAATTCTCCACTTCATAATATGCCATTCCTATCTTGCAAACAACTTTCTATTATGCTGTAGTTTTTCTGGGTTTATCCTAGAAGAGGATCAAAATTGATCTTTTCCATAAATGGTGGCTTTGGACGGCAAGGACGGCAAAATCAGATGGAAGATATTTTCCTTTACCTTTTTCAACCTTTATTTCCCTTTTTCCAGCTTCAAAAATCGGTCAATAAGTCAAAAAGCACATTCTATTTTCATTTCGAAGATAAGTGGCTTCATTTCGAAGACAATGCAATTCTCATTCCAAGATCGCTCATTCCGAAGATACTCAATTCTCATTTCAAGATCCTCATTCTGAAGATACTGCAATTCTCATTTTGAAGATCCACTCATTCCAAAGATACTGCATTTCTCATTCCGAAGATATCTACTCATTCCGAAGACATTATGTTTTCTCATTTCGAAGATATTTGTTCATTTCGAAGATACTTTAGAATGACCAAATGTGTGCTTTTCAAGTGATTTCTTCTGCATCTCTCAGGTGGATTATCTCCTAGGATCAGATTCCAATGGTCTTCATCTCTTTCCATATGTGAATTCCATGCCTTGCTCATTTATTTGTAGCTTGCTAAAATTTACATGGTAAATTAATGCATTTTCTAGTTCTGTTGCACAGTTGTAAAATATTGGCATTTCTTGCAAATTCAAACAAATTAGAACATGGAAAAATTATTCAAGTATCAACATGAAGGAGTACATCAAGTTGCTACTGAATTTATACACTTCATTCACCAAGTAACCATGCTGAAATAGTGCAACGATCGTTGCACAATTGTCCCCGCTCTGTTATACCACATTGTCTGCCTATTTAGATCATGTGGGAATGCTTCTAAATAGGTCAGATGTCTTCTGTAGTCCTTCTAAACTCATTCCATCCATATCCTCATGCTTTGCTTGACAACTTCAAGGTGTTCCTATAAAGTGACAGCTTGACAGCTTGCTGATTTTTATATGGCTATTTTTCTCAGATTTTTAGATTTATGACAATCCTAAACTTTTGGCTTAAATGTGGATTTGAAACAAGTTGAAGGGCAGGAAAACATTCAAAAACCATTGAGAAGTTAATGGATATCAGCATACCACATTTGGTTAATTGAAATGCATGTTATTACTTGCTACTTAATCAAGCAAAATCAGTCATAAAATGCTGAAAATAGTCAAAAACAGAGATATAGTATTCCTAACATAAAATCATGCAAACACTTAACAAATAGTATATTCTAGTCAACTATTTGGCAATTAACTTATCATATGGTATTCAAACATTGTGCAATAATGAGGCATTCTTGGGCCTCATCATCCCCCCCAACTTGAACTGATGCATGCCCTCATGCATCTTAGTAGGCCATAGTAATATGCAAGTTTTATTCTTATGAACAACATCCTTTGCTACCTGCTAACTGAGAAATTCCTCCTTGCTGCACTATATCAAGTATTTTGCAATTAAGCACATGTATGACTTTTTTTCTATTTTTCTACAAGTTTTAGTGTTGCAAGGTACCTCTTAAAGGCTTGATATCATATGATTCATCTTGCAATAGTCTTATTGTGGAACCGTATTTGGCAGATGCACTACTACCGATGGAATTTTCTGTTCTTAACAACATTTCAGCTCGAATGCTTATTTTTGTTGTTTGCACCTTTTGAACAAAATTGATAAAATATTTGATTTGAAATGCTTGAGGGATGTACTTACTTGTGGTAGAGCCTTATAAACCTCAATATTTGATGTACCCTACTCTTTTTGCTATTCTGTAGCATTTTCAACAATTTTGGTACAATTTCTGCTCATTTCGAAGATATCTGCATTTCTCATTTCGAAGATCTTCAAAAAATGCAGAAATGACCTCCTATGCAAAAGTTAGCTACAGATTCTATTGTGGGTCCATCTCTAGAGTGTATAAGCCTTCCATAACATCAAAAATCCCTTCTTCATCCTTTTGTTTAGATGTTATTCTTTGTTTTGTATGTTGCTATTTTATTCCAAGTAGTACTAAAATAGAACCTTGAGGTGCATTTTGTTGATTATCCTCCTTCAATTTATCAGACAATTGTGAGATATAAACTTGCAGTTCTCCTTCTAAAATTTGCCCTACAAATTGAAATAGAATTGCTGCCATGTCTATCCCAAAATCAGGTTTTTGCATAGTTTTGGAATTTCTATGCAATTAATGGCATAAGGGGGTGTTTCTTGACATCTTGAACATGTTCCTTTTTCAACTTGTCACTATTGTATGAATAGTTTATGCCAAATACCGACTATCATACACTAAATGCTAAATGTTTACTATGAATTATATGCAAGAAACACATACCTTACTTGTCCTGAAAATTGGTCATGCACCTTACAAAGTTGCTTTTGATGATTGTTAGCGGGCTATCTGAAAACATAAACAAACATAACACATGTGCGGTGTGAGATTTGTACAATGGTGGAACAATGATGGGTAGATCAACAAGGCAATGCATGCCAAAAAATCGGTTTTCATGCAAGCCAACTCAGTAGCGCCTCCAAGAAGGTTTTCACTATTGAATTATTCATTTTTTTTCATCATTTTTTTCATTTTTTTTTCATCTTTTTTTTTCATTTTTTCATCAGAAGAGGTTGCCATTTCTGGTTTTCAACCAACTTCTGTCTTTTTTTTTTTTCAAGTGCTTCAATCAGAGAGAACATCTCTCACTCTTATTTGGATAAGACCAATCCTTATTCTGCAAAAACATGTCAATTGTTGTATGAAAACACCATCTCTTTATGTTGAAACCTGCAACATTGATGCAACCTTCCTTACTAGATGAGCAGTAAGAATCTTCTTACATCATCATTGCCTCCTTATTGTTGGAAATGAAGTATTGGCTCCATTGTTCCTCTTTCTTGCTGAAATTGATGCTTGTCCTCATGTATCCCCATTTTGTGGGACATGCCTTTGCTGTAATTTTTTTTTTCTCTCTCTCTTTTTTTTTTTTCAAATTTTCTTGTCTTGCTTGTACCCAAGAAGGAAGTTCACAAACAATACTATTCTTCTTTTTGCTTTTCTTGTATATATATTTTTTCTTCTTTTTTTAGACTTTTTATCATCACTCTGAATTTGATATTGAAGAGAAATTCTCTTCCATTATGTGTACATCCAATGGAATCTCCTTCAAGAACTCCTCCTTAGTTAATGGTGCATGGTATACCCGAAGGCAATGTCCATTCACCACTAACATCCTCCATGAATTACCAATGGGAGAAAGAAGCACTGCTCCATATCTGAAAACTTCTTCAATCAAGTGTTGTCCATGCCTCCTAGTCTGCAAAATCTTGTCAATCTATTCTTGAAACAATTAAATACCAATTCCCAAAAGATGTTAAGTGCTTACATCAAGATAAAATCTTGATATACCCTTGTAATTCTATGTAAAGGGATTGAAATATTGTTTCAAAATAGCAACAATTTTGCTTTTTGTTTATAAGTCGGCTAGCTAATAATGTTCAAGTATTTTCTTGGCTGCACTTCAATTTGTTTCATTCCTAGGAGGACAGAATTTACCCCTTTGTAATTTCTTACTAAGGAGTTCAATGGAAGTAAATTTTCTATGTGCAATTTTTCTAGTTTTTCTCCTTTATCCAAGGCTAATTTCTATGTGTTTGGACTAAAGGTTTTCTGTGTATCTCCATTGATTTTTATCTCTTCAAGCTCAGGTAAGTTCTTGTTTGAGCACAGTTGGATGTTGTTGCAGTCAATAACATTTCCTGCAGTTTTTTTTTATACCAGATTCAGCTACATAGACAGGGGTTGCCTATCCTGTATTATTCGGATTGATCATAGGTTGGGCTAAAAAAATATTTTTGGTTTGCACAATAAGACAAGAAGTGTACAACTTTATCAGATCAACTACTTGTCAGGTAGGATCACCTCTAATGAGATCAACTATTGTCTGTGTAGGCTAAGAATTGCTAGGTTGCGGTTTAGCATGGTAAAATCCTAACAATCTTTAAGTAATAATGGAAAACTCTAGGATCATCATTAAGTTGTAAACTCCTATTTTGATTGTGCAAAAGTTTTTGTGATTTTTTTTTTAATAGATTCGGCTTACATAGACAGGGGTTGCCTGTCCAGGTTGGGCTGAAGGTGGTGGTTGCTTGTTTTCTAAATGGACTGAAATGCAACTATCAATAATTATTATTTATACCAGCTATTACATTCAGATTTAATGCTGAACTTCATAACTTAGCACAATAATAATTATTTGACTGCTTTTACCCTCTAACAACACCATGTTCCCCGACAATGGCGCCAAAATGATGAGTGTCATTGAGTCTCATCATTTAATCTCAATGATTTATCAATCTGGGGTGGTGTCCAAGGTTGTCTACGATAGAAGGCTAGGGCAAAGTACAATTTAGGCATTCAGATTTCAAGCATTTATTGGTGAAGCAGATTTGGTTTAGCCTTTTGGTGTCACACTAAACCTAGTCTGAAGAATGGAAACTAAAATAAATTACAGAAATTAAAAACTAAATCTAAATTGCAAAATTTAACAATTAACTACAATTGCATGAATTGAAATCTAATCTACTTTTGCGAAATTGAAATAACGAAATTGAAATTGCTAAATTGAAATCTAATCTACTTTTGCATAATTGAAATCTAATCTACTTTTGCAGAATTGAAATCTAATCTACTTTTGCAGAATTGAAATCTATTCTAAAACACCTGTCAATGCCACCGCCACAAAAGGTCGTCAAGCTTCTGCTACAGGAATTGACAACAAAATGAAATATGCTGAAAAAGGAAAGTTGCTAAAATAGAAAGCAAGGAAAACATAAAGGAAAATGCTTAATATAATTTTTCAGCTGACATACACACAAATGTTGTACACAAACATAATAGGAAACATAAATCACACAACACAAAATAAAAACAAGAAAATGAAATCGGGCAAGCAATCTATTAATTCTACTGTAGACAAAATTACAGATTAAAACCTGCCATAAAATCCCTCCTTCTAGATCTGAAAGTGGGCCCATACTTCCTGATCTAGAAGGAGGTGAAAAGCACTCCTTAACTAATTAACACTCAGAACATAAAATGATAAAATACTGCACTTTTATTGATGACAAAACATGCTGAAAACTGTTACAGAAAAATCACTGTACAGTCCTAATTGCTGCTACTGAAAACTCTCCTCTATTCTAATTCCTAAACTGGCTCAACCAAGGAGGGAGCTGTGTTATTTATATAAATATTTACAATATATCCCATGCTCAAATCAGCCTATGTGCTATTTTACAGTCATTTGCCAATAATTTTGGATCTGAAATAAATGCAAATCTGGACAGTTTGTGTTGCAGCAGTAGTCATTGGCCCTTAGAAAGCATCTTCAGTGGTGGGAGTACGTGGGAGGAGTCTAGAAATATCTCACACATAATTCTCCACTTCAGAATATGCCATTCCTATCTTGCAAACAACTTTCTATTATGTTGTAGTTTTTTTGTGTTTATCCTAGAAGAGGATCAAAATTGATCTTTTCCATGAATGGTGGCTTTGGATGGCAAGGACGACAAAATCAGATGGAAGATATTTTCCTTTACCTTTTCCAACCTTTATTTCCCTTTTTCCAGCTTCAAAAATCGGTCAATAAGTCAAAAAGCACATTCTATTTTCATTCCGAAGATAAGTGGCTTCATTTCGAAGACAATGCAATTCTCATTCGAAGATCGCTCATTTCGAAAATACTGCAATTCTCATTTCAAGATACTCAATTCTCATTCGAAGATTATAATTTATTAAGATCCTCATTGAAGATACTACATTTCTCATTTCAAGATATCTACTCATTTCGAAGACACTATGTTTTCTCATTTCGAAGATATTTGTTCATTTCGAAGATACTTTGGAATGAACAAATGTGTACTTTTCAAATGATTTCTTCTGCATCTCTCAGGTGGGTTATCTCCTAGGATCAGATTCCAATGGTCTTCATCTCTTCCTCATATGTGAATTCCATGCCTTGTCATTCATTTGTAGCTTGCTGGAATTTACATGGTAAATTACTGCATTTTCTAGTTCTGCTGCACAGTTGTAAAATATTGGCATTTCTTGCAAATTCAAACAAATTAGAACATGGAAAAATTATTCAAGTATCAACATGAAGGAGTACATCAAGTTGCTACTGAATTTATACACTTCATTCACCAAGTAACCATGCTGAAATAGTGCAACGATCTTTGCACAATTGTCCCTGCTCTATTATACCACTGTTGTTGCCTATTTAGATCATGTGGGAATGCTTCTAAATAGGTCAGATGTCTTCTGTAGTCCTTCTAAACTCATTCCATCCATATCCTCATGCTTTGCTTGACAACTTCAAGGTGTTCCTATAAAGTGATAGCTTGCTGATTTTTATATGGTTGTTTTTCTCAGATTTTCAGATTTATGACAGTCCTAAACTTTTGGCTTCAATGTGGATTTGAAACAAGTTGAAGGGCAGGAAAACATTCAAAAACCATTGAGAAGTTAATGGATATCAGCATACCACATTTGGTTAATTGAAATGCATGTTATTACTTGCTACTTAATCACGCAAAATCAGTCATAAAATGCTGAAAATAGTCAAAAACAGAGATATAGTATTCCTAACATAAAATCATGCAAACACTTAACAAATAGTATATTCTAGTCAACTATTTGGCAATTAACTTATCATATGGTAGTCAAACATTGTGCAATAATGAGTCAAACATTGTGCAATAATGAGGCATTCTTGGGCCTCATCATCCCCCCCAACTTGAACTGATGCATGCCCTCATGCATCTTAGTAGGCCATAGTAATATGCAGGTTTTATTCTTGTGAACAACATCCTTTGCTACCTGCTAACTGAGAAATTCCTCCTTGCTGCACTATATCAAGTATTTTGCAATTAAGCACATGTATGACTTTTTTTCTATTTTTCTACAAGTTTTAGTGTTGCAAGGTACCTCTTAAAGGCTTGATATCATATGATTCATCTTGCAATAGTCTTATTGTGGAACCGTATTTGGGAGATGCACTACTACTGATGGAATTTTCTGTTCTTAACAACATTTCAGCTCGAATGCTTATTTTTGTTGTTTGCACCTTTTGAACAAATATTTGATTTGAAATGCTTGAGGGATGTACTTACTTGTGGTAGAGCCTTATAAACCTCAATATTTGATGTACCCTACTCTTTTTGCTATTCTGTAGCATTTCCAGCAATTTTGGTATAGTTTCTGCTCATTTCGAAGATATCTACATTTCTCATTTTGAAGATCTTCAAAAAAATGCAGAAATGACCTCCTATGCAAAAGTTAGCTACAGATTCTATTGTGGGTCCATCTCTAGAGTGTATAAGCCTTCCATAACATCAAAAATCCCTTCTTCATCCTTTTGTTTAGATGCTATTCTTTGTTTTGTATGTTGCTGTTTTATTCCAAGTAGTACTAAAATAGAACCTTCAGGTGCATTTTGTTGATTATCCTCCTTCAATTTATCGGACAATTGTGAGATATAAACTTGCGGTTCTCCTTCTAAAATTTGCCCTACAAATTGAAATAGAATTGCTGCCATGTCTGTCCCAAAATCAGGTTTTTGCATAGTTTTGGAATTTCCATGCAATTAAGGGCATAAGGGGGTGTTTCTTGACATCTTGAACATGTTCCTTTTTCAACTTGTCACTATTGTATGAATAGTTTATGCCAAATACCGACTATCATACACTAAATGCTAAATGTTTACTATGAATTATATGCAAGAAACACATACCTTACTGTCCTGAAAATTGGTCATGCACCTTACAAGCTGCTTTTGATGATTGTTAGCAGGCTATCTGAAAACATAAACAAACATAACACATGTGCAGTGTGAGATTTGTACAATGGTGGAACAATGATGGGTAGATCAACAAGGCAATGCATGCCGAAAAATCGGTTTTCATGCAAGCCAACTCAGTAGCGCCTCCAAGAAGGTTTTCACTACTGAATTATTCATTTTTTCATCATTTTTTTTCATTTTTTTTCATCTTTTTTTTTTCATTTTTTCATCAGAAGAGGCTGCCATTTCTGGTTTTCAACCAACTTCTGTCCTTTTTTTTTTTTTCAAGTGCTTCAATCAGAGAGAACATCTCTCACTCTTATTTGGATAAGACCAATCCTTATTCTGCAAAAACATGTCAATTGTTGTATGAAAACACCATCTCTTTCTGTTGAAACCTGCAACATTGATGCAACCTTCCTTACTAGATGAGCAATAAGAATCTTCTTACATCATCATTGCCTCCTTATTGCTTGGAAATGAAGTATTGGCTCCATTGTTCCTCTTTCTTGCTGAAATTGATGCTTGTCCTCATGTATCCCCATTTTGTGGGACATGCCTTTGCTGCAATTTTTTTTTTTCTCTTTCTCTTTTTTTTTTTTCAAATTTTCTTGTCTTGCTTGTACCCAAGAAGGAAGTTCACAAACAAGACTATTCTTCTTTTTGCTTTTCTTGTATTTATTTTTTTTTCTTTTTTAGACTTTTTATCATCACTCTGAATCCGATATTGAAGAGAAATTCTCTTCCATTATGTGTACATCCAATGGAATCTCCTTCAAGAACTCCTCCTTAGTTAATGGTGCATGGTATACCCGAAGGCAATGTCCATTCACCACTAACATCCTCCATGAATTACCAATGGGAGAAAGAAGCACTGCTCCATATCTTAAAACTTCTTCAATCAAGTGTTGTCCATGCCTCCTAGTCTGCAAAATCTTGTCAATCTATTCTTGAAACAATTAAATACCAATTCCCAAAAGATGTTAAGTGCTTACATCAAGATAAAATCTTGATATACCCTTGTAATTCTATGTAAAGGGATTGAAATATTGTTTCAAAATAGCAACAATTTTGCTTTTTGTTTATAAGTCGGCCAGCTAATAATGTTCAAGTATTTTCTTGGCTGCACTTCAATTTGTTTCATTCCTAGGAGGACAAAATTTACCCCTTTGTAATTTCTTACTAAGGAGTTCAATGGAAGTAAATTTTCTATGTGCGATTTTTCTAGTTTTTCTCCTTTATCCAAGGCTAATTTCTGTGTGTTTGGACTAAAGGTTTTATGTGTATCTCCATTGATTTTTTTCTCTTCAATCTTAGGTAAGTTCTTGTTTGAGCACGGTTGGATGTTGCTTGCGAGTCAATAACATTTCTTGCAGGTTTTTTTTATACCAGATTCGACTACATAGACAAGGGGTTGCCTATCCTGTATTATTCGGATCGATCATAGGTTGGGCTAAAAAAATATTTTTGGTTTGCACAATAAGACAAGAAGTGTACAACTTTAGCGGATCAACTACTTGTCAGGTAGGATCACCTCTAATGAGATCAACTATTGTCTGTGTAGGCTAAGAATTGCTAGGTTGCGGTTTAGCACGGTAAAATCCTAACAATATTTAAGTAATAATGGAAAACTCTAGGATCATCATTAAGTTGTAAACTCCTATTTTGATTGTGCAAAAGTTTTTGTGATTTTTTTTTTAATAGATTCAGCTTACATAGACAGGGGTTGCTTGTCCAGGTTGGGTTGAAGGTGGTGGTTGCTTGTTTTCTAAATGGACTGAAATGCAACTATCAATAATTATTATTTATACCAGCTATTACATTCAGATTTAACTCTGAACTTCATAACTTAGCACAATAATAATTATTTGATTGCTTTTACCCTCTAACAACACCATGTTCCCCGACAACGATGCCAAAATGATGAGTGTCATTGAGTCTCATCATTTAATCTCAATGATTTATCAATCCGGGGTGGTGTCCAAGGTTGTCTACGATAGAAGGCTAGGGAAAAGTACAATTTAGGCATTCAGATTTCAAGCATTTATTGGTGAAGCAGATTTGGTTTAGCCTTTTGGTGTCACACTAAACCTAGTCTGAAGAATGGAAACTAAAATAAATTACAGGAATTGAAAACTAAATCTAAATTGCAAAATTTAAAATCTAACTACAATTGCATGAATTGAAATCTAATCTACTTTTGCAGAATTTAAATAATAGAATTGAAATAACAGAATTGAAATTGCTAAATTGAAATCTAATCTACTTTTGCATAATTGAAATCTAATCTACTTTTTAAATTGAAATTCTGCAAATTGAAATCTAATCTACTTTTGCAGAATTGGAATCTAATCTACTTTTGCAGAATTGAAATCTAATCTAAAACACCTGTCAATGCCCTGCCACAAAAGGTCGTCAAGCTTCTGCTACAGGAATTGATAGCAAAATGAAATATGCTTGAAAAGGGAAAGTTGCTAAAATAGAAAGCAGGGAAAACATGAAGGAAAATGCTTAATATAATTTGTCAGCTGACATACACACAAATGTTGTACACAAACATAATAGGAAACATAAATCACACAACACAAAATAAAAACAAGAAAAATGAAATATGGCAAGCAATCTATTAATTCTGTTGCAGACAAAATTATAGATTAAAACCTGCCATAAAATCCCTCCTTCTAGATCTGAAAGTGGGCCCATACTTCCTGATCTAGAAGGAGGTGAAAAGCACTCCTTAACTAATTAACACTCAGAACATAAAATGATAAAATACTACACTTTTATTGATGACAAAACATGCTGAAAACTGTTACAAAAAATTACTGTACAGATCCTAATTGTTGCTCATCGAAAACTCTCCTCTATTCTAATT
Source organism: Wollemia nobilis (assembly GCA_028583015.1). Classification (NCBI taxonomy): domain Eukaryota; kingdom Viridiplantae; phylum Streptophyta; class Pinopsida; order Araucariales; family Araucariaceae; genus Wollemia; species Wollemia nobilis. The sequence goes on from JAQPPZ010016945.1 coordinate 11,062,395, forward strand.
CCTAACTGGCTCAACCAAGGAGGGAGATGTGTTATTTATATAAATATTTACAATATATCCCATGCTCAAATCAGCCTATGTGCTATTTTATAGTCATTTGCCAATAATTTTGGATCTGAAATAAATGCAAATCTGGACAGTTTGTGTTGCAGTAGTAGTCATTGGCCCTTAGAAAGCATCTTCAGTGGTGGGAGTACGTGGGAGGAGTCTAGAAATATCTCACACATAATTCTCCACTTCATAATATGCCATTCCTATCTTGCAAACAACTTTCTATTATGTTGTAGTTTTTCTGGGTTTATCCTAGAAGAGGATCAAAATTGATCTTTTCCATGAATGGTGGCTTTGGACGGCAAGGACGGCAAAATCAGATGGAAGATATTTTCCTTTACCTTTTTCAACCTTTATTTCCCTTTTTCCAGCTTCAAAAATCGGTCAATAAGTCAAAAAGCACATTCTGTTTTCATTTCGAAGATAAGTGGCTTCATTTCGAAGACAATGCAATTCTCATTCCGAAGATCGCTCATTCCAAAGATACTCCAATTCTCATTTCAAGATACTACAATTCTCATTTCGAAGATACTGCATTTCTCATTCCGAAGATGTCTGCTCATTCCGAAGACATTGTGTTTTCTCATTTCGAAGATATTTGTTCATTTCGAAGATACTTCGGAATGAACAAATGTGTACTTTTCAAGTGATTTCTTCTGCATCTCTCAGGTGGGTTATCTCCTAGGATCAGATTCCAATGGTCTTCATCTCTTTTCATATGTGAATTCCATGCCTTGCCATTTATTTGTAGCTTGCTGGAATTTACATGGTAAATTACTGCATTTTCCAATTCTGTTGCACAGTTGTAAAATATTGGCATTTCTTGCAAATTCAAACAAATTAGAACATGGAAAAATTATTCAAGTATCAACATGAAGGAGTACATCAAGTTGCTACTGAATTTATACACTTCATTCACCAAGTAACCATGCTTGAAATAGTGCAACGATCGTTGCACAATTGTCCCCGCTCTGTTATACCCTATTGTTGCCTATTTAGATCATGTGGGAATGCTTCTAAATAGGTCAGATGTCTTCTGTAGTCCTTCTAAACTCATTCCATCCATATCCTCATGCTTTTCTTGACAACTTCAAGGTGTTCCTATAAAGTGACAGCTTGCTGATTTTTATATGGTCTGTTTTTCTCAGATTTTCAGATTTATGACAGTCCTAAACTTTTGGCTTAAATGTGGATTTGAAACAAGTTGAAGGGCAGGAAAACATTCAAAAACCATTGAGAAGTTAATGGATATCAGCATACCACATTTGGTTAATTGAAATGCATGTTATTACTTGCTACTTAATCACGCAAAATCAGTCATAAAATGCTGAAAATAGTCAAAAAATAGAGATATAGTATTCCTAACATAAAATCATGCAAACACTTAACAAATAGTATATTCTAGTCAACTATTTGGCAATTAACTTATCATATGGTAGTCAAACATTGTGCAATAATGAGTCAAACATTGTGCAATAATGAGGCATTCTTGGGCCTCATCAGCTTGACCAAGATGATTGATCTAGATACTACGAAATGATTATTGTTGTGTTAAGGCAGGTCCTATTACAGTTGTTATTTCAACCATTAATAGTAATTGTACATCTCTATCCCATGGAGTAGTCCGACCATAATGGCCTTCTTAGAGAATCAAGATGATAACAATTCAATTTAAGCATGTGATGAATCACTATGTTCGATGATTTGATGAAATTTCATAGAAGAAATGAAATGAATACCTCGTTCTTGTGGAGTAGTCCAGTCGCAATGGCCTTCTTGGGGATTGAAGTGAAGATATTTCAATTCGTCGATGAATAATTTGGTTCAAATGGCCTTATGGTAATTTACTCATCTTGCCGGATTGCATGGAGCGCAAGTCGTTGCAACCACCAAGGGTAATGGGTAAATAACTAGATATGAGGTGCATTTGAAATTTTAGTTGATTTGATTTTTTTTTGTAAATTTTGTGATTTATGATGATTATGGATTGGTAGATATGCTTAAATTCCAATATGAAACTCCTTATGGTGAGAAAATGAGTGCATTTATGATTGTTTCTCGACCGTCGTCAAAGTCAACGACGAATATTTGTAAATCCCATAGCCGCTATCGACGTCGATGGGCGGGACTGACCTTATCTGCAACCACTCTTAATGTGGGCGACGATTGAAAATGCAAAATATAATTGGCATTTTAGGGTTTTTGCAAATTCATTATTTCCAGTTGGTAGTGGAGGAAAAGTGAGCTCTGAGGGGAGAACAGTGACAACTGATACAAAACATTACTGAAATTCAGATAAACCACCATGGCGAATCAGCCCGAGGCTTCAAAGAGCAGTGGAGTCGGTGCTCCTAAGGTACCTCTACATCTCATCTTTGTGATCTGGGCAATAAAATAAACCTCACTAATGAATGGGTTAAGGAACCTCATTAAACTACTGATAATGAACCTCACCCCTTAGTTTAGATGTAGTTTAGGTTAGCTTAGGTTACCTTAAGGGGGGTAGGATTTTAAATTTTATTGCATTTTTTGTGGGCAATGACCTTGCATGGGGTCTTTACCATGGCCACTATCACTCAGGGCACTGCCCAATTTGCCAAATGGGGGCTACCATTGTTGTGGATGACGAGGTTAAAACCCCAATGGTAAAAAAATTGACCATTTATGGTGGCTGCTAATGACATCAAAGACGACCATGGCGACCGCCGACCATGAGCGGCTAAGGATATCAAGAGTTATTATTTTGATTTTTGCATGATTTTTTTGAATTTTTTGGGATGAGTAAGTGATTGTGTGCCTTGAATTATGTTCTTGCTATATGTTAGACTCTGATAGCTCAAGGTCAAGAGCCCGATATTATTTTGGAGCTCTAACCTCTATTGGATAAGGATGACTAGAGGTGGTTCAGGGTGATTGGCTCAAATATGTCGTTCGATTGCCGATTGTGATGTCGGACCAATCATATTTGATAGCCATGGCCCATCGATGGGATAGCAGGACTAACACTTTCCATCCCCCCACTAGAGATATGATGGTGACATGGAGTATGTCTACCGTATCTTTAGGATTCCCATCGATGGATAGGTTATTGTTTCTTCACCTACTATAGTGAAGGAGACAATTTTTGAGTGGGTTTTTAGAGATAGGACTGAGGAGGCATTAGGCAACATTGAGCATGGCAAGGTTCCTATGGATTATTGGTTTAGGCAAGATGTATTCTCTCAGTGATAGGTAGTTCTTATGCACATCATCTTGAATGTGCTGCTATTGGATGCATCAGGCATGAGGTTCTCTTGGAACCTCCTAGATATGGTTTAAGACCTACTGGAGTGCGACCTAGATCATCCTCTGATTACTCAATAGGGGTGAGCAGGAGTGGGATGTAACATACTTCTACAGGTTTGGGGTGGGTGCACATTCGCATAGACTGACCTCGCAGATTGCCATTGGGTATAGCTACTTTGGTAGAGGTGGAGTGTTGCTACATTGTGAGGTGGCCACAAGAGGCAGAGGCCAGCTAGAGCTGGCCACATGCTAGGGATCTAACACACTACATTGGGTCACTAAAAAAATTGCAGTCGAGTTAGATCGTATGGAGGTCCTACCTAGGATATCTTGTGTGGGATGAGGTAGGGAGATACTTGGCTCGAGTTATGCATGGTAGATGGATCATGGGACACTACAGGAAGGTGAGAGAGTACTTCCACTATGCTCAAGTTACTAAGTAGTTTGGGATTGTGTAGGATATGCCAGAGGAGCCAGTCCTCTATCACCATCGAAAGGTAGAGACACATATTCCAGCACCATAGGTGATAGGGCTGACAGAGGAGGTGGATCCTCTTATTGATGATACAGGTATAAAGGACCCCAAGACCACTATAGAGTATGACACCTGGTGGATCTCTCGACTATGGTAGGGTGGTAATAGCCTAGGCAGATATAAAGATGAGGTAACAGTTGAGGGTGGTGATGATGATAGGCAATGAGTGCATCGTAAGATGAATTATATATGGAAATAGGCAACAAAGCATGTGGATGATCCTCAGGATGAGGAGGGTGATGAGGATGCCCCAAATGATGAGGTATCACAGCTATGGGCTGAAGTGCATAGCTTACAAGCATAACTATAGACAACCTAGAGGCAAGTGATGGAGTGAGATACATCTCTCGCTACTATGGAGAGTCAGTTGAGTGCAAGTCAGAAATAGTGGTGGGGGTATGCAGAGGAGAGGAACTCCCTCCAAGCTTAGCTAGATTTGACTACAACACGAATTGATCAAGTTACGATAGAGAGGGATATCCTACAGGCATAGTTGACAATGAAGGATGCCTTGATAGATGCTAGGACTACTGAGAGAGAAGCATTGAGGTCATATATAGTAGCCACTACTATAGGTTATAGATAGGCTATAGTATCAATATAGGTCGCAAGGGATGTAGGGACACTACAAGCACAGGTTGCTCGATACTTTGCTCGACACAGGTCAGATTGTTGAGCGAGGTGCAACGATAGTATTGTCATTGTTGTCAACACACTCAGATGGACAGGTTGATGCAGTGGACAATTTTTTAGAGGTTTTTCGGAGTATGTATAGTGATGTTCAATGCTTATGAGGATGTTTTTGATGTTCGAGTGAAGTTGTTACAAGTTCGTGCAAATTTGCAAAAATTGAAAAAATCGTCAAGAAGTTGTTAAAAAATTACAAAAGTCATCACGGGTACATTTGGATAGGATGGATCAGTTGGAACATGCCAAAATGTCAAGAAACAGTCTAGAATAGCATTGGAGTTGTTAGCAAAGTGTTTGGATTGATCGATGACGTTTTCAGTATCCTGGCGGATGATTTGGCAAGTGGTTGTATAGGTCAAAAAATAGCAGTTTTGTCAAAAGCACTACCAGAAAACTGAGAAGAATATTATAGGGAAATTTGAATTGGAGGTGGTTGTTATCTTCAAGAACATGTGTTCCAAATTTCCACCAAAACGGAGAAACAAGGCGAATGTTACAAGCACTTCAAGACTGTCACAAAAACATTCTTTTTAGAAAAAGTGTGTCAGCAACAATTTTTGTGGAGGTGGTATAGGCGAACCGTAAGGAGTTATGTAGTGAGATTCATACTGGATGTAGTCAGCATTGCAAAAATTATACGTTTCAAATTTCATAGAAAAAAAAGTTACGAGGTGAGAGTTATGATTGTTGCAAAAATGGTACAGGTCACTTTTATGTCAATTTGTTCCACTTGTGCAAAATCCTTCAGTTGGTCGTTTCGACCTTGCAGAGTCACCAGAGTTTCGGTTTTAGTGTTGTTACACCTTCAAGGCATCAAATAGAGCATCTTTCATTTTTGGTTTGAGGTGTCACGTGGCTCCAAAGTAAGAGAACGAGTAAGGTGTCAATTCTTTGCATGTGACGTGTTTGACGAAATGCCTTCTCAAAATAAAAAAAGTAAGTTATATTGTTTTAAGAAGCTTGATTAAAGAAAATATTTTTAAAATTGAAAAGGGAAAAAGAATGCAAGTGTGTTCTTTTTAAGTGACAAGGGATTTTATTGAAAAGTGGGGACTTTATTTTGTGGAGAGAAGTGTGCGTGGAGAAAAATAAAGAGTGAAAATCCGTGATTTTTGGAGAGAGGTGAAGAACGTCACTTCAGTATTTTAGGCATAAATTTCTCATATGATATTCTTTTTTGGCTGAAATTTTGAGAGGAGTTCACAGACAAACTGCTGCACAATATCGAGAAAGCGTTTAACAATTGGCAGAACGAGCTAAGAGAACAATTATTTTTTTTTGTGAGAAGAGAAGATTCAAATTCTGAGTAATATAGAGAGAGGGATGTTATACTAGGTGAAATAGAAAGTTTTATATTTTGAGCTTACAGACCATAGAGGGTTCTGGTTTTAGTGAAGACATTCATATATGTCATTTTATTATCAATATCAAAATCAAGTGGGTGCTTCGTAGAGGGGTTGGTGCTCCTTTCTATTGGTGCAGATAAATCAGGGGTTGGTGCTCCTTTTTGTTGGTACAGATAAATCAGGGGTTGGTGCTCCTTCCAGTGGGCACTGGTAAATTGATTGTAAAGTTGGTGCTTTGCAAAGGTTGTATTTGGATGGGAGTCCAAACAATAATTTTTGAGGATGTAGCCAAATCGGTGAACCTCGGTACATCTTGTGTTGTGTGATGTTCTCTTGTTATACTTGCTTTATTTGGTTTTATGTTTTCATTGTTTTGGCTTTGAGTGTTGAATATTTAAGTTTAAAAGAGCTACACTGATTCACCCCCCCTCTCAGTGTCATTGTGAGACTAAAAATTGGTATCAGAGTGAGGTTCCTAAATAGACTTAACCGGCTAAGGTGATCTTGGAAGTGACACAATGGTAGGTGGTGAAGGCTTCTCATCAAACAAAGCACCATTGTTTGACGAAACTAATTACGTATTTTGGAGACTCAAGATGCAGACATATCTTTGTGCTTTGGGATACGACATTTGGGATTCAGTAGATAGTGGATACACAATACCCACCACTTCTCCAATCGATGTTGTCGATAAGAAACTGTTTGAGAATGACTAAAAACAAAGAATGCTATCATGTGTGGATTAGTGGACAACGAACTGGTAAAGATTATGGGTTGTAAAATGGTAAAGGAAATATGGGACAAACTTGTTAGAGTAATATTCCATTACTTGGGATAATTACCATTTACTCTACTAGGTAAAATAAGCTAGTGTATTGCATTACACTACTTAGGATTTATTTCTACATTTACTGTTTTACTTTCTACCATATAGATATTTACTGTCCTAAATATCTAATGGTAACTAGCCTAAATATCCTAGGGTAGTCAATCCTAAACCTAACTCTCTACCTAGCCTAACGTGTTTGTTAGCTTGGTTAATGGGGAATTAGTTAGGTTTACTATTTCATTGTATTATATAAACATTAGTATTAAACCTAATGTTTAGTTAGATTAATTTGATAATTATTTCTTCAGACTTACCTTGCATCATTGGCATCAGATCTAGAGGGAGATGGAGGGAGGAAGTGCATCGAAACACCTTCGTTCTGCTGGAGAAGGCGAAGGCGATCGCGCAGGAGGAAGCACCAATTGGTGACTTTAATTAATTTTCTTCCTCCCTCAGTTCCTCAGTTCCTAAGTTCCTATAGTTTGATAGTTGATTTTTTTATTTTAATTAATCCTACTAAGCCCAGAGGTAGAGGAGCCAGGCGCTTTGGAATTTTTTTCTAGGCCCTCCCCGACCCCACCTCAACAGGTAGTGGGGCCTGCAGCCGATCGACACGGTAGGACTCTGTCCTTGTTGGCGACCGCAGGCGGTCGACCAAGCAAGATTCAGTCTGCCGACGATTGCAACCAGTAGACCAGGCAGGACTCAGTCCATCGATGATCGTGAGAGCCCAAGCGTGAAGAGGACGGGGCCTTCTCGAGGCTCTCGCCCATAGGGGCACAAACCCCGTGGCTATGCCAGCGGTGAGCAGACAGGCATGCTCCCCTGTGACATAGCCACCTAGGAGTGCATTGAGGGCAGGAGCACCCTCACACTCTCGACCTAATGCACCAGACACTGACATGTGGCTAGAACTGAGCGATCTGACTCAGCTACACACAGACATAGAATTTGACTCAACTACACACCGACACAGAACCTAACTCGCATCTCGAGGACACAACAAACAAGGTGACACCTGGACACCTGGCATGAGCAGACAGGCTAGAGGCAACACATGGCTAGGCCTGAGCAGACAATGTGACACCTGGCATGAGCAGACAGGCTAGAGGCGACACATGGCTAGACCTGAGAAGTGCACCTAGTGTGAGCATGGACGACTAAAGGTTGGGCAACATTGTGAAACATGGCCAAATCTGGTTAGGATGGGCGGTTACGCGTGGCGAGGGGAGAGAAGCCAAGCGGCCTACGTGATTGTCCTCAGGAAATCACGTGATTAATAACGTGACTGTATTTTGTTTTTAAAGTCTTTGTCCATCCCTTACGGGATGAATGTGGGATAAAAATCCCACAGCAATTAAAAACCCTCACCCTTCCTTCAATTACTAGCACACAGGGCTAGCTTTCAAAGCTGCCCCCATAGTGCAGTGGTCAAGTTTAAACTTGATGAGCATGAGGTCGTTAGATCGACCCTCGCCCGCTCCAATTTTAACCTGAAGGTGCAATTTTTTGATAAAATTGGCTATCCTAATTTTTTTTTAATTTTCTTTGCTTAAATTAAATAAATTTTTAGCTCCATTTTAATAATTTTACATATTTTTTTATTAAAATAATCAGTTTTTATCATCATTAATTGATTATTTTTGTAAAAAAAAAAAAAATGTTTTATTATTAGAAATAGAGAGTCTTTAAATTTTTTTTTTTTAGCATTCAAATTGGAAAACTTTAAAATCCAATTTACTTGCAACTACAACAATTCTATTTCTTTTGTTTTCTCCACACTTGGGGATAAAGAGACAAAGAAACAAACAATTTTGTTGCAACACATCAAACCATCAAACTTGGAATTCTGCATTTGTTTTCTCCAAGAGGGGATATAAGACATAAAATTGCACATTTTTTCTTGCAAACTTGAGAAGAAATTGTAACCTTGGGTTCATCAAAACTAAGTCGTGTGTCGACTAGTTCTGGAAGCCTTTCAACAACGGGTCGTGTGTCGACTTGTCTTGACAGGAGTGCTCTTAAATTCTACATTTTGTAAACATTAAGGGGGGATCAAATTCATTTTTTTGATTGATTCTATTGTTTGCAAACTTGTAAAGAAAAAGGGGGGATGATTCAATATAAGAAAGGTGCATTTTCGATTTTACTCGACACATTCTCTTCAAAATTGCTTGTGATAGGTGCATTTTCGGTTGCATTCGACACCTAGAGTGATACAAATTTGGGTTGCTCTTATGTTTTTTTATTATTACACTAAAAACTCATGATTTTTGTGTGCAATTAAAAATTCAAATATAAACATTACAAGAAGCATTTCACACAACCCCAACTTCACTCAAAACACCATGCTAAACTTTGCATAGGTTCAAAACAAGTAATTTCTCCCCGTCAAAAGGTCAAAACTTCAAAACACCTTGATTCACTCTCTTTGTTTGGCTTAATTACCTCAAAATTTTCATCCCTTGGAACGGGTGTTAAAGTAGGTGCCATTAAATATCTCCTAGAGAGCAAAATCACAAGTTTTCAAAACCGACCCTTGTTTCATTTGCTCTATTTTGTTTGGCTTAAAATTCCTCCAACTTTTCATCCCTTGGTAAGGGTGTTAAGGCAGGTGCCATTAAATATCTTATAGAGGCAAATTGAAAACACCTTCCATATACTCTTTTAAGAGTATAGTACAAGATATCCCATCTTAGTCCTATCAAATTTGAAACCTAAAACATGGCCATGATACACAAGTATCTCATTGAGAGCCAACTGCTCAAAGGTTCAAATTACTCAGCTTGGAAGACTAAGATGAAAGCTATCTTAACTGTAGAGGAATTGTGGTCCATAGTGGATGGAAGTGTCACTAGACCTCAATCACCAGGACAAGATCAAAGAGATTTTGATAAAAAGGATAAAAAGCTATCCTTAATGATCTTGCTTGCTATTACTGATGATATCCAACCTCATATAAGTGAAGCTACAACTGGTAAGGCAGCATGGGATGCCTTAAAAACCATCTTTGAGGGTAAGAATCAATCAACGATTCTTAACCTTCAAACACAGCTTCATAATCTACATATGAAATCAGGAGAAACATTAGAGCTATTCCTTTGCAGAGTCGTAGAATTAAAAACAAAACTGCAATCCTTAGGAGAGAAACTGGAAGACCAAGTCTTGAACTCAATCATTTTGAGAGCTCTTCTTGACTCCTACAAAATGTTGATCACCTCACTACAAGTCTCTGGCAGGACAGTAACTTTTGTTGAGTTGGTAAATATGCTTCAAACAGAAGAATCTAATCAACTACAAAGAGATGAGGCATCTAACAATGCTCTTTTCTCAAAAAGACAAGGTGGTAAGAAAAAGTGGAATCAACAACAAGGCTCTTCTTCTAACAAAACCAAAGTTCAAGGCCAAGCCACTAAGAAGAAGAAGCAGTATTGTAAAATCTGTGACAAAGACACTCATCAAACCAAGATATGTTGGTTTAATAACAAGCCTCCCAAAGAGAAAGGTCAAAATAAAAACCAAGGCAATGTTGCAAATGAGATGTCTAATACAGATTCTGATTCTGGTTCAGATAAAGCACACAGAGTGCTAATTGCTAGAACGGTTTTGTAGAAGGAAAACACATGTGTCCTTTGGGCAAAAGCACCATTTTCTCTCTCTCCTCTTTTTGGCTTCATAAATAGCATAAGTATTTTGTTTGAAGACCTTACAAATAAGGGGTGCTTGTACCTCTTTTAGGCTTCATAAATAGCAAATTCTAGGTGTTTGAAGTACTTGTAACAAGAGGAGCGACTTTTTGTGTAAAATTGCCTAGGAGGCAATATTTGTAAAATCCTTCACAAACACTCTTTAGTTGCACACTTTTTGCAATTGAGGGGGGACATAAATTTCTTTTCTTCACAATTTTTTGTAAAAAGGGAAGAAGGCTTATAAGGGTGCATTTTTGGCTTCGACCGACACCTTAGCTACACTTCCTTCAAAAATTACTTACACTATGTTTTGCAACGAGAAGGGGGGAACTTATAAGGGTGCATTTTCGACAGCGACCGACACCTTAGCTACCTTATTTTTTGCAAATTCATATTGTAAATGAATGAACCTTGTATGCAGTGATCTATTCTAGTACACCTAGCGATTGCAGTGGCTGGTTACCCATGCAAATCGGTTGGATGATGTGATTACCATAAGGACATTCATTAGTGTGAAGACATAGTGAGGAATAAACCCACTTTTTGCTTAGGAGCAGCCAGAGAACTATGACAGAGCAAAGAACCAGCAGATCAACATCTTCTTCACTGTATTGGGGCAGTTATATACTTCACCCAAATATTGTTGTATAGAGGGATATGTATGTATTACCCAAATAATATAATAAGGGGGGATGTTAGAGTAATATTCCATTACTTGGGATAATTACCATTTACTCTACTAGGTAAAATAAGCTAGTGTATTGCATTACACTACTAGGTAAAATAAGCTAGTGTATTGCATTACACTGCTTAGGATTTATTTCTACATTCTTGTTTTACTTTCTACCATATAGATATTTACTGTCCTAAATATCTAATGGTAACTAGCCTAAATATCCTAGGGTAGTCAATCCTAAACCTAACTCTCTACCTAGCCTAACGCGTTTGTTAGCTTGGTTAGTGGGGAATTAGTTAGGTTTACTATTTCATTGTATTATATAAACATTAGTATTAAACCTAATGTTTAGTTAGATTAATTTAATAATTATTTCTTTAGACTTACCTTGCATCAAAACTGAAGAGCATTCATGAAGGAAACGTTAAGATCAAGGAGGCCAAGTTACAAACACATCGAGCTTAGTTTGAAGTATTAAAGATGAATGACGATGAGAATATAGAGGCATATATGCTGAGAGTTAATGAAGTCATTAATGCGATTAGAGGACTCGACGAGGAAATCAAAGATTCTATCATCATGAAAAAGGTATTAAGATCCCTTCCCCAAAGATTTGATTCTAAAGTTTCAGCTATAGAAGAAGCTAAAGATCTAAATTCTTTTAGTATGGATGAGATGCATGGTTCTTTGACTGCATATGAGATGAGAATAGGAAAATCTAAACCCACAGACAGAGAAGTTGCTTTTAAAGCCCATAAAAATATGAAAGCAAAACAAGAATCCGAGGAAGAAGAGACATCAGATGAAATGGAAGCAAACTTTGTTCAAAAACTAAAAAGGGGAAAAGGAAAATATAGAGGAAAGTTATCGTTTAAATGTTTCAACTGTGGAGGCGTTGGGCATTTTGCAGCTAAATGTCCACTTAATGAGAAGAACATAAGTGATGAAGGATCGCACGAAGAAAGAAGTGACTGGAAGAAAAAAACAAATTTCAAAAAAGGCAACTTCAAGAAGAAAAGTTTCATCTCCAAGAATGTCAGTTCATCAGAAGATAGCTCCAGTGAGGATTCTGAAAAGGAAACAAGTGAAGCTCTTTTCATGGCACTCAAAGAAGAAAAACCAGAAAAAGAACAAGAATGTGATGAAGAAGAAATTGACGCAGAAGTGAATTTGGAAGAGGAACTAATTGCAGCTCTAGATGAATTGAAGATAGAAAGAAAAAAGAATAAGAAAATTTCAAGAAAGCTTGAGGATGCAAATGAAATCATAACAAATTTGAAAGTACAGATAGAAGAATCCAAGAAAATCTTCGAAGATCTCGAAGTGCAAATAACCATGAAAATAGATTATTGCAAGCAAGCTAGAAGAAGAGATTGTTGGTTTAAGAATGCAGCTAGAAGAGATGAATCAGAAAATTAGTTGTTATCACAAACGTGAAGAAAGTTCTATGAAGCTGGATAAGATCATAAATAACCAAAAGACTACAGGCATCAAATTTGGTTTGGGTTTTGATGAAGGAGAATCGTCAAATGGATCAAAGGCCATAAATGAAGAATCCACAAAGAATGAAGAGAAGAAACAAGGTTGATCAAGCAAAAATGAATCATGCAAAGGAAAGCAATAATGCAAGGCACGAAAGGAGAATTGACAATGATGGCTTCACCAATGTCACACATCAAAGAAGAAGAAGATTTATGGCTCCTACGACAACATGGCAAAGACCACCACCCAGGTTCAATCATCTCTTTTCTAGTTACTTGTTTTAAATGCAATGGTTATGGACATAAGATCTCGGATTGCAAGTATAATGTAGGACCAAGGAATTTTACCAATAGAAATGCTTTTTCACCTTTGATGGATTATGCAGTAGAATGTTATAACTGTCATAATTTTGGGCATATTGCAAGAAATTGTCGAAGTACATTTGCATCAAATCAATTTCAGGGAAGAAAATTTCAGCCAAATGGAATAAGACAAAATAGAAAATTTCTCGAAAAACATGCACAAGCTACTGAAAAAGAAAAGCCAAAACAAGAGCCCAAAATTGTAATCAAACCTGAGTGGAAAGAAAAAGAGCGACCTAAGGAAGAAAAGGAATCCTTGATCGTACAGACGACATTTAAAGCGTAGAATAAATCCGCACCATGGATACTTGATAGTGGATGCTCCAGTCATATGACAGGTGACAAACAAAAATTTGAGAAGTTGCAACAATATGAAGGTGGTTCAATAAAGTTTGGAAACAATGATGGAGCTAAGATAGTTGGCAGAGGTTCAGTTAAGATTAGTGATGGAAAAATTAGGTCAAAAGAAGTCTTGTTTGTGGTTGGTCTGAAGCATAACTTGTTGAGCGTAAGTCAGATTTGTGATAGAGGTCATGAAGTGATCTTTAAGAAGCAAGGTTGTGAAGTCGGAAAGGCAAACAATGGGAAGTTGATAACAACTGGATCAAGGACATCTGGCAACCTGTACACTCTCTCAGAGACTTCAGAAGGAGCTTGCTTGATTGGACAGGAAGAAGAGAATTGGTTGTGGCACAAGAGGCTCGGTCATATCAGTTTTGACAATCTAGTAAAAATCAGCTCAAAGAAAGCAGTGAGAGATATTCCCACCATTGGCAAACCATCAAATAGCATTTGTGCTTCATGTCAAAAGGGGAAGCAAACTAGAGTCTCATTTAAAACAAAAGAGTACTACACAAGCAAACCTTTGGAACTAGTACATACTGATTTATGTGGACCCATGAGAACGCAAAGCATAAACGATGACAAATATTTCATGTTGTGTATAGATGACTATTCCAGGATGACATGGGTACTATTTTTGAAGCATAAATCAGAAGCTTTTGAGATGTTCAAGGTTTTCAAAAACCAAGTTGAGAATCAAACAGGAAAAATGATTAAATGTTTAAGGTCAGACAGAGGAGGAGAGTTCATTTCAAAGGATTTCATAGAGTATTGTGAAAAATATGGCATTAGGAGACAATTTTCAGCAGCCAGGACACCTCAGCAGAATGGTGTGGTAGAAAGAAAGAATAGGACAGTGCAGGAAATGGCACGGACTATGTTGAATGAGAGCAAAGTAGCAGATAGATTTTGGAAAGAGGCAGTCCATACTGCGGTATACATCCAAAATAGGTGCATGTTGAGGACGCATGAAAGCAAAACTCCTTATGAGTTGTGGTTCGGTAAAAAGGCAACAACAAGATACTTTAAAGTTTTTGGCAGCAAGTGTTACATCAAAAGAACTGAAGAAAACCTTGGTAAGTTTGAAGATAGAGCGGATGAAGGTATTTTTCTTGGCTATTCGTCAAAAAGCAAAGCTTACAAATGCTACAACAAGAGGCTAAGGAAAATTGTGGATAGTGTCGATGTTAAAGTTGATGAAGGAAGGGAACGAGTAATTAGCTATGAAGAGAACTACCCAATTTATGAAGAGGTCATTGAAGGAGATGAGGAAAAGGAAACGGAAAAGAAACCAAAAATTGACTCAGAGGATTCAAACAGTGATTCAGAAGTGGAAGAAAACAAGAAATTCAAAACAGGTAGCTAGCAGAAAGATCATCCTAGAGAGCAAATAATTGGAGACCCCACAATTGGTGTTCAGACAAGAAGAAGATTAGTAAGTAACTACTCTTTATTATCCAACATTGAGCCCAAAAATGTTGTTGACGCAAGCAAAGATGAAAGTTGGGTAAAGGCAATAAATGAAGAATTAGATCAGATCGAGAAAAACAAGACTTGGGAGTTAGTACCAAGACCCACAAATAAAAATGTAATCGGTACTAAATGGGTCTTTCGAAACAAATTGAATGAAGACGGACAGGTAGTCAGGAACAAAGCAAGATTGGTATGCAAAGGCTATGCACAAGTTGAAGGTATTGACTTTGAGGAAACCTTTGCACCTGTGGCCAGACTAGAGGCAATTAGAATGTTTCTGGCTTTAGCAGTTTACAAGAATTTCAAAGTTTATCAAATGGATGTGAAATCAACATTTTTGAATGGGAAACTTGAAGAAGAGGTTTATATTGAGCAGCCAGATGGTTTCCAGCTTGGTGATGATCCCAACTTGGTTTGCAAGTTGAAGAAAGCGTTATATGGCTTAAAACAGGCACCCCGAGCATGGTATGCAAGGCTAGACAATTATCTTACTCAGCAAGGGTTCAAGAAAGGTATGGTGGATAGTAATTTGTATGTCAAAACAGAAAATGGTCATCATATTGTTCTTGTTGTATACGTAGATGATATCATATTTGGCAAGCAACAAAGATGAGTTGTGTAAAGATTTAGCAAATAAGATGCAGAAAGAATTTGAAATGTCAATGATTGGTGAACTTTCGTATTTCCTCGGATTGCAAGTTAATCAAAAGGAGAAGGGCATATTTATTTCTCAAATTAAATATGTGAAAGAGATGTTAAAAAAGTTCACAATGGAGGATTGTAAGCCAGTTAGCACTCCCATGACGACAAGTTGCAAGTTGAGCAAGGATGACAAATCTCCACATGTTGATCAAACTATGTATAGATCTATGATTGGGAGCTTACTGTACTTGACAACTACCAGACTAGATATTTTGCAGGCAGTATGCATGGTAGCACGATTTTAGGCTAGTCCCAAGGAGACTCATGTGACAACAGTGAAGAGGATTCTTCGGTACCTCAAGGGTACTATGGAGTATGGGTTATGGTATTCGAAAGGTAAGGACTTCACCCTTATTGCGTATTCAGATGCAGATTGGGTAGGATGTGTAGATGACAGGAAGAGTACCAGTGGAGGTGCATTCTATCTTGGAGACAGGTTGGTCACGTGGCACAATAAGAAACAAGAGTCAGTCTCCTTATCCATAGCAGAGGCAGAATACATTGTAGCGACAACGTGTTGTACGCAGGTGTTATGGATGAAACAAACTCTGAAGGATCTTGGCATTAATTTTAGTGAGCCAATTTTAGTTAAGTGCGATAACACCAGTGCCATTAACATCTCAAAGAATCCGGTTATGCATTCTCGCACAAAACATATTGCTATCCGGTATCATTTTTTGAAGGAGAAAGTTGCGGAAGGTGAGGTTAAGTTGGATTTTGTTCCAACAACAGAGCAAGTAGCGGATATCTTCACCAAACCATTGCCCAAGGAAGTCTTTGAGTACCTTCACAAGAAATTGGGAGTGGTCACACTTCCCAAGAATTGACTAGCTATTGGGGCCACATTCTTAGGGGGAGCATTTGTGTATTTGTTTATCTTTTTGCTCATGTTTGTGATTTTTGCTAAGTGTAATAATTTTTGCCTGAGAATGTTGTGCATGGACTCAGGGGGAGTTTGCAACAACCCTTTGGTCTTGTTGTCAAAGGGGGAGAAGAGTTACAGGAAATTGTGCGTGTGTTGCCAACAATTCCAAAGGGGGAGATTGTTGAGCAAGGTGCAACGACAATATTGTCATTGTTGTCAACACACTCATATGGATAGGTTGATGCAGTGGATAGTTTTTCGAAGGTTTTTCGGAGTATGTACAATGATGTTCAATGCTTATGAGGATGTTTTTGATGTTCGGGTGAAGTTGTTATAGGTTGTTCGTGCAAATTTGCAAAAGTTGAAAAAATCGTCAAGAAGTTGTCAAAAAATTGCAAAAGTCATCACGGGCATAGTTGGACAGGATGGATCAGTTTGGAACATGCCAACATGTCAAGAAATAGTCTAGAACAACGTTGGAGGTGTCAACACAGTGTTTGGATTGATCGGTGACGTTTTCGGTATCTTGGCGGATGATTTGGCAAGTGGTTGTACAGGCCGAAAAAGGGCAGTTTTGTCAGAAGCACTATGAGCAAACCGAGAAGAATTTGATAGCAAAATTCGAACTGGAGGTGGTCGTTATCTTCAAGAACATGTGTTCCAAATTTCCACAAAAATGGAGAAACGAGGCGAATGTTACAAGCGTTGCAAGACTGTCACAAAAACGCTCTTTTTGGAAAAAGTGTGTCAGTAGCAGTTTTTGTGGAGGTGGTACAGGCGAACCATAAGGAGTTATATAGCAAGATTCGGACTGGATGTAGTCAGCATTGCAGAGATTCTACGTTTCAAATTTCAGAGAAAATAGAGTTACGAGGTGAGAGTTATGATTGTTGCAAAAACGGTACAGGTCACTTTTATGTCAATTTGTTCCACTTGTGCAAAATCCTTTAGTTGGCCGTTTCGACCTTGCAGAGTCGCCAGAGTTTCGGTTTCAGTGTTGTTACACCTTCAAGGCATCAAATAGAGCATCTTTCATTTTTGGTTTGAGGTGTCACGTGGCTCCGAAGTAAGAGAACGAGTAAGGTGTCAATTCTTTGCATGTGACGTGTTTGACGAAATGCCTTCTCAAAATTAAAAAAAGGAAGTTATATTGTTTTAAGAAGCTTCATTAAAGAAAATATTTTTAAAATTGAAAAGGGAAAAAGAATGCAAGTGTGTGCTTTTTAAGTGACAAGGGATTTTATTGAAAAGTGGGGACTTTATTTTGTGAAGAGAGAAGTGTGTGTGGAGAAAAATAAAGAGTGAAAATCCATGATTTTTGGAGAGTGGTGAAAAACGTCACTTCAGTATTTTGGGCATAACTTTCTCATATGATATCCATTTTGGCTGAAATTTTGAGAGGAGTTCGTAGACAAAGTGTTGCACAATACCCATAAAGCGTTTAGCAATTGGCAGAATGAGCTAAGAGAACAATCAGTTTTTTTTTGTGAGAAGAGAAGATTCAAATTCTGAGTAATGCAGAGAGAGGGATGTTATACTGGGTGAAATAGAAAGTTTTAGATTTTGAGCTTATAGACCATAGAGGGTTCTGGTTTCAGTGAAGACATTCATATATGTCATTTTATTATCAATATCAAAATCAAGTGGGTGCTTGGTAGAGGGGTTGGTGCTCCTTTATGTTGGTGCAGATAAATCAGGGGTTGGTGCTCCTTCCAGTGGGTGCTGGTAAATTGATTGTAAAGTTGGTGCTTTGCAAAGGCTGGATTTGGATGGGAGTCCAAACAATCATTTTTGGGGATGTAGCCAAATCGGTGAACCTCGGTACATCTTGTGTTGTGTGATGTTCTCTTGTTATACTTGCTTTATTTGGTTTTATGTTTTCATTGTTTTGGCTTTGAGTGTTGAAGATTTAAGTTTTAAAGAGCTACACTCGATTCACCCCCCCTCTTAGTGTCATTGTGAGACTAACATGGATCAGGCTTACATTAACTGCTTGGAGGATGAGGTAGACCGATGCGGGGGTATCTTACCCTCATGATCATCATTAGGAGCCTCTCATCAGAGTAGATAGATGGAGTCTGGGCAACCATCAGTGAGGAAACCAATGCCTAGATTTCCAAAGCATCCACAGAGATCAGATACTAGTGGTTTGCAACCTCATCGGGGTGGAGCGGAGGGCGATGGTGAGAGCAGTGGTGCAGGTGCAACTTGACTGATCTATTTATGCTTTACATTTTGAGAGTGTGAGGTTTGAGGATCCACTCTATTGTATCCTATGGGCATTTTTGTACCTTGATGTACTTTTTGACATACACATATTTATATGATACTCTATTTATGGCTCATTATGTGTATTATGTCTTGGCTTTTATGTTCATGAGATGCAATTATGGATGCAATGCTTAGATGATGATGTGATTATGCTATATGTTATCTGATGTATTAATGACATGCACTAGCTAAATGATAGATGTAGGATTAGATGCTATGATCTAGACGTGGAGATGCAATATTATGTATGTTGATATGGATGCAATGATGAATGTTAAATGCATGTTTAAATTTGTTTCAATTGTTTATACATTTAATCTATGTTTATGTGATATGATGAATGTAACGTTTATGGAATGCATTAATTACATATGGATAGTCTAATGCAAATGAACGTGTATTATTTAATCACTTAAAACATAAGGAATGAATCTAATATGTGTTACAAACTAATGGAAGACACCACATAATGTATGAAAATCATGAATGAAAATGGTAACTCTTATCATAATAATTAATCATTTAAGCATCCATATGTGAAATGAAATGATATGAGATGTATGGGCTTTCCCTACAAGCTTCTGAAAATTAAAAGATATGCATAAAATAGTCATTGGTCGTCTAAATATCATTGTTGATATCTATCCGGTATCTATATTTTTTTTGGTATAAGGTAGAGGTGGTTATAAGGTCCACAAACCTTTTACATAGTCAAAATGGGTTGGTTCTAGCATCAAGCCCGTATAATCAAAATACAAAATGGATCTTTCTAAGACCCACATTAAGCCATATTTAGAGTCCACAGTACTATACTTGTCGCTTGACTATTTAGGATAAAACAAAAACCAAACAACACCTAGCACTTACTAATACCACTAGGTTGCTGAACTGTACACTTGTCACCTCCCAGGCCCCAGCAAATGGGATGCCTTTTCTGCCTAATTCCATTTGTTAGATTACTCATCATCAACCCCTCTGATCTCCTGATGCTCTAACAGGTTTGATCTTAGCTCTTCTCTAGAAGCCAACACCAATAGTTCTTGAGGGAAGTTATCCTTCCAAATTTGCATCTCCCCAACAGAAACTACAATATTTGCCATTAGATCCGCCGCTTGGTTCCCTTCTCTGAAGGTGTGTTGGATTCAGGCATTAACCGAATGAGATTTATGAATCTTCGCTTCTAGGATAAGCTCCAAGATGGTCCAGCTGGGGTCTTTATCCTCCTTAATTGCCTTGGTTATATTAAGCGAATCCCCTTCAAAGATAACTTCCTTATAACCCTCAAGTCTGGCAATTCTCATTGCCTACATGCGAGCTCGAGCTTCGCAAAATGATTTGTTTGAGTTCCCAAAGGCTCTGCAAAGGCAAGGACCACTTTTCCTTCCTAATTTCTCAGAACTCCTCCTGCTCCTACAACCCCCAGATTTCCTTTAGCTGCCCCGTCAAAATTAAACTTAACCCACTTTTGTGTGGGGGGTATCCACTTGACACCATCCTGTGGGTTGGTTGTAATGTCTAGGTTTGGAAGTTCATCTCCCCAGTTCTGCAAAATCGTCCTTTCCCTTAGAGAAATGGTCTCATTTTTGAAGAAGAAAGTTTTCCAGTTTTATTTCAAAGCTCTGATTATTTTACTACCACATAACCTGGGATCTTTCTTACGTCCTTTAAATACTCTCTTATTTCTCTCATTTCATATCCCCCATAAAAAATGGGGTAAGCTAAGCTTCTAGAGCCAAGTCAAAAGTTTCGCCCAGAAGGGGGAAGCCCACTGTATGCAGAAGTCAGAAATGCTATTTGGACAGAACCAATCTATATGAAATCTGGACAGGATCATTTGGAAGACTGTACAAGAAAATTCACAAGTTAGAAATATATGACTTACAGATTCTATCTCTTTCTCACACAAGATACATCAATTGATGAATTGGAAACCTCTCCTTTGCAGATTACTTGTTGTCAGAATCTTATTTTGAACTGCCAACCAAAAGAAGAAAGCAATTTTGGGGGTTAAATTATTTAACCAAATAATAGAAGTCGGAGTCCAGCCATTGAATCCTGAGTGGATTAACTTATAGGCAATTTTTACTGAATAGATCCCACTTCTAGTTTTGCCCAAAATAGCCTTGTCTCTTCCTTCCCCAGGAATGATCGGGAACACCCTTAAAGCATCATTGAGTTTGGTTAGGGCCACCTTCTCTTGCTCTGACAGATTATGAACTGTGATTTTCTTCCAAGAGGAAGTTTCCTGTGCTACAACAATAAAATCCCCTACTTTTCCTCCCATTTCCTCTGAAATTTTATGTTGGAGGACCTGAAGGTCTAAGTTATCTTTCAGAGGGGCCTCTTCCAACCATGGGTCTTGCCAAAAGTCCACTTGTCTTCCATTACCAATTCTCCATCTGATGCCTTTCCTGACTACCTCCCGACATTCGAGCAAACAATTCTAGAAATAGGATCCTCTAGGGAGATTATCAGCTTTCAAGAAGTCCTGATTATTTCTGATATATTTTTCCTTAAGAAGTTTTACCCATCCCAATTGATCATTATTGATAAATCTCCATACCTATTTGCCAATCAGAGCTTGATTCATTTCTTTCATTCTCTTTAGCCCCAGGCCCCCCTGATCCTTGCTTGCACACACCTGATTCCATGCTACCAATGAAATTCTCTTTCTCTCCTCTGAACCTGACCACAAGAAGTTGCATTGAATTTGCTCCAATGTAGCTCGGACCTTTGCAGGAATTCTAAATAGAGACATGCAATGAAATTGGAATGCTCAGTAAAGTAGTTTGAACTAATAAGGCTTTTCCTACAGAGCTGAGAAGGCTGCCCTTCCACCCTGCTAACTTTTTGGAGATCCTGTCAATGACTGAGTTCCACAATGTAACCTTCATTCTTCCTTCGAACATAGGCATGCCTAGATAAGTTGCTAGTATAAGCTCCTTTCCACAATCGAAGAGGTTAGCTATTCTTTCCTCCCTCCCACCAGGCGTGTTAAAGAAATAGATGCTACTCTTCTTATAGTTTATGTCTTATCACTGCTTCTGTCTCATACTTGGTTAGAATTCTCTTCAGCTTCCTAGCCTGAGGCACCGAGGCTTTGGACACAATGATTGTATCATCCACAAAATGTTGGTGAGACACTGGATCTGCTATTGAGGCTGGTTTGAAACCTTCCAATCGACCATCTGCCACCGCTGATGAAATGTTCCTACCCAATGCTTTCGCTAAAATAATAAACAAGTATGGAGACAAAGGATCTCCTTGTCGCAACCCCCTTTCACTCTTAAAGTAACCGAAGGGTGACCCATTCACCATGACAGAAAATCTTGTAGTAGAGATACAACTAAAAATCAACTTAATCCACTAGGGACAAAAACCAAACTTACCAGAAATCTTGGTGAGGAACCACCATGAAACTCGGTCGTAGGCTTTATTCATATCAAGCTTTAGTAACATACCTGCTTCCTTACTAGCCACCATTGAATGAATAACCTCATGAATTGTGATGATACCATCCAGTATTTGTCGCCCTTTCACAAAGCCTCCTTGGTTCATATCAATGATGAAAGGAAGGATAACCTTCGACCTATTGGCGATTGTTTTTGTGAGAATCTTCATCAGAGTGTTACATAAAGCGATAGGGCGAAAACTAGAAAATTCCATTGCTCCCACTAGTTTAGGGATGAGGACTAAAAATGTAGCATTAACTCCTTTTGGGATTTCCATGTCCTTTTGAGCCCCAATTATAGCTTCCACTACATCATTGCCTAGGATATCCCAAAACTTCTGGAAGAAAGCTGCGGGGAAGCCATCTGGTCTTGGGGAGCTGTTACCATCCATGTCAAAAACCACCTTCTTGATTTCCTCCTTTGTGAAAGGGCTAAGTAAGAATACATTAATATTCTCAGTTACGAGGGGTGGAATGGCTGCCAACAGAGAGTCCTCTTCTTCAATAGTCGGATTTACATCTTCTAGCAATGATTTAAAGTACTCAACTGCTTCCCTACTTATGTCTTCCATATCTTTGGTGTTAGACCCATCAACCATCTTGATCTCCTTAATTTTGTTAGTACCCCTGTGGCGAAGAGTAGAGACATGGAAGAACTTTGTATTTTTGTCACCCTCCTTTAACCAACGCAGTTTGGATTTCTGCCTCCAAAAGGTTTCTTCAAATCCTAGCATCATGTGCTATTCGGCTAAAAACTCCCTCTCCTGGTTTTTCAGATCCTCTGTAAGCTGCTTTGACTTCAGCTTCTCCTATAGTTCATTGATCTTATCTTTTAGTTCTACCTTTTTAACAAAAATATTGCCAAAGGAAGTTTTGTTCCACTCTCTAATGTTAGCCTTCACATTCCTTAGTTTACATGCCACTTGGGCCAGTTTCGAACCATTATACTTTTTGTCCCACCATTGGGCAACCAGATCCTTGAGATCTTGATGTTGGAACCACATAAGTTTGAATCGAAAGGGTCTGATGTATCTTTTCTTAGAGTCCTCCCCTGTTTCCCACAGAATTGGGTTGTGATCAGACTCGATTCTTGGGAGTGCTATTAATGAAGAGTCCCCAAACCTCTCCAGGCATTCTTGAGAAATAAGAAACCTATCTAATATGATATGAATTTGGTTTTCCTTCAATATTTTGTTAGACCATGTATAGGAGAATCTACGCAGGTCCACATCCATCAGCTCATGTTGCTCAACAAAATCTCTAAACTCATAGATATCAGCAGTTATTCTTTGAGAGCCCCCCAATTTATCTGTAGGATTAAGGTAGCAATTGAAATTCCCCGCCACAATCCAAGGTTAGCTGGGGACCGTCTCCCTCAATTTAGCTAGCTGACTCCAAAGAACCCTTCTCAGTCCCTGTCTAACTGGAGCATATACATTCATTAAGATCCACTCTTCTTGTGTGGTTTTATCCACACATAAGAGACAAATAAACAAACTAGACATCAGAATCACTCTACTATCAATCACATTCTTGTTCCACATAACCAAGCAACCCTCATGCTTGTTCCAGGTGGCCTCTTGGCCTACTACTTCGACTTCTCGCCAAGTCCTATTCTTAAAAGGAATAACTCTACTCTCCTCCATTTTAGTTTCTTGCAGTAAAATCATATCCGGTTTGTGTTCTTGTCTAAGAGCATACAAAGCTCTTATTTTTGTAGGATTACTCCCGTGAATATTCCATGAAAGAATATTCATTTATGGGCTTTGGATCCTTGAGCCTTCGCCCCAAAGAGCAATACTGCTTGAGTGCCATCAGCCACTCCTCGCTCTGCTTCTTTCTACCTTAAGGCGACATTGCTAGGTTTCCCTCTTCCTACCGAACCATATCCCCATACATCCGCTCTAGGCTGGGGTTCCTTGGGATTCACTTGGCTTCTAGTAACCATCTTGGATAGGTCAGTCTTGGTCTTTGGGGTAACAATTTGGCTTTCTAGGTTAACTGGTCTTTCTGATAGTGGAGATGATTCTGTGCTCTTAGCTTCTTGATTAGTAGATTCTTTTTTCCCTGCTTTGGGGTTACACTGATCTTGGTGGTTCACCTCTTCCTCCTGAGTATCCTTGCCCGTATTATTAGTTTCCTGCTCCTTCCTCTGATTTTTCTCCTCTAAATCCTTCTCTTGAGTCTCCTCTACCTCAGATTCCACTTCTTGGCTATCCATCTGATCTTACTTCAAATGATTTAATGCATCAAAATTGTTCTCCACTGGGATGTTGATCTCCTTGGAATTTCTTCCCATAAATTCCTCTGCAGTACATGGGACCACTTCCACCGAGCCTCCATAGGCCTCCAGGGCATTGATCTATGGGGTTCTTTCCTTTGTGATTTGGCTCTGAGGCTTGTTGTATCATCTTAGGAGCAGGTTGAGCTTGAGGGTTCCTATCAAAGGGACCAGCTCCCCTGTGAGAGGGTTTCGGGGCATAGGTATTTTTGGGAGGAGGTTTATAACATTGCCTCTTGCTTACAATAGGGCGAACAGGGTCTCTGATATTCAGATTTCAAGCTCCACGTCCTTGAGGGAGGAATGGAGATCTGCGGGGGAGGGATATTATTATGGGTTTGAGGAGCAGTATTTTGGAGTGGGGGCTAGTTCTTGGAAATGCAGTGGATACCCTGGTGCCCTACCTTCCCGTAAACACTACACATAAAAGCAATATTTTCATATTCAAAGACCTGAGTATGAAGGCCAAAAATAGACGATAATATAATGGATTTAGGGAGCTCTTTACTTAGGTCCGCCAACACACACATGTGAGCAGAAAGGAGTCTTGTTTTGCTCAAGGTTGCAAGATCAATAGCTATTAGTTCTCCAATATCTGTAGCTGTCCCAGCCAATATTTGTTCATTCCAGAAAAGTAGAGGTAATCCCAACATCTTAACCCTAATAGGAGCCAAATCCAGCACCTGAGTCTGGGGGTTGAAATCGAGGGACCAACGCTTTAGATACAAGCCCCTTTTCCCAAAAAACCAAGGAAATCCTTGGAGAGTCCTTTCCATGTCCTGTTCACATTGAAATGTCACCAAAATAAAACTCTTGGGTAAAGCCTTAATCATCATACCAGCTCTTGGCTGCCATTTTTGGATGACCCATCTCCTTATGACTTCCATGTCCGACCTTACCCCCATAAATTTTGCCACCAGAGATGTTCTGCCCTCCATAGCCACATGCTGAGCTAAGGTATCCGGGATGTGCAACCTACCATTGACAGATTTTAGATTAAAACAAGAGTCGGATAATTTTTTCTTATCGCAAAGAGCATTAAGATATGAAGGTCTCCAGTTGCCAGGTTTCTCTTTGTCTCCTTCCTGGGTCTTCCTTTGATCCTGACGCACAAAGTCCTGGTCCCCGTCAGAGATATCTTCAACCGCATCCGCCCAATGCCCTTGGACCGATTCCAATAGAAATTCCTTGTCCACATCCTCCACCTGGGGGCCTACTATCTCATTGGAGCCCCCACTTGACGTGTCTGCTGATCTACCCTCCGAAGCCCACACCTAGGGTTTGTTGCCCCTAGACCTCCCACTCCTCCTCCTTGCTGCTCCATCCGTCACAACTTGCTGCCTCCAAAATCTACCATTTTTTTTTTTAGGGCCAAAATTTTTGTGGCCGCTACAGTGCACGAACTTCTACAGTGGCAGCTCACATCTGGTATCTATCTTATTCCATGAAAATCCCTTGATAAACAAAAGTTCATAAGGAAAACTGTGATTGATTTGATGATATGATTTGTTGCTATAGGGAAAATTTTGAGGTTTTCCATGAGACTCAAATACCCTAGTTGATTAATCAAAAGTTGTATAATGACTACACAAGATTCCTGAAAGATATAAGCTTGTTAAGAATACCAAGATATTCACTATCCCTATGTGTGCAAATGAATATATTAGATGAGACATAAGACTACCTCATTTCCAGGTGGGTTTCATTCAACCCATTATTGTAATGAGGATCACCATATGGTCATAGTGATCTTAAGTTGGAACGCAGTCAGACTAGACTACTAGGTAATACAAGCCACCTAAAGCTAGCTCATCCATAAACTGACATTGGTCTATACAAAATAAGGTCACTAATATGACATACATATCACCACGCATAAGGATACCCCATTGCCAAGTGGGTTTCATTCAACCCATTGCTATAATGAAGATCACCCATGGTGATCGAATACTGATTATTCCAGGGATTCAAGCTCGTTATCCCCTTCTTTTATTTTCATTACTTAGGATACTTTTTCATGCTTGGTGATGAAAATCATTGTTTGTTTTACATTTTGTTTGATTTTGGAGTAAGGGATTTTCTTAGTGATGAAAATCATTGCTTATTTTGCTTTGGGAATTTGCTCATTTTGTATAAAGAAAGGGATTTATTTGGGTAGGGGGGAGCTTGTCTTTTTGCCAATGATTAGCATTCTAAACCATGCGCATGATAATATGAGCAAGGAAACCATTCGCTTAAGGTGACCAGGACCACTTTGTAGTGTCATCCTTCCTTGTTCAAACTATGATTGTTTATGTTTAAATGTGATGGGATTTTAAAATATGCAATGTACTATCAAACTCACATTCGAAAGCCAAGATAGCTTTCTACAAAATATGAAAATATAACTAGGTATGATTGAATGATCGGAAAACCTTAGTAGACACTTGATAGCAACTCATAAGGTTGTGTTGAAAAACACAATTACTCACAAGGAAGGATGAATGATGATTATTTGAGAATGCATGATTGGCATACAAATGTAGTGTCGTTTGTAAGATCGTAAACACAATCTATTCTAATGTAAGTGCAATGGATGAAAATACCTAATGCAATGCAATTAACTTAATGCATACGATGTAATGCAAAATGTAAATGTTTTTGTGCTTTTGATGTTTTGAATTGTTTTTGTGTTTTATTGCTTTTTGATTTTTTTTTGGATTTTTAGGGGGAAGGTGCGATACCTTATGTACCCCCAATGTGTGTGCCACTTAATGAAAGTGAGGAAGGTGTGATACCTTTAGAGTTATCACTTTTCTTCATTAATTGTGATGTGGATGGTGGGGAAGGTGTGCTACCTTGAAGATCCCCATTGTGCATGTCATTCACTACAATGTAATCAGCCTGCTTAGAAAGAGTGATGGAAAACAACTATCCCTATTGGAACACGATACTCTGTGGGGTGTCCATGTTTTGATGAGGTAAAGCAAGCGACCATCTGCACAGAGCTCATTTTTTTCTACCATTTCTTCGATCACATTCTTGAATGAATAGCAGCCATGGATGTCATCCCCATTTATATGATGATAGATACAATAGAGGCTTTCATTATGTGACCCAGACTTAGGTGTTATTGGTTTGAATTTTGGTAATGTGATTGCATTTGCCTCGTATAGTTTTTAAAAGAGGGCCAAAGTAGTCATTGCAAATGTGACTAGTCGACGAGGTGGCTTGTTAGGCTTACGAGGATGCAGCTGACCTTGGGGTCACAAATGGGATGGTGTGGCCTGCATTGTGGTAAGCTGAGGTGCAATGTGTGAACCTTCTATGGGTAAAGTCTCGTTGTCAATAAGGTCTTGAACCACATTTTTAAACCCATAAAAATTATGAATGTTATGGTCCTTTATTCGATGATAAAGGCAGAAGTTATCTTCCCTATAACCCTTAGGTTTACCTTCGTTTGGGTCTAAAGGGTGTATATTCAGTAAAATGATAGCCTTAGCTTCTTGTAGCTTCTAAAAAATGGTTGACATGGACTCGTTTAAAGGAGTCCAAATACATTGCTGGTATTTTGAGCATGCAACATGTGTTGGATGAGTTTTATGAAAGTGTTGAGCCATAGGTATCTTGATTATTTTCTTAGGGGGCTCTTCTTACTTTTTTGGCATAAGGGATTGATCATCGAATATGCTTATTTGTTGGCTATCAATTTGAAGTTGATTACTCTAAAGCATGTTCTATATTGTGGTCCTGAAAATATGACATGACTGAATGTCATGGCCGTTTTATCTATGATGTAAACAATATACCTCATTCTATCTATGGGGTTTAGAACTATTTGGATCTAAAGGATGAACCTCAGGCAAAGTGATGGTTTTTGCGATACATAATTGATTAAAAATTGATATCATAGATTCGGGTAATGGTGTATATTTGCACGATCTTTGGCGTGGTCAATTTGGTGCGTGCTCTTGTTGAGGCTTTTCTTGTGGTTGTGTAGGAGGTGGTTTGACCTCAAATATGGTTTGCTTTTGTAGCTCCAGGATTGTGAGTTGGTACATTATTAATTGTAGAGGATTGTTTTGTTGCTCCATCTACACCTCTATATTACCCAAATGATCTAGCATGTGTTGCAAGACTGATAAGAATTTTGTGTGTATTTCTATTGATGGGTTTGGATTACTATCATCAACTGAAGGAGGTGAAAGAGTGGGTGCCAAAGAACCCTTAGGTAAATGCAAATCATAGGTTTTGTTGCATTCCAAACATAGCCTGCATCGGCTATGTTTTCCAAGTGGTTAACATTTAGTATATATATTCACAATAGTTTATTTGAAAGCTATCATCTTTATTTTTCTAATTTTCATTGGCGTAAATCGCAACTGCCTATAAGGCGAGGGTGAGCCCACCTTGAGTGGCGTTGGTTTATTTTATTCTTTCACTGCATTTCCTCATTCGATATTTACTTCATCAATCCTGTTCGGTATTTTAATTATCTCTGTGAGTTTTGGAGCAGAAGGATACTTTTATCCTTCCAAGTGGTATCAGTGGTCATTCAGTTCTGAAGCATCTCAAAGCACAGATTTGAAGCATTGCTGCAGGCGTCTCACAGCACCGCCGCAGGCAATTTTTACAGGGCGTTACAGCCACTCGTCGTGGCGTTTCCACTACAGCCAGCGCCATAGCCTTCAACCGCACTCCGCAGTCCTCTCAGGCCGCATTCAGCCGTAGGTGGTTACTGTGACTCTTCCCAGTCACCAATCCTTCAAAAACTTGGCGTTTATACCTGCCAATCCTCTCGCAGCCATTAAACCAATCAGAGTTCGCGATATTATTTAATTTTTGCCGCAAACCTAAGGTTTTTCCGTTATTATTGGCGCTGACGTCAGTTCCAAATTTTTTAATTCATTTCGGCAGTGTTAATTATCCCACATATGCAGTGTTTCGGTTGTGGAAGCCTTTAAAAATCCGTTATCACTCCTTCTTCAATGTGACTACGGTCACACGTCCGGCTCCTTCGCACGTGGAAGTTCTGTCGCATCATCGTCCTTCTGTCGTCCGTCGTCGCATTTCGCGTTGGTCCGTTAGTCGTTGCTCGAGTCTTCGTGTCCCTCACGTATTGTCGTTCCCTTTTGTTGCGTCCTTTGTCGGTCGCTTTGTCATTAGTTGCATCGCGTCTTCATTCTCAGTCTAGCATCTGTCTCAATCACGGTCTCGGGGGTTGTGCGTCGCTTTGTCATTAGTTGCATCGCGTCTTCTGTCAGTCTTCCATTCAGTTCTGTCCCGGTCTCGCGTGTCAGTTTCGGGTGTCGTGTCATCGCATGTGTCTAGTGTCTCGCATGTCAAAGCTGTCCCGTCGTGTCATGTCGTGTATTGCTAAAAGTCGTCAAAAGTTGCTCGTGTCGTGTCGTGTATTGCTAAAAGTCGTCAAAAGTTGCTAAAAGTTGTCAATAGTCGCTGAAAGTCGTCAAAGTCGTTGAAAGTCGTCAAAAGTTGTGGTTAAGGAGGTGAGCCAGCAAAATTCAAATCCGCGTCACAGTTGGAGCGACAGTTGAAGCGGAATCCACATTTTTTTTTTTGCTAAATTCAACCAAATTTTGTGATAGTTGAAGCGGAATCCCAAGCAGGTTATGTTAACAAGTGCATGAGCAAACAGTGGAAAAAAGGTGCTGACGGTCGATTATCAAGCTCAAAAATGACCAATAACAACACAAGAAGACCTAATCGTAGCCCAGGTACAAAAAATTCTCTTTCTCCTTTTAAAATTGGTAGTTATAATCCACATCATCCACTAGTAGATCCTATGGCTACTAATCCTCCCCCAACTCACGAAAACATCACACAAGGAAACTCAAGTAACTCAGCCGTTTCCAACGATGATTCTCTTCGACTCTTACTAGAGGGTATGAACAAAATTGGTCTCCTCCTAAAAGACCTTGTGAAAGCACAAAACCAGCCTAATCCCAATACTAATCCCCAAAATCACTCCCATGCCCAAAGGAATGAAGAAAATGTCGATCCTAATGATGATTGGGAACAACAACGAGGTGATTCGGATAATTACAGGGATCGCTATCAGAGACAGCGGTATAACCAAAATCAAGAAAGGGACACGGGTTATCACCAACCGAGAGGTCCTAATAATAATAATTTTCCATGAATTGATATGCCCACTTTTGAAGGTCATGATCCTCGTGGTTGGATAGCCAAAATGGAAGGCATTCTTGACTTATATCAAATTAAGGAAATTGATAAAGTCCCTTTCACTGCATCAAAACTAGGCACTGAGGCCTACCAATGGTTTGTATGGCTTAAACGAGAGAAAGGAGCTACTATTAATTGGAGAAAATTCACTACCTCTTTTTTAGAAAGATTTGATGAAGGAGCTACATCATCATACACAATAAGACTGTTATCTCTTAAACAAGAAGGGTCAGTTAGCGAATTCATTTCGGAGTTTACCAATTTACTACCATACACTTTAGACCTCAGTCCGACACAGTGGTAGGAGCCTTTTGCAATGGTTTGAAAGAAAGTATTCGAGTGGAGGTAGACATGCACAATCCAACCTTGCTGAACGATTGTATAAGAATAGCCAAGCTGGCCGAAAAGAGACATCAGTTGTCTGCACGGCGTGAAACTTATAGTCGTCCTTCATATCGCAACAATTCCTTTCGTAGAAATGATCAACCATCAAGATATTTTTGCTATAAATGTCGCACTCATCACCCCAAGGAACAAGCATGTGCCCAAAAACAAAACTTTCATATTGAAGGTGATCAATGTGAAGGAGAAGAGGAAGAACCTTACCAACCAGAAGAACCTATGCCAGAAGACCTACCATGTACTATAGAAGAAAAAGAAGAGGATACAATGGCGATCTCTGTGCATGCTCTCATGGGTTTAACCGCCCACCATACCATCAAGGTACCAGGATTTCTCCACAAAAAAAAGGTGAATGTGCTAATTGATTCTAGTAGTACCCACAATTTTATCGACATCAAAACCGCAAAGGCTTTGAATTTATTCATTAACTCTTCCAACAAAGACAAATTCCAGGTTCTAGTGGCCAACGGGGTGAACGCACAATGTGTTGGTCGCACATCTCAAGTTTCCATAAAAATGGGAACTTATACTTGGTTTGGATCCCTTTTCGTCATGAATTTGGGGAACTCGGATGTCATTTTGGGAGTTGAATGGTTGGAAACATTAGACACGGTTAGCTTCAACTTCAAAAAATTATTTGTGGAATGGAAGGAAAACAGACGAGTCATTCGCTTACAAGGCATTACTACTCCTCCATCACAAATGGTGAGCTCTCATAGTATGGAGAAGATGTTAAAAAAGGGTGGATATGGGTTTATAGCTCAAATTAATTGTTTGGAAAAGCAATCTCCAACAACTTCAAATATTATTGCTCCAGAGTTACAAGACATCATAAAACATTACGAAGAGGTTTTCCAAGAACCTCAAGGATTACCACCTAAACGATCTCATGACCATGCCATCCATTTGATTCCAGGGAGTGTTCCTCCTAACAATCGTCCTTATCGCTATCCTCAACCACAAAAGACAGAAATCGAACAGATCATTCTGGATTTGTTGGATCATGGAGTCATTCGTCACGACACTAGTCCTTACTCCTCACTCGTAGTCCTGGCTAGACGAAAAGATAACTCTTGGCGTATGTGTCCTGACTTTCGTTCTCTCAATAAACTCACTATCAAGGAAAAATTTCCTATCCTTGTCATAGATGACCTATTAGATGAGTTGCATGGTGCAAAATTTTTTACAAAATTAGACCTTCGCTCCGGATTTCACCAAATCCGTGTTAGAGAAGAAGATATTCCCAAAGCAGCCTTTCGTACTCATGAAGGTCATTACGAATTTTTGGTCATGCCTTTTGGTCTCACTAATGCACCATCCACATTCCAAAGTCTCATGAACCAAGTGTTTCGTCCACTCCTCCGTAAGTTTGTGTTAGTTTTTTTTGATGATATTCTCATATACAACAAAACATGGACGGACCATTTACATCATGTGGATAAAGCCCTTCACATTTTGCATCGAGAAAAGCTATTTGTCAAACGTTCCAAATGTTCCTTTGGTGTCCAAGAAGTGGAATATCTGGGTCATATAGTTTCACACCAGGGCGTCAAAGTTGATCCCAATAAGATTAAGGCAATTCAAGAATGGCCTTTACCTAAAACCATCAAGAAACTTCATGGTTTTTTGGGTCTCACGGGCTACTATCGCAAGTTTGTACAAAATTATGGTAAGATTGCAGCACCTCTCATGGCACTCACAAAAAAGGATGCTTTTCGTTGGTCGAAAGAGGCTACTCTAGCTTTCGAAGCTCTTAAGAAGGCCATGTGTACAACTCCAGTATTAGCAACCCCTAATTTTCACAAACCATTTATTATCGAATGTGATGTGTCAGGAACAGGAATTGGGGCTATACTAATGCAAGAAGGTCACCCGTTGGCATTTGAAAGTAAATAGATCTCTGGGAAAAATTTGGGAAGATCGACATATGAAAAAGAAATGTTGGCTATTCTTCATGCGATAGAAAAATGGAGACACTACCTAATCAGTAGCCGCTTCATTATCAAAACAGATCATAGTAGTCTCAAACATTTCCTTGAGCAGAGGTTTTCCTATCCGGAACAAAATAAGTGGTTAACCAAACTATTGGGTTATGATTTTGTTATCGAATACAAGAAGGGGAAGGAAAATATAGCCGCCGATGCGCTGTCCAGGAAATATGAAGATGAAGTAGTCATTAACGCTATTTCAGGTCCTTGCTCCCAATGGGTGAATCAATTACAAGATGAATGGTTGTCCAATAGCGAAACTGCTCAGATAATTCAAGAATTATCTATAGGGTCCTCTAAACACCCTTTGTTCTCTTATGAAGATAAAATCCTTCGAAAGAAAAACCGCATTTATATTCCACACAATTCAGAACTCAAATCGAAGATCCTCGATGAATCACACGCTTCTCCATCAGCAGGACATTCAAGATTTTTGAAGACATATTTAAGGGCCAAACAATCATTTTGTTGGAAAGGATTAAAAGCAGAAGTCAAACAATGGGTAGCAGAATGTGAAGTTTGCCAGCGCAATAAAGGAGAAACAGTCAAATCACCAGGATTGTTACAACCATTACCCATCCCTGAACGACAGTGGGAACATATATCCATGGATTTTATTGAGGGTCTTCCAAAGTCAGAAGGCAGGACAGTAATCTTCGTTGTCGTAGACCGATTATCCAAATACGCTCACTTTCAGGCTTTACAACATCCATTTTCCACAAGCAAGGTGGCAAAGGTATTTATGGATTCAATTTTCAAATTACATGGTATGCCAAAAAATATTGTAAGTGATAGAGATCCCATCTTCACTAGTAAATTTTGGTGGGAATTATTTCGACTTAGTGGTACCAAATTGAACATGTCTTCGACCTACCATCCACGGACAGGATGGTCAAACAGAAGTAGTTAACAAATGTTTGGGTACGTACTTAAGATGTTTTGCTCAAGATAAACAATACCAATGGAGCCATTGGTTAGCATTGGCAGAATGGTGGTACAACACTTCTTACCATTACTCAATTAAGATGTCTCCATTTGAAGCATTGTATGGCACCAAACCTCCAAAAGTCATAGATTACGTACATGGATCATCCAAAGTAGCCAAAGTGGATGATTGGTTCCAACAAAGGCAGTCTACACTCACCATCCTCAAAGAGAATTTAGTCCAAGCATAGAATCGTATGAAACAACAACAAGACTTGCACCGATCAGAGAGAACTTTTAATATAGGTGATTGGGTGTTCCTAAAGTTGCAACCTTACAAAAAATCCTCGTTAAAGATAAAGTCCAGCCAGAAGTTGGCCCCACGATTCTATGGTCCCTACAAAATTGTGCGTCGCATTGGAGAAGTAGCCTATCAATTAGAGCTACCTACATCTTCACGAATACACCCGGTATTTCATGTTTCATGTCTCAAAAAAGTAATTGGTCAGAAAGTACAAAGTCAATCAGAATTACCGGTGCTCGATGAGGAAGGACGCATACATCTCCAACCGGAAGATATACTACAACATAGAATCCGAAAGCGAGATCACGTCAGATTCACGAATTTCTCATTAAATGGCAAGATTTATCAGAGGAGGATGCAACATGGGAACCTGAAAGTATCTTCCAGACATTTCCAGCTTTGAGGACAAAGCTTTTCGAGGAGGGGAGTCATGTTGCATTCCAAACATAGCCTGCGTCGGCTATGTTTTCCAAGCGGTTAACATTTAGTATATATATTCACAATAGTTTATTTGAAAGCTATCATCTTTATTTTCTAATTTTCATTGGCGTTAATCGCAACTGCCTATAAGGCGAGGGTGTGCCCACCTTGAGTGGCGTTGGTTTATTTTATTCATTCACTGCATTTTCTTATTCGATATTTACGTTCGTCAATCTTGTTCGGTATTATAATTATCTCTGTAAGTTCTTTGAGCAGAAGGATACTTTTATCCTTCCAGGTTTCCTTTGTTTTAGAAGATGTGGATGTCTCTTGATGATCCATTTTAATAGTTGCATCCACATGCATATGTTTATGGCTCAATTCATGTTTTTGTTTCACTCTATAGTGTTTACCTGTGATAGCTCGAATACCCCCAGTTTGACATGGAGGAAACACCCATCCTTGCTCTTGAGAAGGCGCTATGAGAAATGAATTAGGCATGACTAATTTCAATTGGAGTAGCACTTTTGATGTGGCAACATTGTTTGATGATATTACCTATTGTTCTGATTGTTTTAGAGAAACATGGTTCTCTATTTTGATATTGACCATTCCCACAAACTCGTGAGAAGGTATTTTGGCTTTCATACAAGCTGTGGGTGGGTCATCAACTTGCCGAGGTGATTTTGTCTCAATTATGTCAACTGATGTTTTCGCTTCCTCGTAAGGTAAGGTGATACCATGAGTTTTGTTGATGGGAGTAGGGAGCAATGGATTGATGCAAGCTTTAGTCGAATGTTTTATGATTTCATCCGAATGCATTTTTTGGGGATTGCATGTTGCAGGAGGTTCATGTGGTTCATTGATATTTTTTTATTACTTGAAAGGATCGGGATCATTGTGAACCATGTACACTTACCCTTGGTGCACAAATTTAAGACATTGATGCACTATGGATGGCATGCATTCCATGTCCCTCATCCATGGTCTGCATAATAATATATTGTATTACCTTTCACCTTCTAAGATGTGACACAATGTAGGCATGGTATTTATCACAACCTGGATAGGTAGGACTATTGTACCGACTATAGGGGAAGTGGCATAATTAAAGGTTCTTAATATGAATGTTGAATCTGTAATTTGTGAAGGTGGAAGATTCAGATGTTTCAAAGCCACGACAGTGATGATGTTAATGGATGACCCGATGTCAATAAAAACTCACTTATATGGAATCTGATTGATGCTTGCTATGATATGCAGTGGCGGATCAGGTTCGTTAATAGGGATAGACCCAATCTCTTGCTTGTAGAATGTGATCACAAGATCCTTATATGATTAAATTGAATTCAATGGTTGTAAGGACTGCAACACATGATCAACTTTAATTGGATTTTTTGATAAGGTAGACTGATCAAGGTATTTATTACTCCCTACTGTAATATTTATCATGCCAATAAAGCCCTCATTAGGCGGGGCTATGTGTACCTCATTCACGTGCTCAATTTGATCGTTTTGGACCTCATGCTTGGGTAGAGGATCTTTGAATATGCCAATGTGTTGATTATCCATAGCCAAGGGGATATCTATTTGCAATTGGTTTTTGTCTAACATATTTTGCACCACATTTTTTAATGAGATGCACTCCTGGATGTCATGGTCATTTTGCCAATGGTACACACAATATAAATATTCCCTATACCCTTTAGGTTTTGGGTGATTAGGATCAAGGGTGCGTATTTCAGGCAAGATTAGAGCCTTGGCCTCGCATAGGTGGTTGAAAAGTGACACCAAAGGTTTAGGCAATGGTGTGTAGTTGCGAGATGTTTGACACTATCGTTTTTGTTCCTGGTTCCCATTGCACTGATTGTAATGCATTAGGGGAGGATGAGCCTGATAGTTCGATGGTTGTTGGCTCTTTTTCGCTTTTGGAATATTCAACATGACTTGATTTATAGGTGTAGGTTTGGCATGATGTGATTGATTACGTATGTTATTATTATTCCAATCCCTTTAC
The DNA here is from genome assembly GCA_028583015.1 of Wollemia nobilis. Lineage (NCBI taxonomy): Eukaryota > Viridiplantae > Streptophyta > Pinopsida > Araucariales > Araucariaceae > Wollemia > Wollemia nobilis. Next base: position 11,098,963 of record JAQPPZ010016945.1, read on the forward strand.
AGAGTTTCAAATCTCCTTCTTGGACCTTTATATCTTCAATAACTTTGGCTTGTGCCAAAGCCTCCTCAAATGTTGAATATTGTTGTAACTAAAGCAACAACGATATGTGCTTAACATAACTCTTCATGAACATTCAAGTTAGTTTAGATATGGGGATAGTGAATAGGAGTTTAGACATAATATTTTAGCACCTGTTCGCGTAGTCCATAACTATCTCATTGTCATATTGATGTAAACTTGACAAGTCAAAAAGGTTATCCTTCTTCTTGATGCCAAAGGAAAAGCATTCGCTAGCTGTTCAAAACTAGTGGTGTTGTACCTTAGGAGTTGGTTGTACCATTCAAGGGTAGCGCTTGAGAGTGTTATTATGAAGGTTCACAACAACAAGGCATCGTTGTTTTGTAGCTGGAAACACAATTTCATAAAGCTTGTAACATGTTCCTATGCATCTTTGTCTCCCTTAAACTTATCCAACTTAGGCATTTCAAAATGTTTAGGATAATATGGACTTGGTAATGACGGGCTAAGGGGTTAGTTGTGAATTTTGCTCAAAGTGGGCTTCTAACAAACTCCATATTTTTTTAAAGGGATTTGATCCGCTAGGTGAGCACTTTATACACTTGACATGAAATGATTTCTTCCTCTCGAAGAGATCTTCGAGGAGTAAGCGGTAGTAGGTTTCTATGGGAACGAGTTGGTCGATTGTAGTCATCGACCAATTCCACAAAGGATGGTTTAGGATACAACTTCTCTTGATCATCTCATTTTGATTCCTCGTATTGGTCATGCTCTGATAAATAAGGTGCTACACACTGTTGTTACCTAGAAGCATGTTGTGAAGTTTAGTGAGGACGCTTTTCAGGTTGCCTAGCAGGCATCTCATGGTGAGATGTAGTACATCTCGTATTATGCTACTGTGACAAAATAACTGAACACAAATAAAGACACACAAAAAAAGAAGTAGATTGCCAGAAAATGTCCTTTGTATTGATATTGATACAGTTTTTACAAAATATTTTGAATTACCCCAAGTGTGTTGGAGGTAATGTTACAATGCTTCTTTTCTCTCTGAAACACAACTCTTCTGATGAAAGAGGGGAGATCCTTCAACTCTTTCACAAGATATGGTGTTCTTCGTTCTCTTGTCATAGCTTCAAGGGGTGAGTGGGCTTTGGTATCCAATGTGAGGACCACTCCAGCTTCAACAACTTCTCAATGAACCTGTTACCTACACACATTCAACCAACAAACGAATTAGTAGCACCTATCACAATCAAGCAATAAATCCAATGCTACACATAAATCCTAAGCTAATGCGAATGAAAAGTAGATAATAGAAAACAATCAATAAATAAAGCCTTACTAACACAAAAATTACTGATCTCGATCGTGCGTGTGGTTTCGTGCTCAGGATTGTGGAACCGTGGAAGCATGGTTGTGTGTTGGAAATCGTGGACCTGTGGTCATGAAATCGCGGATGCACATTTGTGGACTGGAAATTGTGGATCTACGATTGTGAAACCGTAAATGCGTATTTTCTACTATGGAGCCGTGGATGAGCGATTTTGGATGAAAAATAGATTACCTCAGGATTCGAACCAGCAATATGGAATTGCGCAAATACTTGAAACTTCTCGTTGGGTCTAGGTCAATTTCGGTAGCCTGTCGGTATGCAAATTCAGCTCCCTTTTCTTGGTGGAAACATGGTGTATTTATAGGCCTCTTGGGGTTTTGGAGGAAAAAGGGAGGTGCCAAGCCCAACTTGGCAAGTGGTAAATTTGAACTGCCAGGTGGAAGGGGCAGTTATAGTGAGTCATTTAGTGTGCCTCACTTAACTGGGGTGATGTGGCTGTAGGTGGAGTGAAATGTGGGATTCTATCCTATGTGAAGGGACAAGGGAGACAAAAATGGATGAGATGTGGCATGGGTGTTGGGAATTTTTCCCATGTGCAAATACAAGAGACACAAGAGTGGGTGAGATGTGGCAAAGATGCTGGGTGAAGTGTCCAGGACACATGTCCAATGGGCAAGTAGGGTATCCTAGGGTGATTTTTCAGATTTAATCAATTTGAAAAATAGGATAATGTGCAGGATTTTATATTCCTAAGTTAGAACTTAGGCATATAATTAATTATGCAACACTTGGTGGTGGGGTGATAAATGTGACTTTGAAGGTGTTGGATTTTGGTGTCTATAGTTACCCCTTTTTGTACCACATTGTGTACAACACAATGCGACACAAAAACTAATGACACTCAACTTTTATTTGGTGGATGGACTCAACTATATTTGGTATGGTTAGACTGAATGGTTATATAATATTTTTTTTGTTTTTGTTGCGTGCTTACCCCCTAAATTGGTGTGTGTGTAACGAATGATACCCAATAGCCAATTGAAAGTTTATTTTTGTTTTGGTTACCCCAAGTTTTAGGACCTTTGTTTGTTGATTACCTTCGGTTTGTTGACATGCAAGTATTGAAGATATGGAACCAATTATCATAGGCGCCTGTCCTAGTGACTGTTAGCAATTCCATTATACAATTTGATGTGGTTGAAAGTTACCATGTTTTGTAACCTCACGGAGTAGGCGTCACTTCTACCTTGGGTTGTCTGCAGTGATCATTGGTATGAAATTTTGGAGCATATATATATATATTTATTTTTGGGAATCGTGTTTTCATGGTGGATTGCTTCTAAAATCGCAGACCTATGATTTCAACTTGTAAAGCCCGGGTCTGCATTTTATTTTGAGAACCATAGTTTTGCATTTTCATGCACCATGGAAAACGCGGGCGCACGTTTTCCATCGCATTTCTCGGTTATTTATAGGCTAGTTGCCTAGTCATTCTCATCTGTTTGCTAGTTGTCCATGTTTTATTTGTTGAGCAAGATGAGTGGCATGGAGATTGGGGAGGGCAGCAGTGGCGGTGGCGTTGGTGGTGGCTAGGCTGGAGCAGAAGGTAGCATCCACTATGCCGAGGTTGGTGATCTTGCCCTTTAGTTTAGGTTTCCTTTATTGCTTGTTGTGTGTTTTTTTTTGTATGTTTTGTTTATTTTTTTTGTATAACTAAGTGGGGCTGGTAATGAACATTTTTTTCTTTTCTTTTGTTTGTTTGGTTTTGTTTTTGGCTGTTGTTTTTTTTTATCGCCTAGGGGTAGGCAATTTTTTTTTTTTTTGTGTTGTATTTTTTTTTTGTGGTGTTTTGTGTTTCAGGTGAAGCTACTTGATGCCCGACATAGATGGCCTCACACTATTCGCAAAGTGTGTAAGGCCCTTTCTGATGATGATTGGACTCTATTAGAGACCATTGGTCTTGATGGTTGCGGGCGGTTGGGAATCGTCTAAGCCAATGAAGATTTGTTGTCGACGCTAGTTGAGTGTTGGGATCCTGACAGGGGGACGTTTCAACTTCCTACGGGGGAATTTACTATCACCCTTGAGGACATTTACTGGATTTTTCGTGTTCCTATTGAGGGTCCTGATGTCCGTGTTGGCCTTGACAAGAAGAAGGCTTTGTACCCTATATTTGGTGAGATGTTGGATATAGACTGCAGTAGGGGTGGAATTGCTTACCTGGATTTATTTACGGCTGGTAGTCTGGTAGCAGTTCCTACTTTTTTGATGTATATGTTGAGCAACATGTTGCCTAATTTCATGGGATCGAGGATCCTATGGAACTAGGTACCTATATTTTTGGGGTTGATATCTAATCCTCGATGGTTGGCGTGGGCTCTCACTCTTCTATGTTAGATTTACAATGAGTTGTACGAGGTGAAGAGGCAGGGGCGAAAGGGACTAGGTTGCAGCTTAGTGCTCCAAATTTGGTCTTGGGAGCACATCATTGTTGGACGACCAATTGGTTTACCTTGTGCCTATGATGCCACTTCTCCTCGCTCTTACAGGTGGCTTCTTAGTGAGGAGCTTAGCCGTCTAGTGGTTAGGGCGCTAGATTACAAAGATATTCTTAGCTCACTTACTAGAGATTTTCTGAGTTGGCACTCGTGGAGGGGCATGGATTGGGTGATTGATGTGGTAGAGCTTTGTCGTGCTAGGTGAGGTCAATGGGTTGTTGGTGCCCATCTTAGGGAGATGGATTTTGTCTAGTTCAATCATGTGCAATGTTAGTTTGGTTTGGTGTAGGGTGTGCCTGATTCACCTATGACCTATAGGCAACGGGGTGATGAGTTGGGGTTGCCTGTTGCACCTGATTTTTGGAGGGTTTATGACCCTGTCGATAAATTTTATTTTAAGCTTATTGAATTGGATGACGTGGGTACCACTCCTAAGTATGAGGCATGGTTTGCCTATCAACCTCCTTTGACACAAAGCATAGTTGTTGATGATGAGGGGAGTGGTGATGAGGCAAAGGTAGGAGGATGGGTATTGTTGAGTGGTATTTTCACCCAATTGTGAAAACACACTCTTTGATAGGATTTGGGTTCTAAATCCTCTCGCAAAGAAATTTAATAAACAATTTCTCCAAGGTTTCGCTATGTTAGCATTTTACATTTGTGTATTAATAATCTCAAATAAAGATATTCAATAAAAATGCTTGGAACACCTCAGTGGTTGCATGTAACTGAAAACAAGGGGCAATGTTGGTTTATTTTACTGTGAAACTATAAATGATTGTTTGTTGAACCCGAATAAAGCAAATGTGATTTGGTCCCTATATGACCATGCTGTAACTTCAAAGTGGAAATTGATAAAATGCCATAAAACATAACTCCTTCAATGAAATTGGAATTTTCATGAAGGGAATGTCATCATCGGCTCATGAATAAAAAATAAAACTAAAAATGAAGTTCTGGCCTTGAAATGGAAATTTTCTATTTTCAGATTTTGGAATTTTTAGTTTTTTATTTTTTTATTTTAATACCTGTAAAAATAAAGTGCAGAAAAAAAAAATGAAAATAAAATGTGAAAGAAAAATAAAAAGTGCATTCAGTATGATGCTATCCTATTTTGACAAAACCGAAGCTAATGAGGTTTTCTGCATACAACCTAACCTATTGAACCTGCAAACTCGCACAATCCGAGTAAGTTAGGTGCTTGGTTTCAGGGTTTAAACTGTAATTTTTAGATTTAGACATTCGCATGAAGCAACCAAGAGAACTTGCATTAAACTTCACCTATAAGCCTAAAAATATGAAAAGGGGAAAGATAAATATTCAATCCTGCATGCATAAAATAACTCCTTTCTTGCCAATGAGGTGCAACTCTCTGAATTTTTTGTATTAAAAATTGGTCATTATACAACAACAAAATCTCTGGTTTCCCAAACCCAGTCTATGGAAGAAAACAGCTTCAAAGTAGGCCCAGAATGGCCCTCTAGCCTTCAGCACTGCAACTCTGCTTACAACAATTTCCTACCTAGTCCAATGTAAAGGAATATCCAAAAAAAGTAGAAGAAAAACACCACAAAAGCAGGCCCAGAATGGCTTATTGCCTTTGGCTCTGCAACTCTGCCCGTAGTGGTTTTCTGACATTTGTACCAATCTGTGCTTCTGCTTTTATACTTTCTAGCAATGCTCTCTTTTTTGCCCTATGATGCTTTGCTTCATCTCCCAAATCACTTCGTTTCACCTTCCCCGCCTTTTCATTGTTTTTGACTTTATGCTTGACATCGAGATGCTTGATCTTCTTTATGACCTGTAACGCTTCTGTAGCCCTTACACCTTTATGCCACATGTTCCACGTTTTTTTGCATGTTCCATAATGGCCCCCTGTAAATCATGACCAAAAATAGCATGTCGCGATATCGCGACGTTTTTATGTATGTAGCTTAGCTTTTCTTCTTTCACCATGAAAATGAGACATGTCGCGATATCGTGACATTTTCCTGTCAACAACCTTGTCCGCCTTCATGCATCGCAAAAATGAGACATGTCACGAAATCACGACATTTTTATGTCAACAGCTGAGCAAATGCAACCTATCCTAAAATCGTGATGTTTTTCTCTTTCGGGTTGTGCAGATGCAACCTGTCACGAAATCATGACGTTTTTTTCTTTCGCTGTGTTTTGCTTTACTGGCCATGAAAACGTGACATGTCACAAAATCGTGACACCTTTTCATTCTGTTCACTTAGGCAACTTTCTGTCGTGAAATCATGATGCCTTTTCATTCCTTTCACTTTGGCAGCTTTCTGTCATGAAATCGCAATGCCTTTCATCTTCGTACCCCTTGGCTGCTTTCTGTCATGAAATCGTGATGCTTTTCATCTTCGTACCCCTTGGCTGCTTCCTATCATGAAATCGTGATGCTTTTCATATTCGTACCCCTTGGCTGCTTCTTATCGCGAAATCATGATGCTTTTCATCTTCGTACCCCTTAGCTGCTTTCTGTCGCGAAATCGTGACATCTTTTAATTTGGCATATCTTGCTGCTTCAAGTCGCGAAAACGCGACATGTCGCGATATCGCAACAATTTTAGTGCCTTGCCCTGTTTGACTGGTTTGACCTCGATTTTGTGACATGTCGTGATTTTTCTACAATATTCCATTATGTCTTTCTCTCTCTTCTATGACCCGCGATTTCACAACACGTCATGATATCGCGACATTTTCTCTTCATGATGCATTCTGCTGCTCTTAGCCGCGAAAATGCGACATGTCACGAAATCGTGACAACTTTCCATTTCTAGCCGCGACGGAGCAACATGTCGCAAAATCACGACAACTTCATTTTTTGCCGCGACGGAGCAACATGTCGCGAAATCACGACAACTTTTCATTTTCGACCGCGACGGAGCAAATGTCACTATATCGCGACAACCCTTCATTTTCGACCGCGACGGAGCAACATGTCATGATATCGCAACAAATTTTCATTTTCGGCCACGACGGAGCAACATGTCGCTATATCGCAACAACTTTTCATTTTCGGTCGCGACGGAGCAACATGTCGCGATATCGCAACAACTTTTCATTTTCGACAACTTTTTCTTTTTTGTGATATTCTTCTTTTTTCTTTGATTTTTAGCATCTGGGCCACTGTGGTCTTCTTTGAAAGCATGCAAAAATGTGGGTCCCCAATTTTGGGGTGTGTTATGGATCAGCCACAACAAGTACCTTGGTCAATGAAGTGTCGACGAGGTAGTACTTCGAGAGCTGATATGGCCACTGATGTGCAACAGCTCGAGGAGGTTGGCGATGATGGGGGTGGAGAGGGGGATGCCCCTCCTCGATGGATAGAGGAGGAGTGGGGTATTCTCCAGGTTGAGCGGGACAGTCTGGAGTTGGAGGTGGCTCGCTTGAAGGGTGAGTTGGCCTTATGTCAGAGCGAGGTGACTCGCTTACAGGCTGAGGTGGATGGACTGCGGGGTGGACCTAGTAGTGATGCTATCGCTACTAGGGATGCAGATATTGTTAGGCTTGGGGGTGAGGTTTCTCGACTTGAGGGTGAGCTTACTCGCTTACAAGCTGGTTTCGGTGGAGGGGACACCGCAACTACTATTGCTGCTCTTCGAGCGGAGATATCTCAGAGGGTTGCTCATCAGGGTGTAGATTTGAGGACCCTGCATAAGCAGGCTACTTATATTGAGATGTTGGAGAACATATTGCATGAGCGGCAGATCCCTTTGCCTATTCCTCCTTCATCTTTAGTGGCTACTACTAGTCGAGGGACCGAGACGAGCCACAGGAGTCATCGATGGACTAGCTCACATGCTGCTTCATCAGCCCAGGGTTCTCAGAGGGATCCTGCTAGCACCAACTAGTGTGCCTTATTATCATTCTTTTTGTATTTTGTGGTGTATCTATTTTGTTATGAGCCTTAGTGCTCTGATGTATACAACCTATAGGCATTTTGTACTATGAGACCTCCATATTTATATATATACATGGCTTTTATATTTTGGTTATCTCTTGTGTTAATGATAATTTATGCATGTTTCATTGAAATGCTTTATTATTGTTTATTGATGTAAATGCAATCTAAATATTATGTGTTTGCTCTATGATGATTTATGGTTTTCATTTGATGTATGGTATTGTGTCAATTATTGATGCAAACTAATATGGAATATGCAGTTTAATTATTTGTTTATGCAAACTATATGATTGAATGCATGGTGTTCATGTGATCTTTTTATAGCTCAGAATATCATTGACCATTACTTGTTCATTGTTGCAATTGGGGGTATCCAACTTGATGACTTTATGTGGGTGATGTATGATGTAGATATGTATGTGATTATGGAAGAATATATGGATGTTGATATGGAAGATGTTTTGGTTTTTGATTGTTAATAGTGGAAGATTTTCAAAGACTCAAATAGGCTAGTGATATCAACAAACTTACTTGACTATTGTCTAACTTTCTTTAGGACCAAGGTGTGTGCAAGTGAAGTTCATTTACTAAATCTTGAGCATGGCAATGACCCTAAGCAATCAAGAACCAGTGTATGTGAATGTGAAGTTCATTAACCCATTATGAGTAAATTGGATGTGACCTGTTATGGGATTTACCAAGTAGCTAGCTTGCCCGTATGTGCGGTCAGAGGTCTCCCTTTTGGGAGAGAGACATGTCGCCCTGCATGAGTTTACTCCACTGCCAGTCAAGCATCTATAGCCCCGGTGGAGGCTCACTCCATAGTCCAATGATCTGATCTTTAGGCTTTGGGGATGACTACATAACTTTCTGAGGGGAATGTAGTACGATCCTTTCAGCTTTAGGGATCTGTGGTGTGTGCATGGAATTAATTTTGTATAGAGTTTTGGGGAATCGGATTCTCAACCGAAGTGTGATGAGAATGTGATCCTATCCTTACTACTCTACATTTTGTTTATATTTGAAGAAGAATTGTGATAGTGGTGAAAACCATTATTTTTTATTTTGGACTATGTTGCATGATAGGACAAGTGAGGAATATTATCTTTTCACTTCAAGGTGCTACCCAAGTTTGGCGTTATCCTTCTCTTACTCAAAATGTTTTTAAGATGTGAAGAAGTGTGTTTGGTGCAAGATTGTTTTGGGGTCAGTCGACGATACTCAAGACTTTCTTAATGTGAGAAAAGTGCTTTGGTCCTAAAGAAAATTGGACATTTTATGAAAGTTGGTTTTACACTAGACATGGTTGAGTGACTGAAAATTTGATTTTATGACATAGGAACATCATATATGGGTGTAGCGTTTGGTGAATTGCGTAAATGCCTTAGTTGGGTACCCCCAATTCTTGGAACTTGTTTTTCTTTGGTCATATCATCACCACTACAAAAGATCACTGAACATGGGATGGGATGGATGCAATTATATTATTATTTTTTTTTTAATGCAGCTAATTGCATATGATATGTTTATTGTAATGCAAATTTATTGAAATTCTTTTATTTATTAAATTTTGTGATATGAATATTATCTATGTGATATGCGAATGCAATGTGTAAAATGCATGTAAAAATATTTATATACAATGTAAAATGTATGCAATTTTTTTTTTAGCCATGTATATATATATACATATGTTGCGAGTCAATTTATGCATAAAATGCCTTTAGGTGCATTATGTTTAATGGCTCTAGTTCCAACTTTCCTTCTAAGTTGGCAAGTCTATACGTTCTTGGTCCCAACTTATGCTTTACAATATATGGGCCTAACCAATTAGCTATAAATTTATCTCTCAAGTGTGGCAATGCATTGGTATTTTGTTGATTTTCTTTGAGCACTAGGTCCCCTACTTGAAATTCGTGAGGATGGACTTTTGCGTTGTAAGCACGTTTGATTCTGTCTTGATATACTCGCAAATGCTCTAGAGCGTTGATGCGTTTTTCATCAATAAGTGTCAATTGGTCAAGACGTGCTTGCCTAGTGGTGTCATCATCCATGAATTCCTGTAATGTGATTCGCAAGGAGGGTATCTCGAGCTCAAAAGGTAATATAGCTTCAGCACCATAAACTAATGAAAATGGTGTTGCTCCCGTTGGCGTTCTGATGCTTGTTCTGTAAGCCCATAGTGCCAAAGGAAGTTGAGTATGCCAATCTCGATGATTTTCTTTGACCAGTTTCTTGAGAATGGATACCATTATTTTGTTGGTTGCTTCAGCTTGCCCATTTGCTTGTGGGTAATAAGGTGTTGAGAAGCTATGTTGGATATTGAATTTGTTGCATAAGGCTCTAACATCCTTATTCTTAAATGACTTCCCATTATCAAAAATGATCTTAGAGGGTATTCCAAAATGATAGATAATATGCTGAAGTATAAACTCCGCTATTCGAGGTCCAGTCGTAGTGGTCATTGGAATTGCTTCCACCCATTTTGTGAAGTATTCCATAGTGGTTATGATGAATTTATGTTGTCCTGATGAGGCAGGTGATATTTTACCAATCAAATCGAGGCCCCATTGTGAAAATGGCCAAAGACTTTGAATGGGTTGTAGAGCGTGTGATGGTACATGAGTCAAATTGGCATGATGTTGGCACTTTTGGCACTTTTTGACATATTGACAACAGTCACTTTCCATTGTTGGCCAATAGTATCCCATGCACAATATTCTCTTTGCGATGGCCATTCCACTGAAATGACCACCACAAGTACCATCATGGGCTTCTGCTATAGCTCGTTCTACCTCAATTGGATCTAGACATCGTAATAATATTCCATCATACCCACGTTTATACAACACGTCCCCCAAGAGAGTGAAACGAATTGCTTTTTGTTTGAACGTTCTTTTTGCAGTTCATGTCATTTCTATTGGGAGTGTTCCAGACTTGAGAAAGTCTCTTATTTCATCAAGGTAAGAATTGTAAGGTTCAACATGTATCAAACAAACATTCTTCTCACCTATAGATTCTGCTCTTTGAATTGATGGTTTTGACACTATTGTTATGATTAGCGGTTGTACTTCTCCATGCTCATTCTTAGGGATGAGAGATCCCAAAGAAGCCATTGCATCCACAAATATATTTGTCGAACGGGGTAGGTTACTAATTTCATACCAGTCAAACTTTTCTAGCAATTTTGTTGCTACTTCATGATATTGCTTTAAAACTGGTTCTTTACATTGATATTCTCCTTTTACTTGGTAAACAACTAGTTGAGAATCACCAAAAATGCTTAGTCTTTTTATGCCCATTGCTATAGCTGATTGAAGACCCAATATTAAGGCTTCATACTCTGCATTATTGTTAGTGCATGTGAAGTCAAGTTTGAATGATAAAGGAATTGGTATTCCTTCAGGTGTATAAAACATGACTCCCGCACCTTGTCCTTTCTTGCACTTAGATCCATCAAAGAACATTGTCATGTCTGCTTCATCCTCAGGGGAAACTAACTCTTCCTGTTCTGTGACAGAGAATATTGAATCATCTGGAAGCTCAATGATTAGTGGTTTATCATTATGTAAAGGAGCTTCAGCTAGTTGATCAGCTATCACTTGCCCTTTTATGGATTTTTGACTTATGAATTCAAGATCGAATTCTATTAAAAGCATTATCCATTTAGTTGTACGGGTGTTGTTGTAAGTGCGAGTCATCATGTATCGCAGAGGGTTTTCTCTAGCTATGACATAAGTAGTGTTGCTTAGCATATAATGTCTAAGTTTCTTAGTGGTGAAAACCACTGCTAAACACAACTTTTCGACATAAGCATATCTTGTTTCGTAACTTACCAATGTTCGACTAATATAGTAAATTGCTTGCTCCTTATGATTTTCATTCTTTTGTGCAAGCATTGTCCCTAGTGCAAAATCTATTGCAGAAATGTATAGGTAAAAAGGGACTCCTGTTCGAGGTGGTGTAAGAACTGGTGGTGAAGCCAGATACTTCTTTATGTCATCAAATACCTCTTGACATTCAGTTGTCCAAGAGAATGTCACCCCTTTTGTAGCAAGCGGTTGAAAGGCCTGCATTTATCTGAGAGTTGTGCAATGAATCATCGGATAGATTGGATCTTTCCTTGTAAGCTACGCAACTCTTTCAAGTTCTTGGGAGGTGGCATCTCTATTATAGCTTTTACCTTACCTGGGTCCACTTCAATGCCTCGCTTGGAGACAATGAATCCTAGAAGCTTTCCTAATGTGACACCAAATACACACTTCTTAGGATTTAACCTTACTTTATGTTCTAGCAATCGATCGAACACTTTTTCCAGGACTTCAATGTGCTCAAGACGTGTTTTTGATTTAGCAATCAGGTCATCTACATAATCCTCGATGATCTTATGCATATAGTCATGAAATATGTACGTCATAGCACGTTGATATGTAGCTCCTGCATTCTTAAGTCCAAAAGGCATCACTCTGTAATAGAATGTGCCCCAGGGTGTTGTAAATGTTGTCTTGTGTTGATCTTCGAGATTAATTCGAATTTGGTTGTATCCCGAGAAACCATCCATTAAGGAAAGCATTTCATGGCCAGCACAGGAGTCTACTAGTTGATCGATATTAGGCAAAGGAAAATCATCCTTGGGACATGCTTTGTTTAAGTCTCGAAAATCAGTGCACACATGTATCCCTCCGTTCGGTTTGCGAACGGGTACCATATTTGAGAGCCATTCTGGGTAATCAATTGGTACTATGAAGTATACATCCAATAACTTTTGTAGCTCTTCTTTCACAATTAATGCAACTATTGGATGGACTTTCCTAAGCTTTTGCTTGAAAGGCTTTGCATCTGGTGCCAATGTAAGGTTGTGGACTACCAAGTCTGGGTCTAAACCAGGCATGTCTTTATATGACCATGCGAACACTTCTTTCTTTCTCATCAGCACATTGATTATGCATTCTTTTTCTTCTATGGATAAATCTTTTGCGATTTTGACAATTTGGGGATTATCCGCATCTTGACTAAGGTTCACATCTATAGATTCTTCAATAAGCATGTGATAACCTTCCTCCAACTGATGTGGAGTTGGGATGAGGTGGATATCATCCACCACATTCTCAAATGTCTCAGGGGCTTCCCCTTCTATTTTAGTTTGAAAAACTGAGTTATTTGATGATGAAGGTTGTTGTGAAATATATGCATTTGAAGCATGCAACAACTCTTCGGACAGGATAAATTTGGCAATGGATGGTGGGGATGAGATCCTATCCATGGAAATGAGGCTAGTGTCGATATGGATCGGCTTTGCCTTATCATATGGATTGTGGAGTGGGGTGAGAAAATCAACAGAAATCATGTTGACTTGATGGAAATGGGGTGGCTGTGATTCGAGAGGTGATGACTCATCCTCTCTAGGTTGCAACTGACCTAATGTGTGTGATTGGCGGTGTTGCATGCAATGCCAATGTGATGGAGGAGGTTCTAGTTTAGGACTCTCATGCTCTTTGCTTAGCCGAAAGAGAGTGTGGTCTATTGGGAACTTCTTTTGGTACCAGTCATCTCTTCGAATAGATTCTGCATACACTACCTCTTCTTGAGGATCTTCTTCTGGATTTTCCTCCACTCTTTGGAATCCTCCAACATTTTCTTGCATTTGGTGCATATGATTAAAGTATGCCATTTTAGTTTCATCCTCATAGTCATCATCGCTTATCCAGAAGCCATTAGCATTAGTATGAGGTCCCAGAATGAGTGGCATGTAATCTGGCCTAAGGTAGGCCATCTCTGTTGGATCTTCGTATTCTGGTCCTTGTTGTAAGGGTTGCTCTAGGAAAGCTCCAATTTCATGAGGGTAAAAATTGTAGATTAGGTATTCACCATCTATATCATCATCCTCATCATTAGGTTCATCCTCTTGGTCACTTCCTTCTTCTTCTTCCTCACACTCAATGTCAAGTTCTTGGAAGGCATGATTAAGAGAAGAGCTTGCGATGGAAGGTCTATAGCCTAGACCGGAGCGGTCACTTGGCTCTCTATATTCTGGCTCAACAATGTGGTGAGGACCTTGTTCATGTCGTCCAAGTCCATATCCTTGCCAATTAACCCTTTGAAAGTATCTCATTGGGAATGTTGGGTTAGATAAATAATCAATGTCTTCATTAAACTCTTGTAAAGGGTCCTCATCCGGAGGAGATGGATCAGATGAAGAATCTACCCCCCATATATGAAATTGATTGCATTTGATTGAGAACCCATCCTGTATATCTCACCTATGGCTAAAGGTGGGTCGCGAGGGTGACCATAATCTCTGGCTGACTCAATAGGTGGTGTAACTGTGACACTTTCAATAATATACTCACCAATACCTGGACTAGCGAGATGTACTACAACTCGAGAAGGTTGGGAGGCTGATGGCTCGGTGGATGAAGAGGGTTCTTCTGAGCTAGCCTGTGGCTCTAATGGTGGTGGTGGATTTTCTCTGATAGGTGGCCCTATTTGTGAGACTACGGGTTGTGAAGTTTGTGGCTTGCTAATGGATGGAGTGGGTTGTGTTGTGAATATGAATGGTTTTTGTGGATCTGGTAGTGTGGTGGATGGAGTTGGTGGTTGGTTGGCAGGATGATCAAGTGTGATTGGAAAATGATATGTAGTGTTTGAAGGTTGAATTGAGCTGACACTTTTTAATGCAAAAGTTGGGTCAACTATGGGCAATTCTTCTTGGATGGGGGCTTTTGATGAGGTGTTACTAGGTGGAATGGTCCTGATGGTGAGTGGCTGGATAGATAGGTGTGTTGATGGAAGCAAGGGCTCATACGGGTTTGAAATTAAGTTGCAGTACTTGAAAGGTTCTGTGTCAATTGGAATACAATGTACTTTACCTTCATGTACATACTTTAAGCATTGATGCAATGTTGAAGGTACACACTTCATTTCCCTAATCCAAGGGCATCCAAGAAGTATATTATATTGCATTTCTCCTTCCAAGATGTGGAAGAGGACATGTATTGTTTTCACCCCCACGGTGATGGGAAGAACAACATTTCCTATAGTTGAGCATAAAGCATCATTAAAATCCCTAAGGGTGAAGGTGGATGTTGTGATGTGTGATGATGGGATGTTGAGTTTTTTCATTGCAGGTGTGGTGATGAGGTTGATGGAAGAACCGGTATCAATAAGAACTCTCTTGAATGGCTTCCTATCAATATGAGCTACTATGTGCAATGGTGGATCAGGTGAATCTACTGAGACTTATTTTTCCTCGAAGTCATAAAATGCTATTGAGGGTTCCATGCATTTTTGCACACTTCCCATGAAGGAATTGAATGCATTGGGGTCTTCTGTATGTACTTGGATAGACTTTAAGATTTCCATCAATGCTTCCCTATGGGGCGATGACTGTTGTATTAGCTCATAAATTGACAATTTTGTTGAAGCCATTTTTAAACTTTGGGTTAACCGGCTGCTTAAGGTGACAACTGGGTGATTATGAAAAGGTGGTGGTGGAATGGTTGGTCCAAGTTGTATGGGCACATTTGTGGGTTGTGTTGTTGTAGCCTGAGTTGTGCGATTTGCTTGTCTCTGTCCATGGGTAACTATACTGATAGCCCCTACAAAACCTTGTGGCAGTTGAGACACATAATTAACCTGATTGGGAGGAACTGTAGAAGTTGATGCTCCCATTGGTTGTTGATTTGCCTCACGATGTGGCAAAGGTGTCTGATAGATGCCTAGGTTTTGATTATTTTGGGCTAATGGGTTGTCAACTTTGATTGTACCCGCTTCCAATAAATCTTGCACAATACCTTTGAAACCATGACAACCTTCGATGTCATGTCCTCTTTGTCTATGATAGATACAAAATAGGTGCTCTTTATAACCTTTTGTCTTTGGTTTGTTAGGATCCTCAGGTTTCATCTCCGACAATGTAAAGAGTTTTGCCGCATACAACTTTTGGAAAACTAATGAATATGGCTCTTGTACTGGTGTGTAATTTCTTTTTGGCTTAAAATGACGTTGTTGCCTTTCTACAGGTTGTGTCTGATTTTGTGCCTGTTGTGGGGGTGGAACCGCTTGATAATTCAATTGTTGTGGTTGTTGTTGTTGTTGGGGTTGTTGGATTTGTGCTTGGGCTGGTTGATTTAACTATGGTTGGCCCAAGACTATCTGGTTAACCTGTGCAGTCTTGGATGGACCGTGGTTATTCCCCTTTTGATTCTTATTGTGCCACTCTTTCTTCTTAGGCTTTATCTCACCTTCTTGAATTTTTATCTCTTCTATTACCTTTGCTTGGGCAAGTGCCTCATCGAATGTTCTATACTATTGTAGTTGTAGTAATGAAGAGATGGGCCTAGCACAACTCTTCATGAACATTCATATTATCTTTGACATAGGGAGGGAAAATGGTAGCTTGATCATGATTGCCCTCCATCGATTGCCAAAGTCATAGACCGATTCATCATCATATTGTTTTAGATAAATCAAATCAGTCAATGTGGTTTGCTTTCTGACATTTAGGGCAAATCTTTCCAAGAACTGGTCCGCTAGTTGTTCAAAGGTAAAAACACTTTGATGTGGCAGGTGGTTGTACCAGTCTTGGGCTTCTCCCCCTAATGTCTGAGGAAATGTGTGTAACATGAGTGCATCATTGCTCTTGATTCTAAAGCATGCATTTACAAATCTAGTTACATGTTCATGGGGGTCCTCTTCCCCCTTAAATTCAATCTTGGGTATCTAAAAATTAGTTGGATATGGCGGCTCAAGCACCGAAGCATGAATAGGATGATTGAGTAGTTGCCTTAAAGTTGGCTTTTGGTATTGCAAACCTGGAGTTTGCATGGCAAGACTATCAATATGACTCTGTAAGAACTGGTATCTAGGGTCATCCATAGGACTAACACTCGAATGTACTTGATGTTACTGGTAATGGGGTGGATTGTATGTAGGTTACGGGTGATAAGGTATGGTTGGCTGAAATGTGTTATGGTAAGGATGTTGATGGATGTTATGATACGGATGGGGTGATGGAGGTATGATGGTATGCTGACCTACTGTATTAGTATATGGATGTGGAGGTTGATTATGAACCATAGTGGTAGATGGAGGGTGCATTACCCAAGATGGATCTTGGATAAAGGTATTAGTTTGGTGAGATGTAGGTGGAAAGTTATGTTCAATCCCTTGCAAATGTTGGTTGGGGTCAGGATTTAC
Source organism: Wollemia nobilis (assembly GCA_028583015.1). Classification (NCBI taxonomy): domain Eukaryota; kingdom Viridiplantae; phylum Streptophyta; class Pinopsida; order Araucariales; family Araucariaceae; genus Wollemia; species Wollemia nobilis. The sequence goes on from JAQPPZ010016945.1 coordinate 11,115,935, forward strand.
GCTATGGTTAGCGTTATCTAAAATCATTTGTTGTAGTTGTAAGAAATCTTGTTGCATAGCAATTGCATTTGAAGTAGGGACCGCCACATGTGATGTGGTAGGTTGGGTTGGTTGTGAGGCAACCATGGTAGTGGAAGTGAGTGGGGGTAAGTAGCAAAGGGTATTGCCACTGAATGTGGTATGGTATGAGATGTAGAACCTATGAGGGTAGTGGGTGGAGTGGATGTTGGGGCTTGTGAAACAACAGGAATTGTTTCATACAAGGGATTGGTGGAAATGGTTATTTGTTGAGGTAATGTGAGGGGTGGTTGGTTGGATGATGATGGTTGGTTAGCTAGTGCTACAATAGCCAACTCAAAGAGAGGATTTGTGAAGACTTGTTTCGGTTGTTGTGGGTAAGTGAATGTGGACTCTTGTTGTAATGGTGGTATGACACGGGATGGGATGGAGAGTGGTGGCAATGATGGGAAGACCATTCCAGCTGCATTCAAGTACATTCTAACAGTATCCATGTCCAACATGGTGACACGACTATCCATCACTGTAGGAGGTTCACTCCTAGGTGTCTCAGGTATGGTTGTGTGAGTGGCCCTATGCATAATGTCTATGTCCATATTAGGGGCACTACTAGAGGGCCCTACATTAAAGCTTTGGGACATAGAAAGGGGCATGCTTACTTGCCCTACCACCGAAGTGTTAGGGATGTTGCCAGACTGAGATGCCATGGGGGAAGACCACTGACTTTGGCTTGACACTAATTTCTTAGCCTGACTACGAGTCACTACCATACGCTACTATGTGATAAAATGCCAAGTGCAACTATGTGTCTATGTAAATAAAATGATAATACAATGCAATACAACACGCAAAGCAAACAAACACACAAAATTTTTGGTCCTAGATTTTTGCCAATTTTTTTTTTGAAATTGTTTAAAAATGAAAAGATGTGTGCTCAATGTTTTGCCCTAAATGAATCTAGGATTTCACCTGTATACTCGCAGCTCGACAACCTGGCTATGAACTCTAGGTCGCGTAAACCCCCCAAAGTGTGGTAGTGAAAGTCCACACCCGGGCAGGGAGCACAGGTCCTACCAGTCCTCACCCAGTCTCACTTGGTCAGCGTCATACTCTCCGAAGAGAAATATATGCAAATTTTCCAAGCTACGACGGTTCTTGGAGCCGACCTTGGCCAAAAATTAGGGTATAATGTTGGTGGTTCGATGATGAAATCCAAACCCGATGGTGATGAAATCCAACCATTTTCCAATGTTTATGTGAGTGTGTGGTGGTTTTGTTTAATTATTGTGGTATGCAAGACTACCATGCAATTTTATTTCAATGCCTAAATGTAAAAAAATAGAAAACAGAGAATGGCAAACAACAGATCAGGGGCAAAAGTGCCAACTTCAGATCCAATCCAATCAGATTCTATTTAATAGGGCTAACCATAGATGCGCGATTAGTTCTGGTAAACCATGGATGCACGGTTTGCCAACCATGCATCTGCATTTGGGATATCCCAACCATGGATGCATGGGTCCTTTCTATCAATAAAAATAGATTAGGCTTTTACAGACCCAAACCTAAAAATAATTTCCAAGTTATTTCTAACCCGACAGATGCAAAGATGATCTGTTTGTCTATTTATGCGAATGCAGATTTTTTTTTTTATGAACTCTATCCTAAGACCTACATGCAAACAAATGGCAAACAAGACTGACCTTCTAATTTACCCTAAGTGCAATGCTAATAACAAAATTCAAATAAAGAAGTAGAAAAGAAATAAAAATCAAAAGGTACAGACCTATGATCCTATCGTTGCTCCTTCCAATTATCAACCATCGACCCACATTTCCACAACACAACAACGCAATCCACATTTTCATAAATCAAAACCATCACTTGCATTCAATTACCAACCATGCTTCTACATTTCCTCAGAATAGAAACCATGCATTGCATTCTATCAGGGCAGAAATCATGATTCTACATTTTCACAATGAACAAGTCGAACACAGGGTTCTCTAGATTTATCGACCTAGGGTCGAATCTACGTGCACCTCGAACTCCCAAAACCTGTAGGTACAAAACAGAGATCAAAAAATAAATTTAAAAAGCAAGGCAAAACAAAATGGAACCTTTAGGGGGTCCCACCGTGATCACCATTTATGTAACCAAAATAACTGAACACAAATAAAGACACACAGAAAGAGAAGTAGATTGCCAAAAATTTCCTTTGTATTGATATTGATACAATTTTTACAAAATATTTTGAATTGCCCCAAGTGTGTTGGAGGTAATGTTACAATGCTTCTTTTCTCTCTGAAATACAACGCTTCTGATGAAAGAGGGGAGATCCTTCAACTCTTTCGCAAGATATGGTGTTCTTCATTCTCTTGTCACAACTTCAAGGGGTGAGTGGGCTTTGGTATCCAATGTGAGGACCACTCCAGCTTCAACAACTTCTCCAAGGTACCTATCACCTACACACATTCAACCAACAAATGGATCAGTAGCACCTATCATAATTAAGCAATAAATCCAATGCTATACATAAACCCTAAGTTGATGCGAATGAAAAGTAGATAATAGAAAATAATCAACAAATAAAGCCTTGCTAACACAAAAATTACTGATCTCAACCATGCATGTGGTTTCATGCTCGGGACTATGGAACCGTGAAGTGTTGTGTTTCCTTGGACCCCTGGTTGTGAAACCTACATGCATTTTTTACTGTGGAACCATGGATGGGCGATTTTGGATAAAGAATAGATTGCCTCGGGATTCGAACCAATAGTACGAAATCACATAAATGCTTGCAATTTCTCGCTGGGTCTAGATCAATTTTGGTAGCTTTTCGGTATGCAAATTCAGCTCCCTTTTCTTGGTGGAATAATGGTGCCTTTATAGGCCTCTTGGGGTTTTGGAGGGAAATGGGAGGTGGCAAGCCCAACTTGCCAAGTGGTAAATCTGGACTTCCAGGTGGAAGGGGCAGTTATAGTGAGTCACCCAGTGTGCCTCACTTAACTGGGGTGATGTGGCTGCAAGTGGAGTGGGATGTGGGATTCTATCCTATGTGAAGGGACAAGGGAGACAAAAATGGATGAGATGTGGCATGGGTGTTGGGAATATGTCCCATGTGCAAAGACAAGGGGGACAAGAGTGGGTGAGATGTGGCAAAGATGTTGGGTGAAGTGTCCAGGACACATGTCCAATGGGTAAGTAGGGTATCCTAGGGTGATTTTCTAGATTTAATAAATTTGGAAAATAGGATAATGTGCAGGATTTTATATCCCTAAGTTAGAACTTAGGCATATAATTTTATTATGCAAGATTTGATGGTGGGGTGATAAATGTGGCTTTGAAGGTGTTGGATTTTGGTGTCTATAGCTACTACCTATATTCACTAGGTGGGGGTAGTTATGCTTGAGATAATTTGTTTGATCGCTCTTCTTGTTCCTTTTGCTCAAGGATTTGTTGTTCTTTGAGGTGGTGCTCTTACAAATGTTGGTGATGCAACCTTTATTGTTCTACGTGTTATTCCTCTAAAACTCACACTCAATGCACAAGTCATCCAATTGATCATGGAGTAATTGCTCTATTGAAACTACGTAAGGCCTATGTAACCGATCTAATTGGTCTACTATAAAACATCTTTGACTATGTAACTCTATGCGAGGAGTTTTATTTATCTTAAAATGCACAAAAAGGTTGGCAACCCTCTTCCCTCTAATAAAGGTTGCATTGATATTATGTTCACCCCTATGCTTAGTTCCCTCATGTGCGAATGGGGTGATTGTATTACGTGGGATCTTGGAGCACTCACATTGGACATACGTATGTCGCACTACATATTCGCTACGTACACTCTTAGAATGAGAATGGGTGGTAGAAGAGACCCTATGGTTTGATCTTCCAGTATATTGATCTAAGAATTAAAGGTGATGGGTTTTCCATGGTTGGTAAAGAGGCGTACCTCTTTCACCAATATTATGGTATGATAGATGACACCCTCCATGCGTGAAAGGATTTGGAACTATGACGGGTATGCGAATGGACGCAATCCCTCTACCTTACCCCTTATTGGGTAGATTTTTTTTCTTAGTATGATGAGATGAAGGAGGTCTGGAAATACCCTCATCTAGATCATGAGAATATCTAGCATTAGTTCTCTTAGGTAGAATTTCTTGATGAGATCCCCTATGAGTAGTGTTGTCTCCTCTAAGACTACCTAAATATTGTTCAGGTATATTTTGGGTAGGTGTATTGCCTCTAGGGTAGTTTGTGCCCTCTAGTGCATTGGTCGCCGCCTCAATCGTAGACTGAGCACGACTCCGTGTGGTGACCATTTATTTTGAAATTATCTTGTATGTGTTTTACAAAAAACAAAGTATACAAATATTTATCTCTTTTAAGGATTATTTGTCTATCCTAAAAAATTATCTTGTGTGTTATGATGTGTTGGAAATCTGATTTTACTCTTATCGTGTTTGAAAATTGTTGATGATACTCTCAAATTGTTAAAAGATTTCACTTGTATACTCGCAACGACAAACCCAGTGATGAAGTCTAGGTTGTCATACTCACTAAGATATGGAGATGAAGCCCATATCTGGTCAAGGATCACAGGTCCTATCGATCCTCACCCAATCCATCGTGGGCAGTGATACACTCTCAAAAGAGAAGTGCATGCTATTTTCCATGGCTTTGATGGTTCTTGTATCGGCCTTGGCCATAGTTGGGTAACAAAAAAACTCTTAATAAGTAAGTCAACCAAGTGGTAATGACATCCACCATTGGCTTTGATAAATTGGTTGGATGTGAGAGCCCAAATCAACTAATGTTTACTTTAAAATGTGAGGTGTGTGGTGTTCATTTTACTTTAAACAAAAATAATAATGCATCAAACAACATGCCATGATATTTCAACTATATGCATGAAAATGATATTTTATATTTTAGAAATAATGCATGTAACAGATGTTTCAAATTCAGAAAATGCAGATGCAAACTAAAATGGAACAACCTTTGAGCAGGCTCCAAGCATGCAAAATTTACACACAATTCTAACAGTGGCCATCTCTATGAAAAGCGGTGCACAGTCATGGCCGCTATACACAAGTGTAGTCAGAATCTTAGCTATTGGCTTCTGGGGTGACTAACAACAAATGCCACTATTCCTAGCAATGACCAACAATAAAAAAAGAAGAACCTATAAGTTTTACCTTAAATATTTCTCTATGTTTGCTATTTAATGCTATTCTAAGATATTTAAAAAAAAACACAGCATAATACCAGTTTTAGTGCTATTTATAGGGGTAGCCTAAGTTTGAAGAAGTTGTTGCACTCTAATCTTATGTGTTTTTCCTGTAGCCACTAATAATCAGGGGGATGATGGTGCGAGCCATTGGAGCCAATGGTGGCAAGGATTATTAGCCATTGTCTCTATGAGTGGCAACACCTGTAATGAAAAACAAGAAGAAAAATACATTAGCAACTAAAATTGGGAGAGTCCTACACATGATTACTAGTTGTAAAGCAATAAAAACCATGCATCTAATCTAATTGCAACATTGTAAATAATTTTAAAAGACAATATTATGTAACCATTACGAAAATAAAATAACAAAATGAGGTGCTCTTCTTTTATTAGTCAAGTAAGACTCGATTACAATAGATCCCTCTTAGGGATACCAAATTCGATACAATATTACAATCATTGTGGCCCCAAAAGGGGAAAGATGCACTCCATAATGGTCTTTGCATCTCCACTAAATTGATTATAGAGGGTTTACTACACCACCTATGTTTCTTGATGTCAAGAACTTGAATCTTGATGATCTTTGACCTCTGAATTGCCCTATCACCTGCACACAAAGAAACTAAAAATAGATTAATAGCATTGTAAGCCTCTCCAAATGAGGTTAGTCTCTTGGAATGTACAAATAAGAAAAGAAATTACATGAAAACATGTAAACATGCATGGAAATACTAAAAGGAAAGCACAAATATGTAATGTAAAGCAGTTAATCTAGGTTAGGAATAAAAAAGAAATGCAATAAATGGTAAATCTATGATCTAAAATAAGGGAAATGATATTCAGACCATAGCCATTGTTAAAATGAGCAGCAGACTCTGTTAGCCACTGTCAATGTCAGTGGCACTGCCTCCAAGCCACTGTTAAAAATAGTGATCGTAGGATAGAGGTTCTGTTCTTTGAAACACAGGCCTGATGATGATCAATTTCGATGTCAAATTGATGCTCAAGGATTTATTATGTCTAGGAACACAATTTAGTGATGAAATTCACTTTTATCTATGGTAATTTAATGCTTGAACATGTGGATGTTTGCTCTCAAGCTTTAATGGTCTCAATTGCTGAATTTGTAGATGGCATTACACAATTGGGCAGCACTTCATTGCACCCCATAAGGATGTCAATTCACTCATCGATTTGGCAGAGTTCTGCTATGGAAAATGCACATGAATTTCTCCAGACTTCTCTTGTAAATTTGGGGCCTTAAATAGACTCTCAAATTCTCCTCCTAGCTTCTCTAGGAAGCCAAGAACCTAATTCAGTTAGGTTGGGGCCATTGAGAGGAAGCTTCTAGATGCTTCAAATTTACCAATTGTTCAAGAATTCTTTATATTCCAATGGAATTACTCAGCTTGGGTGGCCCAAGTTTGTTATAGAATCGATCACTATCGATATGCATGGTTATGGACATATCCACTCTGATCATTGGTGATGACGATGGCCGCCATTGATGACATCAGTAATAAAGGCTGAATAGGACTAGGATCCTTGTTTGAGTGGTTAAAACCACTGTTGGATCTTGGAAAGGTCCAATATGAGTCACATGGCCTAAATAGGTGTCTATATGAGTAGCCTCCTCAACATGATGTATTTTAGGTTTCTACAATATCCATTAGTTGTGATAGTTTTATGATATTGTGTTCAATATGATGAATGTTTTATGATTTTATGTTTAAGGTGAATGTTGTGATATGGAAAATTTTAGGATGATTTTATTGAGATTATGTGTTGTTAGTTGATAATAATGATGATGATATGCTTTGAGGAGATGATATTATGATTTAATGTTTATAAAATAGCTTTGGATTTGAGGATATATGGATGACTATTGGGATAGATTTGGATATGGATGGTATAAGTACAATACAAGTATATACAAAAAAATAATACCAAAGGGGCTTTAGATAATTCCATAAGGTATTTCTACGATATAATATATGATACGAAAAGAGACATCCCTAGGGGAATTTTATGTAATGCCACAAAACATTGCTATGATACAAGATATGATTAAAAAGAGATGTTCTTAGGGGGGCGTTAGATAATTCCATAAGGCATATGATACAAAAAATACATGCTTAGGAGGACTTTAGATAATGCCATAAGGCATTGTTATCATGCAAAAGGAGACATGCCTAATGGGGAATTTAGTTAATTCTATAAGGAATTGATATGATCCAGGATATGATACAAAAAAATGTTCTTAAGAGAACTTTATATAATGCCATAAGGCATTATAATACAAGATATGATACAAAAAGAGACATCCTAGAGGGATTTTAGATAATTCCATAAGTCTTTTTTTGGTTGGTTATATGGGATTGAAACGGGTCCCACTTGTATTACATCATCACCACATAATGGTATTATAACAAAGTTTGATATTATCCATGTATCACTTAGAAATATTTAAACCTTGGTCTCCTCCTTGAATGTTGAGGAATTTATCTGATTGAGCTAATACCACTTGATAATGCCATAAGTCAGGTTGTTGGGATCCTTTTTAATTACCTAGTTCTGATGGTTATGGTTGCTGGTTCATTGGCTACTAGGCAATAGTCTAGGTTGTTGGGTATTTTGGTTTGGTTGAAGTAACTGCAATAGCAGATCGGTTTTGAAGCAAAAATGTTATACAAATAATGTGAACGAAGATATGAATGACGAAATCAAATATTATTTGCCACTTTAGGAGGGCTAAGTCCTTTGCCACTTAGAGAGGGCTAAGTCTCTTGCGAATACGCAAATAAGATTTAATATGATAGATGATTCCAAATAAATCAACCTACTTCTATTTATAATAATAAATCAATGAATAAGTGAAACTTGGAAATATAGCCGACTTGGCTATATTGGTGTTGTAACATGGCTCCCCTCCTCAGAAAGCTTTGTCCTCAAAGCTGGAAATGACTCAAAAATACTTTCTGTTTCCCATGTAGCATCTTCTACTGGTAGGTCCTACCATTTGATTAGAAATTATTTGATGTGGCGAGATCGAAGATGATGTGATCTGCTTTGCAATATTGCTTCTGGTTGAAGATATATACGTCCTTCTTCATCAAGTACTGGAAGCTCTGACTGAGAGTGTACTCTTTGTCCAATCACCTTTTTGAGACACGAAACATGAAATACTGGATGTATACGGGATGAGGGAGGAAGCTCTAGTTGATATGCTACTTCGCCTATGCGACGCACTATCTTGTAAGGACCATAAAATCTTGGAGCCAACTTCTGACTAGTCTTGATCTTTAATGACAATTGTTTGTAAGGTTGCAGACGTAAGAAAACCATATCTCCTATATTGAATTGTCTCTCTGAATGGTGTGAATCTTGTTGCTGCTTCATACGATTTTGTGCCTGGATCAAATTGTCTTTGAGAATGTTAAGCATTGTCTGTCGGTGCTGGAACCAATCATCTACTTGAGCTACTTTGGAAGATCCTGGAACATAATCTGTTATTGTTGGTGGTTTTAACCCATACAATGCTTCAAATGGGGACATCTTGATGGAATAATGGTACGAAGTGTTGTACCACCATTCTGCTAATGAAAGCCAGTGACTCCATTGATACTGCTTATCTTGAGCAAAGCATCGTAGATAGGTACCCAAACATTTGTTAACAATTTTAGTTTGGCCATCTGTTTGAGGATGGTATGCAGAAGACATATTTAATTTGGTACCACTAAGACGGAATAATTCTTGCCAAAAATTGCTAGTAAATATGGGATCACGATCACTTACAATATTTTTGGGCATTCCATGTAACTTGAAAATGGAGTCCATAAATACCTTAGCCACTTTGCTTGCTGAATATGGGTGTTGTAGAGCATTGAAGTGAGCATACTTGGAGAGACGATCCACTACCACAAAAATCATTGTTTTACCTTCTGATTTGGGAAGACCTTCAATAAAATCCATTGATATGTGTTCCCACTGGTGGTCAAGAATTGGTAATGGTTGAAGAAGTCCTGGAGATTTGATTGTTTCACCCTTATTGCGTTGGCATACTTCACATTCGGCCACAAATGTCTTGACATCAGATTTCAATCCTTTCCAATAAAAGGATTGTTTTACCCGCATATATGTCTTCAAAAATCTTGAGTGCCCTGCTGATGGAGAAGCATGTGATTCTTCAAGGACCATGGATTTAATAATGGAACTTTGTGGAATGTAAATGCGATCTTTCTTTCTTAACACCTTGTCACTATATGAAAAATGAGGATGCTTGGATGATCCTAGAATCAAATCTTGAATAATTTGAGTAGTTTCAGTGTTCACCAACCATTCTTCTTGGAGCTGAGAAACCCATTGAGAACAAGGACCCGAAATGGCATTGATGGAAACTTCATCTTCATATTTATGAGATAATGCATCTGCTACCATATTTTCTTTGCCCTTCTTATACTCGATAACGAAATCATATCCCAATAACTTTGTCAGCCACTTGTTTTGCTCTGGATAGGAAAAGCGTTGTTCTAGAAAGTGCTTGAGACTACTATGATCTATTTTTATGATGAAACGACTACTGATTAAGTAGTGTCTCCATTTCTTGACTGCATGTAGAATAGCCAACATTTCCTTCTCATATGTGGACCTTCCCAAATTTTTACCTAAAATTTGCTTGCTTTCGAATGCCAAGGGATGACCATATTGCATTAATACTACCCCAATACCTGTTCCCAAAGCATCACATTCAATAACAAATGGTTTGTGAAAATCTAGAGTTGCCAAAACTGGAGTAGTGCACATAGCTTCCTTGAGTGCCATGAATGCTTGAGTGGCCACATCCGACCAGTGAAAGGCATCCTTTTTTGTGAGGGCGGTGAGAGGAGCTGCAATTTTACCATAATTGCGAATAAACTTGTGATAGTAACCTGTAAGGCCCAAAAAACCATGAAGTTTCTTGATGGTTTTGGGTAAAGGCCAATCCTGAATGGCTTTAATTTTATTAGGATCCACTTTAACACCTTCATGAGAAACTATATGACCCAAATATTCAACTTCTTGAACACCAAAAGAACACTTGGAGCATTTGACAAAAAGTTTCTCCTTATGTAAAACATGAAGAACTTTCCCCACATGCATCAAATGATCCTTCCATGATTTACTATATATTAAAATATCATCGAAGAAGACTAAGATAAATTTGTGAAGAAATGGATGAAAGACATGGTTCATGAGACTTTGGAAGGTGGAGGGGGCATTGGTGAGACCAAAAGGCATGACTAAGAACTCATAATGACCTTCATGAGTATGAAAGGTAGTTTTGGGAATGTCCTCATCTCTTACTCTGATTTGATGAAAACCTGAACATAGATCCAATTTTGTGAAGAATTTAGCACCATGCAATTCATCTAATAAATCATCTATGACAGGGATAGGGAACTTGTCCTTGATTGTGATTTTGTTGAGGGGACCAAAAATCAGGACACATACGCCAAGAATTATCTTTACGACGAGCCAACACCATTGGTGATGAATAAGGACTAGTGCTATGATGAATGACTCCATGTTCTAATAGTTCTTGGACAATATTTTCAATTTCTATTTTTTGAGGTTGAGGGTATCGATAAGGATGTACATTAGGAGGGAGACTTCCAGGGACAAGATGTATGGCATGGTCATGAGATCACTTGGGAGGTAGCCCTTTTGGTTCATTGAAAACTTCATCATAGTTAGCCACAATATCTTGAAGATCCTTTGAGGGAATTACCGGGGTATCTTGTGCTTGCACTTCCATGTAATTGATTTGAGCTATGAATCCATAACCTCCTTTCCTTAATATTTTTTCCATGCTGTGAGAACTCACTACCTATGATGGTGGAGTTTGAATTCCTTGGAGTCGAATAGTCTTCCCATTTTCTTTCCATTCCACAAATAGTTTTCGAAAGTTAAAACTAACAGTGTCGAGTTGTTCTAGCCATTCAACACCCAAAATAACATCTGAACTTCCCAAACTCATAACGAAGAGAGTTCCTCACCATGTGTAACTTCCCATTTGTATTGAAACTGAAGATGTTCTACCAATACATTGAGCATTTCCTCCATTTGCAACTAAAACTTGAAACTTATCTTGATTGGAAGAATTAATGTGCAAGTTCAATGCTTTAGCAGTCTTGATGTCAATAAAGTTATGAGTACTACCTGAATCAATCAACACATTTATATTTTTGTGCCTAATAAATCCTGGTACCTTAATTGTATGGTGAGTTGTTAATCCCATAAGAGCATGCACTGAAATAGCCATAGTATCCTCTTCTGGTATTGTTTCATTATTATCTATTTGTTCTGCATACATGGGTGACTCTGGCTGATTGACATCCTCTGCTTCATCTTCTTCATCCTTATTATCATATTCTATTTGAAAGGTTTGTCTTGGTACACATGCTTGATCTCTTGGATGATGATTGCGATATTTATAGCAAAAATATCTTGATGGTTGTTCATTTTTATGGAAGGAATTGTTGCGATATTGAGGACGTGTATTAGAGTCTCATCTAGAAGATGTCCAATTTTGAAACTTCTTTTCAGCAAGCTTAGCAATCCTTATAGTTTCATCCAAAGTGTATGGATCATGTAAGTCCACTTCGAGTTGAATATTTTCTTTTAGACCATGTCGAAAGGTAGAAACCACCACAGAAGCATTTACTTCTTCCGTGTAAGCGAGAAGACTTGTGAACTCTGAAACATAATCTTGGACAGAACCAGTTTGTTTGAGACCCAATAGGCGAACAATGTAGGAAGAAGAACTACCTTCATCAAATATCTTGAGGAAAATATCTCTAAATTCAGGCCATAATATGGGATGATTATGTTGACGTTGCTGCCAAGAGAACCATTGGTAAGCTTTTGTACCCAATTTGGAAGAGGCGTAAGAAACTTTTTTGGCTTCAGGAATACGATATAAGTGTAGGATACCCTCCATTTTAGCTAACCAACCACGTGGATCCCCACCCTCAAAGGTGGGCATATCAGTACGCGGAACATTAACACCTGTAGGCCATCTTGCATATTGATAAACTTCCTCTGTATCTTGATCCACATTATCATTTTGTCTATGGTAATTATTTGGGGAGGGAGGAGCTTCTTGGTTTTGTTTATCTACTAGTCATCCAAGAATTATTGACATATTGTTCATATTAGTAGTTATTTTAGACAAACACGCTTGTAATTCTTGGTTGCATGTAGTGGGGATTACTATTTCCTCATGTGTGAGATTTTCTTGGGATGAGTTGGATGAGTTGGAAGGAGCCATGGGGTTAATAGTAGATGGTTGGGGTTAAAACTGTTAATGCATAAAGGAGAATTATGTTGCGTACCTTTATTTCGTGGAGGTCTTCTTGGTGGGTTTATTGGTCCTTCATTTGGAATATCTTCGCTATTTAGTCTTTCGTTTGGTCCTCTATTCCACCTATCACTCATGCACTTGCTTTATAAAATTTTGCAAAAAATTTGATCAAAATTGATCAGAAGTTGATTATTTTCCTTTTTTTTTCAATGGCTTCTTTGAATTTTGAATTGCAACTACTATTTTGAGTTTTGAATCTTTCAACGGCTAGTTTGAGTTTCCTTTACTTCAATGGCTATAATATACACTTTTGAATTTCCAATGACTATACTAAATAGCCTTTATTGGTTGACGTTGCGATGAATTTATATCCTTAAACAACTAGATTCACTGTGGTAGCAAATTTTTTCAATGGTTATATTGATAATGTTTGATTATTAGACTTATATGCTACCACCCTTAATGCTACAAACATGACAAAAATTTAATTATACGACACAACCTAGAAGCTAACGAACAAGATGACTGACCATAAGACAAGACCAACTCCAACTTAACTGAGACATGCGAACGTCACCCTACTACACAACGACTCTTAAAATGGAAACGAAACCTTTCCTAACGACTTTTGGTCGAGATAACTGGCAAACGTAGAGGAAATAACGATGCAATCACTAACAATCATAAAAATTAATGATGATAGGAGACTGCCCGAAAGGATGACAAAAATGTTTATGGAATTTATGCAATCTTCTTAAGCACCAAAAAACTTGCAAGTGACACATGAACCTTAGAAAAAAATTTGATCGGCTACCTGGCAACTTGGTATTGGTTGATAAGGATTTTTAGGTTTTAGCTGGATCTATTGCATGATGTTTTACAGGATAATAGACATAAAAATCAAGACGTTTGAAGATTGTTTTACAATTGATGTCACATCTTCGCCCACTTGCAATTAACCCGTGATACTAGAATTATGCAAAATTTATACTTTATGAAATTAAATAAATGATAAGAATACCCAACGATTCGTGATGTCAATGGCATTTGGAAATTTTATTGAAAATGTATCTGTAGAAGTTCATCGGTAAAGCTTTCGAATGAACAGACACTTCATCACCCACTAAACACTACGTGGTACACTTTGTTCATGGATGCTCGCTTTGTCACTGCTTGGAATACTGTGTGGTAATTTTTTTCTACTTCGTGAATGGACTTCTAATGAGGAATATTGTGCATAAACCTTTCAAGAATGAAACAAATAATGCTACGAATGAGGGAATGATTTTAAATTTTCAACATGGCACTTTCTTATTGGAAACCAATTTAAATCATCACACACTGCTTCCACACATTGATTCTTAATTATTTTTGCAATGGTGAATATTGGTACTGCTTGTTAAGTCTTCCCTTATTTTGAAGTGGATGAGTGAACTATAGTTTGATGAGCCTCTAAGTTGTTGTAATCCACATGTATGAATCCATCGCCTTCAATTCTTGTTCGATTCGTGAGCAAAACGAATCCATCGTATACCATATTTTTTCACACTTGTTGTTAGGGCTCTCGTTATTATCTGGACCACTGAAGCTACTATAAAAAACCTCCGTGTAGGAATACTGCTAATTTGGAAGGCTGCAATGTCATATACCTTTGTTGCTTCAATGAAAATTCTTTATCTTGAATGGATTTCTCATGCAAGAATTCACAACCGTTTGCTCATGCTAACATTATAATCCGTATTGCTACAGTTGGAAATCATTGTTTTGATGTTCATGGTGATTACGAAACCTTTTCGGTAATAATTTTACTTTCTTATCTTGCTTCTCACGTAGTATTCAACCCTAAATTACTTCCAAAATTTCTTTGCGTATAGTACGTCAATCACTTTATACTCAATAATGTAGTTCTATACATCATTGAAAAATTTACACACTGATAATGATTACTGCGTAAAAATATTACCAATCAAAAGGAATAGTGGATTAAAATTTTTTTCTTCATGATGCTGGAACCAACGTCGAGTTTACTAAGATCTTCTAGCTTTTAAACCTACTAAAAAAATTTCCTACACAGTTTGAAATTGCTAAAATGTTTTGGATAACATGATATTGTTAACTGAATGTTCAATCTTGTGCAACTTAGAATCGAAGGCTCTGATACCACTTGAAGCAAAAGTATTGTACAAATAATGCGAATGAAGATAAAAATGCAAGAACAATTATTATTTGCCACTTTATGAGGGCTAAGTCCTTTGCCACTAAGGTCTAAGTCCTTGCAAATACGCAAATCATATTTAAGATAAAAGATGATTCCAAATAAATCAACCTACTTCTATTTATAATAAATCAATGAATGAGTGAAACTTGGAAATATAGCTGACTTGGCTATATTGGTGTTGTAATAGGTTTATTGGGTAGATGGTTGGGTTAGCTGATGGCACCATATAAGTTGGGTTGGGTGGAAGGCTAGGTTGGCTAATGGTATTGCTATAGTTGGTAGTGTTGTTGGGTGGAAGGCTAGATCAGTTTGTGGATGGGTACTAGGGTTCTTGGTGATTGATGTGGGAGCTGAAAATATTTGTACCAGTAGTAGGAGCTCCAACCTCTTGTTGGACATCAACTTGGTTCTAGATTTAAATTCTTTAGCCGACGATCAGCTATTATTTCTTTTCTCCTATTGGACAGGAAGATTTTTCAGTTGGATTGAGCTTTGGATGTATGTATCTTGTTGGACAAGAAGATTTATTATATGGATTGAGCTCTAGACCTAAGGCTCCCATGGGATGAGATGTATCAAATTTTTACTATCTTATCTACCCTACAAAGAGGGCTTTCATTTGTAGTTTATTCTAGCCTAGTCCAGGTGTGAATTTTTAATTTTCATTACGATGCCTAGTAGAATCTTGATCCATTAACCCTATTGAGAGGGGCCTCTGATATTTTCTGAGCAGGAATGTAACTTATAATTTTTTTTAGTATTCTTAGTTTTTCTCAAGGTTCTCAAATATTTTTAAAACCATGTGGTCCTTTGAGTGGGACATTTTCATTTTGTTTAAGGTTTTGGGATCCTTTCAAAAACTTGCAGTCCTCTAAGTGGGACTTGTTCCTCTTGTTCAAGGTTATAGGAGCCTTTCAAAACCCTGTTTCAAGGTTGGGGGAGCCTCTCAAAATCCCTTATAGGTCTAGAGTCTGTTTGTATTCTAGTTTTGAGTAGGTTCTTGTTGTTTGGATTCTCTTTGAATGCCCATGTTATGTACTTCTTGTCCTGAGCAGGAAGGCTCTTCTACCAATGGTCGTTAGTTGCAATATTTTTTTGATCATTTGCTTCTTTCTAGTTCTTCCTTGGTTCATGCTTGTTTAAGCCTATTTGATAGGTTGATGGGTCATAGGAAGGATGGGCTTCTTGATTTGGATTTATCATAGGGTGGAAAATATTAGATTTATTGGTTTAGGTGGGAAGGCCTATTTTGATTTCTCCTTGTTCTTTGAGTATCCTTGAGGTTTCTTCGACTAGTCCAAATTTGGACACTTAGTTTCTTTTTCAAATTTCAATTTGGGAATTAGGCGTGATTGTAGGATCCACAAAATATAAATTGTTGGATTCTTTTATCGAATGTTGGATCGACTATGTACTTCTATGGTGTTCATTGAATGTTTTTTGGATTTGTTTAAGTTTTGGGACCCTTTCAAAATCCCTTCATTAATATAATAAAAAAATAATAATGCCATAAGTAATTGTTATGATACAAGACAAATACATTATTTTTTGTGCCCCAATCAAATGCTAAAGGAACATTTTTTTTTTATTTGAAATTTGAAACAAAGAATATTTTCCTTGAAATAAATATTTTGAGGAGTTTATAGATGCACCAAACAAAAAGATACTTGCATATAGACAAATGCCATAGAGAACTTATACTGATGGATTTACCTTTAACCAAATATCTAAAGGGATTTTACTTTGTATGTAGACAAATATCATGTATGACTTTTGTTGGTGGATTTCCTACAGATAAGCATCTAAAGATCTTCTACTTTCCCTTTAGACAAATTTCATAAAGGACTTCTGCTTTTAGACTCACCTTGAAAATATGTGTTAAGAGGACTTGTGAGATGTACCAAATGGCAATGAATTATCTCAAGATAAATGTCATAGAGGAATTTATGATTGAATGTTGATGTGATAATGGATTTATCTCCAATAGAGTCAAGGGAAGGAATAAATCGTTATAGATAATGAGGCATATTGCCCTCATGCTTGTATGTGGTTGGGGTAGTTTTTATTAACTTATATAGAAAATTGAATTAATCTATTGAGGCCATCAAATATTTTACGTGGGTTTAAAAGCAATATGATCATGAATTTGACAAAATAGGAAATGTGAGATATTACCATCAACACATGCAATCCTTGAAGTTTTCATCTTGCAACAATATGGAGATGATTTGATAAGGTTTAGAGATAGAGTTTGTCATTAGAACCTATGAAAACTCACAATATTAATTATGTGAAAATATGGAAAGGGGTTTTAGAAATTGATTTAGAGATGGAAATATGCAATTGAATCAACAATTTTTTGTTGTCCCTTTTGTATAGAAGTAGGGGAATGATTGTAGCAAACTAGTCCTAAAGTGGTGTACAAAAGGGCTAATGCAACATCATGAATTGATGATGAGACAAGATAAAATGATGAAGCTTGTCATCAACACACATGAAACTCACAATATTCATCAAATGGTAGTTTATGGGATAAACTATGAGGGTATGTGATTTGATTGACACATTGCCTTTGACCTTTTGCTCATAAGGGGGGGAATGAAAATAGAAAGTTATTACTAAAGTTGTGTACAAAAGGGATAAGACAACATGATGAGGCGATCGAGTAGGATGATTTTGGGATGAAGAGCGAAGACTGTGTGATGGAAGAAATATAGTTGATAAGTGCATACCATGATGGGAGGTATAATTAATATGTAATATGGGATAAGGGAGGATCCACTCTAGTTAGTCATTTAGCAAAGAAAAATAATTTCTCCTATTTAGGATCATCATTTGCATGTCATTTCAAATCGTTGAATCTCTATGCTACAAGTAGTCCAAACAGAGATAGGTATATGCATGAAGACAAGTAAATGTGAATTCAGGCAGATGCAAGTAGAAAACAATAGACAATTAAGAGAAAATAAGGAGTAGATGTAGATTATGAGTGGTAATAGGTGTATTGTATTCACTAGATTCTTAAGTTATTTTTCATCAAGAGTGACAAGGTGATAAGCACTTGAACCATAAATTGTACTTATAATAAATGGACCTAGACAGTGGGATCAATTTTACCTTTGATCTCGGTTTTGGAATTGGTATTTTTTTATTTTCCTTGAGAACAAGATCACTAGTTCTCAAAGTATTAAGCTCATACCTTCTTACTATAGATATTTTTTGTTGGCAATTTGAGTTATTTTATGTTGTCATTGATGTCACATGGATCATTGATGTCACATGGATCACATTGAGTTTTGGTGGCCAAAGCATTTCATAAATAAGCATTTATGATATTTTGGAGAGCATGGATATATACAGGGTTTTTGTGAAAACCAAGGCAGGAAAAATAAAAGGTTTTATTTAAAACCATGGATGGCAGATTTGAAATGGGTTTTTCTTAAAACCCAGGTTGGCTTTTCGTTTCATCGAAAAAGGTGCCCCGATGATGGAGATATTTATTTTTAAATATTTAGTTTAAATTTTAAATTATTTAAAATTTTAAATTTTAATTTTAAAATTAAATATATTAATTTTAGCGCCGACTAAAGAAAGGAGGAAAGGCTATATTAATTTATAGCGTCGACGTCTAAAGAAAGAGGAAAGGCATATATATATGCCAACAAAAGCTTAGACTTCATTAACCCAACGCTTATTTTTTGAATGCCTTCGATTGGGGAACGAATTGCGAAAAGAGAGAGAAGTGTGACTTTGGTCTATTGAAAAATCATTCACGGAGTTTAATAAGATGCATAGGCATCTTTGGCCTAGCGGTTCATGCATTGTGTGTTACGCAGGAGGTCCTACGATCGAGTCCCACCATGGTTATTTGCTTTGTTGAAGCGCTCGAAGTGTTGTTAAGTTTTTCGAAGGGTGCAGAAGTTTATGATATAAGTTTTTGTTCATGTCCCTTTGGACACGTGAGGGCGTGTGGCCCAATGGCAGGTTGGATATGGTTAAAGCACTGAGCAAGGAGACGTCACGAGATCGAATCCCATCAGGGACAGAGGCAAGTTAATAATTTTTTTAATATATTTTATTTTTTCTAAAGTTGCCCTAGGAGGAATAAGGGTTGTGATGCATGTTTAGAAAAAGAGAGATTTATGGTGTTTCTCCTTTTGAAAGTATATCATATTATATATCGTTGGAAAGCTTATTTCGAGGGCTATTTTATTAACTTGCTTAGAGGGAGAAATAAGGTGTATGTAAAGAGATATTTCTATTTTTGTAAAGGGTTTCAAAAGTGAAGGTTGTTTTGTTCTTTTTCAAAGGTGATTAATTCTTTCATGAGGGGACATGTTGTATCTTATTGAGTAGGAGTGATAAGGTGTTATTTGGATATTATTGTTGTGATATTAATCATGATCTCTAACCCTTGTTGAAAGTTGAAAAAGAAGTTTGTTGAGTGTGGCAGATTTAGTGGACATCCAATAAGGCATCAAAAGGTATGAGCAATATTCTCCATTGACTTTGTTTATGGTGGTTGATTTCTGAAATATCATTGGAGAGAAAAGGATTGATTGTGGTTTCCTTTTTGAAAGTGGTTGGTTGAATGCTTCAAGGTTTTCTGGTTTGAGAGTTGTGTTTAAACCTTGTTTTATAAGCATAGTTGTTGAAGCCCATTGGTTATGCAAAGAACTTGAGTTAGAAAAGAACATGAGTATCATTGTTATGTGAGATTTGTGGTTGAGCATTGTTGGAAATATTTGAGTTGGTTGATACATGCTTGGACTAGGGTTTTGTGAGAAAGAGTTGTCCCTTGTGGTGATTGGTTGAGTTGAGTTGATTGAGCCTAGTCAAGTGATTGTGTGAGGTGATTGTTCAAGTCCCATGAAACAAACAATTCTATAATTCTGATTTGGGTTGAGATTGAGCTTTGAGATTAGAACATATTGAGTCTCTAACAATTCTCTTTATGCTTCTATAATATTTGAGTTAGATTGACTTGAGTTGAGTTGAGATTGATTTGAGTTGAGATCATTGTGGATCATTGTTGTCATCCATTGTAGAGTGCATTGCCATTCATTATTGAATTCATCATTGAGCCTTGCCTTCATAGATTTGTGGATGAGATTTGAGTGCTACTTGAGCATGATTGGTTGAGCCTTTGAGAAGGCTTTTGGGATAGATTTGTGGACAAATTTGTGGTAGTTTTTATGGATGATTGATTGAGCCTTTGAGAAGACTTTTGGGACAGATTTGTGGATAGATTTGGGACAACATTTGAGCAAGTTCTTGGTGAGCTTGTTGAGCAAATTTTGAGCAAGTTCTTAGTGAGCTTGTTGAGAATATTTTGAGCAAGTTCTTGGTGAGCTTGTTGAGCATATTTTGAGCAAGTTCTTAGTGAGCTTGTTGAGCAGATTTTGAGCAAGTTCTTAGTGAGCTTGTTGAGCAGATTTTGAGCAAGTTCTTGGTGAGCTTGTTGAGCATATTTTGAGCAAGTTCTTAGTGAGCTTGTTGAGCAAATTTTGAGCAAGTTCTTAGTGAGCTTGCTAGAGCAAATTTTGGGCAAGTTCTTGGTGAGCTTGTTGAAGAATTTTGGGCAAGTTCTTAGTGAGCTTGCTAGAGAATTTTGGGCAAGTTCTTAGTGAGCTTGCTAGAGCAGTTTTGGGCAAGTTCTTGGTGAGCTTGCTAAAGCAGATCAATGGATTGCCTACCTAAGCAGATCAGTGTATTGCCTAGCTTTGAGCAGATCAAAGTAATCATTTGTATTGGGATAAGGATCCTTATTTTTATGTGAAATATTATAAGGAGATTATCTTGTGGAGTACCCCACATTGGGGGAACCACGTTAAATCTTGTGTCTCAATTGTGTGTGGTGATTTGTGCACTTGTTTACTATTGCTATCTATGTCATTAATGCACACTTGCTATATTTGGTTATTGCAATTAAGGACACTAATTGATATTGGTTTGGAAAGAAAGTAAAAAGTGGGTGCTATACTTTTCACCCCCCCTCTCAGTATAAGCTTGTGTTCTTCAATTGGTATCAGAGTGGGTTCCTTCAAAAAGGCTAACAACTTGAGGGTAGATTCTACAAGAACACAGATGGCTTCATAGAATGGATTATCTACAAATAAGGCTCCACTATTTGATGGTAACAATTATGCTTTCTAGAGCATGAGAATGAAGAACTACTTGATATCACAAGGATATGAGGTATGGCAGATGGTTGAAAAAGAGTATAAGGTTGAAGGTGATCCCGAGGCAGATAAGACTATCAAGAAATTGGTTGAGATCAATGCAAGGGCAATGAATTGTATTTTGAGTGGGCTACATGAAACAGATTTTGCAAAGGTCATGGTATGTAATTCAGCTAATGAAATGTGGACCAAGTTGTGGAATACTTATGAAGGAGATTCAAAGGTAAAGTTGGCAAAACTACAAACTCATAGAAAAATATTTGAGGAATTGAAAATGGAAGATTCTGAAGATATTGCAAAGTTTTTACTTCGAGTTGATGAGATTACTAACACCATGAGAGGCCTAGGATTTGAGATGAAAGAATCAGAAGTTACTCAAAAAGTTTTGAGATCACTTCCCATGAAGTATGATGCAAAGGTTTCAACAATAGAAGAAACAATGGATATCAACAAGCTAACAATGGAAGAACTACAAGGAACTCTCACAACTTATGAGATGAGGGTGAGTAAGCATCAGGTTCCAATAAAAGAGATTGCATTCAAGGCTTCAGAGAAAAATAAAGGGAAAGTTCTAGAGACAGATAGAGATTCAGATAATGATGAGGAAGCTAACTTCATCAAAAGGAAAAAGGACTTAAGAAATTTTAGGGATATGAAGAAAGTCAAATGCTACAAGTGTGGTGATTTTGGTCACTATGCACACAAGTGTCCACATGAAGAAAATAGTGATGATGAAAAATAGGGTCATAGAAGAAAAGAATATGGAAAGCATAAGCATGACAAAGATGACAGATTCAAGCAAAACAGGTATGAGAAGAAGAAAAGTTTTCATAAGACAAAGAAAACTTACTACATTGCAGAAGCAAGTGATAGCTCAGATCATAGTGATAGAGACAAGTCAGATGATGAAAAGGAAGAACATATATTCCTTGGAATAGAAGGTGAAAGAGAATAGTGCTTTGTGTGTGGTCAAAGAGATCATAGATCAGGATATTGCAATGGTTTCAGTGATAGTGAAGATGAGATGACACATCAAGGAAACAGGCATGGTCAAAGAAATCATGAGAGTTTGTTTGCTATAGAAGATAATAATGATCTCAGTGACAGTGAAGATGAAGAAGTCTCACTTTTGGTAATAGAAAAAGAAGAGGATGAGCCAAGAAAACAAAAAATAGAAGTCAAAAGGCTAAAAGAAGAAATCAGGAATCTTGAAAACAAGATTCGAACAGATGTAAAAATCAGAGAAGAACAACTTCAGACAATCAGTGATCTAAGAGATGAGCTTCAAAATGCAAAAAGGATAGAGGAAAGGATGAATGAAGAACTAAGGGTAATAATGGCAAGACATGACACATTAGATGAAAAGGTTCAAAAAGGAGTGGAAACTTATTTTAAAGTTGTATCCTATTTCCAAGAAAAGTCACACTCAAAAGGAAAGGAAGTTCTAAAAGATGAAAGCAAGGAAGCACCTAAGTTTTATGAAGAAAGTTCCAAAGTTCCTATGGCTTCAAACATTCAGTTTGGATCTTGTTTTGAGATAGGTGAATCAAGTTCAAAAGGAAAATAAATTCTTGAAGAGGAAAGCAAGGAAGAAACTAAGGAAGAGGATTTAGATACTACAAAGAAGGTTCAAGGATACAATGCACAAAATGATCATAAGGATAATGGTCAAGAAAGGTATGAGGAACCAAGGCATGAACAAAGGGCTTTTCAAGGACATTGTTTTTCTTGTAATGGATTTGGACATAGGGCTATACACTGCAGGATCCATGGATCAAAGAAGTTTGATTTTGCTAGAAGAAACTTCAAAGGAAGAAGGTATGGTTTTTAGGGACATTGCTTCTTATGCAACAGGATTGGTCATAGAGCTTCTCAGTGCAAATAAAATGAGCAACATGGTTTTGGTTTTAGAGCTACACAAATCAGAAGTCATGGTCATAATGGTCATGAAAACAAAACTTCACAATACAGGGTTTAGGAAAGGAATGGATATGGAAATTATTTCAAGAAAGAATTCAGGATATGGGCACCATCCAAAGGCTACAATATCAAGTGTTTTAATTGCAATAACTTTGGACATATTGCAAAATGGTGTAGGACTCAATTCCAAACAGGTTCAAGACAAGAAGGTCAAATAGGTTCAAGACAAGAAGATCAAGTAATTCATCAAGAGAAGGATATCAGAAAAATATGGAAGGAAGTTGAAAGAGGAAAGAAACAATGTAATATGGGAGTAAAAGTACTCCCACCCCAAAATTAATCACCTCAAGAGAGAAGGTGGTGAGGGGGCTAAGCTTAAGAGTCATATCTTTTAGCCCCATAGGTGTCCCTTTTGCCATTGATGTCAAAGGGGGAGAGATTTGAGTAAGGGGGAGAGCATTGAGTTAGGGGGAGCAGCCTCCAAAGAGAGCATTGAGTTAGGGGGAGCAGCCTCCATAGAGAGTATTGAGTCAGGGGAGCAACTTTGATTCTCGAGAGATGGTTTTTGTAGTGATTGTGGTTTTTGCATTAGAGGTGTTGCCATCAATGACAAAGGGGGAGATTGTTGGAAATTTGAGTTATTTTATGTTGTCATTGATGTCACATGGATCATTGATGTCACATGGATCACATTGAGTTTTGGTGGCCAAAGCATTTCATAAATAAGCATTTATGATATTTTGGAGAGCATGGATATATACAGGGTTTTTGTGAAAACCAAGGTAGGCAAAATAAAAGGTTTTATTTAAAACCATGGATGGCAGATTTGAAATGGGTTTTTCTTAAAACCTAGATTGGCTTTTTGTTTCATCGAAAAAGGTGCCCCGGTGATGGAGATATTTATTTTTAAATATTTAGTTTAAATTTTAAATTATTTAAAATTTAAATTTAAATTTTAAAATTAAATATATTAATTTTAGCGTCGACTAAAGAAAGGAGGAAAGGCTATATTAATTTATAGTGCCGACGTCTAAAGAAAGAGGAAAGGCATATATATATGCCAACAAAAGCTTAGACTTCATTGATCCCAACGCTTATTTTTTGAATGCCTTCGATTGGGGAACGAATTGTGAAAAGAGAGAGAAGTGTGACTTTGGTCTATTGAAAAATCATTCGTGGAGTTTAATAAGATGCATAGGCATATTTGGCCTAGTGGTTCATGCATTGTGTGTTACGCAGGAGGTCCTACGATCGAGTCCCGTCATGGTTATTTGCTTTGTTGAAGCGCTCGAAGCATTGTTAAGTTTTTCGAAGGGTGCAGAAGTTTATGATATAAGTTTTTGTTCGTGTCCCTTTGGACACGTGAGGGTGTGTGGCCCAATGATAGGTTGGCTATGGTTAAAGCACTGAGCAAGGAGACGTCACGAGATCGAATCCCGTCAGGGACAGAGGCAAGTTAATAATTTTTTTAATATATTTTATTTTTTCTAAAGTTGCCCTAGGAGGAATAAGGGTTGTGATGCATGTTTAGAAAAAGAGAGATTTTTGGTGTTTCTCCTTTTGAAAGTATATCATATTATATATCATTGGAAATATTATTTCGAGGGCTATTTGATTAACTTGCTTAGAGGGAGAAATAAGGTGTATGTAAAGAGATATTTCTATTTTTGTAAAGGGTTTCAAAAGTGAAGGTTGTTTTGTTCTTTTTCAAAGGTGATTAATTCTTTCATGAGGGGACATGTTGTATCTTATTGAGTAGGAGTGATAAGGTGTTATTTGGATATTATTGTTGTGATATTAATCATGATCTCTAACCCTTGTTGAAAGTTGAAAAAGAAGTTTGTTGAGTGTGGCAGATTTAGTGGACATCCAATAAGGCATCAAAAGGTATGAGCAATATTCTCCATTGACTTTGTTTATGGTGGTTGATTTCTGAAATATCATTGGAGAGAAAAGGATTGATTGTGGTTTCCTTTTCGAAAGTGGTTGGTTGAATGCTTCAAGGTTTTCTGGTTTGAGAGTTGTGTTTAAACCTTGTTTTATAAGCATAGTTGTTGAAGCCCATTGGTTATGCAAAGAACTTGAGTTAGAAAAGAACATGAGTATCATTGTTATGTGAGATTTGTGGTTGAGCATTGTTGGAAACATTTGAGTTGGTTGATACATGCTTGGACTAGGGTTTTGTGAGAAAGAGTTGTCCCTTGTGGTGATTGGTTGAGTTGAGTTGATTGAGCCTAGTCAAGTGATTGTGTGAGGTGATTGTTCAAGTCCCATGAAACAAACAATTCTATAATTCTGATTTGGGTTGAGATTGAGCTTTGAGATTAGAACATATTGAGTCTCTAACAATTCTCTTTATGCTTCTATAAGATTTGAGTTGAGTTAAGATTGACTTGAGTTGAGTTGAGATTGATTTGAGTTGAGATCATTGTGGATCATTGTTGTCATCCATTGTAGAGTGCATTGCCATTCATTATTGAATTCATCATTGAGCCTTGCCTTCATAGATTTGTGGATGAGATTTGAGTGCTACTTGAGCATGATTGGTTGAGCCTTTGAGAAGGCTTTTGGGACAAATTTGTGGTAGTTTTTGTGTATGATTGATTGAGCCTTTGAGAAGACTTTTGGGACAGATTTGTGGACAGATTTGGGACAAAATTTGAGCAAGTTCTTGGTGAGCTTGTTGAGCAGATTTTGAGCAAGTTCTTAGTGAGCTTGTTGAGCATATTTTGAGCAAGTTCTTGGTGAGCTTGTTGAGCAGATTTTGAGCAAGTTCTTAGTGAGCTTGTTGAGCAGATTTTGAGCAAGTTCTTAGTGAGCTTGTTGAGCATATTTTGAGCAAGTTCTTAGTGAGCTTGTTGAGCAAATTTTGAGCAAGTTCTTAGTGAGCTTGTTGAGCAAATTTTGAGCAAGTTCTTAGTGAGCTTGTTGAGAATATTTTGGGCAAGTTCTTAGTGAGCTTGCTAAAGCAATTTTGGGCAAGTTCTTAGTGAGCTTGCTAGAGCAGATTTTGGGCAAGTTCTTAGTGAGCTTGCTAGAGCAATTTTGGGCAAGTTCTTGGTGAGCTTGTTGAAGCAGATTAGTGGATTGCCTACCTAAGTAGATTAATGTATTGCCTAGCTTTGAGAAGATCAAAGTAATCATTTGTATTGGGATAAGGATCCTTATTTCTGTGTGAAATATTATAAGGAGATTATCTTGTGGAGTACCCCACATTGGGGGAACCACGTTAAATCTTGTGTCTCAATTGTGTGTGGTGATTTGTGCACTTGTTTACTATTGCTATCTATGTCATTAATGCACACTGCTATATTTGGTTATTGCAATTAAGGACACTAATTGATATTGGTTTGGAAAGAAAGTAAAAAGTGGGCGCTATACTGTTCACCCCCCCTCTCAGTATAAGCTTGTGTTCTTCATTTTTAAGTCTTCTTGGTAGAACCTTAGGTGATCTAAGACATGGATACACTTTTTATTAATTAGTTCTAGTTGGTTGAGATGGGAAAGATGATATTTATCTCCAATAGATGCATCTTGCAATACAGTGTGCAAGGAAGGGACCTCAATCTCAAAAGGAAAGATTGCTTTATTTACATAAACCAAAGCATAGGGCATCACACTAGTGGGAGTTTTGACACTAGTGTAATATGCCCATAAATTTATATATAACTAGAGATTATAATCTCTACTAGTTTTGTTGATGATATTCTTAAGGATTTTAACAAGGGTTTTGTTAGAGGCTTCAACTTGACCATTTCCTTAGGGATATATTGACTGGTTTTTATGCAAGCAACAACTAAGGGCTTTTAGAACCCTCTAGTTCAAAGCATTGGTTGCTTTATATTATGTGTTCAAAAATTATTTCAATAGTTTGCAACTACAAGTATTTACACTAATAAAATCATTCACTTATAAAAGTAGGTATTTGGACCAATAGCAATTTAAAATCCATATACCTAGGTTTATCCATCAACTACTTGCTTCCAAAGAAAGGTAATAGGACCAATAACAATTAGAAATCCACATACCAGAGTTCATTTGTCATGCATAAACATCACACTTTACTTTCATGCATTTACTTAGCATTTTTATTTCTTTGTATTATTAAATTAGTTTAAATTTTAGCAAGGATAGTGAGGAGATGGCCTAGATTTGAAGGTTGGAAGAAGCTTTGAATCCTTCCATCCAAATTTATTGAAACTAAGATTGAAGGATCATAAGGAGTTTGATAATTTTCTAATTCAACATAGCTTTTTGTATACTCAGTAAGACTAATGTAGTTATTCACTTTTTAAAGAAACTCCTCTTGTATGTCAATTCAACATTGTTTTTGGCATACATGGTGGTACCCTACTTATTTAGTTTATTATTTGGTAAAATTTCTCAAATTTGATACCAAATTTACATTCTGCCATAGTTAAGAAGCATTTGGGCCAATTTTGATGAATTTTTATCAAGTCCCCATTTAGGAAATGATTCACTTCAAACTTTGAGAGATTCACTCCACTTGGGACCGATCACCTGAAAGACATTAGAAATATCCTAAGTCAAATTTTGGGAGTAGTTCTCTCCACTAAACCGATAATTTTCTCTGAAGCTATAATTTTTTTTTAAGTTAAACCTAGGGCAATTTGTTGGGAACAAGCACTTGATTTATTAAGCCTTGTCTCAAATAAATATTTATTTTCATGTATTTTTTGTTATTTATGTCCAATTTTTATAGGTGTTTTGCAATTGGTGACACTATTATGAAGATTATAATCATAAAATTTTAATGAGGCTGGCAACCAAGGCAATATCAAATTAATGAAATCTCCCACTTTTGGCTCTAATTATTCATCTTCCACAAGCAAAAAGCATTAGAAACAAATTTGCAAAAAAAAAGTGAAGTTTGATCTAACTAATTATTTGATTCAAATATTTGATGATTCATTCTAAAAGTGTGAAATTTCTTCAAGCAGAATTCATGGAATGAATCACCTAATTCTGAGTGATTCACTTTGAAGATCAAGAAATATTTTTAACTCCTCTATGGAGAGTGACCCACCCTAGAATTGAAGTGATTCACTTAACTCTTCCTTTGTAGAAAATTTTTAGCTTGAATTCTTGAGAGTGATTTGCTCAAGTTTGCAATTTGCTCTGTAGATATATTTTTTTGTAAAAATTTAGGATTTGACCCCAAAACTCTTTGTGTAGATACATATATGTGTGAAATCAAACTTATGATTACATGCTAAAAAATGTAATGATTGGATAAAGAGCTTCAATTAGTAGAATTAATTGTTTATCAATGGAATAACTTGAAAGAAAAAAAGAAAGAACAAATTGACACATGGGTACATCAAGATGACAAGATAGAGAAAATTCTTATGTCTAGTTTCACTCTATCAAAAGTAAAAAGTTTATTGGTGATTGAAAGTCTTACATCCCAAGAATGTCCTCTTTAAATTTTATTTATACCTATTATTTTGCTCTCATAAAGCAAAACTTGGGTAATTATAGGTCCTACCTTAACTCACACTAATATGCTATGTGGAATACCATTTGATGTGAATAGTCCTATAAATAATCCATTCCTAACATCCTTCTATAATCCAAATAATATGAGTCAATTTCTAACATAACACTCAACTTACCCCTCCAATGAGTATGGGTTCATCTCAAAGCCCACTCAGATCTAGCTTTACCAACACAATAAACCTTTCTTCTAGATAGTATGTGCCACCAAATGCAGGTTCTTCAAGATAATTTTTTATTCCTAAATATGCTAATCTTTTGCTTAAAAATTTACAAGTATTGTTTGGTCAAATGAAAGCATAAAGTATGCAAGGAAACCTCTGGTTCAAACATTACCTCCAACTAGTAAAATACAATAGAAATTGTAACAATGTCTACCTTTTCAAAATAAACAAATCCCTTAACAAGGCTTATAAAATTCTCCATCGTTCCCAAACATGCAAGATCCTTTAAATCAACAATGAATTGTCTTAATCCACCTCCTCCTCCTTTTCAAAATCCAGACCCTCATTTCTTACCACCATTTCATGTTAAATATAAATACGTGCAAATACCTTTGTACCCCCCGTACATTGCTCCACCTCAATGTTACATAGTATACCTCTATATAATGCATTATGATCAGTATCCATAAAATAATTCAATGTATCAACCTCTTAGGCCTCAAAATCAACTTCTTGATTAGACCTATCAAGGACCATTAAATATTAGATTCTAGTAAACTATCCCACCTATTGATATTACCTACCTTTGATGGGAGCAGACAAAAAACAACGTTGGCACCTGACCAAGCTATCTACACTCAAGTCAACCCATCACATCTTGGAAGAAGACATCATGGTACATTTGTATATCTATTCATTGTATGATAAAGTTACTTTATTGTAAAGAGGGTTACCTAATAATTTGCTATTAGTTTGGGATCCACTATGGAACATTTCATGTGTAGATTTGGAAATATGGGTAATCAATATTTTGTTATGTTTTAATTAAATGCTATGCAAAGGCATCCTTAATAAAATATTCTTTATTATAACACTAGTTTTTTTTAGGACCTTAAATTTAATTCTACCAAATATGAAGCCAAATGAAGAGTAGACATTGGCCTATTACATCAAAGGCTTACAAACTAATACTAATCACATCATTCTAGTTATAGCCTTTGAAGTGGTCTATGTAGGAGATGTTTTAATCAAAGTGAGAAAATTATGACCTACTTTGCCCATAGCCTATGACACTCATACAAACCAAAATCCATAAATTACTAGATATATGTCCATATCATCAAATTACAAGAATATCCCAATTCAACCCATTCTCCATATATTGTTATGCATATTGTTCAAAAATAAAGTCAATTGTTGCCTTCTAACCATAAATTCAATCCCTACTTGATCAACGATGATAATATTGTCATCTTTGAACACACCTGCCCATACTGACAAAAGGCTTAATGAGCCAAGGACACCCACACCTCATGTAGAGCAAAATAATAGGAAGCCCTACAAATTAAAAATCTACCTCTAGGGCAACATCTTGGGTTTTTAATCAAGCCTGACTCCTTGTTTGAATTGATCCTTGATGCATAGAGACCTCCACAAGCTAAGACTAGGGGGTTTGTAGGGAAAAGAATTGCAATGAAAGTAAAAATTTGGAAAAGTAAATAATTTGCATAAATTAAAATCTAATCTATGAGAGGCAATGCACCAAAAATTAAATCCCTACTTTCGACTACAACAAGTGGCCATGAATGAACATGAAATCTGTCGATTTATGACTAAAATAAACACAACCAAACAAACACATTGCTACGAATAAAAAACACATTAAAGAAATGAAGACAAAGTGAAATTAGTTACAACTTCCAATAATATGTCAAAAATGATTACAAGACAATGCATCATAAAGGGTTCAATGCTCCTTAGATATTGATCCAAGGTTAGAGCTTTACTTGTTACAATAAAAAAGAAGAGGGTGAAAGGAAGAGAACGTAAGGCTAGGTACTAGACACAAGAAGATAACTCTCAATGCCTTTATAATAAAATCCAGGCCTATTTATAATCCAAGAGGTTCCTTCCTTTTGAAGTTTTGCACAAAAGGCTTGTGTATTATCTTTTGTTTTACAAATAAAATCCTTTTCTATTGTTAGTCAAAAACTTTGAGATCTTTAGATCTAGGACAATAAATGCTAAGATATTTTGGGACTTTAGATGATATATAGTCACTAGCTTGTCTCTTCATTGCTATGTTGGGTATGGTTGCACTATTAAATCTTCACTTTGTTTCTATTAGAATACATTACTTTGATGATGCAACAAACATGGCCTCCCTAACTGGTGCAAATTGGTAGGGTAGGTTTACGTTTATGGTGGGTGGTTGACATGTGATTGACTTTGAAAAGCTAGGCCTCGAAGGTCAAATTTTGTGTCCAATGGCAGATCTATTCTTCAATGATCCTTTGCCTACTTTCATCTTTGCATGCACAACTACCACATGTCCTTAATTGAGGTGGAACCTATTTCGATCAATCGTGGGCCTTCATCATTTGAGTGTTAGCTTTTAGAGCCTTAAACATAAAGGAAATGCATTCACAAGTATTGAAATAATTATGTGATATTATAAATATGATAAAGGAAACCTAACATGCATGAAAATATGATAGAGAACTTGATACAATGCTCTAGAAATACTCATATAAGAAATTTTACAAAAATTACAATGCTCCTCTTATAGAGTTTACAACTCCTCCATGATAGCAAAATGGATCTACATTGTGACTACCACTACTCTCACATTTGCACTACTCAAAAACTCCTCCAAATCACTCACAATGAGGCCTTTATATAGAAATATAGATTCCTTGACTCTCACTCAACCCTAAGACCCATGTACATGTGGACTACATGCACATTTACATCATTGCACATTCTAAAATTTGTGAATGTATTAAATAACTATAATAAACTATTTATCTCCTAATATAATCTTAACCTAAATATGTACCCATGAAGGTACATTAGTAAAAAACCAAATGATGTAATATATTCCAAAACCCCCCTATATTACATTATTTGGTTTTGAAGACTTTAGTCTTCAATATGGATTTGCAATCTCGTACTGAAGTTTATACTCTCCTTCATGTTCAAGTAAATAGTTAGTGTCTTATGAAGAACACAAGCTTATACTGAGAGGGGGGGTGAACAATATAAGACCACTTTTTACTTTTCTTATCCCAATCAATATTATACAATATATCAATGGCAATATCAATAGCAGAAACCAAAGCAATGTACAAATCATCACACACACATGAGACACCAATTTACGTGGTTCGCTCAATGTGAGCTACATCCACGGATAAAATCTTTCACTAAATTTTATCAATCCAAATTCTGGGAATACCTTTCCCGATTACAATGTTTATGGGCACCAACCCAAAGGAGACACCAATCCCCTAATCTCGAGTTCGTGGGCACCAACCCACAGGAGACACCAATCCCCTAGCTCTGCTCTGGCTGGTGATCCTCTAGAAGACCTCTGCCTCCGCTGCCCTTAGCAAATGGAACTCTATCCATAGAAGACACCTGTCCTCCCTGCTCTGGCTGGAGACCTCTGTCCTCAACTCTATCACCTCCAAAGCTGGTCCTCGAATTTGCACTAAACACAGTCCTTCGATCTAGCACAAATGTCCTCGTTCGTCTTTGCCTATCTGCTCTCTACGCCCTCTTCTCTCTCTGTGCAAACACACCCACACTTGGTCGAACTTCAACCCTTGCACTGTCTGTGCACACTCTTCTTCCTTTTCGATCTTTCCCACTCAGAATGATTCGATGAAATGCACTCTGCACACTACAATCGAATTCGCACTCTGCTCACGACGATCGAACTTCTTGCTCTGCGCACTATCTGCAAACTTCGCACTTCAACAACGCATTCAATCACTACTCAACTCTCCAAACAGCCCTCCTTTTATACTAACACTTTCAAGATCAAAACCTTGATCTTAGTCGACTGCACAACCCTAAACTACGTCGACTACAAACCCTAAACTACGTCGGTTGCAAACCCTAATCTTCGTCGGCCCAAATTTAACTTTGTCGGCTTCACTGCCTCTGCAACTCTTCTGTAGCTTCTACCGTGAAACTACAACATGTCGCGATATCGTGACACTTTTGCAACCGTATACTGTCTTTTGGCTTTTGTCGTGATATCGTGACATTTTAGCCTTTGTCGACTTCAACTAAGCTCTTGTCGCGATATCGTGACACTTCTGACTTAGTCAACATCAACTTTGCGTTTGTCACGATATCGCGACATTTCTCCCTTCGTCGACCTCCTTTCTGCTTTTGTCGTGAAATCGTGACACTTCTGTCTTCATAGCCTTCCTCTCTGCTTTTGTCATGAAATCATGACACTTCTCCTATAGAAGACCTGCATTCTATTTTTGTCATGAAATCGTGACACTTTCTCCAACCGAACGCTGCCATCTCAATCTGTCATGAAATCGTGACACTTTCTCTTCCTTGCACTCTTGTCTGCTTGCACTAGCAAAAATGGAACATGTCGCGAAATCGTGACACTTTCGTTGCCTTGTGTTTTTCTCTGCCTTACGCCCGCAAAAATGGAACATGTCACGAAATCATGATGCTTTCACCTTTGAGCTCTTCCTCCTTGAATTTGTCATGAAATCATGACACTTCTAGCTTTCGTACGTTTTCTTTGTAGCTCGTCATGAAATCGTGACGCTTTCAGCTTCCGTACGACTTCTCTGCAACCTGTCGCGAAATCGTGATGCTTCTCATTTTAGACTCTTCCCTTTGCTATATGTCATGAAATCGTGACAGTTCTTACTTGGAACATTTTCATCTGCAGCATGTCGTGAAATCGTGACACTTTATCTTGCTTCCACTTTGTCTTTTGACTTGTCGTGAAATCATGACACTTTTTCTCCTTAGCGCTTTTCTTTTCTTCGGGTCACGAAAACCCGACATGTCGCGATATCGTGACACTTTTTCTCCTGGACTCTCTCTCCTGCATTATGTCATGAAATCGTGACACTTTTTCTTTCGGACTCTCTCTCCTGCAACATGTCGCGAAATCGTGACACTTTTTCGTCCGTTCAACCTTCCTTGCAATATGTCATGAAATCGTGACATTTCTGACTCGAACATTCTCTCTCCTCTTTGAGTCGCGAAACTGTGACATGTCGCGATATCGCGACACTTTTCTAACTTGCTTTCTTTCGAACCTGTCAAGCCGTAACCTTCATCAAAACAAATTATTTTACATCAAATCAAATTCCTTCAAAAGCTTCTTGACATCAATGACAACTTATACACTTGAGCAAAGGCAATGCACCCAAGGTACCCAAAATTGCCAACAATCTCCCCCTTTGTCATTGATGGCAAACCTTTACTGAAAACACGTCTCAAGAGCCAAAACTGAAACCAACTATGCTAACAACTGAGAAACTATGCCCACAACTGAGAATATTCCTTTGAAGTTTTGCTCCCCCTGACTTGAAGCTTTCCTCTTCACTTGAAGCTCTCCCCCTTACTCATATCTCTCCCCCTTTGTCATCAATGGCAAAGGGTCACCTTTGGGGCTCGGGACTAAGAATGAGCCTCTTAGCTTAGTCCCTCCCCCACCTCCTGATGAGGTGATTAATTCCGGGGTGGGAGTAAAACTCCCATTAGGCACTGATCATCATCAGCGTCTATCACTTCCTTGTCGGGCCTTCTCTTGAACTCTTTGTCCATATTCCTGTTCTTGTTCTTGTCACTGTTTCTGTTCTTGTTATCATTCCTGTTCTTATCCATGCCTTGATCCTTGGACCTGTTCATACCACTGTTCCTGTTCCTGTACCTTGGAAGTTCAGCTCTACACTGTCTAGCTGTGTGACCTTCATTGTTGCACTTATAACAAGTAACAATGTTATTTCTTTTAGGCATACCTGTTCTTTGAATCCGCTTGTTCTGACTAACCCTGTTCCGACCAAACCTGTTTTGATCAAACCTGTTCCTGTTATTTATCTTGCAATAAACTACCTTGTGCCCAAACTGATTGACAAGAGTAGCAATACCCTTGAAAGTAACTAGCACTTCTGAAACTGTCATTTACCTCCTTCACTTGAGCCATGCAATGTGAAGCCATGTGACCAAACCTGTGACACGCAAAACATCTGTCGTGAAATTTTCCTTTATTCGACCTCTTGGGTCCTGAAAACTTCTTCTTCTCATTCTGAATTTTATTTTCTATTTTTGTGCATCTATCATTCAAGGACTCATGATCTGAAATACTTTCCTCATCAGAACTCTCTTCCTTTTGGAGTCTCTTACTAGACTCTCCAACTTGTTCCTTGTGTGGCTTAACAAAACCAAGGCCTATTTTATCCGTTGTCTTTCTTTGACCTTTGATGAGTGACTTAACCTTTTTGGAGCTATCTTGAAACCTGTAAAGCTTATCCTTGTACTCTTTAGTTTCCTCTTTCAAAGAAGCCATTTTCTGTTCTAACTCACTATACTCAAGAACCTTAGACTCTAACTCATCCTTGAGTTCTTGTGTCTTAGCCATAGAGAAGTCAAGACTTTCTATAAGATCATCTCTCTCCATACAACATTCATCTAACTTATCCTTGAGTCTAGCATTCTTCTTTCTTTCCTTTTTCAAAACACTAAGAGCGTTAGTAAGTTCACTTTCAAGATCCTTTATTTGTTTGCTATCTGAATCATCAAAGCCTTTTTCAGATTTCTTATCACTAGAGGTGCTACCTTTTTCGAAAACCATACATGCATCTTCCTTATAGTTTTTTGAAGCATCCTCATACATACTAGAAACCAAATCATTATTTGTACAATCATCCTCAAGGTGACCAAAATTTCCACATCTAAGACATTTCATGATAATGAATCTATGTTTCGGTTCTTCCTCTTTTTTCGATATGAACAACATCTCATTTTCATTATCACTTGAAGAACTTTCACTATCACTACTAGAACACTTACTTGCTTTGTCTAGGTAGAAACTCTTCTTGTGCTTGTGAGAATACCTCTTTCCTTGATTGTTGTGCTCATCTTTGTTCTTTCTGTGATGCTTGTGCTTTTTAGAATCCTTGCTCTTTGAATCCTGTTTATCTTCATCACTTTCATCCTTGGGAACAGTATAGTCTGTAGCATAATGACCAAACTTTCCACAATTGAAACATCTTATATTTTTCACGTTTTTGTGCTTTCTAGAGAATTTGCCTTTCTTGCTGTAATATGCCTCTTCATCACTAGAAGACTCATCACTCTCTTGAAGTTGTTTACCCTTGGATTTCTTGGTAGCCTTGAAAGTCGCCTCTTTCTTGACGTCAACCTTCACTTGAGTTCTCAACTCAAATGCTGCAAGTATACTATGGAGCTCATCCTTTTTCAACTTATCCAAATCTTTAGCTTCCTCAATAGCAGAAATATTTTCACTAAATCTATTAGGAAGAGATCTTAAAATCTTATCACAAACATCATTTTCAGCAAGCTCAAGACCTAAGTCTTTCATGGAGTTAACAACCTCATCCATACGAAGCATGTAGTCACTAATATTTTCATCATCATTCATCTTGAGTTGTTCAAACATACCTTTGAAGTGTCTCAACTTGGCCTTTCTGACATTTGTATCACCTGTATGAACCACTCGCAATTGTTTCCACATTTCACTAGCTGTCTTGTAGTGAATCACTTTGGTGAGATCTGCTTTCTGTAAGCCTTTCAGGATTGCATTCATTGCTTTTGAATTGCTGTGATGTAGGAGTCTTTCTTCTTTAGTATTTGGACCATGTACAGGAATAGTGTACTCATCTTCAATTACTTCCCATACCTCATTACCAAGTGCCATTAGATGAACCTTCATCCTTGCACTCCAAAGACCAAAATCTGACCCATCAAGAATAGGTGTTGCATTGCCACTTGAATAATCCATTGTGTTCTTTACTAGCTTTTCCTTCAAGCTGTTAAACTTTTCGAAGGCACCCGCTCTGATACCAATTGAAGAACACAAGCTTATACTGAGAGGGGGGGTGAACAGTATAAGACCACTTTTTACTTTTCTTATCCCAATCAATATTATACAATATATCAATGGCAATATCAATAGCAGAAACCAAAGCAATGTACAAATCATCACACACACATGAGACACCAATTTACGTGGTCCGCTCAATGTGAGCTACATCCACGGATAAAATATTTCACTA
This sequence comes from Wollemia nobilis, assembly GCA_028583015.1. Classification (NCBI taxonomy): domain Eukaryota; kingdom Viridiplantae; phylum Streptophyta; class Pinopsida; order Araucariales; family Araucariaceae; genus Wollemia; species Wollemia nobilis. Next base: position 11,152,604 of record JAQPPZ010016945.1, read on the forward strand.
AATTTTATCAATCCAAATTCTGGGAATACCTTTCCCGATTACAATGTTTATGGGCACCAACCCAAAGGAGACACCAATCCCCTAATCTCGAGTTCGTGGGCACCAACCCATAGGAGACACCAATCCCCTAGCTCTGCTCTGGTTGGTGATCCTCTAGAAGACCTCTGCCTCCGCTGCCCTTAGCAAATGGAACTCTATCCATAGAAGACACCTGTCCTCCCTGCTCTGGCTGGAGACCTCTGTCCTCAACTCTATCACCTCCAAAGCTGGTCCTCGAATTTGCACTAAACATAGTCCTTCGATCTAGCACAAATGTCCTCGTTCGTCTTTGCCTGTCTGCTCTCTATGCCCTCTTCTCTCTCTATGCAAACACACCCGCACTTGGTCGAACTTCAACCCTTGCACTGTCTATGCACACTCTTCTTCCTTTTTGATCTTTCCCACTCAGAATGATTCGACGAAATGCACTCTGCACACTACAATCGAATTCGCACTCTACTCACAGTGATCGAACTTCTTGCTCTACGCACTATCTACAAATTTCGCACTTCAACCACGCATTCAAATCACTCTCAACTCTCCAAACAGCCCTCCTTTTATACTAACACTTTCAAGATCAAAACCTTGATCTTAGTCGGTTGCACAACCCTAAACTACGTCGGCTGCAAACCCTAAACTATGTCGACTGCAAACCCTAATCTTCGTCGGCCCAAATTTAACTTTGTCGGCTTCACTGCCTCTGCAACTCTTCTGTAGCTTCTGCCGTGAAACTACAACATGTCGCGATATCGTGACACTTTTGCAACCGTATACTGTCTTTTGGCTTTTGTCGCGATATCGTGACATTTTAGCCTTTGTCGACTTCAACTAAGCTCTTGTCGCGATATCGTGACACTTCTGACTTAGTCAGCATCAACTTTGCGTTTGTCGTGATATCGTGACATTTCTCCCTTCGTCGACCTCCTTTCTACTTTTGTCGTGAAATCGTGACACTTCTGTCTTCATAGCCTTCCTCTCTGCTTTTGTCATGAAATCGTGACACTTCTCCTATAGAAGACCTGCATTCTATTTTTGTCATGAAATCATGACACTTTCTCCAACCGAACGCTGCCATCTCAATCTGTCACGAAATCGTGACACTTTCTCTTCCTTGCACTCTTGTCTGCTTGCACTAGCGAAAACGGAACATGTCGCGAAATCGTGACACTTTCGCTGCCTTGTGTTTTTCTCTGCCTTACGCCCACGAAAATGGAACATGTCACGAAATCGTGACGCTTTCGCCTTTGAGCTCTTCCTCCTTGAATTTGTCATGAAATCGTGACACTTCTAGCTTTCGTACGTTTTCTTTGTAGCCTGTCGCGAAATCGCGACGCTTTCAGCTTTCGTACGACTTCTCTGCAACCTGTCGTGAAATCATGACGCTTCTCATTTCAGACTCTTCCCTTTGCTGTATGTCACGAAATCGTGAGAGTTCTTACTTGGAACATTTTCATCTACAACATGTCGCAAAATCGTGACACTTTATCTTGCTTCCACTTTGTCTTCTGACTTGTCGCGAAATCGTGACACTTTTTCTCCTTAGCGCTTTTCTTTTCTTCGGGTCGCGAAAACCCGACATGTCGCGATATCGCGAAACTTTTTCCCTCGGACTTTCTCTCCTGCATTATGTCATGAAATCGTGACACTTTTTCTTTCGGACTCTCTCTCCTGCAACATGTCGCGAAATCGTGACACTTTTTCGTCCGTTCAACCTTCCTTGCAATATGTCGCGAAATCGTGACATTTTTGACTCGAACATTCTCTCTCCTCTTTGAGTCGCGAAACTGCGACATGTCGCGATATCGCGACACTTTTCTAACTTGCTTTCTTTCGAACCTGTCAAGCCGTAACCTTCATCAAAACAAATTATTTTACATCAAATCAAATTCCTTCAAAAGCTTCTTGACATCAATGACAACTTATACACTTGAGCAAAGGCAATGCACCCAAGGTACCCAAAATTGCCAACATCTTCATAAGGGTCTATTCTTGTTGATAGAGCTATAATTCCACGTTCATCTACAGGTTCTTCTATTTCTTCAACTTCTTGAATCTTTTGGGCAATGTGTCCTTTATTGTTTCCTCCATGATATTCAAGTTAAGGGTACTACTTTTGAGAAGGATATATCCTTTGGAACTACTACTTTTGAGGTTGATATTGCTTTGGCTGAAATATCCTATTTTATATATTTCCATAGAATGTTTTATTTCTTTGACCTTGATTCTTTGGATTAAATCTGTAGTAGTTTGTACTGTACCCTTTCCTTTTGCATATCTAACAATATCTGTTGTTCCAATATCTTTGTCCTTTTGAGGATGATGCTATATTTCCCTATGGATTGTCTTTTTTCACTAAAGCATTGTTAGTAATCTCATATTTAATTGTATTTTATACCTCATACTCTTGGAGAACATTGACTAACTCATAAAATAATATCTTTATTTAAAATATGCAAGGAGGTAACTAGATGCTTGTAATTATCTAGAAGTCCTCTCATGGTTACTTGAACAAGAAATTTATCCTTCACCTCTTCTCCTAATGTTAATAATTTTTCTTTGATATCTGCTACCTTCCTTAGAAATAACTTTATAATTTCACCATTGTTCATTTTTAAGGAATGTAATTGAGTTTGAAGGTTTAAAATGGTAGCTTTGTTCTTTCCTTCAAATATTTTCTCTAAGGATTTCCAGGCCTCTGTAGATGTTTTTGCTAAATTGATATACGGTTTTATTTCATCTATGATAGCAAAGGTTATTATCATTTATGCCTCAACATCACTTTTTTTTAATTTCTATATTTCTATATCATCTGAAACTGGTTTGATATTTATCCCCATAGTAATTTCCTAGAGTTTCTCAAATGTCAAGATGGCCTTTACTCTATTTTTCCATGAGAAATAGTTTGGACCTTTAAGTAATTAAGATTCTAAAATAATAAACTTATTTGATGTCATGATGGTCTTAGTAGGCTACCTTATATCTCCCTAGTGTTGTGACTCCTTCACAACGACCCCAAAATTGGGGACCCACCTTAAATTTTGTGATTTTAGGGAATTTTTGTTTATCCAATTTTGCTTGCATCAAAGTCTTGGAAAACTTGCTTTCACTTTGGAATTGCTGACATAATTGCATTTTGAAGGTTTGAATGTAGTTGCAATGCTTCAAATTGAATATTTTGATTATTTACATATTAATTGCATTTTTTCAAATCAAAATGATTTGATTAAAACCATTTTCAAAGGTTTAAATGATTAATTTTAATTTAAATAATTAAATTTTATTTTAACCTAGGTGTTGTATGTGAGTTGGAGAGGAGGGGGCAATCCTCCAAGGGAGGTCCCAGGTTCAAATCTCCACCCTATCAAAAAGCTGAATTGGGTATCCAAAATCCAATTGATAATGTTGGTGCGGGCAGGGTTGGGTGCGACCCCCAGGTGACTTTGACGGTGTAGAACCCCCTGCTCGTGGTCTCTCAGACCAAGGCGTCTCTGCAAGGGGTTTTTCGCTTAAAAAAAAAATTAATTTTTTTTAGGTTTAACCCTAAAATTAATGCAAAATTGAAATGGACATATCTTGAGCTAGACAACTCTGTTTGATATCATTCAAAACTTGGTAAAAAAATATGGATTTTCTCTTTCTAATGGTACCAAACTTACAGGATTTCAGATGTCAATTTCACCAAAAATAGCAGTTTAATTTAGAAATTTGGGAACTTTAAAATATCATATCTCATAAACCATGATAAATATTTGGATGATCTCAATAATTTTGAGCACCCTTTTGGCATATTTAGATGAATGGAAATGTTCATTAAAATATGAGAACTTTGAAATAATTTTGGAAAAAAGGAAAGTTATGGGAGAATGAATAATAAATAAAGTAAAGTTTGGTTTTGTTTTAATATTATGATTATTATTTCATTATGCAGGTAATACAAGGGCAAGGGTTGAAGAAGATAGTTTTAAAATCCGTTCCCAAAACTGTGATGAAACAAAATAACTAAACTTTTCAATTTATAAATAATTCATTGATATTCATGAAAAGGGTTAGACGTTTTTTGCAGAGGAGGAAGAAGAATTTGAAGGAGCAAAGGAGGAGAAGAGAGTAAATGCTACAAATGATTTGAGATATACAAAGATATCAGGAGATTTTTATTGTAAGATCAATTTATTATATTAAATTATTTTGGGTTCAAATATGTGTAATCCTGTATTTGAATTTTGAAGAAATGATTTAATATAGTTTCTTTAAAATCAAAATTCCATCGAAGATTGCACCGATTTATTGTTTTACTGTGTAAATTCTGGTGAACAATAAATCTGGTTTAAGATCTCTGTGTTTTTCATACTATAGTAATTAGTCCGAGATTAAATTTATTTCCTTTAAAATATTTTACAATTTATTTTATATTAAATTTTACATAGATTTTAACCTAGTTTAATGCTTATAAAGTTAGACTTTATAACTAGGTTATCAATAAATTTATTATTCAAATATTAAAATTAATTAATATTATGAATAAATAAATTTATCTGAGATAAATGAATATTTTTATTTCCAAATTTATTTTCATAAAGTTGAGAAATTAAAATTGATATATTTTTTTTGCAGAAAGAGGGTTTTCCAAGGGGTGCAACATGGAGATTGATGTGAATAGTGTCTCTCCAAGATCTTTGTCAAATGATGGTAATTCATCATTGGGTGTTGCAGGTGACCATTTACCTAGGATAAAGACTACAAAATTGTCATTTCATGCCAAAGAGTCTGAAATAGTGAAGAACACAAGCTTATACTGAGAGGGGGGTGAACAATATAAGACCACTTTTTACTTTTCTTATCCCAATCAATATTATACAATATATCAATGGCAATATCAATAGCAAAAACCAAAGCAATGTACAAATCGTCACACACACATGAGACACCAATTTACGTGATTTGCTCAATGTGAGCTACATCCATGGATAAAATATTTCACTAAATTTTATCAATCCAAATTCTGGGAATACCTTTCCCGATTACAATGTTTATGGGCACCAACCCAAAGGAGACACCAATCCCCTAATCTCGAGTTCGTGGGCACCAACCCATAGGAGACACCAATCCCCTAGCTCTGCTTTGGCTGGTGATCCTCTAGAAGACCTCTGCCTTCGTTGCCCTTAGCAAATGGAACTCTATCCATAGAAGACACCTGTCCTCCCTGCTCTGGCTGGAGACCTCTGTCCTCAACTCTATCACCTCCAAAGCTGGTCCTCAAATTTGCACTAAACATAGTCCTTCGGTTTAGCACAAATGTCCCCGTTCTCTTTCTCTGATCTACACCAAACACAGTTCTTCGGTTTGGCACAAATGTCCTCAAATCTGCACCAATCTCTGTCCTCAACTGGTCCTCAAATCTGGTTCACAAAAGTGGTTCACAAGCTTTCACTAAAGCTTGCTTGATCTTCACCCAAGTCTTCACCAAGACTTGTCTCAGATCTGCTTTGCAAGTTCTCACTAGAACCTACCCAAACTTCTCCACAAGCTCAACAAAAGCTTGCTCAAATATGTCCAACAATCCCTCTCAATGACTTGTCCAAAACCTGCTCACAAGCTCTCACAAAGCTTGCCAATTATCTCTGAACGTCACAAAAATGATGCACCCAATAGCTTTGCGCTTTTCTGCTCCCTATGTGCTCTTGCTTCGCACTTAGCTCGATTCGGCACGACTCGCTCTCTATGCACCGTGGACTTAACTTGCGCACATTCGATTCCTTCAAATCTCAAAACAACCCTCCTTTTATAACAAAAATTTCAAGATCAAAAAACTTAATCTTAGTCGGTTGCACAACCCTAAACTACATTGGTTGCAAACCCTAAACTACGTCGGCTGCAAACCCTAATCTTTGTCGGCCCAAATTTAACTTTGTCATCTTCATTGCCTCTGGAACACTTCTGTAGCTTCTGTCGCGAAACTACAACATGTCATGATATCGTGACACCTTTGCAACCGTATACTATATTTTGGCTTTTGTCACGATATCGCGACATTTTAGCCTTTGTCGACTTCAACTAAGCTCTTGTCGTGATATCGCGACACTTCTGACTTAGTCAGCATCAACTTTGCTTTTGTCGTGATATCGTGACATTTCTCCCTTCGTCGACCTCCTTTCTGCTTTTGTCATGAAATCGTGACACTTTTGTCTTCATAGCCTTCCTCTCTGCTTTTGTCACGAAATCATGACACTTCTCCTATAGAAGACCTGCATTCTATTTCTGTCATGAAATCATGACACTTTCTCCAACTAAATGTTGCCATCTCAATCTGTCATGAAATCATGACTTTCTCTTCCTTGCACTCTTGTCTGCTTGCACTAGCGAAAATGGAACATGTCACGAAATCACGACGCTTTCGCCTTTGAGCTCTTCCTCCTTGAATTTGTCATGAAATCGTGACACTTCTAGCTTTCGTACGTTTTCTTTGCAACCTATCATGAAATCGTGACGCTTCTCATTTCAGACTCTTCCCTTTGCTGTATGTCACGAAATCGTGACAGTTCTTACTTGGAACATTTTCATCTGCAACATGTCACGAAATCGTGACACTTTTTTGTCCGTTCAACCTTCCTTGCAATATGTCACGAAATCATGACATTTTTGACTCCAAACATTCTCTCTTCTCTTTGAGTCACGAAACTGCGACATGTCGCGATATCGTGACACTTTTCTAAAAAGCTTTCTCTCGCCTGCTTAAGTCACGAAAATGCGACATGTCGCGATATCGCGACATTTTTCCAACTTACTTTCTTTCGAGCCTGTCATGCCGAACCTTCATCAAAACAAATTATTTGACATCAATTCAAATTCCTTCAACAACTTCTTGACATCAATGACAACTTATTCACTTGAGCAAATGCAATGTACCCAAGGTACCCAAAATTGCCAACAATCTCCCCCTTTGTCATTGATGGCAAACCTTTACTAAAAACGCTTCTCAAGAGCCAAAACTGAAACCAACTATGCTTAACAACTGACGAACTATGCCCACAACTGAGAATATTTCTTTGAAGTTTTGCTCCCCCTGACTTGAAGCTTTCCTCTTCACTTTGAAGCTCTCCCCCTTACTCATATCTCTCCCCCTTTGTCATCAATGGCAAAGGGTCACCTTTGGGGCTCGGGACTAAGAATGAGCCTCTTAGCTTAGTCCCTTCCCCACCTCCTGATGAGGTGATTAATTCTTGGGTGGGAGTAAAACTCCCATTAGGCACTGATCATCATTAGCATCTATCACTTCCTTGTCGGGCCTTCTCTTGAACTCTTTGTCCATATTCTTGTTCCTGTTCCTGTCACTGTTCCTATTCCTATTATCATTCCTATTCTTATCCATGCCTTGATCCTTGGACGTGTTCATACCACTGTTACTATTCTTGTATCTTGGAAGTTCAGCTCTACACTGTCTAGCTGTGTGACCTCCATTGTTGCACTTATAACAAGTAACAATGTTATTTCTTTTAGGCATACCTGTTCTTTGAATCCACCAGTTCTGCCCAAACCTGTTCTGACCAAACCTGTTTTGATCAAACCTGTTCCTATTATTTACCTCGCAATAGACTGCCTTGTGCCCGAACTATTGACAAGAGTAGCAATACCCTTGAAAGTAACTAGCACTTCTGAACCTATCATTTACCTCCTTCACTTGAGCCATGCAATGCGAAGCCATGTGACCAAACCTGTGACACGCAAAACATTTGTCATGAAATTTTCCTTTATTCGACCTCTTGGGTCCTGAAAACTTCTTCTTCTCATTATGAATTCTATTTTTTGTTTCTACGCATCTATCATTCAAGGACTCATGATCTGAAATACTTTCCTCATCAGAACTCTCTTCCTTTTGGAGTCTCTTACTAGACTCTCCAACTTGTTCCTTGCGTGGCTTAACAAAACCAAGGCCTATTTTATCTATTGTCTTTCTTTGACCTTTGATGAGAGATTTAACCCTTTTGGAGCTATCTTGAAACCTGTAAAGCTTATCCTTGTATTCTTTAGTTTCTTCTTTCAAAGAAGCCATTTTTTGTTCTAACTTACTATACTCAAGAACCTTAGACTCTAACTCATCCTTGAGTTCTTGCGTCTTAGCTATAGAGAATTCAAGATTTTCTATAAGATCATCTCTCTCCATACACCATTCATCTAACTTATCCTTGAGTCTAGCATTCTTCTTTCTTTCCTTTTTCAAAGCACTAAGAGCACTACTAAGTTCACTTTCATGATCCTTTATTTGTTTGCTTTCCGAATCATCAAAGCCTTTTTCAGATTTCTTATCACTAGAGGTGCTACCTTTTTCAAAAACCATACACGCATCTTCCTTATAGTTTTCTGAAGCATCCTCATACATACTAGAAACCAAATCATTATTTGTGCAATCATCCTCAAGGTGACCAAAATTTCCACATCTAAGACATTTCATGATAATGAATCTATGTTTTGGTTCTTCCTCCTTTTCTGATATGAACAACATCTCATTTTCATTTTCACTTGAAGAACTTTCACTATCACTACTAGAACACTTACTTGCTTTGTCTAGGTAGAAACTCTTCTTGTGCTTGTGAGAATACCTCTTTCCTTGATTGTTGTGCTCATCTTTGTTCTTTCTGTGATGCTTGTGCTTTTCAGAATCCTTGCTCTTTGAATCCTGTTTATCTTCATCACTTTCATCCTTGGAAACAGTACAGTCTATAGCATAATGACCAAACTTTCCGCAATTGAAACATCTTATATTTTTCACGCTTTTGTGCTTTCTAGAGAATTTGCCTTTCTTGTTGTAATATGCCTCTTCATCACTAGAAGACTCATCACTCTCTTGAAGCTGTTTACCCTTGGATTTCTTGGTAGCCTTGAAGGCTGCCTCTTTCTTGACGTCAACCTTCACTTGAGTTCTCAACTCAAATGCTGCAAGTATACTATGGAGCTCATCCTTTTTCAACTTATCCAAATATTTAGCTTCCTCAATAGCAGAAATCTTTTCACTAAATCTATTAGGAAGAGATCTTAAAATCTTATCACAAACATCATTTTCAGCAAGCTCAAGACCTAAGTCTTTCATGGAGTTAACAACCTCATCCATACGAAGCATGTAGTCACTAATATTTTCATCATCATTCATCTTGAGTTGTTCAAACATACCTTTGAAGTGTCTCAACTTGGCCTTTCTGACATTTGTATCACCTGTATGAACCACCTGCAATTGTTTCCACATTTCACTAGCTGTCTTGCAGTGAATCACTTTGGTGAGATCTGCTTTCTATAAGCCTTTCAGAATTGCATTCATTGCTTTTGAATTGTTGTGATGTAGGAGCCTTTATTCTTTAGTATTTGGACCATGTACATGAATAGTGTACTCATCTTCAATTACTTCCCATACCTCATTACCAAGTGCCATTAGATGAACCTTCATCCTTGCACTCCAAAGACCAAAATCTGACCCATCAAGAATAGGTGCTGCATTGCCACTTGAATAATCCATTGTGTTCTTAACCAGCTCTTCCTTCAAGTTGTTAAACTTTTCGAAGGCACCCGCTCTGATACCAATTGAAGAACACAAGCTTATACTGAGAGGGGGGGTGAACAGTATAAGACCACTTTTTACTTTTCTTATCCCAATCAATATTATACAATATATCAATGGCAATATCAATAGCAGAAACCAAAGCAATGTACAAATCGTCACACACACATGAGACACCAATTTACGTGATTCGCTCAATGTGAGCTACATCCACGGATAAAATCTTTCACTAAATTTTATCAATCCAAATTCGAGGAATACCTTTCCCGATTACAATGTTTATGGGCACCAACCCAAAGGAGACACCAATCCCCTAATCTCGAGTTCGTGGGCACCAACCCACGGGAGACACCAATCCCCTAGCTCTGCTCTGGTTGGTGATCCTCTAGAAGACCTCTGCCTCCGCTGCCCTTAGCAAATGGAACTCTATCCATAGAAGACACCTGTCCTCCCTGCTCTAGCTGGAGACCTCTGTCCTCAACTCTATCACCTCCAAAGCTGGTCCTCGAATTTGCACTAAACACAGTCCTTCGATTTAGCACAAATGTCCTCATTCTCTTTCTCTGATCTACACCAAACACAGTCCTTCGGTTTGGCACAAATTTCCTCAAATCTACACCAATATCTGTCCTCAACTGGTCCTCAAATCTGGTTCACAAAAGTGGTTCACAAGCTTTCACTAAAGCTTGCTTGATCTTCACCCAAGTCTTCACCAAGACTTGTCTCAGATCTGCTTTGCAAGTTCTCACTAGAACCTACCCAAACTGCTCCACAAGCTCAACAAAATCTTGCTCAAATATGTCCAACAATCCCTCTCAATGACTTGTCCAAAACCTACTCACAAGCTCTCACAAAGCTTGCCAATTATCTCCGAACGTCGCAAAAATGATGCACCCAATAGCTTTGCGCTTTTCTGCTCCCTGTGCGCTCTTGCTTCGCACTTAGCTTGATTCAGCACGACTCGCTCTTTGTGCACCGCGGACTTAACTTGTGCACATTTGATTCCTTCAAATCTCGAAACAACCCTCCTTTTATAACAGAAATTTCAAGATCAAAAAACTTAATCTTAGTCAGCTACACAACCCTAAACTACGTCGGTTGCAAACCCTAAACTACGTCGGCTACAAACCCTAATCTTCGTCAGCCCAAATTTAACTTTGTTGGCTTCACTACCTCTGGAACACTTCTGTAGCTTCTATCGTGAAACTACAACATGTCATGATATCGCGACACCTTTGCAACCGTATACTGTCTTTTGGCTTTTGTCACGATATCGCGACATTTTAGCCTTTGTCGACTTCAACTAAGCTCTTGTCGTGATATCGCGACACTTCTGACTTAGTCAGCATCAACTTTGCTTTTGTCGTGATATCGCGACATTTCTCCCTTCGTCGACCTCCTTTCTGCTTTTGTCACGAAATCGTGACACTTCTGTCTTCATAGCCTTCCTCTCTGCTTTTGTCGCAAAATCATGACACTTCTCCTATAGAAGACCTGCATTCTGTTTCTATCATGAAATCGTGACACTTTCTCCAACCGAACGTTGCCATCTCAATCTATCATGAAATCGCGACACTTTCTCTTCCTTGCACTCTTGTTTGCTTGCACTAACGAAAATAGAACATGTTGTGAAATCACAATGCTTTCGTCTTTGAGCTCTTCCTCATTGAATTTGTCACAAAATCATGACACTTCTAGCTTCCATACGTTTTCTTTGCAGCCTGTCACGAAATTGCGACGCTTCTCATTTCAGACTCTTCCCTTTGCTGTATGTCACGAAATCATGACAGTTCTTACTTTGAACATTTTCATTTGCATCATGTCGCGAAATCGTGACACTTTTTTGTTCGTTCAACATTCCTTGCAATATGTCACAAAATTGTGATATTTCTGACTCCAAACATTCTCTCTCATCTTTGAGTCACGAAACTGCGACATGTCGCGATATCGCGACACTTTTCTAAAAAGCTTTCTCTCACCTGCTTAAGTCGTGAAAATGCGACATGTCGCGATATCGCGACATTTTTCCAACTTACTTTCTTTCGAGCCTGTCATTCCGAACCTTCATCAAAACAAATTATTTGACATCAATTCAAATTCCTTCAACAACTTCTTGACATCAATGACAACTTATTCACTTGAGCAAATGCAATGTACCCAAGGTACCCAAAATTTCCAACAAATAGTAGTTGACTCAGGGTTTTTCTCTTTGGAAGATGCATTGCATGCTAGTTTTAGTGGGATTCAAACAATTTCACTCAACAAGAAAGAGAATGAGCTCGGACCACCAAATTCTAGTTCTATCTCTCACCCTCATAGAGAGGACAAGTCACAAGATGAGGAGCTCTTCATTTCACCTTTCAACAACATGCTAGCAGACCCCTTATTTAAGTTTAGGAAGAAATCAACCCAACAACTAGAATGGGAGGATGATCATTTGGGGCCTGAGGGAGTCTCTAGTCCTGCTCATGGATTTTCTTCCAGATATGAACCATACCACTACCATGACATGCAAAATAGTGCAACTCCAGGAGAGGAACATGATAGAAGTGATATTTCCAAAGGTAGTAACCCATGATCCCGTTCAAGCTCACCTACTAGATTCATTGCCAAGTTGTAGGGGGAGCCAATGCTAGCTCCTCTTATGCCCATGCGTTGCTCAACAACCTAACTTTCAATGGTAGCAATTCTCAAGCATCCCCAACAACTCAATTGGAGGACCTTCATTCCAACATAAGATAGAATAATGGTGACTTTGTACCCTCAACCCATGGACCTAGAGGATCCGAACAAGGAGGTGGTGACCAACATGTACCAAAAGAGGGAACCCTCGAAGCTGGACATGTAGGAGGAAATCAAAGCTCTGAACAGGAAAATCAGCAAGCTAAAGAGTCAGGTACCTTTGAGTTTGAATTACAAGATGATTTTACTAAAGAAATAAAATAATTAGAAGAGCGTATTGTTGTTTTATTTTTTTCAGAAGAATCCCCCCTGATGAAGAGCTCAATCGGTGGTTTGTCAAAGTCTGGGAATCCAAGGGTTGGATGATTTCCTCTCACCGTCGCCTTGGTCAATCCTTTGTTTTTGTCACTTTCACCTCCAAAGACTCTTGCATAAAAGCCCTAAGACTCGACACTTGGATGATTTCTGGTCAACTAGTCTTTCTTCAACATTGGGCATTCTAATTTGACCTTGAGAATGTGTCAAACATGAAATACCCCCTTTGGATTGAACTTCCTTTCTTAAACCTGGCATGCACAAAGTATTTACCTCAGATTGTTGCTAGGTTTGGAAGGCCATTATTTCTCCCATCCGAGTCGTCACACTTCATGCGCTCCCACCCGCGCATCTTGGTTGAGACTGATGTCTCGAAGGACCTCCCAAGTAAGATCTTATTCAGAGCCCCTGGTATCCAATTTGAACAACGGATTAATTATCTCAACTTGCCAAACTCATGTTTCTACTATAGACAGCAAGGCCATATGATTAAAAATTATTCGATGAGACCTCCCAAACAACAAAACCAGCCTACTAGTACTCCTACTACTGCTACTCAAAATGCAAGCAAAATAGTACCTCATGTTCATCCTTTACAACCTTCTAGTTCTCATGATGTGACCTCTTTCCCTGCTCATTCAGTGCCCCAAGCTTCTAACTTGGCAGTTACCCACATCTCCCTTCATCCCCCTCTAGCTTTTGAGGCTCCTATGGAGAAAACTCCTCATGAAATAATCGAGGAGGGTTGGGTAACCCAAAATAACAAGAAACATAGGCGTAGCTCATCACGAGATGCCTCTCCCCCACCTTCTAAAGGTGTCCCGAAATACCAACACCTAGAAGGTAAGGAATGGAGCCATAAACCCACCAACTCTTACTCCAACAATACCTCCTCAACCATGCATTAGTCTAAGGGAATAGGTACACTGCATGATTATATGTAATCTGTACCCACCCGAAATGCCTATGGTGCTTTAGCTGATAATATGTCAGATTGATGTATGTAAGAATCATGTCTTGGAATGTGCATGGCATCATGCTGTGAGAGTGGTGTTTTGCTATTCGAACAGTCATCAAGAGATTTTGCCCATAGATTTTACTGTTGCAAGAAGTTAAAATTTTAGGTTTTAGACTAAAAAATGCCCTTAAGACCCTATGGGGGGTTGGAGGGGCCTTGTATACGAGTCATGGAGAAGGGGGGGGGGCTGTCCTATGCCTCTTTCAGGAGCTGTGGGACTCTATTTTGTTATCAGGAGAGGATCCAATGCATAGATTAGTGTGGTGTACAATAATGTTTGGTGGTAGAAAATTGGGTATTGTAGTTGTTTATGCACCCAATGATGCAGTTGGAAGGGCAACCCTATGGGATTGGATGTGCTTCAATTTTCCTAAAGCAGATTGGATAATAGGAGGGTAATTCAATATGGTAGAGTGGGAGGGAGACATATTAGGGGGTGGCACTCCACTCAAACATCCAGAAGAGGCTAGATCATGGTCTAGGTTTAGAAGGGCCTGGAATATTTATGATCCCAATTGGAACAAGAGTGCTGAAAATCATGGGGCTTGGTTTACTTGGAGCAATGCACGATGTGGGGATGCTCTTAGAATGGTAATATTGGACCGCTTCTATGTAGAAAAAAATATTGATATACTCCAAAATGATTTATCTCATCCAATCTATTCAGTGGTAACTTCAGATCATCTCCCCATTACCTTGAGTATTGGGTGTGCCCCCATAAGGAAACCCAAAAACAATTTACCTTTCAAGTTAAACACTTCCTTGCTCAAGCGTAAATATTGTGTTAATGGAATCAAGAAAGTGTGGAATCTCTTACCAAGGCCCTCAGGAGAGAGAGGGTGGATTATGTGGTGGGAGGAAGCCATCAAAAGAACAGTGGATTACCTTCGAGGTTTTGGAAAAATCTTAGCCTCTCTTCGTAGGAAAAAAGAGAAAGAATTGGAGCAAGAAGTTGACCAACTCAGCCACCACCTTAGTCAGAATATTAGTAGCATCACTTCTCAAAAGTATTTGGGTGAAAAATAGGTAGAGTTAAGGCAAATCCAAGCCTATAAAGCCCATGGGGCACAAATCAGGGCACGTCTTCAATGGATTCGCGAGGGTGATAAAAATTCAAAAATTTTCTTTAATGCCAATAAGAAGAAGAATAGATCAGAGAGGATAGAGGTTATTAAAAATCCTATATCTGGCTTGCAAATTCCATTGGAGGACCTCCCATCCTTCATCCAAGAGCATTTTGTAGCCCTTTTCAAAAGTGAAGGGCCCAACACAGAAGTTGAGTTTTTTAGAGATTATTGCAAACAGTGCATATCTCCCAAAGTATCTGAAGAAGATAGAGCATTGCTGGAAAAACCTCTTTCATAGGATGAACTTCATTCTGCCCTCCTCTCTTTGGAAAATGAAAAAGCCCTAGGCATTGATGGGCTTTCGAGTGAATTTTTTAAGACCATGTGGGAGACTATAGGAGCTGATTTTCTGCATATGTGTGAGGAGGTTATTACTATTGGAGGCCTTGGGGAGGACACTAATCAAGGATTAATCAGGCTCATTCCCAAAAAACATAAGCCATATTTGCTTGTGGATTGGCATCCCATTACTTTACTCAATTCCTCTTATAAAATTTTGGCCAAGGCTCTGGCCAGAAGACTCCTCCCAATGGCTACAAAAATTGTTCACCCAGAGAAAACAAGATTCCTTAAAGGTCACTATATTTTGGATAATCTTCTTATAGCTTGGGAAGGGATGGAGTGGGCTCGAGCACAGGGGCTCAAGGGACTTTACCTTAAGCTTGATTTTGATAAATCTTATGATCAATTAGAGTGGCCCTTCATCTTAAGCATGCTCCATTGGCTTGGTTTTGGCAATAGATTCATTGATATGGTAGCTTCCCTCTTTCCAAATGCTTCTACAAGAGTGGTTATTAATACATAATTATCTAACAACATTCCTATGGAAAGATCAGTTAGGCAAGGTTGTCCATTGGCCCCCTATCTATTTGTAATTGTAGCTGATGCCCTTGGTTATCTATTGGAATATGTAATTAAATAGGGGAGGATAAAAGGTATCCCCCTTCCATATGGCTCCCAACTTATCAACTCTCACTTTGTAGATGATTCTATGCTTTTTTCTTTGGCAGATCAGCAAAATCTTATGAACATCCTTGAGATAGTTCACACATTCTGTAGGGCCTCTGGTGAAAGAATCCAAGAATCTAAGAACTCTGTTATTCCATTTGGATTTGATGATAAGCCATATTGGATACCCACAACATGGAAGTGGGTGCAAAGAGGAGAAATATCTAAGTATTTGGGCTTTCCTTTTGGTGTTGACCTTTCATCCAAATCTATGTGGGATTGGTGTATGGAAAAATTTACCAAAAAATTGGAATACTAGAAATCTCTAGAAATGTCTCAAGCAGCTAAAATCTAGATTAATGGAAAATTTTTAGCCCCCTTCCATGTTTACTTCTCTTCTCTTTTGACTCCTAGCAAGGCTGGGTATGATAAGATGAAAAATATGCTTCGGGAGTTTTTTGGGCAAAAAACCTAGCTAAACGAGGCCTCCCAATGGTCTCATGGAGCAATTGTTGTAGACCAGTTTCATGCGGTGGGCTAGGAATCCCCAACCTTCAAGCACAAGGCTATGCACTCATAGCTAAATGGATGCAAAGGGTGATCATAGGGAATGAGCCATGGAAGGTGTTGGTGAGGGAGCGTTTGAAAAACCCCCGGGTGGATGGTAAAATTTGGGCAAATATGTCATACATTGATGTTCTTTTACAAGCCCCTTATTTCTCTATAGAAGGTTGTAATATTCTCAAAGGGATTTGGAAAGCTTGGCAACAAGTGCATCAATTTATTTCATGGTAGACACCTCCAGAGCAAGGCCCCGTAGATTTCCTCCAGCACAACTTATGGTGGTCACCCCTCCTCACCCTTGATGCACAACCTCTTGGCATGAATTCCTGGTTTCTTGCTAGGCGACTCTTCAAAAGGGGATTAATTATGGTGGGTGACATTTGGGATTTTTATTAGTCCTCATGGAAGAATTGGAAGCAAATCCAATCAAAATTTGGCCTCTATCCTACTGATAAAGCAATGATTATGTGGATCCTTTCCATCACCTCCCAAGCGCCCCAACCTCTATCTTATCCACTGGAAGCTAGTCCCCATTGGTCTCATTGGAAATGGTTTGACAATCATGAATTTGAGCAGCCAACCCTTAAGTTTTGGTACCAAGCCCTGCTTCCTATGAACTATCAATAGTTTGCAGATATGCTCAATAAAAAATGGAACTTAGAGCTTAGTTGGGCCACTTGGGCAAGTACCTTAAAGCTTATCAAATCTACCCAAATTCAAGGAAAGTTCTAGATTCTTCTTTGGAATGTAGTCCTTCAAGGTCTACCTACTCGAAGCAGGTTGAAATGGATGGGCCAAGGGCAAGGTGATTGCTCTTTTTGTGGTTTGGAAGAGACAATACAACATCTATTTTGGAACTGTGCTCATGCCCACCGTATTTGGTGTGAAGCGCATCAGTTGCTTTATCCCTTACCACTACCTATGACAAAGGATCAAGCCTTATTAGGGATCAATTTGATGCCCAATCAAAAATTTCTTCTCTCCATTACCAGGGTAGCTATCATATTTCATATATGGAAGACTCGATGCAAATATATTTTTGAAACTGATCAAGAAGATATCCCTAATATCTTAGTAGCTAACATCTTTGCTATTATAAAATGCCAATTGCAGGTTGAGTTAGCAGGTTGCACTCGTAAGGAGAAAGCACTTCAAAAAGAAATCATAACTCTTAAGAGGCATATCTGTGAGACCTCAGCTCATAGATCAGATGGTATTTATAGAATACAAAATGTGGTCGATGAAATAACTAAGCAACATAGCTCGGTGATGTATAATCAAACACACTTGATGAAGCATTTGGGTCAAGTGGAATTAGAAGCCAACAACACTCATTCCAGTCCTCATATTAGGCTTCCATCACAACATGAGGTGGAGCAGGCTCACTTAGACTCATCTCCTTAAGCAAATGTTTTCCTAGCATGGCAGCTCCCTTGCAGTTTTTATTTTGACAGTGTAGTAGTCTCTTCTTAGAAGATAGTGTGCAAGCTATCCATTAGAGGGAGTAACCCAACAGTATCTAGTCATTTAGTTTCATGTCAGCACATATTTTTAGAGTCTTGGTGATGACATGCTTTTTCATCCCTATAACAACCACTGGGGATATCTTAGTTTTTAAACATGGGTCACTAAGGGATCATTTGTGTGGTTATTCACTTCCAATGCTTGTAGTTGGGTGTCCTAACTGTCATAATATTTCTCAGTTCTCCTCTGTGTTGGTCCTTCATGGCCTCATATTGTAATACAGTAGTGGGGGTTTGTGTGTGGTCTTTGATGTGCTTATTTTTGGTGTTGGGTGCCTTGCGTGGCCCTGTGAATGCACTTGTGTTTGTTTTATCCCTACTAGAGGGAAGTCTATCATGGTTTCAATGTTGTTAGGTGTTCAAGACTGTATGTAGGCTTCCATACCATGGTTTGCATTTATATTGTATTTGTTCTCTTAATATTTTGGCTAATATGAATTTGGCAGCAATTTCAATTAAAAAAAATTGATATCTTTTCATTAATTAGTTTGGGTTATTATAATCTGGTTTCAATTTATTCAGATATCCGAACTTTACATTGGAAGATCATATTTGTTCTTAAAATATTTAATTTAATAAATATTTTAAGAAATAAATATTGCAGGAAAGATCTATTTTATGAACTTTATTTGTCATATTATAAAATCCAAAAGTTCATATATCAGTTTCACATTTAAACCCTGTGTTTCATAATTACTAAGGTTTCAAATCCTTGTAATTTGGGTTAGACATTATTATATTTGTTCATTTCTTCAAATATTTCAATTACAATTTCATATTTGAAAGGAACAAGTATTTTCATTAAATAAACCTTAAAGTTGGAATATTATAAAGTTTAGACTTTATATTTAAGGTTTACATTTAAATAATTTCATTAAAATTTCATAAACTTTGATTTTGTTAAAGTTAATTGAAATTTAATTAAGATGCTAGATTTTATTTCAAATTCATTTAAAGCATTTTAATTGAGATTGTTATGTTGAAATTATAGAGTAAATTTGCACAATAGATCAAAATCAAAGGGAAAATTTATCTATCATTGTTTAGAGAAAGAATTTGTGTAAAGGACACTTAATACATGATGAATTCAAAATTAATTACCTAATTCCCAGGCCCCTTGTTAACAGTAACTTGCAAACTATAGAGATTATTCAAGCACTTATTTACGCACATATGCATGACACATAAAACATTAAGTGAGAACCTTGGAGAAATGTACTTTCTTTGCAAGAGGGGATCTTGAATCCTAGTTTTTGAGTGGTTTTTGTGCTTGGAAAAAATCACACCTCAACAAATTGGCGCTAGAAGGAGGGCCTGAAAGGTAATATTTTAATTTTCAGCATGTGCAATTTGTTATTTAAAAAAAATTGAATTTTTTTTATTTATGTTGCATTAATGTTAATCTATCATAAATTCAAAAATTAGGTTATGATTAAATTCTTGTGAATTTTCATACATAGGCTTGCATATTAAAATTGGTTCAAAGAAAATGATTTACCCTATTTTAAGCATGATGGAACGATTACAACTGAGAAACATATTCAGGCATATAAAAAAATTATATTTCATTTGCAAATTATGCAGGAAGATGTTCTTTGTAGAATGTTTCCATACACATTGGATGAAGTTGCAAAAGATTGGTTTATCAATTTACCCGCAGGTTCTACCGCTTCTTGGAATCAACTAGAAATAACATTTTTTGAACATTTTGGAACCTTGGTTGACATGAATTTGTTATCAAATAAATTTTCCTCTATCTACAAACAACCTAATGAATCCATGAGTCCATTTAATGATAGATTGCATAATTTGTATACTGAAATAGAGATACACTTTATCATTTCAGAAGAAGAAGTTGTTCAAATATGCTTGAAAGCTTTAGAACCTTTTATTGTTAAGTGTTTAGAAAATCTCCTTAAAGATTTATTCTTGTCTCACGCTTATGGTGGGGCAATAGCTGTAGAACAATGGTTGATTTCAAGAGGAATTTATGTGGGTAGATTATCATTACTTAACCCTAAAATTTCAAATCAATTACCACCTGAGTCATGATACGTATTTTTTGACACCATCGAATGAAATTGAATGTCCTAGTTTTTCAACCACTTTTGATATTGTCCAAGAGGAAGTGCAAGTTTCAAATCCAATATCCATCAATGAGGATTGTAGTAGTCAAGTTTATCAAAATGTAGAAATGCATGAGTCTTCAGATATTGGAGGAGTTTTAGATCTAACTAGCTTTGAAACATATGACATAATAAAATCTTCCATAGAATTGAATGAAACAATTAAAGCTACATAATTGAAATATTTTAGAGGTAATTTCAATATGAGTGATCTTAAAATTTTATTACTTGAGGAAGATGAATTTTTCATTGAAGATAATTTTTTTGAAAGTGATGAACATGAACTTGAAAAGCTTTCGATTGTTGAATTTACAGCGTGTGAAGAAATGGTTGAACATCACTCTCAAATTTTAGAAGATGATTATTGTTGGTGGAATAAATGGGATGATTTTGCCTCTCTCATGAAGTACTTGCTTCAACTAAATGCAGGAAAATTTGCAAAAGTTAATCCTACAACTTAAAAGAAACAGTGATCAAACACAGGGACAAATGCATCAAGATGCATATCTTGATAATTATATAAATAATTCTCATGAGACAAAGATAAAATATGCTAAAAGTGATATTATTTTAGATAGTGGAGAAGTCCTAGAGTGGGCTAGTTTTGAAACACATGATAAATTAGGACCTTTCATAAATTTGGATGAGATCATTGAAAATGATGATCAAAATTTTTAGTATTCTCAAAATAATGATCAAGAAGAAATGAAATAAGGGATGCAATCTCATAAAATGTTTTAGGAAGATGATTATTATAATGGTTGGGGAAGATATGAGGAATTATTTATTTCTAATTATCCTACTGATGAATTTTCCATTTCACTTGATATGCAGGATGTTGAAACCTCTATCTTGCGTGAAGATTTGGCAATTTCTATCCAATTGGAAGATGACATGTCAATTTCAAAAGTAGAGAAGGTTCCAAGATTTGATCATTTTGAACATGAGTTTGTAGAACATTCTTATACAATAGAAAGGGAAGAAATGGTAAATTTTTCTTATGATTCATCTATTTTAGATGAAGAAGAGGTAAATTCTTTTCTTTCATTCTCGAATACTGAATATTTGAGTGAAAATTTTCATGATTGTATTGAATATTCAAATGAATAAACTTCATGTATGGCTAAAAAAGGACTAGAATTTCCTATTCATCCTAAAGAAAATATTGCTTTGTTTTGTCAACAAGATTTATGATTTGAAAAATATGGACATATTCTTGATTGGATGCCTAATTTTGATGCTTCTGAAAAACATGTTATTGATGAAAGAATATGAAATTATGGTGGTGATGATAGAGATCATGAAGAAAAGGAAAATACTATAATGGTTTATCAAGTAATGGTAAATGAAAGTGTACAAAAGGTATAATCTTATCCTTTGTATTCAAACATCCAAGAATCAGGTAAAAGTTTGTATAATCATTTATTGGATTTAGATGTTGTTTATAATAAAATGCCATTGGAGGTTGATCAAGAATTAAAGTGGATTTATTTTCCCACTACAAATAAGATTACATTGATAAATGAAAATAGAAGAGATGCTTAAATCATTGAACCAAGTTCAACAAGAGTTAACAAATAAATCTAGGATACAAAACTATAATGATTCTTATTTTGTAAATATCCTAGATTCTTGTAAATTGTTTCATGAATATGATTGGCCTAAAAACATAGATGATGATTTTGTGTTAAAATTTTCAGAATTTGCTTTTTATTTGAAATAAATATTATGTGCTTGTGAAAATGAGAATTTAGGTCAAAGTGATGAATCAAGGTTTGAAATTCCCATCTTGTTGAATAAGCATAAGATTATGGAAGATCATGTATTTACTTGTAAGGTTAATGGATCAAATATTAAACTTGGAATTGCTTATCAACTTGAATCAAATCAGTGGGATAAGAAAGGCAAAATAAAGTTTGTTATATTGTTTTACCTAATTTTCTATTGGTTAAAGTTATGTAAAGCTTGGCATGCATATAATCATATATGTCGTTTACAGTATGTCAATCGTATTTGGGATCTAGGAAGGTGATAGCATAAATTTGTTATCATTTTGTACATAGTGTATATTTTTGTAAATAGCTTTTTGGGTTTTTGTGTTTTTGTTTTGTTTTGTACATAATTTGTTGTTTCGTGAAATTTTTGTTGTGCATGTTTGTCTACATATTACTCAATTTTGTGAAAAGTTTTGGATGTGTTGGTTGTTATGTTGCAATAAATTGGCTTTTCCAGATTTTGGAAGTTACATTGTTTTAATCTGTGATTAAATTTGATGAAGTTTCAAGGGGGTTTTCAAGGGTTAAGGTAGTTGTTACCAAGCCACTAGTCATTTGATGGTTTTATTTGGTACTCGGTTCAGGACCATATAGGATGAAATTACCTGTTTTGAAAACCTGTGAAACCTAAAGAAAAGGAAAAGTGATATGTTAGTCTATATCTTCATGAATTTGAATTAAGATAAGGAAATTTGAATTGTTATAATCATATTGCAAAAGCTTCACAAGTACCGCAAACACATTAAGAAATATCTTTTGAAAATTTGGAAGCATGAAGTTGTCAGTTTAGCAAATTAAGATGACAATTTTATATACTCCTTTAGCCTTACCTGATCTCTAACCCAAATGGCAAGTAAATTTTGTAAACAACATCAAGCTTGAACAAAAAAGGTAAGCTAAGCAAATACAATGAAGAGTAATGATAAATCAGTCACCATAGTCTAGATAACCTTCATTGGGGCAATAAACACCTGACTGGCAATGGAGCTAGGTCTAGACAGAAATAAAAGGCAACGTTCAAAATTCACTTAACATTTGGGAGTTTTAGATAATATTCACTAGAGCTATAGACGCTCGACTGGCAGTGAAGCTATGTCTAAAAATAAAGGAAATGCAATATTCAAAATTCAAGGAAATGCAATTTTCAAAATTCACTCAATATTTGGGAGTTTCAGATTATCTCTACCAGAGCTATAGACGCTCGGTTGGCAGTAGAGTAATTTTTGAAGAGAATCAGGAGGAAGTATTTCTTCAAGGAGAAATTGTTTATAATCTAAAATGCGAAATTGAAAATGGAATGTTGAATGGTTTCAAAAGGTAGATAATGAATCACTTTACACACTGAGCTAATGTTGATGATTCTGATGGTTCATGTTGAATTGGTCTTTACTTCTTCTTGGAATCAACTAGAAATAATATTTTTTGAATATTTTGGAACCTTGGTTGACACGGATTTGTTATCAAATCAATTTTCCTCTATCTGTAAACAACCTAATGAATCCATGAGTCAATTTATGATGGATTTCATAAGTTGTATACTGAAATAGAGATACACTTTATCATTTCAGAAGCAGAAGTTGTTCAAATATACTTGGAAGCTTTAGATCCTTTTACTGTTAAGTGTTTAGAAAATATCCTTAAAGATTTATTCTTGTCTCACTCTTATGGTGGGACAATAGTTGTAGAACAATGGTTGATTTCAAGAGGAATTGATGTGGGTAGATTATCATTACTTAATTTACTTCAAGAGGAAATTATGTGGGCTTCAATTTTCTGATTTGGGTCTTTATTTGTATGGCCCAACCTTGCTTCCACAACCTATTTTTAATCATCTCCAAAACTGTCCGCAAAATCCATTTGTAGATGTGGCCTTTACTTGTACCTTAAACTTGGAATTCCTTCTTCCTTTCAAGCATTTTTTCTTGATATAATATACTAGATTTCTTCTCCAAATTTTGGAGGTAATGTTACCCTTTTTGGTGGCTATTCCTTTCTACAAAATTCTGCCTTTAAATTCTTCAAAAGAGCTCTTAATAAATCTACCTTTGATCACTAATTTGGCTGAAATAGATTATTGCCTTTAACTCTTGGTAATTCCTCCCTTGCTTGGCTATTCTTTCACTTATAAATCCAAGCTACTCAATGTAATATTTTGCATTCTATCTTATTCAATTATAGTCTTATTTTCTTTATAATGAGCAATAGAATGTTGATCCGTTTCTTTCTCTCAAAATATACCTAACTTCTATTTTATTTTGTGTGCAAGTTTTATCCTTGTAAACTATAAATTCTACACTATTTTGAAGACTTGAAATGAAACTATTCTATGCAACTCTTTGAACCTTGAAATCGGTGCTTAATAAACTTTAATAAGAAACCAAATATGAAAGCTCAACTAATGAACTTTTGCACCTTTCTGTTGCGTACCTTTTCAATATTGTAGATGGTGAAGATGATGGCGATTAAATTCACCTCAATGGTTGCCTTTTGTGGATGATTTTGTAGCTCTTATATGTTGTCCAAAAATAGCTCTTAGCTTACCTTTTTGCAGCTCCAATACTTTACCAATTTGTTGCTCAAAAATATGATTTGGTGGCTCAAAAACTCCTTCAAAATGTACTTCTAGAATCTGATTTTTAGCAGTCACTAACACTGCTCAAATTTTCTAAAACTTTCAGCACTAAATGTAATCTTAAATTTTGCTTCTAACTCTTTTGATTTGTTGCCTTTTCGTTGTCCATAAACTTTGTATTTTGCAGCTCTAAGTGTTGTCAATGTGCTGCCTTTTCTTTGTCTTCAAATCTGAATATTTTTTATATTGTAAGGCAGTCAATACCATCACTGAAAAACAATCATTGAATCCCAAAACTTTGGTAGAATTTTCCCCAAATCGTAGCTAAGATGTTTGCTCAAGAACCCTTCAATGATGGCCCCCAAATCTCTCATATTTGGTGGTTCTTCTATCTCTTTTCTCTTACCAAATTTTGAATTCAAAGTAGATCTCCTCCTCAAAAAATATATCAATATTGAGATCTATTCAATACCATATTTTGATTTGACAATATTCTTGCAAAAAATTTTCCTTTGGACTTGTTGTCGGATGGTGATAATTGTTCCAATTCCTTAGCTTTTTATTTGATAGTAATTTCTTCAATGAGTCATTTTATGGACTCCTTCAATGAGGCTCACCAATCCTTCTTGTTTCTCCTTGAGACATCTCAAAGGTTCTCAATATTGCAGATTCAAAATATTCAATGATACCTTCCTTGGCCTCTTAAATATTCAACTATGGAAATAAGATCTGTTACAACACCAAGATAGCAAAGTCGGCTATATTTCCAATTATTAATTTATTCAGTAATTTAATAATATAAATAGAAGTAGGTTGATTATTATCTGATCATCATTCATATTTATTTTTTATTGCACTTTTGCAAGAGACTTAGCCCTCTCTAAGTGGCAAAGGACTTAGCCATCCTAAAGTGGTAGAATTAATTTGATTTTCCATTCGTGTTCTTGTTCATGTTTACTTGTGAATATTTCTGCTTCAAGTGATATCAGAGCCGAGATCTCGACAAACCGGGATAAAAATATTTTTTGGAACACCACCATTTAGTTGTTTTTGATTCACTACAGATTCAAATAATTCCATGCCGTGCAGATGATATAGAGTTCAATAATCAGTGATAGCAATTTTTGACAAGTTTTTGGGTAATTCTTTTGGTAGGAAATTTTATCCAAGCACTAGGAACATAAGCAGACAACGGTGGTTCACAAAGCAATTTTTGATCTTTTCGGAGGTGTTAAGTAATTCATGTAGGAGTAAATTATAGCAAACCATAAAAAGTAAAGGTCTCACGCTACCACATGGCAAGGTTTCTGGTTGTTCCTTAGCTTTTAAGCTCTGGAAAAACAAGATTGTTAGGTTCATCTGTCTCCCCGGTGTTCAACATCCAACATATTAGGTTTTCAAAGATGAACGCATTTCCTTATTTTGCTTTGTATCATTACATAGCTTAAGTTGAGTGATCAATATTTAGACATTTAAAGGGAAGGTCTCTGATTTATATCGCAATAATCATACAAAAGGTTTTAATTTGAGGCTATCACACATAATATGTTCGGTGGATTGTAAGAAGCTCATGTGTGTCCCAAGGAGAGCACACCATCTATGAAAGGACATATAAAAATTAGGACTAAGTATACAAGCTTCTGGTCATACATCCAATGTAATTCAAGCTGGATACACTCACATTGCCAAATGAAATCAACATCAACAAGAAATTTGTATTTGGTTATATCGAGTCCTCTCATAATACAAACTAGTGAGCTTATACCTAAGAATATTAAAAAAAAAATTGCCGCATACAATAGACGGTTACAACGTTTGTGGTTAAGAATTATTAATTATCATCTTAAAAAGAAAGTGGAAGCAAGTAGCCTCCAATATAACCATGTCCAAGTGTTCACACGCATTCGATGAATCATGGAGTATTAAGGTTAGTTGCCATACATATTTTTTTGTAAATTCAATTGCTATCTATTGGTAAATTCACATACTATTGCCAAACCTTTTATTCCACATCATGCAAGTTATGGTTTACCTGTTTTTTATAAGAAACTTGGCGTACATTATTAGTCGATCATCGTTGATGGTCAAGAAAATTACTTATCATGCATCAAAGTCGTCATTCCTACCTTGATAAAACTCATCTCCTAAGTCCTCCACTTGTCTTGCTACTCTCTCTCGCACGTGTCTATCTCCAAATCAATCATGTTTCATCCATCCATTGTCTTGTATCCATTAGTCTATTACCTTTCACATAGTCTAATCAAATTTTATAGGTCGTTGTTGCGTAATGCAGTCCTAGTTTTTATCCATTCGTGGTTGCATAGTCCACAGGCCATTGTGTCTAGTATCTAATATTAGGGTGTAAGTCAAGTCTCGGTGTGTGAGCTACTACTTCTCCCTATTCACAATCGGTTAGGTTGGCTAATCGTTAGCAGTTCTACATGTCTCCATCCCTTGATCTCTGATTATCGTGCTTCGTATAACTATCGAAATAATTCATATAGCCATTGAAGCAATTCCATAGCCGTTTAAGTAATTGACATTCATAAATTTAGTCATTGTTTTGGAAATCTAGTCATGGAAGGTTTCAAAGATACTAGTCATTGGAACGTTTTAAAATACTAGCCATTGAATAAAAATTCAAATAAAAATTCAAAATTCAAAATTCCTAGTGGTGGCAAATTAAGAGTCGATTAAAATTGACAACAAATTTGTTCAAAACTAATAAAATAATTTTGCAAAAAATAACCAAATTTTTGCAGAAATTAACCAAATTTTTAGTCAACTTGGTCCAATTTTTTTTACAAAATTTTATAAAGCAAGTGCATGAGAGACAGGTGGAATCACGGACCAAACAGAAGACTAAATAGCAAAGATATTCCAAACAAAGGACCAATAAACCCACCAAGAAGACCTCCACAAAATAAAGGTACACAACATAATTCTCCTTTATGCATTAACAAATTTAACCCCAACCATCTTGCTACTAACCCATGGCTCCTTCCAACTCATCCAAATAATCCCAAGAAAATCTCACACATGAGAAAATAGTAATTCCTACTACATGCAACCAAGAATTACAAGAGTAACTGTCTAAAATAACTACTAATATGAAGAGTATGTCAATAGTTCTCGAACAACTCTTAAATAAACAAAAACTTGAATCTCCTCCCTCTCCAACTAATTCCCATAGACAAAATGATAACGCGAATCAAGATATAGGGGAAGTTTCTCAATATGCAAGATGACCTACAGGTGTTAATGTTTTGCGTACTGATATGCCAAAATAACTACTAATATGAAGAGTATGTCTAAAATAACTACTAATATGAAGAGTATGTCAATAGTTCTCAAAAAACTCTTAAATAAACAAAAACTTGAATCTCCTCCCTCTCCAACTAATTCCCATAGACAAAATGATAACGTGGATCAAGATACAGGGGAAGTTTCTCAATATGCAAGATGAGCTACAGGTGTTAATGTTTTGCGTACTGACATGCCCCCAATTGAGGGTGGGGATCCACGTGGTTGGTTAGCTAAAATGGAGGGTATCCTACACTTATATCATATTATTGAAACAATAAAGGTTTCTTATGCCTCTTCCAAATTGGGTACAGAAGCTTACCAGTGGTTTGTTTGGCAGCAGTGTCAACATAAACATACAATCTTATGACCAAAATTTAAAAAATTATTCCTCAAAATATTTGATGAGGGTGTTTCTTCTTCTTATATTGTGCACCTATTGGATATTAAGCAAACCGGTTTTGTCCAAGATTATATTTCTAAATTCACAAGTCTTCTCACATATATAGAAGATGTAAAAGCTTATGTGGTGGTTTCTACCTTTCTTCATGGTCTAAAGAAAAATATTCAACTCGAAGTGGACTTACATGATCCATACACTTTGGATGATACTATGAGGATTTCTAAGCTTGCTAAAAAGAAGTTTCAAAATTGGACATCTTCTAAATGAGACTCTAATGCTTGTCCTCAATATTGCAACAATTCCTTTCGTAGAAATGAACAACCATCAAGATATTTCTGCTTTAA
This sequence comes from Wollemia nobilis, assembly GCA_028583015.1. Lineage (NCBI taxonomy): Eukaryota > Viridiplantae > Streptophyta > Pinopsida > Araucariales > Araucariaceae > Wollemia > Wollemia nobilis. The sequence goes on from JAQPPZ010016945.1 coordinate 11,180,887, forward strand.
ATGTCACAACCATCATCCTAGAGATCAAGCATGTGTACCACATCAAAACTTTCAAATAGAATACGAAAATAAGGATGAAGAAGAGGAAGTAGAAGATTTTACTCAGCATGAGACGCCCATGTATAGAGAACAAATCTCAGCATATAATAGTGAAGCAACATCAGAAGATGACACTATGGCTATTTCAGTGCATGCTCTTATGGGGTTAACAACTTATCATACAATTAAGGTACCAATTTTTATCAGGCACAAATGTATACGTGTTGATTGATTCAGGTAGTACTCATAATTTTATTGACATCAAGACTGCTAAAGCATTGAACTTGCACATTAATTCCTCCAATCAAGTTAAGTTTCAAGTTTTAATTGCAAATGGAGGATGATGGGCTGTCGTTAAGCACATCATTAATTCTCAATGAATTTATCAATCCAGGGTGGTGTCCAAGGCTATTTACGAGAGAAAGTTCAAGCAGGGTTGTAGTTCAGTTCATTTGGAAGCAGCAGGTCTTATTGGTGGAATTGATTGTGTGGGGGTTTTGTGTCACTTCTACCCCTAAATTGCATAAATTGAACTTTAATCTATTTGCAAGAATGAAAACTAATTGCTAATTGCATAAATGAAACCCTAGTTACGGTTGCAAGAATGAAATCTAATTAAATTGCAGAATTGAAACTCTAGTTATAGTTGCAGAATTGAAAGTCTATTTAATCTTGCAATAATTGAAATGAAGCATAAAAACTAGATCCTATCAATGCTCGTAACGAGAAGGTCGTCAATCTTCTCGTGCGTGGTTTTGACAAACAAAAACAAGAATGCAGGGAAATTACAGAAAACTTGTAAATTGTCTGGAAATGGAAATTTGTAGTGAATTGGAAAGTTGCTGGGAATGAAAAGAATAACCAGATCTACCACTAATCATATCACAAAAACATTATGAACAAGAATTAAACAACTAGGAATGTTAGCTGTGCAAAAGAATGAAAATGACAAGTTCACAACTTATTCTGCTACAACAAAATCAGAATAAAACCTGTCTGTCAGTCCTCCTCCTAGGTCTGGAAGTGGCCAACCTCCTTTCTCAGAAGAAGGTTTGAATTCTTCTTTAAGTCTTACTCACACTCAGACATAACAAAATAAATGGAATGAAACTGCACTTTTATTGCTTCGAAAACATAATTACAATTCTGCTGAAATCATTACATGTGTCTGAAATCACTATTCTATTATCTCCCTATTTATTTTCTATCTCCTCTATCTAATCTAATCTAATTAATAGCTCAACCTCGGATGGGAGCTATCTTTTATAGATGCCTAAAATCTAATTACAAACAAAAAATATGTTGTTCCTGATATCCTATAGAATTTCCTGGGTTTATCCTAGAAGAGGATCAATTTGATCTTTTCCATAAATGGTGGCTTTGGATGGCAAGGACGGCAAAGTTAGATGGGAGATATTTTCCCTTAACTTTCTCAACCTTCTTATCCCCTTTTCCACCGCCAAAAGTCAGTCAACAAGTCAAAAAGTACATTCTGTTTTCATTTCGAAGATAAGTGGCTCATTCTGAAGATACTGCAATTCTCATTTCGAAGATCCGCTCATTCCAAAGATACTACAATTCTCATTCCAAAGATCCGCTCATTCTGAAGACACTATGTTTTCTCATTCCAAAGATATCTGTTCATTTCGAAGACATTATGTTCATTTCGAAGACACTGTGTTCATTCCGAAGATCTTTAGAATGACCAATTGTGTTGACTCCAAATGGTTTTGGCTGCATTTATCAGGTGGATTAGCCCTCAGGATCAGATTGCAATAGTCTTCATTCTTCCTTGGATGTGAATTCCATGCCTTGCCATTCATTGGCAACTTTTTTGCTGCACAGTAATAAGTCTTTGTACTATTTGCTGAATTTAGAGAAACTAATGCTTAATGATCATCAAAATAAGACTAGTGAAGTGTTGTTGTCAACCTAAGCATGACAAGATAACATAAAACTATACAAGAACTGTTAAAAATCAGAATATAATGTCCTTAACACTTCAATCATGCAAACAATTAATACACAACATATTAAATCAACTTAACTAGCATATAAGATAATTCACAAGAGTTTTAGGCAGTTTTAACTATTTAAAACATGCTATAAATGAGGCTTATCCAGGCCTCATCATTCCCCCCAACTTATATTAATGCATGCCCTCATGCATTGCAGTAGGCTATGGAGTCACAAATGTCCATACTCATATTCCATGTTTCATAGAACAATTTAGTGCCTCGTGTAATTTCTCATGAAGGTTTCTGAGTCATTATTCAAACTGATCATCTCGGTTGGGAATCCTCTTCAAAATAGGAGGGAACCAGAGTAATGATGGTTGGAGGCCCGAATCCGAGACCTACCCAATAATGTTGCATAAAGGTATTTCTCTGGATTGAGAAGGCAATGCCTCGGAATGGAAGGGCACTGCTTCAAAGTGGAGGGGCACTACTTCAGAATGAGCACCTGTGTCTTCATCTTCCCTAGATAATCCAAGTAGTAACTAAACCAAATCCTCCTCTTTATCTAATGTAGTTGATTGTTCTTCAACTTGTGACAACTTGCTTTTTAGTTTCTCCACTTTCTGCTATAATTCTCTAATTTTCTTTTCATGTTTTTCAATAACATATTTTCTTTCCTCAATCCATCTCATTTGTATTTTTATAACACTCTTGGCTGCTCTCAGTTGTTTTGTGATGTCCACCTCCTCTTCTTCGTTTGACTCAAAACCTAATACTGACAAATCAACCGCAGTTTGCTGCTCAACAACGATCTCATCCTCTGCTTTAGACCCCTACTCCTATACAGAAGGTTCCATGAAATTATCTATGATTACATCCAAATTCTCAGTGGCTTGTTGCACTTCTATGACATCAGGGCTATCCTGTCTAGTCTTCTCTTCAATCATTTGTTCTTTTATCTCTTTTTGTTGGAGTCTTGCAGACCTCCTAGTCCTTAATGTATATTTTCTCTTCTTGCCCTGTTTTCTTGTGGTAACAGGGGCTGTAGGGATAGCTTCAGGCTCTTCACTGGGAACTTCACTCTCCTATTCTGACAGATAAATAACATCTTTAGAAAAATGAACCCTCTTCTATTTTATTTTTCTGTTGTCAGTTTCAGCCCTTCTCTTCTTAGTCTGTGAGGTTGATGGTTCTAGAGAAAATGCTTTGTTGCTTTTTCTTGGTGTGTTTCCTTCTCTGCAATAGCTTTTTTTTTTAGCCTTTTCTTCTTCCTCGTAGCATATTTTTTATAGCAACATCTCGTATCCTCTTCTCCTTCATCTTCTTCTTCAAAAACTACATTAGTCGGGGTAGAATAAAACCTATTAAAGCTTCTAAGGTTTCCCATAAAATGATGTTGGCACACCAGTTTAATAAGACCATGATGATGAGGGCTCCTTTTTTCCTCTTGATAATGTTTTGCCATGCTCTGTAGTTCTCAGTGCAGGTATGCTGGAAAATTCACTCTAAATTTAGGTTGTTGCCTACCATGCCTGAGGTGGTTTAAAATTTTGAAATGATGCCCTGACAAAATTACATACTACCCTTCACAAAGTTGAAAAATCTGGTAACCCATGTGGTTACGTTATTCCAGGGTTCTTGTAGGCTGGCCCTTTTTCATTTTTCACTTCATTTCTCTATTTTGATGCTGAGAAGACCGCTCTCTTCTACTGCTAGGTCACTGATTTCTGGTTTCTACAGAATTACGGGTTTGCTCTTGTTCTTCTTCGAAAGAACTTTTAATTTTTTTTACTTTTCCTTGTAATCATTAGCAAATATGTCTTCGGAAAGAAAATATGGCACACTTCCTTATTCTGTGCTCGGAACACCTGGCCATCAATCATTGGACATCCTTGCCATCAAATTTTCTTTACTATTTTTAGCTCGTCCATTCTGCATGCAAATTTTCCCACATGAGTGGTTATTAGCAATGAATGGTGGTGGCATGTTTGTTGGTTATTTTCCTTATGATTCTCATACTTCCTTGATGGGTGCAAAATATGAGATGAATCTAACCGCAAGCTAGTTGACATGTGTCAATGATCACATGGAGTAAAAACATTCTACTGACTATGTCTTTTTCTCCCTCCTTGGATGCCACATGGAAATAGACTATCAAATCCCCCCCAACAATTTTAAGATTATGTTTCATTTTAAAGACTAAGTTGGGCATTTAATCCAAAGATAACCTCATTCCAAAGATAAACCTTCATTCGAAGACACACCTTCATTCTGAAGACAAACCTTCATTCCGAAGACAAAGGCTTCATTCTGAAGATACCATGGTTATTGAAGATACAACAGTCATTCTGAAGACATAGTAGAAACCAACATTTTTCTCTTTCTCCAAGCATGTTTTGTTTATGCCAACTCTTATGAACACTTTTATACTAATGGTTAATTGTCATATACTATATATCAAATATTTACAATGAGAAAAGTGCAAGAAACATATATACCTGGTTAAAACAAGTTAATGCAAGTTTTGAAAGATGACTGCTTCTGTTGATATTCTGCTGAGGCTTCCTGCAACACTTCAAAAACAAGTGCAGTTGGTGAATTTGTACAATGGTGACTCAGAAATTTCAAGGTTATGCATGCCAAAAACTGGTTTTCATGCATACCAACCCAATAGTGCCTTAGAAAAGGTTTTCACTACTGAGTTATTCATTTTTCTCTCTTTTTTTTCTTGGTTTCCTTTTTTTTCCTCTCCTTTTCTCTCTTTTTTTCTTGATTCTGATTATGCCCATGAAGGATTTCATGATTTCCCTGAAATCATGCCCATGAAGGAATTCATAATCAGAATTTATTCATCTTTTTGTTTTCTACTTTTTTTGATTTTTTTAATTTTTCTTTTAAGATTCAAAGATATGATCATTTGGAATCTTCATCAGAAGAAGAAGCCTCTTCTACCGAGCAAATTCCACCTTTGTTAGTGGTTTATGGTACAACTGTAAAAGATGTCCATTCACCACTAATATCCTCCTTAAATCATCAACTAAAGAAAGTTGAACAACTTCATTCTCAAACTCCCCTGGTTCATCCTTGCTGCTCTTAATGTGATCATCATGCCACATTTTCCATTTTTGTTGAGTGAACTCTATTTGGTGAAGTGCTTCCAACCAAAGTTCATCAAATGCATTCAACTGCAAAATTTGTTTTTTTTGTACCTGCAACAACTCAATGCCAACTGCTAAAGATGCATAAAATGTTAGTAAAGCATTAGGATGTTGCACCAATATATCAAACAAATTTGCTCCCTGGTTTTTAGTCAACCAACTATTGTTGTTCAAAGGTTGTTTTGGTTGTATTTCAGTTTGTTTTGTACCAGGCTGATTTGAATTGGTTCTTGGAGAAACATTTTTATTTACAACAATGGAGGCCAAAACTAAAGTATTCTTTTCATTTTCCTTATGTGTTCTAAGAAACCGTGGGCTTTCTCAGTACAATCATACTTAGGTGTAATAAGTTTACCTGAAAGCAAGTTAACTAATTTTCCACCTTTTTGTATGGTTTTAGGATATACTTTCTTCTTTTTTCTTGGTTTGCTAAAACACATTTCTTGAACAATCCTATTAATGATTGGTACAACTTGAGGTAAAGGGATTGTAACAGTTAAATGTTCTAATTCCTTTATCAAATCTGATTGTGAAGATGTTATTTTTGATATCTCAGACTGTTCAAAATATGATACTTTATTTGATGAGGTATCTTGTTCTTCTTGATGTTGTTTTAGTGTGGATTTGTTTTCATGTTCATTCTTTTTAACTTAACTTTCTACACCGATAAGTGGAATAGGTTCAAGCAGATGGTTCACCTGAACACAACTAAGTTTTAACACAATCACTAACATTTATTAGGGCTGTATTTTTTGATTCAACCATAGAGACAGGGGTTACCTGTTTAACATGATTTGGACTGACCACAAGTTGAGTTGAAAACAGAGGTTGTTTTAATTTTTGTTGTTGTTGTCCATGATAGAAATTATGGATATAATTAGGCAACAAATTTGATTTTTGTTTTTGACAATGTTGCTGCCCTTTGTACTAATTTTGATGTTGTACCCATTGATATCCCTGTAATTTTGGCTGCAACCATGGTGGATGTTGTTGATTCCATTGTTGTTGCATCCATCCATGTTGAGACCATGCTTGGGAGTATGCCCATGGTGGTTGACTCCAACATTGTTGAAGTGGACCCGAAGCAGACCATGGCATATACCAAGGATTATTTCCCCAATGTGCAAGAAATTGAGAAGCATTCTCGATATGGAAATTTATGAAAATTATTCCCTTGTCTTTGTCCCATAAAATTGAATTCTCTCATAGGTTGAGACTATTTTTCAAAGACACTTTTAAGTTCTGGCAATAAACTACACTCGATCTGTGGGGTGTCCTAATTGACAAATGCTACATGTAGCAGGTATAAATATTTTGTTCAAAGGACAATCATGAAGAGAGTGTTGCTTTTTACATTCTGAACAATAGATGGCTGAAGATTCAGTAGATTCATTTTTTTCATCTAATGTTCTATCATGTACTAAAATATCAGCCTCTTTCATGCATTCTTTCAAATCATGTTTTTCATTACCAATTCTGTGTTTTCTATGCCTTGAATGAGAGTAATTTTTACAGAGTTTAATAATTTCCTGAAATTTAAGTGCATTTGTATCTCCTCTTCCCAAGATATCCAATGCATCCCTAGATTCATCTTGTAGTCCCCTTAAGAATATGACTTTGCAAATTTTAGGTTCAACACTTCCACATCTCTTATGAACAAAAGAAAATTTGTCTATATAATCTTCTAAGATTTCATTTTCCTCTTGTTTCATTGTAAGAATTTCATCATTTTGATTCTTGACTTGACAATATTCTTGGTATCTCTCCAAGAATATGTTTTCCATCTCATCCCAAGTTCTAATTGAGTCAGGTGCTAAGGTGATAAACCATCGTAGAGCTAACTCTTTAAGAGTGGAAGGAAATAGTTTGAGCTTTTGATTGTCATTAGTGTAATCATGAGCTTGACATACAATTTTAAACTCAAACAAAAACATATCAGGATCTTCGGATGTAATTCCCTTGAAAGTTGGTAATACTGCAGGTGAAATGACCTTCATGGGAGCATTTTGATTAAGATCTAGTTGGATGGGATTTTGAAAAGTTCTCGGAGGTGCACTAGTTGCACTAGGGTGGAGCACATTGTTGGCTCTACCTTGATTCTCTTGTGAGCCTTCCATTGTAGGTTCCCAAAAACAATTATAAATCTTGTCAAATTTTCCTGATTGTATGGATTTGTCAAGAGAAAATGGTGTTGAACTACTTAATTTTCCTCCTTGTAATGATTTCTCAAAGGATCTTGGCAGTGGTTGGAAGTGGATGATTGGGATTCTTTGAAAATTCCAACATTTTTGGAAATAAAAAATTTAGACATTTTTGACATAATTTCAACCTCTTGTGAAATTTTTCTTCTTGTGGTTTCTTGCTTATTTCCTAAATGGACTGAAATACAATTTACCAATAACAATTACTTATACCAATCATTACATTCAGATTTTACTCTAAAATTCACAACTTAGCATATTTAATAATTATTGGACTACTTTTCACCTTCTAACAACACCGTGTTCCCCAAAAATGGTGCCAAAATGATGGGCTGTCATTAAGCACATCATTAATTCTCAATGAATTTATCAATCCAGGGTGGTGTCCAAGGCTATTTACGAGAGAAAGTTCAAGCAAGGTTGTAGTTCAGTTCATTTGGAAGCAGCAAGTCTTATTGGTGGAATTGATTGTGTGGGGGTTTTGTGTCACTTCTACCCCTAAATTGCATAAATTGAACTTTAATCTATTTGCAAGAATGAAAACTAATTGCTAATTGCATAAATGAAACCCTAGTTACAGTTGCAAGAATGAAATCTAATTAAATTGCAGAATTGAAACTCTAGTTATAGTTGCAGAATTGAAAGTCTATTTAATCTTGCAATAATTGAAATGAAGCATAAAAACTAGATCCTGTCAATGCTCTGTAAAGAAGGTCGTCAATCTTCTGTGCAAGGTTTTGACAACAAAAACAAGAATGCAGGGAAATTACATAAAACTTGTAAATTGTTGGAAATGGAAATTTGCAGTGAATTGGAAAGTTGCTGGGAATGAAAAGAATAACCAGATCTACCACTAATCATATCACAAAAACATTATGAACAAGAATTAAACAACTAGGAATGTTAGTTGTGCAAAAGAATGAAAATGACAAGTTCACAACTTATTCTACTGTAGCAAAATCAGAATAAAACCCGTCTATCGATCCTCCTCCTAGGTCTGGAAGTGGCCAGCCTCCTTTCTCAGAAGAAGGTTTGAATTCTTCTTTAAGTCTTACTCACACTCAGACATAACAAAATAAATGGAATGAAACCGCACTTTTATTGCTTCAAAAACATAATTACAATTCTGCTGAAATCATTCATGTGTCTGAAATCACTATTCTATTATCTCCCTATTTATTTTCTATCTCCTCTATCTAATCTAATCTAATATAATAGCTCAACCTAGATGGGAGCTATCTTTTATAGATGCCTAAAATCTAATTACAAACAGAAAATATGTTGTTCCTGATATCCTGCAGAATTTCCTGGGTTTATCCTAGAAGAGGATCAATTTGATCTTTTCCATAAATGGTGGCTTTGGATGGCAAGGACGGCAAAGTTAGATGGGAGATATTTTCCCTTAACTTTCTCAACCTTCTTATCCCCTTTTCCACCGCCAAAAGTCAGTCAACAAGTCAAAAAGTACATTCTGTTTTCATTCTGAAGATAAGTGGCTCATTTCGAAGATACTGCAATTCTCATTCCGAAGATCCGCTCATTCCGAAGATACTGCAATTCTCATTCCGAAGATCCGCTCATTCCGAAGACACTATGTTTTCTCATTCCGAAGATATCTGTTCATTTCGAAGACATTGTGTTCATTCCGAAGACACTGTGTTCATTCCGAAGACACTGTGTTCATTCCGAAGATCTTTAGAATGACCAACTGTGTTGACTCCAAATGGTTTTGGCTGCATTTCTCAGGTGGATTAGCCCTCAGGATCAGATTGCAATAGTCTTCATTCTTCCTTGGATGTGAATTCCATGCCTTGCCATTCATTGGCAGCTTGCTAGAATTTATATGGAAAAACCAGTTTTCTGATTGCACAAGTAATAAGTCTTTGTACTATTTGCTGAATTTAGAGAAACTAATGCTTAATGATCATCAAAATAAGACTACTGAAGTGTTGTTGTCAACCTAAGCATGACAAGATAACATAAAACTATACAAGAACTGTTAAAAATCAGAATATAATGTCCTTAACACTTCAATCATGCAAACAGTTAATACACAACATATTAAATCAACTTAACTAGCATATAAGATAATTCACAAGAGTTTTAGGCAGTTTTAACTATTTAAAACATGCTATAAATGAGGCTTATCCAGGCCTCATTAGAGGAAATGCTCAATGTATTGGTAGAACATCTCTAGTTGTAATACAAATGGAAAGTTACAGCTGGCAAGGAACTCTCTTTGTTATGAGTTTGGGAAGTTCGAATGTTATTTTGGGTCTTGAATGGTTAGAAAAACTAGATACTATTAGTTTTAACTTTTGAAAACTATTTATGGAATGGAAAGAAAATGGGAAGACTATTCGCTTCCAAGGAATTCAAACTCCACCGTTAAAGGTAGTAAGTACCTACAACATGGAAAAAATATTACTAAAAGGAGGTTATGGATTTATAGCTCAAATCAATTGCATGGATGTGCAAGCACAAGATACCCTGATAATTCCCTCAAAGAATCTTCAAGATATTGTGGCTAACTATGATGAAGTTTTCAATGAACCAAAAAGGCTACTGTAGGCCCAAAATGACCACATCATCAAATTTTTTTGAAATTTATTCTAAGGCATGAAAATATCTATTCCATGAGGACATTGAGTATTTTGGAGCGGATCCCCACAAGAGACTTGATTTTTCTCAACACTTCATCTATTTCGAGCAAAGTTTTATTCCACTCAAGACATGGTGTATTTGGTAGCAGATTACCGATGAGGTCTAATTCTACAAAATTTTTAAGAAAAGCTAATGTCAACACAATAAAAAGTGTGGAATGGTGATTATTTTTTGTTTTTGCATGCTCCATCGACTAAGTGTCGACAAATTTGATTCTGTTGAGTTGCAATAGTATTTTTCTGTGGAATGGTGACATGAAGGCCTAAAACACTAAAAAGAGTGGTAAATGGCAACATGAAGGTCGAAAACACTACAAAGAGTGCATAATGGTGATATGAAAGACAAAAACATTGTAAAAGGTGTGAAATGGAAACAAAATCTATTTACACTACTTCTAGTACGAATTGGCGATTCTGCATCCCAACTAAGATAAAGATGACATCATCATACTTTTTGTGCGGATTGCGATTTGCTTTATAACTTAGAAGGGAAGAGAAGAATAGGTAACAATTGACATCAAAATTCATTTTGCTTACTCCTTAGTATATTTCATGCCAGAATCTAATTCTGCAGAACCAAAGCTACTAAATATGATGTCAATGATTACAAAGTGTGAAATAACATCTTGTTCTTTCCCTACCAATTTGTAGAGCATTTTTGAAGTTTTAATCACCATCATTCATTGAAAAGCATCGATGATTGAGATGTTGCTGACATTGTCAAAGCATTTAAAGGTAGATTCTCGTCGGACCAGAGAGCATTTAGTTAGAAGGTGAGAAGATGAAGCATCAAAGGGTTTTCAAGATCAAGAACTAGAGTAGTTGTAGATCTACAATGGAACAAAATTTCCAAGAATGATGAATGGATCAGATGTAGTTTCTAACCGCCTAAACTCCAACTACCATCAACAAACTAGTAAGTTGTAAAGCTAGGCTGCCATGGTGGATTACTCATAGTGGATTTCTTGGACTTCACCAGCCAATCAGATAATGCCAATGAAGCTCGCTACTGAGTTGTAAAATTGTAATATTTTTAATGTCTCCTCAATATTTTTCATTTTACAAACTATAAATAGAGGCCGAACCCTATTTTTTAAGGGTTGACTCTAGTGTTTTTGCTTGCCCTACTGTAAATATTCTTGCAAACTAATGGAAGGAGCATTACTCTGATTTTTGACTCAAAAATTGTCATCTTCGCTATCTTTTGTGCAAGAGGTTCAAAGCTATGAGCTTCATTTATGTCAATACTTTAGTGGCTAGTTCATTCCAACTTATTGGATTACTAGTTGTGAGAGTAATTAAAATCTATTCATAGTTAGATCTGTATTTTTAGGAAGTTTATTTCTGTTAAATCTGACTATTGGTGTATCCTACTAACTTGGATTATCAATATTAGATGTTGGAATTGCTTTTTGCAACATATCTCTGTTTGTGCTTTAATGTATGAATATTTCATGGGTTTGGATGCTATTAATCTTGAGTGATGGGACACTGGAAATAGTTTGTGGGAGATTTTTTTGTAGTTGCCTATGCTATTAGCCTATCCAGCCACTTTTTTGCATAATATCTCTAACCCTAAACCTTTTCTAATTGTAGACACTAAAATCTGGTCAATTCGATTATGCTACCAAAAGCAACAGCTAAATAGACATACCAATGTCCCTAAGACAATTCTCAAAAGGTATACAGTGGTTCTAGCCACTTTATTCAAGGTTTTGGAAGGTTTCAGGCCATTTCTAGGACCTTTTGGCACCCTATTCCTATTCATCCCACCCTGGGATGGATACAAAACCTATTCGTCCCACCTTGGAGTGAATAGCAACATTCATCCCAGGGTGGAATGAATAGCAGGTTTGATCAATAAAAAGTCAAATTTGGATAAATGGCACTTGGTAACAGTCATATTCCTGCCTGCCCATACCTACAAGTCAGAGCATGCAACATCTTTATGCATTGCTCCATAAAGGAGTTCAATTTGGGAGATCCTCTTCCCCTTCTAGTGCATGCCACCTTGGTGGCCAAGTGGCACCTCTTGCCATGCATGCCCTTGCATGTCTTTTTGCACATGAGCCTCCCTAAACGAATGCCTGGGATGAATACCAAATTTGTAAAAGTGGTTGGATGCCTAGGATGAATACCAAATTTGCATTTGTCCCACCTTGGGACGAATATAGAATTTGTAGGCCAAAACAAATTAAAGTGCATTAAAAAGGGTCCAAAAACCCACCAAAAACAAGTCAAATTGATGGAATTCATTCAATATTAATAATGGAACTCAACGTCACCATGGATACATTGAAGAGTTACTAATTTAATCCCTAAGAAGGTCGTGATGGCTAGACTATCCCACAGGAATGAAGTTTCAACTCTTTTCTTCCATACAACATCAAGAACATTGTCAACATTCCTTCCAAAACTGTTCCAATTTTTAATGAGTACAACTGAAGGCAACCTTAAAAAAATTCATTTGGGTCAAGCAACTCGTCACTTTTCTCATGATTCATTCCCTCATTGAATCATCACTTGAGGGGGTAGTCATACTCAGTCTAAATCAACAAGTACACACTCAATCAGGTAAATTGCTTTCGTTCAACGAATCTTTGACAAAGACAATCACGATCCTACTTGGGGCAGCAAACAAGCACAAATCAAATAAATGCTTAGCATTATAGAATAATATTTATAACTAACAAATGTACAAGATCAAGTAAACCAAACATGGAAGGTTGTACTTGAAGCAAGTTCCTTAACTCGTCAAAATCAAGGATTCAAGAACACATGCTCTTTCCAAGATTGGGGCATTTAAATTTGGTTAGGTTACTGAAGAATCGTAATCATTGAACATTTTAGTCATCTATTTTTGCTCAACGCTATGCTGCACACAATGCATCTCAAAAAGGAGTATTTTTAGACACTAAATTCTGGTCAATACGATTATGCTACCAAAAGTAACAACTAAATAGACATACCAAGGCACCTAGGGCAACCCTCAAAAGGTATACAATGGTTCTAACCACTTTGTGCAAGGTTTTGGAAGGTTTTAGGCCATTTATGGGACCTTTTGGCACCCTGTTCTTATTCGTCCCACCTTGAGATGAATACATAACCTATTTGTCCCACCCTGGAGCGAATAACAACATTCGTCCTAGGGTGGAGTGAATAGCAACATTCATCCTAGGGTGGAACGAATAACAACATTCATCCCAGGGTGGAACGAATAGCATGTTTGACCAAAAAAAAGTCAAATCTGGACAAATGGTGCCTGGTAACAGTCATATTCCTGCCTACCCACACCTACAAGTTAGAGCACACAACATCTTTATGCTTTGATCCATAAAGAAGGCCAATTTGGGAGATCCTCTTTCCCCTCTAGTGCATGCCACCTTGGTGGCCAAGTGGCACCTCTTGCCATGCATGCCCTTGCATGCATTTTTACACATGAGCCTCCTTGGGCTATAAAGTGGATCCAATTTCCACACAAAAAATAGATAGGAGTTTAAGGTTTACACAACAAAGTTTTGCCAAGATTTCCCCTCACCTGATTGTGCTCTCTTTCTCTCGAGATATATTCTTAGCGAAGGAGGTTATCGAGCGACTTAAAGCAACACAATTTATTGATAAAGACCTATCAATCAAGTGGGTTTCCACCCCAAATTTAATGACAATACCCACCATAGTATTTTGATCAATTTCATAGTAGAATTGGTGGTAAATTTTAGGTAGAATCGGTGGGTGTCCCACCCCCAGGCGCCCTCCAATTTGTGACAATCCTATTCGTTCCACCCTAGAATGAATACAAATATGTTAAAAATTTTGTGAATTTTTTAAATAGGCATTTTTTATATTATCATGTGATGCTATAGTTCAAATTTCATGTATTTTTGAGTTATATTGGTCGAGATATTACGATTTGAAGTTTTTGCAGGCTTGCAAGACCCACTGGAGCATGCACCTAGATATGAGCCTAATTTCTGAAATCTAACCATATGGGTTTTCTTAAAATGTTATTTTATGAACTTCCAATTTTCATGTATTTTGGATATATGTAGGGGCAGAAATTGCTCACTTTGGGTTTTGCAGGTTGGAAAGGCGCATTATGATTACAAAGCACCCTTAGATTCAATTTCAGTGCAATTTCTAGTGATATCTTCCCAAAACCACTTACTTTACATACCTCTATAGTTTCAAGTGATTTGGAGTTAATTTTATATAATATTCATGCATATTCTCATTACTAGTATTTTGATGCCTATGGGGATTGCATGTTTTTCATCACACGCACTTGTTATTTGATATTTCTAGTTTCCTTGTGTGTAGGTGTAGTTTTATACAATGCATTGGGAAGGAGCACAAGACCTCAAGATCAAAGATACAAGCAACAACAACATTGGCCCACCCACCTCGATTGTGGGTATGAGGAAAGACACTGGATGTGCACTCGAGTTACTTGAAGGATTTTGATCCTTGGGCACCCAATTTGTAACAATTATATCATATTTGAGCCCTCAAGGGGACATCTATGTAACCTTGGATTTGATCCACTAGATTAATAAGAAATCAACTCTCTTTTGTTTCATTTCTTGCTATTTGGTATCTCTTCCATTTTACATGCGTGCTTTCGTTTGATGCTCTTAAGAAATAGGAGATATATACACACATTGTTCATCATAATTAGGTGCACTATTTTTCCCTACTTCACTAACCCTTTTCTCAAAACCCTAATTTAGCTTTAATTGTGTCAATACCATTTTAAGTTGACAAGGAACCAACCTACTCTAGAGGTTGGATTGAAGTTGCCTTTGGTCCATCCAATGTTGAGTGTCGAGTTGTGACTATCGGGTGCATGCCTGGAAAACAAATTGGAAGATAGATAGTCATATTTTCAAGTAAAACTTGATGTTAATTTAGTGCCCAATAGTTTTTGGCACGCCTGGTGGGACAAGTTTACAAGAAACACGAAAACCCATCATATGATTTATTGTTTTATCTTTACCCAAAGGAATCAAGATTTGGTGAATTGTCTTGACCTTGCTAAGCAGAGAATAGCAAATTCACTTGGTGACTCCCTAGCCTTTAAACCCAAAAAAAAATTATCCCTATAAACCATCATTTTTTATGTATACCAGGTTATTCAAAATAAATAACCCTGACTCTTTTTTCTACTGTGAGCTACCTTATAGAGGGTCTACTGTTAAAAGAATTTTGAATCAAGATTTTGATTCAGAAGAAGAGCCTCCTGAGAAAAATCCCATAGTTAATACAAAAACCCCTCAACCAAGACCTACACCTAGAAACATGCTAGGAAATGCAACCCTAAATAAAGGAAATGCACCCCCAAATCAAACTTTGCAGAAGTATCCCAATTGGAATATAGTTGGCCCCCTTAGACTAGCCTATATGAATGACATTCCTCAAGTTTTTTCTAAGGCTATTCCCACTTATGATGGATATGGAAAAACTGCGTATGAGCACTACCAAGATATTCTAAATCTAGCAACAATCCACAATATAAAGAATGAATATGTTGTTGTCAGAATCCTAGCCCTATCCTTTCGAGGGAAGATTTTGCATTGGTTTTGGATCCTCGAAGATAATACCATCACCTTATGGGTAGCATTGGTCATGCATTTTGTGGAAGAATTTAATGAATCTGTTGATCCTTTCTCCCTCCTTAATCAATTCACATCTATGCAAAAACATCAACAAGAAATTGTCTCAGATTTTAATTTGAGGTTTAGCAGAACCTGGAAGATAATTCCCCTTGCGACTAGACTAGCTACATGCCTTGCTTATATGTATTATATCAGATCTCTTGTATTAGAGCTAGGCCTAAAAACCCAACAATCTAGGTGGAAGCATTTCCACAGGTTTATAATGTAGTTGTTCATGCAAAAAATGTCCTAATTAATGTGGGGAGATTACCTCCCAAAGCTGTGCTACCTTACAATTTGGAAACCACTAATGTCCAAAGTCAAACTGTTGTTCCATATTATATGGACCCCCTCCATTGTCATCCCATTTCTCGTAGATGACTTCCATTCCTCACCCAAAAGCACCATCTGTTGCAGTTCCTTTCCCTTCCCTTCCTTCTCAGACTCCTCAAGAGTTTTTTATCATCCTTGATATACAGAATACTTTGAAAATTGTTAGCAACAAAATAAATTCAATCGGGAAAAGAGATATGGAGAGGTCTCAAAAAAGGATATTTCCTTATGTGAATAAATATCAAATACCTGGTCCTAGTAATAGTATTGGGGTCAGAGTAAATGCAGCATATGAAGAGCCCGAATGTTCTTCAAATACAAGTTTGGTGAATGTATGGTGTTTGGTGTGTAATGATCCTCATGATTCACAATTTTGCATTATGTACCAACATCATGTTAAGCAAGCTATGGATAAAGTAGAAAGAAATAAAAAATGAAGAGTAAACATGCTATTGCAACTTGACTAGATCATGGTTGAAAAAGAACTAGATGAAGATGGACCTATTGCTATCATGACAAGGTTGGGTAAGAAAACACTACAAGTAGATCCATAAAATATGGGTCAGTTCTAGGTCCCCTCTTAGAAGAAGAGTTTTCTCCCTAAAGCAATGACACTTTCCCTATTCCCTAGGCTAAAGAAAAAGAAAACAATCTCCCCAAGAGATTTGAGAAAGAAACCGAGGGAGATAGAATGAGGTCTAAGGATGAGGCTCAAGAGAGGCTTAGATTCTCTTCTATTACCAAAAGACAAAGAATAGATGCCACTCAATAATATAAGAGAAAATATGGTGAGCCAGAAAGAAGGCCTGAGATACCCACCTTGGATAAGTCTAAATATAATATTGTGGAAGAGATGAAGAAGATACCATAAAAATCTAATTTATATGATACTCTCTTAATTCCTGGCCAGATAGACTTGCTTAAAACCTCTCTCAATAAGTATTCACAAGATAAGCAGGCCACTACAATTCTTAGTATACCCTTTGAAAAGAAAGAAATGTCCCCTGCTATTTTAAAGAATAAACCCCCTCTTTTTTATATCTCTCTAAGGATGGAAGGTTGGGTGGTCCGAAATTGTATGATTGACTCAAAAGCATCAACTACAATTATGCCTAAATCAATATATGAAGAGATGGGTATGGAGTATACCCGATCCTATCCTGGAGTATTACAATTTGATGGAACACCTGTGAAGACAATGGGGGTGATAAAAGATGCCTTGATGAGGCTAAATAGAGCCCCTGAGGTAACTATAGTACAAGAAATAGTAGTGGTGTAACTAGAGCCCTACTTTGGCTTATGCCTTTTAAGAGAGTTCACTACAAAGTTAGGTGGATTCATGTATATGGATTATTATAGCATGGTCATTCCCTTCAAAGGAAATAGGATAAGGATAACACTTGAAAAGCCTGTGTCTTACCACATTGAAAAAATTAAAGAGGACATGTGTAATCTCACCCCTCTTGAAGAATTTAAAATTGTGGATAAGTTTGAAGAGCTGTAAATTGAAGATGGACTACCTTTCAGGGAGGATTATAGTCAGTTTGGGATAGGTATGGGCACATACATTATTTTTGCTGAATCAGAGAAGAAAGTTCTTGCTAAATCTAAGTAGTCTCTGAGAGAAACTAAAGTATGGACCATGCATTTTGATGGTTCCCGATGTAGGAATGGTGTTGGTGCTGGTGTAGTATTACAGTCCCAATCATAAGGGAAAAAGATTTTCACCTATATATTAACATGGTCATGCACTAATAATACTGTAGAATATGAGGCTCTATGCCTTGGAATGATACAAGATAAAAATATGGGTATTAAGATCCTGAACATATATGGTGACTCTGAGTTGATTGTACATCAAGTAAGAGAAAGGTGCAGCAGTAAGCACCATTACCTAAAAACATATATAAATAGGGTATGGGATCTAATGGAATCTAAATATAAACTTTGTTCCCAAAGAAAATAATACTTTTTAAGATTTCTTAGTAGCAAGGGGACCTAACTTCAACCCTTATATAGACATAGGAGTTAAAAAATACAAGGGAATCAAAATTATTTTTAGGCCTCCAGTGCTAGATAAGTAGATTTTCTAGAAGGTCTTTGAAAGTGATGAACAAATCATTGATTTTTTGGTGAGAGAAGCCTATCTATCCACTATTCAAGAGGAAAATCCAGAGGAAATTTATCAACAGGATGTCATTCAAATTAAGAACAATCACATACCTAGAGGTTTGGTTGCTCTAGAGAGCCTATTCGAAAATGAAAACAAAAAAAGATCAAACCCATGGAATTCAATGAGAAAATTTATAAAGAAGTTGAAGTTGGAACTAAAAATAAGCTCAAGGTTGGAATTCGATGTTCACTAGAGGAAGAAGAGGATATCAAGGCTTTATGCCTAAAGTACCAAGACATTGTAGCTTGGTCATATGAAGACCTCAAAGTATATGACAAGAAGGTTATCCAACATACTATTGAGCTAGAGCCTAATGCAAATAATTTTAGGTAGAAGCAAAGACTTGTAAATCCAAGGATCGAAGCCATAATGAGAGAAGAGCTCTTGAAGTTGCTAAAGGCTAAGATCATTTATCCAATTAAAAATTCAACCTGGGTAGCCAACTTGGTACCTGTGTTAAAAAAGAATGGTGATATTTTCTTGTGTGTGGATTTCAAAAATCTTAATCAAGAATCACTTAAGGATCACTACCCCCTTCCAAATATTGATCAAAAATTATAGATAGTGATAGGGGCATAAAGGTTCTCACTATTGGATGGCTTCTCTAGATATAACCAGATTTGGGTGAAGAATGAAGATTAGTATAAAACAACATTCACCACAAAATGGGGAACATTTGCCTAACAAAGAATGCCTTTTGGGATATCTAATGCAAGAGCCACATTTTAGAGATCCATGGACTATGCCTTTGGGGAACTGATTAACAAGGTCATTCTAATCTACTTGGATGACATGACCATGTTTTCCCACAACAATAAAGACTACTTAGCACACCTAGAACAAGTTTTCCAGAAGTGTAGAGAATTTGGCATATCCCTCAATCCCAAGAAGTATTTCTTTACATTTCATGAGGGAAAACTGTTGGGCCATGTGGTCTC